>CM053604.1:9053465-9108774 GCA_028646535.1 Procyon lotor | reverse complement strand
GTGCAGAGTGGAAGGAAGAGCTGTAAGAAATGAACCAGGACACTTGTGGTCCAAGGGCTGCCAATGCTGTACCCTCTCTTCTCAGATTCCCTTCTCCACCCCAGCACTGCTGTTGTCCTTTTGATCCTGGTTTCTTTCAGGCTAGAATAAGTCTGGTAGAGTTGTTTCATCTACATGCATGGCTTCCCTTGTTTGTGAGACTGCCACACTCCCAGCTGATTATGTGATCATAGCTCTTTACATTTATCTCATGATCTGTGCCTTACTTGTTTTTAAAGTAGGCTCCATGACCAGCATAGAGCCCAACGTGGGGCTTGAACTCACGAGCCTGTGATTCATGACCTGAGCTGAGATCAAGAGTCAGACACTTAACTGACTGAGACACCCAGGCACCCCCGTTTCTATCTACTTTTACAGGAGCTATCATCCTTGACCCTCATGGTAACTGGCTGATTCCTCTCAGTTCTCAGTCTAGACCTAAAACTTGTTTATTATCAGTCCCTTACCACCATCTGACCTTGATTCTCATAATTTCATTCCTTTTCGTGGCTCATCTGGACACAGATGCTTGATTTGCTGATGAATTTCCATCTCTCTCTCTCTCTCTCTCTCTCATTTAAGAATTTCCCAACCAGCCACCCAGGCCAAAAGTATCCCATCTGATGAATACTTAGAGGGCAGAAGGGTGCAATATTTATGCTTAGATCTGTTCTGGGAAGCCGAGGATATTTGTCTTAGATTTGGCATTTAGTGTTTCCTTTGTTGTTGAGACTGTCCCTTCTGTCTTTGGATAGGCTGAACTATTTAGGAACTTTTTCTTAGGAAATTTCGATGTGTCTACCTAAGGAGTGTGCATTTCTTGGTTCCGGTTCTACAGTTAGGGTCAATGGGACCAAACTGCAGAGTAGCTAAGGGTGGCTGAACTTGGCTCTGCCACTTACACTGGTAGATTTGGGATACTGTGCTAGCCGTCTAGCTGTCTGCGTCTCCATTTCTCCTCTGTAAAATGGGGCTAATGATAGTGTGAGAACTTCCTAACTCTTAGCTCTTATCACTGTTTTTACTCCTTCTGGCTAGAGTGAGCAAGAGGAGAGTGGGCTCACAGTGGCCCCATGAAGTCTAATTTGCACTCACACTTTATAAGATGTTACTTTTGACTCAGGTCTCAGAAAAAGGAAAGATACATTTTTAAAGTCAAATGCAGATTCTCCCAACTTATTTCTCAAAAAAGATTTGATAATATCGTTCTGACAGTAAAACTTTAATTTATGTGTAATAGTTTCTTCAATAAACCACAACTTCTCCTTATAGTGTTAAAACAGCACAATAAAGTTG
Source organism: Procyon lotor (assembly GCA_028646535.1). NCBI lineage: Eukaryota > Metazoa > Chordata > Mammalia > Carnivora > Procyonidae > Procyon > Procyon lotor. The sequence goes on along the minus strand of CM053604.1, from coordinate 9,107,439 downwards.
ATAGTTATAAGAAATAAGTGATACCCGTGGTGGTGGTCTTTTTGCAGAGAGGAGGGCTACCAACATGGAAAGCACTATGCCCTGGATATACCCAAGTGCAGTCCAGGCTTCTGTCTGGGTAATGGCCCTGATTGGCAGCTTGCCCCTCACCTGTGAGCTGTAACCAAAACCCAACAGTGAGACCAACAGCACATCCGGTATAAGTGATATTCTTTGGACAACAAACTGGGGGCACTCAGGCAGGTTATCCTGGAGGGGAAGTTCAGGGACACTCAGGAGCCTAAGGCACAGGGTCGCACAGCTCCGCAGACTCAATGTATGAACTGGGTGCCGCATAAATCTTTTATTGATATCTGAACCCAGTGTTTCTGTACCCAAGCCATTTTGGAATGCAAAGAAAAAAAAAAAGGCAGAAATGAGTGAGAAAGAGAATAGAATTTGCTTCCCCTTCCCACCTGAAGAGAGATCTCAAAGTGCCCAAATTGAAACAAATGACTTAATTACATTTTCTTTAAACTATATTTGCACTTGCTGCATTCAGAATTTAAGCAATAATCTCCTAAGACCCCCTTTGTTATGAAAGGGATCTGAATTCAAGAGGACAGCAGATTTGTGGGGCTTTTAGCCAGAGGAAGTTAGGCAGGGCAAACAAACCTGGATGCTGCTATTCCATTTGTTAAAAAATTTTATTCAGATTCCTGTTTCTATGTGGCTGTTGGGCAAAACAAATGCATAATTAAGAACTTCCCCTTTGACAGTTTATCTCTCCTTAATTTTTTCTTTTAACACAAATAGGAAATTTCCATTTTCATATAGCAATATCAAGATACCCTGCTCCATTGAATCGACCAGTAGGTTTTGAAAATAAGCATAACAAACCATATAAAAAATAAGAAAATCCACTTTTAGGGTTTTAGATTCATGCCGTTTAATTGTTCGTCTATTTCCATGATAAGGTGAGACTGTCCCTGTGTCACCAGAGGGACTGTATCCTGCTGTTTTTTTCCCATCCTCATTTACAATGATTATGTTATCAGGCTAGCCAGGCAAAAGGGTGGAGCAACTATAATTTCAAAGCAGGATTAGGTTGAAATAACGAGGTCACCAAGTTGTGGTTACCAAGGCAACGTCACATCTAAGAATATGGGATGCTTCTAGGAGATGAGGCAAAGCCTGGAGCCTTTTTTCCCCCTCTGCACAAAAATCGCTCACTTCCTAGATAAAAATTGCTTATTAATTGCTTTTAAACACATTTATTCTTTATTTTTAGGAACCAGTTTTTAAAAAAATAAGCTTGATTTAAAGTTTTTATGCTTGTTTTTTTTAACCGGTAATAAATCTCAGAATAGTCCATTGGACCATTGTTTTCTTCTCCCTTTTGGAATTCGTATTTACTTTCTTATTTCAGTTTTTTCCTTTCTTTCCCCCCTCCCCCTCCCCACTCCCTCCCTCCTTTCTTTTTTAGTATTGCAGGGAAAAGACATGGAACAAAATGAGAAAATTGAAAGTTAGGTGCTCTGGTCAGATTTTGAGATTACAAAATTGTGATGGGTGATGAAAGCTGTAACCTAAACCCAGAATACTCATCTCCCCTCCCCCACTCCTCGCCCCCCAGAAAGAATACTGAGCTCAAGGGAGAATTACCTTGGTCTTCATTGTCTCTTAAAATTTCAATCCACCTTTAAAATTGTGGACTATGGAAGCAAAGCGAGGAAGAGGGAGAAGACCAGCCGTCAGTGTTCCCGATGAATATCAGTTATCAGTCTGAACAATTCCCACCAATTAACCTCTTTTTCCTCTGAATTCCTTTCTGTCCTCTGAGTTTTCAGATAATGGCTTCAAATTTCTTCATCATAAAAAGCAGGCTTATTTTAACATGGTCTTATGTTTGTGAAGCACGGATTTTACTTAGGTCTTTCCTTAAAAGAACATTTCTGACCCAGTGCTGAACCACCGGACATGGCACCGAGTGATGGGAACCGTCCGATGCCTTCACGTTACAACACGAGTGCTCGTCAGGACATGTTAGCTATTCACCTTTTGCCCTGGCTTTGCATAAGGAATATGAAGTGTGCTTGCAAACAGAACCGTGTTAGTGGGCAACAGTTTCTTTCTTCCTCTGGGAAATCTGTGGCAAAGCATTCTCATTGCCTTCATCTTGTCTTGAGCTTTGAGCCTGGGGTGATGGAAAGTTTATGGGGTCCAGAGTCTGAAGTTCTGCTGTGTGACCATGGACAGGTAAAGTCACCTCTCTGACTTTCTTCACAGGGCTGTGTGAGGACTGAATGAGATATCATGGAAACAGCTCTTAGTTCAGTGTCTGACGTGCAGTGGGACCTCCAAATAAATCTTGTGTTTCAAAAATAATAAAGACGTATATGAAATTAGTCTCTGTCTTCCCAGTCTTGCTCCTTCCGTATCCTTTCCCCTAATCCCTTCAGGATAGTTTTCCTAAAATGTAAATCAGATTTTTATCATATCCTTGCTGCTCTGGGTTAAATTGTATCCTCCCCAAATGCGCGTCCAGGTGGAATCTGTGAATGTGACTTATTTGGAAATAGGGTCTTTGTGGATGTGGCCAAGTTAAGATAAAGTCATTCTGGATCAGGGTAGACCCCAAATCCAATATGACCAGTGTCCTTATAAGAAGAGGGTCATGGACATTTGGACACAGGGACGTAGACACGCAGAGACACGAAGAGGAGAAAGTCATGTGATGACAGAAGCAGAGACTGGGGTGATGTCTCTACAAGCCAAGAAACACCAGAGGCTCCTGGCAACCACTGGAAGTTAGGAAGAGGCCTGGAAGGATCCTCCTTTGGAGTGCTCAGAGGGAGCACGGCCCTGTGGACACCTGGGTTTCAGACTTCCGGTCTCCAGAACTATGGGAATACATTTTGGTTTTCTTAAGCCACCTGATTTGTGCTAATTGGTTATACCAGCCCTGGGAAACTAATACACATGCTTAAAATTTTGCTGTGGTTCTCTTTGTCATCAGAGTAAGGTCTGAGGCTCCAAGACCTGCTCCCTGATGGTCTTGGCAGCCTCACTGCTCCTTGACCTATCCTTTGATATTTCAGTTGCTCTAGATGTCGTTCAGTCTCTCCAAGCAGAGCTCTCGTTCGTCTCTGAGCTGTGTCTTCCTAGAGACCATCTTCCCAGCCCTTCTTAGAATAGCCTTTCTCTCCCTGGTCACCTGGTTAACTTCTGCATATTTTGAAGGTATCAGCTTACACATTCCTTCCTTAGGGGTCTTCCCCAATGCCTAGACTGGTGTAAGCCCCTCCAAGGGCTCCCCCGGCACTCATCCACATTTCTCCAGTTACTTTGATTGAAGGTTGGTCTTTCCTGCCAGACCAGGAGCTCAGCGAGGTCAGGACCTGTCTTTGCTCTTGCTTACTGCTGGCCTCCTATGTCCTGGGATGGCCTGCAAGAGTGCAAGCCTAGTTAGCATGGATGGAGTGATTTGGTAAATGAATGAGTATATGACTGGCATGTGTTTGAGACTCTTTGTTATATCTGGTGAGAGGTTGAAATGCTGCTGAGAGAGTCAGAAATAAATTAGTAGCTAATTTGCAATTTGGATTGATTACCATTAATCAAAATTTAGAGGATTTTTGATTATTTTCATGAAATATAGCTCCAAAGGTCCGCCTCCCCTCCATATTATTGTCAACTTTGGACTAAAAATTAATATATGTTCATGGAAAAAAATGAAAATATTTCAATGAAAAAGTTTTTTCCATCTCAAAACTATGTCCCACCTGCCTTCCCCAGAAGCAGCAATTATTACGACTTTCTTATTATTATGAATAGTTCAGTGGAAATATTCTAAATGTACAAAACAACACAGTATATACGTTTTGCAGTTTGCTTTATTCACTTAAAATGTATCTTCGATTAATTGTATACTGGCACATGTAGTTATATCTTTCTTTTTTTTATTGGTTGCAATTTATTTAACTATCCCCCTAATGTTGGAGATTTACATGGTTTCTATGGTTTCTTGCCTTTTGATATTGCAAACAATACCACAATAAACCTTCTTATACATGAATCTGTGTAAGGATATAACTGTAGGATATCTTTCTAAAGGTATCATTGTCGTGCCCTTGAAAAAATTATATGGTTAGACTCCAACCCAACCACAAATGTATTAGGCCAAGTGATCAATTGCAGAAAGAGAATAATTCTGATAAAAACCCTTTCAAGTGTTAATAAAATATAAATGGGGGATGAAAGGGCTATTTAGTGGATGATGCCAGGCTCTTTTTTTTTGGTCTAAGAGCTGCCTATTTCTTTTTCTAACTTGGGTCAACAGAGTCAAAAAAATGGGTCCTTGACAAATTCTGAAATTATTGTTTTAATCTTTTTTTTTTTTTTTGCTTTTGTCAACCTTATAATTAATTTTGATATTGGCTAGATTTTTAATAACATATAGTAAAAAGGAAGATCAAAGTAGGTAAAAAAAAAGGAGTACAGGCTCAAAATAATTGTACATTTAAAAAAACTAAACACAAGCAAAATCTTACTTGAATTTTAGAAAGATTTAGTTAATCATGTGAATTTATTATGCTAGTTAGGAGTAGGTATGCTACGATCCTTCAAAAAACAAGATTTTAACAAAATTGGAAATTTCACACAACCAAGATTCTTGTAAAATACACAACATGATTTTGAAAGCTTGAGATATTTATAAGTCAGGGGATGGGGGACTTATGATCTAAAAAAATCAAGACATATTGCAGCCTTCTTAGAAATATGGGGGGGAAGTCCATATAAAAATAGCTAGTTTTAAGCACTCGAGTGCTAGGAATTTAATTCCATAGTCATTTATTAAGGACTTATGGCTTATGGTATGTATAGTTTTAAAGAATGTAAGAGAGATGAATTTTAATTGGAGGGAACTGGAATTCAAGATGACCATTTCTAAGGATGCTACTACCTCATTCTTTACAATTTTCTACTTGAAAGGTGGGAATAAAAATTGCTAGAAATAATTTCACTTTAAATGTGTGTTTAACCTTTTATCCAGTAATCCCAGTTTTGGAAATTTATTCTATAAGCGATGATCCTATGTATATACATATGTACATATACATATATGCATGCATACATACACATACATGTTTATATGTGTGTGTATATATATATATATGTATATATATATACACATATACACAGAGAGAGAGGGAGATAGAGAGAGAGAGAGAGAGAATCCCAAAGGTTTTCAGGTTATTTATTTTTTTTCAACTCAGATGTGAGCAGGCTTCTTGGACATCAGTGTAAAACTGGGAGATCTTCTGACTGTCTGTCTCCTGCTTCCTGCTCCTTTTCACACAGCTTCTATTATTACATGTCAACTGAGACATGAAATCTAAGCCTTTTGTTAGTTCTGGGGAAAAATCCTCAACAAAAACATTATCTAAAAGCCAAGATTCATGGGGACAGGTAGACTGTAAACTATGTTTTGTTTTCTAGGGTTTGTTTGGAAACCTCGTGGCCTGTCCACGGTCAGTATCCATCATTAAGTCATTGCTCCTCCATTCTCTCACTTTTACTCTTTCTCTCTAGAACAATGAGAAAATTAATCTTCCTGTTTCCTAAGTATTAACTCTCCTTTTTTAAGTTTTGGGGACCAGTTGTCAAATACTTCCTAGAATATCAATGTACCCCCAAATTTAACAAATTTATTTTTATTGAGGTGTAATTGACATACAACATTATCTTAGTTTTAGGTATACAACATAATGATTCAATATTTGTATATATTGTGAAATGATTACCACGGTAAGCCTAGTTAACATCAGTTACCCCACATAGTTACAGATCCCCAAATCCTGAATCAGGGGTTTTCCCCAAAGAGAGTTTCTCTCCTAAGAGAAATTTAACATCAGATGTTTAAATAGTATTTTACTTCAATTTTAGATGTCTCTCTCTATTTTTACCATAATAGTGAACATTTGAAAATAATCTAAATGACCACAAATAAGAGAATGGTTAGACAAATTATAATGATAACCTATTTTGACTATTAAATTGTTCTAAAAGGTATATTTACAAAGGTATTTGTTCATTCATTCATTCATTTATTTATTCATTCACTAAGTATTTACTGAGAGCCTGTTATGACTTGGAAGCTGTGGTAGGCACTGGGAATAGAGTGGGGTAAATAGACGACACAAAATCTGTTATAATCTAACAGAAAGGACAGATACGAAACAAATATTTTCACATTTGCTATTGGTGTACAGTTTTGACAAGTGCTATAAAACAGCAGTACTGGGTGCTGGGAAATCATAAAAGGGGAACCAGAACTGATTTGGAAAAAGTAAATTATGGAGGTCACATCTGAAGCCCGGTTACCCAGGCAAGTGGACAGGAAGTAGTGGTGGGAGAGTTCCAGGCGGAGAGAACAACGTGTGAAAGCCTTGGAGTGGAAATAAACAGGCTGAGTTTGAAGAACAGAAAGGGTTAATGAGGCTGAAGGATAAGAGAGCAAAGCAAGGACAATGTGAAAGGCACCTGGAATGAACGCTCTGGTCGAGGGCTGTGTCAACAAATTTGGACTTCAGAATTTTACCCTAAAAATAAGGGGAGGTCCTTGAACATTTTAAGCAGCAGGGTGACATGAGATTTGAGTTTTAAAAGACCATTCTGGCTGCAATGTAGAATGGACATTAGAAGCCCAGAGTAAATATAATGGAACCCATTAAGGAGTGATTGAAGGTGGTCTGGCAGGAGATGATGGTGGTTTAAGCCAAAGGTGATTTTACCCCTTAGGATACTTTTGGCAATGTACGGGGACATTTTTGTCTGAGATTAGCTATGGTAGTTTTATTTTAATTAACATTAGTATGTTAACTTTAAACTTTATTTTAATTAACGTTAGTATGGTAACTTTCTGCAACCTTTTATTTTTAACCTGTGTCTTTATATATAAAGTGGATTTCTTGTAGATAACATAAAGTTGTTTTGTTTTTTTAAAATCCACTCTTGTAATCTCTGCCTTTTAATTGGTATATTTAGATCATTCATGTTTAAAGTGAATATTGATATAGATGGGTTGATATCTACTGTGTTTGATACTGTTTTCTCTTTGTGGCACTTGTTCTAGAAAGACAAGCTCCAAGAGGACAAAGGTTATGTATTTCACTCTCTCTGAATAATTGTCAAGCTTTCTAAACATTACAGGAATTAAGTAAGTTATAAGAACCCACTACAAATAAAATTTTCTAACCAGTTTGATATTTCTCACTCTCTACTGAGCATCAGTGTTTGACTTCCCTTTGGCATCTCAAACTTAATCTGTACAAACCTGATTCTTCTTGATTAATGATGCCAATTTCCAACCAACCATTCAAGATTAAAATCTTGACATCATCCATTTTCCTCTCCTCCTTTATTTCTCCTATTTAATTTGCTAATATGTCCTACAATTCTAAGTCAGAAATGTCTTTCTGATTTACTCCTGTTTCTTCCTGCTGTTAGTGTTTCAAATCAGGCCAGCATCATCTCCTACTTAGAAGATTACAAAAGCTTCAATAAATGTTTTCCACTTTCTCCATCCTCTACATAGCCCCAGCAATCCAATCTCATTTTATTGCTCCCTTTATTTAAAATTTCCATTGACTTTCCACTTCATCCCCAGAATAACTCCATACTCCTTAACATTGTAAATAAGACCTTAGGAACCTGTCTTTTTCTACTTTACTGATTTCATTTTTTTTTCTTTTTAAAGATTTTATTTATTTATTTGAGAGAGAGAGAGTGAGAGAGATCATGAGCTGGGGGGAAGGGTGGAGGGAGAAGCAGACTTCCCGCTGAGCAAGAAGCCTGATGTGGGACTCGCCCTCAGGACCCTGGGATCATTACCTGCGTGGAAGGTAGATGCTTAACCTACTGAGCCACCCAGGTGCCCTCTGGTTTCATCTTTTATTTGCATTCCCATACAGCTTGCTGTTCAGAGACACAGAGAGCACATTCTGCACTTGAAAGTCTCGTTGCCTTCATGGTGCTGTTTCTTTATGCCAGAACACTGTTTCTCTGCCTCTCCAACTGACCAGTTTCTTTTTGTCATTTATAACCCAAGTCAAATGACACCTTTTCATGGAGCTTTCCATGACTTCTATGTAGGGGTTTGGGTCCCTTTTTCATGTCACATAGCACTTTCCATTTATCTGAGTATAACACCCAGTATACTTAATTACTTGCTTCCAGATCTTCCTTCCCCATTAAGCTGTGTGATGTTTTCTTATTCTTTTAGGAAGGCACTTATCCCAGTGCTTTTATGTAGGTCTTAAATACAATTCCTTTTTGTCCTTATTGGTGAGGAATTAAGATACTCTTTTGGCTTGATCTTATTGGTGAGAAGAAAGAAAGATGCCCACTCTGGGTTTCCCCTAGGTTTTTTTAATCACTGGGCAGATTTCAGGGCTTTCCTCTGCTTTCAGAAGCAGAATCAGACTTGTGTCTTCTACAAACAAGCATAAGACAGAGAAAGTCTTAACTAGAGTGCTCCAGCTAGCTATACCCCCAGAAAGACAGGGGTTCCAGGCAGCAGTCAAAAATCTTTGGTATTCAGTTTCCATGTACCTGTTGTAACTTTCCTTGGTACAAGAAGTAAGATGGTCACAAAGAAGAAACAAGGTGTTTGAGGCTCTTCTTTCTCCCCTAGTTTTTTACTTCTCTCTTAAATGAGGGTGTTCCGTAGTTATTTGATCATCTACCCCTTAACAAAAAATTTATATAACATATCTCAATGTTTGCCAAGTATTGACTATGCATGGCTTGGAAAATTTAGACATTGAGCAATATCTCAATTAAAACATAAACACACACATGGGCTGAAAAATTATTTCACCTGGATGTGTCTAGTTTAGAATTTCTTGGGCTGTTATGTAAGACTAGTTCATCACCTACACTAATGGCTGAACTTCAGAATTGGCTCATTACAATTTTCCTTTCAAATCAGTTTACACACGAATGTAATATGGACGATCCAGTTTGAACTTGTATCCAAATTCCATTGCCCAATCACTAGTGTAGTCATGACCCAAGTTTCTAACCTGCCTCCTCAGTTGGAGATTTACAGGGAAATGTTGCCTTTGCCTCTCCTGTACATATTATGGTCTCTTGCTTCTTTAATAAAATTGATTTTTCCTCAGGATGAATCTCTTCCTTGTTGATGGAACATTGAGTTATAATGAAAAACACATTATACATTCCATATGGAAAAAAGTGCACTGGGTATGATTATTTTTAACCATGTGAAGTTTCATTAAACATACAACTTTTTGTGATGGAATTTTAAGATAGAAAAGGTGCTGTACTTTGTGATTGAACCTCCAAAAGCATTCTGTTTGTTCTGGTGGTTATTTGTCCTAAAGGCAGCCAAGTCTTCTTGTCCCCTTTCCCTTTCTGCCATTTCCTGCTCTCCCTTGTACAGCTTTTCAAGGGTCTGTGTCCTAGCACAGACCCAGAAGTGGGGTGGATCAAGAGGAAGAAATAAACCTACAAACAAATACGTTCCGCAAAGTGTCAGAAAGAAATACAGTATCAATAGCTTTTTAAAATATACCAGTAATATGCTATATAAGTATATATTCTTTATAGTTGTGTCTATAGTAGGAAAACAAAGTCTACAGTAAGAGGATATTTTATTGGTTTGTCTACACCTAATTTAAAAAAAACAGCAGTGTATCTGAGGGAAATGTAAAAATTTTACATTAATGGCTTGTTTTTGTGGGTACTTTAAATAATTCCAAAGATAAGTGTAGACCCTTTCTTTATGAACTTTTGTGACATGACATTATTATGTTACTGCAGAATAGATTAAAAACAGCACCTAATTTCTGTTCGGCCACAATTAGAGGTGAGGTTCCAGCCTGGTTCATTAATCTTTCAGATAAGAAATAAACTTGTTTTTCCTAAACTGTTAGGAGATTGATACTCTCACTTCTGTGGCGTTTGTTTATTTGGCATGTAAACTGTCTGGGCTTGTGGGCACTGTACTTGATTTGTCACCTCAGGATAAGATAATTTGGGATCTTTCACATTTCCAAATTATGTCGTGCCTAAGCAGTTGAACCAGCTGACAAATGAGATGTACCTGCAGTGTGGCTCTGGAGGGAGCACGCTGCAAGGGGGCTGATGGGTGTGAGCGGCATGTTGGTTTATTAGCAGACACATTTGATTCCAGAGGTTAATGTTTTTGTGCACAAGACAGATTACACAGCACATGATCTGCATCCCAAAAGGAGACACGGAGCTTCAGTGGGGTGGGTCGGGCCACCATCAGCTTGGTCTCTGAGCTATTACAAGCTGCAAGGTTCCTTCATGAGAAGTGCCATGGTCATGGTTCTTGGGAGGCCATGTTCCTGGTGTTCTGCAGTTGGACTCTTTCTAACAGTTGTGGGGTTTTTTGTTGTTGTTGTTAAGAATTTGAGAACCCTGGGGGCCTATGAAACCTACTGCATGGTCACTAACCCAGCATTAAGTCATGTCATTGTGTCAGACTATGAGCAATTATATGTCAGATAATACCAGTAAAAATGACTGATATTCATTGAGTGATTGTCTTAAGCCAGGCACTGTTCCAAAGCTTCTCACGAATTAACTTATTCTACTCATCAAGGTGAGGTGAGTATTGTTACTCTCACTATTTTATAGGTGAGGAAACTGAAACACGGAGTAACTTGCCCAAGTTACTCCCTCGAGAGGGAGCCTCAACAAATGTCCTTCCAGCTCAAATAAAGGCAACTGCAGAGTGGCGTGGGGTGTTGCCGTCACTCTGAGTTATGGCAACACGGCACTCACCCGGGTAGGGGTAACCTCATTCAGGGGTCATTTGGATTTCTTCATTTGTCCTCCCGGCCCTAGAGTCTGGCATTCAACATGATCACTGGTTGAGAGAACCTCCTTTTACCACACAAGAAATGGTTCCTTGACCTATAGCAGAAAGAAGTCTGCTCTGAATTAAGGTTTTTATACCAGTCCTTGAGAATTCTTCATCTTTTCCCCTGCAATGACTCCAAGGACCCTCACTTGCTAGAATTCTACAGTTCTGGGTTCCTCTGACAGCTACTACACAGATTTGTGTGATGAGACAATAATGACATCCCTTCCCTTTCCTTTTCCCCCCTCCCCTTCTCCCCCTTACCACCTCCTCCTCTTCTCCTTCTTCAGGATGCTTTCTGTCAAAGGGCCAGTCACCTCTGAATTAGGTTCCTGGACCCAGTTTCCATATGTGTATATGTGTAGGGGGCCTTCCCACACAATACCAGGCACTACTTGGACACGAACAGTGTGTCCTACAGTTCAACTCAATTCTGATACTATCTACCCAGAGATAGCAACGGATTCCATAGGTTAAGGGCTCAGTCCTATAAGACTGCCCCTTGCTCCCCACCAACTTCAGATGCCAATTGCAAACCCAAGTTCTTACCTGTGCTTTTGATCAACCTGCTACAGATTGGAGCTTCCCATGACCTCCTTTTTGGACTTCAGACACTAGTTGCAAGCCCAGGTTGTTGACTCTACTTCTGCCGACTGGCTGTAAATCAAAACTTTCCATGACCCTCTACTCAGGTTCAATTAATTTGCTAGAGCTCACAAAACTCAAAGAAACATTTTACTTACTAAATCACTGGTTTATTATAAAAGGTTGTAATGCAGTAATAGCTAGTTGGAAGGGATACATAACGCAAGGTGTGGGGAAAGTGTGTGGAGCTTCTGTGTCCTCTCTGAGTATGCTACTCCACGTGTTCATTAACCTGGAAGCTCTCTGAACCTGTTCTCTTGGGTTTTTAATGGAGGCGTCATCACATAGTCACCAATCAGTGACCATTGGTGATTGATTCAACCTCAGGGCCCTCTCCAGCAGAGGTCAGTGGTGAGGGGTGGAGGGGGTTAAGACTGACAGTTCCAACCCTGTAATCACATGGTTGGCTCCCTTGGAAACCAGGGTGGGGTCCAAAATTCACCCTGTTACCCTAAAAAGAGACACATTTGTCTCTCTTAACACTTAGGAAATTCCAAGGATTTTCGGAGCCGTGAGTCTGTGGAACTGTGGAAAAGACTAAATATCTATGAGAGGGGCGCCTGGGTGGCTCAGTGGGGTTAAAGCCTCTGCCTTCGGCCCAGGTCATGATCTCAGGGTCCTGGGATTGAGCCCCGCATGGGGCTTTCAGCCCCGCCCTCTCTCTGCCTGCCTCTCTGCCTACTTGTGGTCTCTCTCCCTCTGTCAAATAAATAAATAGATAAATATTTAAATATCTATGAGAAATGTATTTTGGTCATCTGTACGAGAACATGTATATTTTTTTTATAAACCACAATATGCCAGCCTTTGAACACTGTCTTATGATTTCTGTCATTCACATGATTGGTGTTTTTTGCTGTAAATCCAGGAGTCCACCAAGACTTTTCTTGAGGAAAGATGGCGCCAACTTGATTAAAATCTGAGAAAGATTCCTGCCTATCTCCAAGTTACAGAATCTATGGTACATTCTCTGTTATAAAGAAACTCTCCCTATCTCTATTTGTCTCCCCTCTTCCTTCAGGTTTTCTTCAGCAACCCTAATGTTTTGCTATTAACCACTTTCTGTCTGTGCTGTGTGGGTGACTCCATAGGAGTGCAAATCTACGGTAGTTTCTTGATTCTGAAGTGCCCATTCCATTTTAACATCTCTGAAATTGAGGGGTATCTTCTAATCAGTGGCACATGAGCCTTAAGTGGTAGCATTTTTTTTTTCTTTAGGATACATAAAATAGTAGTGTATCATATAATTGAGGGACACAGATCCACAGTATTATAAAACACAGTATTATGTATTTGAGGATCAGGGAAAAGCTCTTTTCTAATGTGTGTTTGTCAAATGCCTGCTCGATGCCAGACCTTTGCCAAATGTTGGGGAAATAAACATGAAGAAGGCATGACTCGTATGCTGAAGGAGTGCGTAGCCTCCAATTTGATGAAAGTTTAAGAAGTGAAGACTGGGATGTACTCTACATCCCAAAAGGGTTGCTGAAGTTTTAAACAGTTGATCGGTATAAGATATTACTATTATTATTTTTTTGAATTTAAAGATTTTTATTTATTTATTTGATAGAGAGAGACAGCGAGAGAGGGAACACAAGCAGGGGGAATGGGAGAGGGAGAAGCAGGCTTTCCTCTGAGCAGGGAGCCCAATGTGGGGCTTGATCCCAGGACCCTGGGATCATTACCTGAGTAGAAGGCAGATGCTTAATGACTGTGCCACTCAGGTGCCCCATTTTTTAAAAATTTAAATTCAATTAGTCAACACAAAGTACATTATCAATATCAGATGTAGAGTTCAATAATTCATCAGTTGCGTATAACACCCAGTGCTCATCACTTAATGCCCATCACCTAATTATCCCATCTCCCCACCCACCTCCCCTCCAGCAACCCTCAGTTTGTTTCCTATAGTTAAGAGTCTCTCATGTGTTTTCTCCCTTTCTGATGACTTCCCATTCAGTATTCCTTCCCTTCCCCTATGATCCTTTATGCTGTTTCTTATATTCCACATATGAGTGAAAACATATGATTCTTGTCTTTCTCTGATTGACTTATTTTGCTCAGCATAAGTTCCATCCATGATACAAATGGTAAGTATTCATCCTTTCTGATGGCTGAGTAATATTCCAGTTATATATATATATATATTAATAATATATATAGGAATATATATATATATTTCTTATGGAATATTTCTTGACTGGATTATTTGGTTTTGGGTGGTGAGTTTGATAAGTTCTTTATAGATCTTAGATACTAGCCCTTTATCTCATATGTCATTTGCAAATGTCTTCTCCCATTCCATAGGGTGTTTTTTAGTTTTGTTGACTGTTTCTTTTGCTGTACAAAAGCTTTTTATCTTGATGAAGTCCCAATAGTTCATTTTTGCTTTTGTTTCCCTTGCTGTTGGAGATGTGTCTAGCAAGAAGCTGCTGCAGCTGAGGTCAAAGAGGTTGCTGCCTGTGTTCTCCTCTAGGATTTTGATGGATTCCTCACATTTAGCTCTTTTATCCACTTTGAATTTATCTTTGTGTATGGTGTAAGAAAATGGTCCTTTTTCATTCTTCTGCATATGGCTGTCCAATTTTCCCAACACCATTCATTGAAGAGACTGTCCTTTTTCCATTGGATATTCTTTCCTGCATTGTCGAAGATAAGTTGACCATAGAGTTGAGGGTCCATTTCTGGGTTCTCTATTCCGTTTCATTGATCTATGTGTCTGTTTTTGTGCCAGTATAAGGTTATTATTATAATTTTCCGAGTTTTAGCATATTAAAAATGCCTTCAGAATTACAGTCAGTACTATCACTCTTGAAGGCTGTCAGTGTGTTTCCTTGAAGGAACATTTTCTGACAGGAATCTGACAGAAGTCAACGCATCCTCAGAGCTTTTACTCTTAGAGTTTCTCTCAGCCTAACGAGGAATCCTTTATCTTAATTAGGTTTAAATATATCTTCTTTTGACCCTAATCAACCTCCAGTGGAGAGCTGTGAATTTCTTAAGACTATTTTTTGGTCCCCTTTTGATTGGCTTTTCTTAACAACTTTTTCAGAAAATGAGTAAGTGGTGAGGTATAGGAGAGAGAGAAAGACAAACTTGCAGTGGAATGGGTTTTGGGTTAGCCATTCTCCTCGGTGTCCTAAGTCTTTGCTATGCTCAGTTGTGTCCATGGACCAGCAGCAGCACCAGCACCAGCAAGCTTTTTAGAAATGCCTCATCTCAGGCCCCACCTTGGCCCTACTGAATCAGGAGCTGCATTCTAACAAGATAATTTGAATGCACTTTTAAGTTTGAAAATCACACCCCTACATCATTATCATGTTTAATTTGAAGAGCTAACTGATGAAGAAGGTTTTCCTACTCCAGTTTTGGGCTGAAGAAAAAGATGGTTGGAAAGGTTAAGTAACTTTAACGTACAAGTTGGAAAGTAGAAGAGGTAAGATTCATACTCTAGTTTTTCCCTGACCCACATTATGCCTTTCTACATTGAGTCTTCTGTTTCCCATGTTGATGAACAGCAAAAGAAATATCATCTTTACCTTTTTTTATGTTTTGTATACACCTAGACATAACAGAGAGCTTATTGAAATCAAAGAGTAAAGATGAGCATTTATATCATGATGATTGCCTCGAAGCACCATACCTCATATGCTTAAAGGTACAGAGCACTCAGGATTATTCCAGAAACTGGGAAGAGTGACTGAGATGAAGAATGTCAGACAGGTGGACAAGACTTAATTATGACTGTGATTGTCAAAACAGCTATGCTTAGAGGTTTGAATTTCATATTCTGCCCCTCTACTTGTGGGGAGTGCTAAGGAGGATGGAAAGAAAGAGGAGGTTAGGAGAAGGGACATTCCCATGTTGGTTGTCCAGCTGGTGAATGTCCTGGGAGTGTTGTGATAGAGGAGGGAAGGGCATTCCCAGGTTAGCTCTGTTGGTTTTCAGTGTTCTTCCTTAAGGAGGAAATCCCCTGTGCTAGGTCTTTTGTAACCATCACAGACAACATTTGGAGCAATGTTCTTGTCTTCATTTTATAGATGAAGACAAGATTTGTTTGAGACAGTAAGTATGAAGCCATGTCTAGACAAACATTGAGATCCTGATTTATGTGCTTGCTTTAATAGACTCAAGTTTCACAAACTTCAGACATTTGTATTCAATATTCACAATTTTTGCGATAGCTGCATGGTATGTTATTTACTGAATATCTTTCTTTAAACCAACTCCTTCAAACTTAGCCTCGGGATGGCTGGGTGGCTCAGCTGGTTAAGCCACTGCCTTCAGCTCAGGTCATGGTCTCAGAGTCCTGGGATAGAGTCCCATATGGGGCTCCTTGCTCAGCGGGGAGCCTGTTTCTCCCTCTGCCTGCTCTGCCTGCCGCTCCCCTGTTTGTCCTCTCTCTCTCTCTCTGACAAATAAATAAATAAAATCTTAAAAAAAAATAAATTTAGCCTCAACTAAGTACTAATATCTGTGTAATTGTAGGTTAGATATGTTTATTATATATAGATTTAAAACATTTTTATTTATTTATTTTAGATTTTATTTATTCATTTGACAGAGAGAGAGAGATCACAAGTAGGCAGAGAGTCAGACAGAGAGAGAGAAGCAGGCTCCCTGCCAAGCAGAGAGCCCAATGCGGGGCTCGATCCCAGGACCCTGAGATCATGACCCAGGCCGAAGGCAGAGGCTTTAACCCACTGAGCCACCCAGGCGCCCCTAAAACATTTTTAAAATAGATATATAGTTACCTAGAACTTTGTCTACTTGAGTAGATCATTATTCATACCTGGACCAGTGGCACACCTTCGGAAACTTGTCTTAATGCCACATTGCCCCTTTTTTAGACTTTATAGTTGGAAATAAATTTAAACAGACAGAAGAGTTGCAAGAATAGTACAGGAATTTCTGTATATCCTTCACCACATGCAGTATTATAACACTTATTTTATCATTCTTTTCTCTCAAAATCAAAATATTAGTACAATGTTATTTGTTATTGATCTGCAGCCTTAATTCTAATTTTACCTGTTGTCCTGAAAATTCTTCATGTGGCATTTTTAAAGATCCTGGTCAATATCTGCACAGTTTATGTATTACATTAGGTTTCTGTGTCTCTTTAGTCTGCTTTCAGGTGCAATATTTCTTCAGCCTTTTTCTGCTTTTCTGGGCACTGATATTTTTGAAGAGCACAGGCCCCTTGTTTGGAGGAACTCCCATCAATTTTAGTTTGTCTGACGTTTCCTCATGATTCGATTTAGGATATGTGTTTTTTGGCAGGAATGCTGCAGCAATGATGCTAGGTCCTTCTTAATGCAGCAGTTTATTTCCAGATACTGTCCCTCACTAAGAGGAATGAAGGCTTCTTAGAGAAATGTCTGATTCTAGGGCTGGACAGGGAAGGTCCAGATGAGCTTGGAACATCTTGTTGCCCAGAATGTAAGAACATGCTTAAAAGGCTTCAGGAGCCAACTTGTAGTACTACCTCCAGTCAAATATGGGACAAAATATTAAAACTCAATGATTGGAATGAATTAGTCACCTATTGAACAAAACCAATATCAATAATCAATAGGGGAACTCTTCATTACAGTAAAATCCCAATGAATAAATGTAGAAAGGAACAAGGAAGAAATAATATATTCCAACTCATAGATACAGAGGAAAGAAATAATAAATGCCAACTGATAAAAATGTAGAAGTTAGAAAACCACCATTCTGCAACTGTGATTGTGATCATTGTTTCAGGCAAGGCTCATCCACATGGAAGAAACCACAGGGTTAAAAGTTTAACGAAGGGCTGGTATTTACATGATCTCAAAGTATCTCCCCACATTGTCTATTGTAACCAAATATGTTTTTTATTAGAAATTACTTTAACACTAAAATGTGCTAGCGAAGAATGAACATTTCAGGCTCACCATCCCAGACTCATCAAATCAGAATGCCTGGGATTAGATCCCAAGAATCAGCTTTTTATTAAGAACGTTTAAAATGTCGTAATCGCTGACTTAGTCCTTCCAATCTCTGAGTTGATGGGAACTCCACTCTTGTCTTATTCTGTCCTGGGTGCCTGGAAGAGTGATGACAGGTATCAGAACCACCAACTTCATTTCCTCTTGATTCTGATTTTGATCTGATCATTTCAGACCAGAGTGAAATGTTCTTTATTGACTGGGAGCCCATGTGCTCTCTGCAAAGCATCTTCTTCCTTTTTTTGCCAATCCAGGAACAAAGAGCTCACGTTAGTAAACATACAGTGTTCTACTTGTTATCCATATGGTTTTAATTAAGTTTTAACTAATTCCCTTTATCTTGTCATAGTTATTATGACCCTCCAAGTCATGTCACATTAATATATGAAAACAGCTCCCTGGCATGTCTGGCCAAGAAACAGAGCCATTATGACCTGTCTTACTAAATTAAAGTGGGGAGACCAATCAACTTGCATTTTGTTGCCTTCTTTGATAATTTATGTTAAACATGAGCAAAGGTTCAAAGGAGATAACACATTGCAGTCTATCGTCCCCACCACCTAGACAGCAAATAAAAGTATTGCAGACTTTAAAAATGTACATACATCGCCAGAGAAATGAAAAACAAGGCAGTGTATTTTGAGGAAGCTATTGGTAGCAATCAATTTGATCTGTTACAACTCAAACTTTCAGGTTTATAGAAGCCTCTATAATGAGGCATATTTTCCCCCAATATCAAGTTGGCACACACCTTTAGAGAATGGATTTTTTCCCTGATTCATGAATTTGCTTAAAAGAAAAGTTTGCAAAGGTAAACAAATGAAATCCCACTTATCCAATTGTTTTTTATTAGAAAGAATGAAATGGAAACTCATCTGGGAAAATCTGGGAATAGAGTCACTGCAAAACTACATTTTGAGTAAAATAAGACAAGTTAGGTTGGAAAGGATAGTACACGTTCCCGCTGCTGCTGAAAACAGATGCTGACTACTCTGGGTGTGTTTAATGCAAGTACTTTTGAAGCCTCTTGCTGTGCAAACTCTCAAGTTACTGCACAGGACAGGACTGCTAAGCCTCATTAAATCCTTTTGCTGATAGATATTTTGGCATTTACTCACCAAGTGTCCTATGTGTGCAGTTTAACAGATCCTTGTTTTTTAAAATACAATTCTCATTGATTAATCTTTATATATAGCTATCATTTCTTGAGCAACTGCCATAGGCCATGCACCATGCTGAGTCTTATTCCCCATATTAATTTAATTCAAATAGTAAGCCTGGAAGGTAAGCATTACTATCCCTATACATGATGAAGGTACTGAGCTCAGTGAGGTTAAGTAACTTGCTCATCTTGTCAGTAATAGAACCAGATTTGAACACAGGTCTCTGACTTTCAAACCCATAGTGTCTGGTCCACTCCAGTGCATTCACAAGACCCTTGCAAGAGTGATGAGTTCCAGTCATGCTGTCAACCTATCTGTTTTGGGTTCTTGCTAGTTTGCTTTTTCACTCTGTAAGCAGGACTTTATTTTCTGGTCCCTGGGCTAGGTCAGCCACAATTCCTCCCTGCCGTGTTCCCATGGTTCATTTACTTTTTTATCATAGCAAAGAAACATCACACCTTCTTGTACTACACATTTAATGTTTCTATTTGCCACTCGATTGTAAGCTCCATGAGGGCAGACACTATGTCTACTGTACTATGTACTACACTACTGTATCTAGTATATCTCACAGCATATAGTAGGTGCCCAGTGAATATTGAATATACAATATGAGTGAGTGTTGTACTAAAATCATTACTTAGTTCTTGTCTTAGTGCAGTCTTTTCTTCTTTGGACCTCAGATTTCTCCCTTATATTCATTGTGCTATTTCTTTCTCTTCTACCCTTTTTTTCTCTTCAGAACATGTAGCAAGTGGAGGAGCCAAGGTTCAGATGCACGTATTTCTAAAGTCAGTGTTCACATCCTTTCCTTCACCCTAAACTGTGTTTAAAAGTATAAAGGAGGCTTCTGGCTGTGGGTCCTATCAAACCACAGGATGGTTCTTTTGTTTCTTATTTTCTATCTCTAATATTAATTTTTAACTGGCTGAGGCATCATAGCCAGAAAGCACCACCTTTGAACGTCCTGCTTGCTCAGCTGAAAGCAGCAGCTGTTCCAATAAGCAATTTGAAGTTCGGCACCTGAGATTGGCTCCTTCCTTTAAGCAAGACTGCAAGCTCAACAGAATGTAGGGAAGCATGAAAAAATTTCCTGGCCTGTTTCTCTTAATGTCGCGAGGAAAGAAGCACAGGTTGAGGAAAGATATTTGCATTCTGGACAAGGACAACTGGCTCCTACATGTATAATTTCAGCTGAACTTCTTTTGATGGGGTCCTGGGAATTAAGAATGATTTGTTTATTAAGGGCTATGAAGATGGTTTTGTTACTATCCCTATTGTCTGTCCCAAATGAGGTACTGGTAAATGTGGCTTTCCCTTCAGCAAAGCCTTGATTTGTGGTGTTTGCCAATTTCTGTGGTGTAAATACTCCCATTGTGGCTATTTCCAGCTGGCAACATGATGTTATTAAATGCATAATAGAGAGGTACTGCACAAACCTGTTCCCATAAATAATTATAAGCTGATCTAGCACACCAATGTCTGTCATGATCCCATTAGTGCCTACTTGGAAACTGGTGGTTTAGGGCCTCAGCCAGGCTTGAGTTCTCCTGTGGGCGACAACGGTGGGTTG
This sequence comes from Procyon lotor, assembly GCA_028646535.1. Taxonomy (NCBI): domain Eukaryota; kingdom Metazoa; phylum Chordata; class Mammalia; order Carnivora; family Procyonidae; genus Procyon; species Procyon lotor. Next base: position 9,087,183 of record CM053604.1, on the reverse strand, counting down.
TGCAGCAAAGGGCCAAGCTAGTGCCTGAGGCAGACGGACAAAGCCCATGAGCTAGAGAAGACATAGGCAAACATTCCATCTGGTGGGCAGGGGATGGGGTGTAGAAAGAGTCAAGGTAAGGGTCTCAAACCCAAAAGTTTAGCACCAGAGGCAAATAGATTTAGAATGGAAACATTGATGACGCCGCTGACATCTGATTGACCTCAGATATGTTACTGAATGTCTCCATGCTTCAATCTCTTTAGTTATAAAATAGGGATGTATAACAATAGTGCTTATCTTAAAGAGTTTTTGCTAGATGATGGATCATTATGATAGATGTAAAGTGCTTAGCAGGGTGCCTGGCACAGAACAAGTACTCAATGCACAGTCGCTATTTCGGTTAGGTGGAAATGTGTGAGAGTGGGTGGCGTCTCCAGAGAAATGGCCTCAAACAGTAGGCAGCTGGTTGCTGCTTAGCTCCACGGCCTGGCAGTAGGTCTGTGTGGTGTTGGCTGTCCGAAAGGGACAGAGGTGGATTGCTCAGTGTAACTGTCGGTGAGAAAAAAGAATCAAGACACTGTTTGACAATTGGTGGTATATTTTTTTGGCCTGTTTTCTAAACTGTTAAAAGAAAAAAGTCTCATTCTTTTCTTTGCAACAGGTTGTGCAAAAAAATCCTTAAATTGAATTTGAGGTGGCTCACGAAAAACCAAGAAGTGCATTCTCATGCTGAAATCATGTGAAAGAGACCAGAAATTGTATGTATAGAGAAGGAGAAGAGGTGAGAGAGTTATTGTTACTGGAACATGAAATTTGGCTCTGAGCTTCCTGGCGGTAAGGGAGGAAATAAGTGGATGTATATGTAGGAAACACGTTGCATAGCCTTCACCATACATGCCAGTTCTGCGTGAGAATGTTGTACTCTTAGCTCTTTTGTTGTTTTTGTTGTTAAATTCCAATAAATTGCTTTGGTCACACATGAGGTACCCACGGCCACCAGTCTTTTCTGATTTTCCAGTCTGTGACCTTGAGAAAATCAACCACTGAGAATTTATTGGGACTTTTCTAAGAGGTACCTTATGTCTTTCTAATAGGTCTGCACTTTCACTGCTGCTCTTGATCTGTTCTTCAAACAGTGGTCAATGTGATCTAAACATGTACGTTGGAATATGCGTTGGGAGTTGAAACAAACTCTTTGGGGGATGATGTCACCTCATATAGAATGACTCCAACATCCGCTCCAAGCTCCGTCCTGCTCCTGATCTCTTAGTTCCACTGCATCCTCTCTTCTGCCTTTTGTACATGACCTTCCTTTGCCCTGGGATGATCTCTCCCCTTCTTCACAGAGATATCTCTTCTTGCCACCCATTGCCTCCTCAGCCTTCCCACATGGCAATTTCTAAAGCAGATTTCATCCCTGTTTGTCTCTCTCTTAGTTTCTTTTTTTGCTTCTCAAACTGGCATTGGAACAAACTATATTTGGTAAGATAAGATGGGGAAATAACTTTATTTTTCACCTACCACAGCTTCAAACCTGCTTGGGAAGGATTTGCCAAGGATGATATTATAAGCAAATCTCATGGCTTTTATGGTAAATTTTGCATATTAAGATCATCTAGTTTTTGGTATAAAATAGTCCAGTCCAATTTAACATCAAAACTTTAGTTCTACATCCAGTTTAAGGTGTTTTCCATGCTTTTAGGCTCAAGCTTGACTTAAGGTCTTGTTGACCAGTATCCCAGTGCACAGAGGCCAGAGGAAATAGTGCAATGGTGTCTGCAAGAGGCTAAGACAGAGGAAATGCTGCTTCCCCTTATCCCATTTTCCCCCATGGGATGGTGTCCTGGTGGAGGGTCATGTGGATCAGCACTGGCATGGGGGTCTTCTGTCCTCGAGGGAGCTAACAAAAGGTTCCTGTAGGGTGCCTGGGTGGCTCAGTTGTTAAGCATCTGCCTTCAGCTCAGGTCATGATCCCAGGGTTCAGGGATAGAGCTCTTCATTGGGCTCCCTGCTTAGCTACGAGCCTGCTTCTCCCTCTCCCACTCCCCCTGCTTGTGTTCCCTCTCTGGCTGTCTCTCTCTGTCAAATAAATAAATAAAATCTTTAAAACAAAACAAAACAAAACAAAACAAAACAAAAACCCAAAAGCTTCCCGCAGTTTTATGGATGCTGGTGGAGGGAGAGGAAGGCACGGGGGAAGAGGCAGTGGGGGAGGGGGAAAGAGAGAGTGGGGGGGAGGGGAGGTAGGTGAAGGAGGGAAAAAGGAGAGAGGGAGGTTGAGGAGTAGTAAACTACTGGGTACTCAGTCAGAATGGAAAAACTTGTCTTCAAGATTTTCCCTTTTTTGGCCCCATGAGGATGTCTTCACAGATGTACCTGAAGACCTTGCATAAAGAGACCTAGGAATGAAAGTGCTTTGCTAGGAAAGCAAATATACGGAGTGTGACCAGAGGAGCTGGAGTCCTTGACTACATCTCCCTTCAGAGGCTGCATTGCACTGGGTGTCCCCAGGCAGGTGTGAGGAGGGCAACTTTCCTCTGTGAGGTCTGCCAGGGAGGGCCTTTGGAATTGCCTATAGTTGGTCCTCAAAAATCACACTTAATTTTTATTTTATTTTCTTAAGATTTTATTTATTTATTTGAAAGAGAGAGAGAGAGTGTGAGCAAGAGAGAGCACAAGCAGGGTAAAAGGCAGAGGGAGAAGCAGACTCCTCGCCGAGCAGGGAGCCCAATGTGGGACTTGATCCCAGGACTCAGGGATCATGACTTGAGCCGGAGGCAGAAACCTAATGGATTGAGCCACTCAGGCATCCCACATTTACTTTTTAAATCAGGATCCAGACTCCTCAATATTATTTATGTATTTATTATCTTTCTTCTCCAGAACGATGCTGGTTTCCCTAGTACAAACACAGTGCCTGGCTCATAGTAGATATTGTAAGTGCTCAATGAGTAAGTGGAGGAATACTGGGCCAGTGGGAAGACACCTTGGTGGCTTTCATAGAGCTACATTTGCTTAAGTCACAATGCCTCACTAGGCATCTCATGCTTAACCTCCAAGAGTCATTTATTGTTATTAGAGGAAAGAAAGCTGACTCTGATGGGGGCACAAGGGAGGCTTCAAAGGCAGGGCATGACTTGAGTTAGTGGGTCCGTTATGGAAGGGATTTGGAGAGGGGGAACTCGGAAAACGCCATTTGGCTCATAAACTTGACGTCAGACTCGCCCACACTTACTAGAGCCATCTGTCTTGATATCTTCCACTTCCCCAGCGGAACACTTAGAGCATGCAAATATCTGCTGGCAGTGTGCCGCTCCCCACCAGCACCAAACAAGGAGGGAAAGGAGAGGGTGGTATTTTGGGACCCAGATCCTGAATCTCATTTAGTCCACTCCTTTTTCTGGCGTGGACATTTCATTTCCTTGGGCTGTGGATCAGTGCTTGTATTTTTTTTTTCTCCAAATCATTTTTACTCTCTTTCATCCTCTGTCACTGCTTCATGCTTCTACTGGATTTTAAGCTTCTGTTTATTGAATGGGGATGAGCATACATTCGGGTTTGTACAAATGCACAAAGAAAGGAGATTTGCAAATGCGTGACAGCTGTCATTGTATTCTAGGAACCTTTGATCCACACTACCTATGAACCTTCACCCTCCCATCCTTGACTGTGGGGTTGGCTAGTGCTCATTGTTCCCTAAGCATTTAGCCCTTTGAAGAAAAATCAAGTAAAACCATGGAATCACAGAATCCCAGTGTCAGAGAAGAACTTTTAAATTCTACCATATGTTAAAGGCAAAATTTATCTCTTGGGTAAAGAGGAAAACGCCCTGGTAGTCTTTTCATTTGGAGAAGGCAAGCCCCCTCCTACCACTTCCTGCCCACCCAAGGCATGGATTGGATGGATAAGGATGAGATCAGTAGACACCAGAATACACTTGTGTGATAAAATAAAGCAGAATTTTGAATATCTAATTGCAGACAAGACAAGACGTTGTCAGGGGCCCAGGAACCTCACACAGGGGCAGTGGAGGAAACTGAGTAACTCTGTGGGCTGGGAAGCTGGGGAGGAGCCACAAAGCCAGACCACATTCTCCGTGGCAGGGAAAGGAAAATATATTTCCAGGGTTTGGTACCTGATTTATAATTTGAAGTTGTTTTCTGCTCAGTGCTCCAAATATCCTTTGCTACTCCTAAAACTTCAGTCAAAATCTTCTCCACACAATTGTCTTGTGTTAGGGACACTCTGGCGAGTAAATGCAGAGCAGAGTTCTGTAAGTCAGAGGGTCCAGGTGGGGTGGGCAATGACGCAGGCTTTAAGGTGAACTGACTCAGAGGCAGACAGGAAGGAAGAAGAAAACTGCAGGGATGCTTCATCTGTAAGAGGAAGGTGGCCATCCAAGGAGTAAGAAGAACCTGATTTTGAGTTCACCTTCTCTGTGAATTCTGTCTTTGAAACACCCATATACTTGGTGAAATGCTTTCTTGATTGTCATCCAAATCATTGATACAGAGCAGCAACATGCCTGAAGAGGCTGCCGTTGCCTGGGGTTACAACATCAGAGACTGCCTTTGGAGACCTACAGCCACATGCCAATCAGAACTCTTCCGGTCTTGGCAGTCACTTAATTGCAAACTGTCCAAGCTGTGCTTTCACCAGGCTCTGCTTTTCCAGAAGGACATTTTGATGTATTTTTTCAGATGTATCTGCAAGCCAGTAAGTCCAGGTCTGATGAGTTTCCTCTATTTTCTCAATAAGGAACCTCATTTGAAATGAGAATAGATCAATCACATATGATTGATTTCTCATAAATATGCTACATCCCTTTGGTTGTACTTAGTGTTCTGAATGGTCACAAACCTGGTATCTAATAGCCTTCTCATCTGTCAGGTCTGGAAGTGACTGCAGTGGTGGATCATCTAATCCCACAGCCTCATTTTGTAGAAGGCCTTGAACTTCGACTTGACTAAGGTCACATGGCTGGTAAAAAGGAAGGGATTGAACAGAGTTTGTAATAAACATCTCCTTCCCCAGGTTTTTCCTACCCGCTTTTTTGGGGGAGGAGATGTGTATGTACTTTGTAGCTCAACTGAAGTCTTTTTATTTCAGCGTTTGAAATGTGCATGTGCTGTTATACTAACCAGAGAGTAAACTCTTCTAAGGACAGATACTACTATTTTTTGTACTGCTAGGGGTGCTGGGGTGTTGTTGACCATCTCACAACGCATAGGACTGTGTCCTGCAGCAAAGAATTATCCAGCCTCAAACTCCTATAAGAACAGGTCTAGTATTAGTATTGTGTCCCCTTTTTGTACCCTGTACTAAAGAATTTTGCAGAAAACATTCAGTTCTGTGTATCTATAGTCAACTGAAATTATTTAAGATTTTGTTTCCAAGTGATTGTAATTTTTCAGTTCTACAATGATGAACTAGGTCATTGCAGATTGATGTTTGGGCTGAGAACTAGAAAAGCAAACAAATACCTGTAAAAAGGTCCTGAAGAAGCTCACAGCAAGGGACAACCTGTAGGTCCAAGCTCTGGGAGAGGAGGGCCAGGAGAGGTGAGCTCCCTGTTGAGAGCAGCTTTTGCCCTCATCCCAAAGGGACAAGAAAGGGGCAGAGAAGTGAGTGGATTTTGAGAGTCTCAGAGGCTGGGGCTTTTGGCGGGGATCCTATAGGGCCACATCCTAGGACAGTTGTTTTCATTGAGGGCACTTTTGCTCCTTGAGAGGATACTAGATGATGTCTGGAGACATTTCTGGTGTTCACAAGTGTATAAAAGCTACTAGTTTCTAGTGGGTAGAATATACAGGCAGTTCCCACAACAAAAAATGATCTGGTCTAAAATGTCAATAATGCTGAGGTTGGGAAGTCCCAGTAAGAAGCCCTTACTAGGAGTAAAGAAGAATTGGAGATAAACTAGCCCTTGAAACTGAAGCTCTGCTGAATCTCTGGTTAGATTTTCAGCCTAGGTTCCTGACAGAAGCCAACACAAATCCCCACTGGAGAAGGATAACATTACCCAGAGCCTCAAATATATACCAGCAACTGAACGTAAGGTGGGGAGGGAGGGTGAGGGACAGGAACTAAGATCAAAGGGGCATCCTGGCATTGTCCACTGGTGAAATGTTCATTTAGACTTTAGTTAGTTAAAGATTCATGTGGTAGCCTTTAGAGTAACCACTGAAAGAATGATGCTGCATATATTATAAATTATATGCATAAGATATATATTATAAATTATGTAGGAAAAATCGTATATACTTAAAGGATATATTATAAAGTGTATATATATAACTATATTTAATAAGGAAGGAAATTGAATACTTAATATATCCAAAAAGGAGGCAAGAATTCAAAAGAAGTAGAAGAGAAATAAGTAGAATATGTAGAATCAAGCCCAACTATATTCATAATACATTAAGTAAAATCTACTATTCCCACTAGAATGCACAGGTAATCAAACAGTGAAAGAAATTAAAGACTGATTTTTTTCAAGTGTCTTGACTCTAAACAGCAAACTGTCACAGAAGAATAATATTTATAATGGCTAATGTTATACTAAGTGATTTCTGTTTAAACCCTTTCCATGTGGTCCAGCCTTTGAGGTTGTCCTATTATTTTCATCTTTTAATACTAGAGAGGAAACTGTGCATACTTGCTCCATGTCATCTGGTTAGTATGTGGTAGAATGAGGATTTATTTATTTTATTATAGTTAAAAAAATTTTTTTTTTATATATTTATTTGAGAGAGAGAGCAGGGGAAGGCCAGAGTCAGAGTGGGGAAGGAGAGGGAGAGAATCTGAAGCAGACTCCATGCTGAGTGTGAGCCCGATGTGGGGCTTGATCTTACGACCCTGAGATCGTGACCTGAGTTGAAACCAAGAGTTGGATGCTTAACCGACTGAGCCACCCAGGCTCCCCTAGAATAAGGTTTTAGTAGTGGGAGAAGCAGGCTTCCTGTGGAGCAGGGAGCCTGATGTGGGGCTCGATCCCACGACCCTGGGATCATGACCCGAGCTGAAGGCAGACGCTTAACGACTGAGCCACCCAGGCACCCCCAGAATAAGGTTTTAAATCAGGCTCTCTGGACTCATATTCTTATTAACACTTCTAAATCAGTTGAGACATTATTTAGGACAATCCTTTTTATTTTTTTTTTAATGGCATTCCTGGGAGAGTTTCAATTGATGGTATTTTGTTCCACAAGTAATTAAATGATATTTTTCACAATATATTCCCTTATTATTTTGTTCAGATAAAATAACAACTCTCACTTTCTATTTTCTTTTTTTAAAATGTAGTTATATTGCATTTATTTTGCTCACAAGTCTACAGGCCACCTGGGTAGTGCTGTGGCTATGGGAGGGGCTTGGTTGATCTTGACTGGACTCACTTCTTGGGTCTGCAGTCACAGGAGCTTAGCCAAGGGTTGTTTGGTCTAGCATGGCATCAGGGTGTGTCTTATCTTATTCGTGTAGTTCTCCATTCGAGCAGACAAATCTAGCCTTGTTCTTGCAGAGCAGGCCAGGATTTGAAAGAGTGAGTAGAAGTACCCAAGGCCTTGGGGCCCAGAAGGGGCATATCTTCATTTCTGCAGTGTTTCATTGGCCGAAATAAGTCTCATTGCCAGTCCAGATTCAAGCATGGGAAATAAACTCTACCTCCTTAGAGGAGTTGCTAAAACGTCACATCACCAGGAGCATGTTTACACGTAAGTATGAAAAATCAAAGTCTTTAGGGCAACCAGTTTTCTATATCAGCATCCTGGCATAAGAGATTGGTTCTGTGACTACATCAAAGGAACTTGGGTCATAGCAACGTGCTATCCTGGGAGGATGACAACCTTGTTAAGTGGTAGCAAAGCAGTTGGCAGATTTTTCTTTGTTGTATTCTGGTCCCTGTGCTCCTTTTGGGCACATTTTCATAAAGGACTCTTTAGTTGCAGGCAACAGAAATGGACTCTTCTCATCTGAAGCAAAAAGGAAATTCGCTGCCAGGGTATGGGGGAATTTATAGAATTGACTAAAAGTTTGGAGAAGTAGGATCAGGAATTAAGACATTTCTGGAGGGGGTTGGGGTAGACAAGTGGAAAGAATAACAAAACAGTCTTATTTGGAAATTGCATTGGGAGGCATGCATTTCAACCATTTGCATTTTTTGGTCACTTAATTCAAGGTTCAGATTTCAGTAAGATAGCATCTGATTGGCCTAACTTGGGTCAGATTCCCTCCCCCTGATTAGGGGGCTCTCAGGACATTCCAGGTGACATTCTCACCAGGTATAGTCAATGGAAAAGTAATACCCAAAAGATAGTATGGGCATAATTATCAAAGGAAAGCAACACAGATGTTGGGCAGCCGAGAGCAGCATACATCCACTATATCCTTTTAAAGTGAATTTCAAGTATCTGTACTATGAGTAAATTTTCAGGAAAGACATTTAAAAATGGAAGAGTAGGTATATAGGGACAAAAGGACTGGGAATAATTATAAGATATAAGTAATTTTCTGTGAGATGTGGGACTAGGGTTACTTCCTTTTTTCTTTTTCCTAAAGTGTATACTTATTATTTCTTAAATAAAAAAAATAAGCTTTATCTTTTAAGATGAATGGAATGATCCCTTTTGATGGTCTGAGGAAATAATCACTAGCTACTCTTTATAAGTAATAGAAGCATATGTTTCTTCTAAAATGCAACAACCAACTTATACATTAAACTCTAAACAGAAACAAAAAAGAAAACAAAAACCAAAAAACAAAACCCAAACCTACAGAAACACAATGTCAAAAGAGCACCCAGTTTGGAAAAGACATTTTGTGCGGGTTGGGTGCAGAAGGAAGCAATTTCCCTCCATTTTTCTGGCTGGCAGTCCTTTTGCACTTTGGTATTTGTTTCAACAATAAGGTGTTTCATTATTCCTCCTCCCCAAAGAGCCTGTGCTGGTATGAGATGCTATTGAAGACTCTGATTTGCCCAGACGGGTCTCAGCGAATGGGACCTGTGGGGAGAGGGGATCCTTTTCCTGCGTTGGAAAACAGAAAAAAAATAAAGCCTTTGCCTTGCAGGGATGATAGAACATGCTCTTTCCTATCAGAGGGTCACTCACCTCGGAGCCGTGTTGGGGAGAATCATCAGCTAATTCCAAGCCTAAGCCTGGGTCATCAGACACACTGTCTTCTCCCCGCCCTTCTCCTAGCTTCTCCTACCAGTTTTTGTGATCCAATTTCTCTGCTGCCTCAGACCAGCTGAAAAGGACGTTATGAGCTCTCTCCATCATTTGTCACTCTCCTAGGTCCTTCCTCCTTGGCAGCTTTCCCATTTGGGGTCTTTTTTCTCTTCCTTTTGCTGTTTCTCCCCCTCTCCCCACAACCTCTGTATCTCTGGGGGAGTTCTATCTGTGCCCCTGAGCCTTTCTCTTTCTATTTAGTTCCCAGAACCCATTCTGGGATTCTATTTTTGTGCATCCATCTATCCAACTGATCACGGTTGAAACCAGGAGTGCAATCAGTCCAAGCCGCTGGAGGCACCGGCTCGGGTTCTGCCCCACGTTGCTTTGTTTGTGGGCTATTTTCCGTTTCCCGTCATGCTCTAGGATTATGGCCTGTCAGCGCTGGGACTGTGCTTTTTTCCCTCCTGCCAGCGGCCCTGCTTCGGAAACCCAGATTAGAAAAGATAGAACATTTTTTAAAAAAGGAGTCTGCGCGGTCTTGGCAGTTTCTTTTCCAATAGCAGATTTCTTGTGCTTTGATAATTCCAGAGTGAGAACAAAAATTGTTAAGTGGGTTGAGGGGGAGGGTTCTAGTTGGAGACAAAGCTCTCTCTTTTGAGCCTCGTGCTGTTCTCTGTACCCCACTCCTGGCTCTTCTCACTGGTGTTGACACAGTGCATCTACCCCATGGCCTTTCACTCCAGCCAGGAGGCTCCTGGAGGCCAGGGACTCTGCCTTCCAGGCTCTCATGCCCTGGAGGTGATCTACATGTATATGGATTAAAGATCTTTTTCTCCTGGAGATTTGTCTTCAAGCCCAGCCACCCACTGAATATGTCCTGACATCCTATGGGGTTGCCATTAATTGCAGCCGAGAGGACAATGATGGAGTGGGTGATGGGGGCCAAGGCAGGAAGAGGTGAAGGCTGGAATGAGGAGGGCCGTGCGGGGCCCCACAAGTCAGGACTGGAGTTAGCACTACTAAAGTAGAACGAGTGAAGGAGCCCATTCGTCCTCCCATCTCAGAGGACCTGACTGATCCCTTCAAATCTCTCCACGTTCAGGGATAATAAAAATGACAATAATGATTTTTTTAAAAAGATTTTCTATTTATTTATTTGACAGAGAGAGAGATCACAAGTAGGCAGAGAGGCAGGCAGAGAGAGGGGGAAGCAGGCTCCCTGCTGAGCAGAGAGCCCGATGCGGGGCTCAATCCCAGGACCCTGAGATCATGACCTGAGCCGAAGGCAGAGGTTTTAACCCACTGAGCCACCCAGGCGCCCCGATAATAATGATGTTAATAACAGTTAATAATTGATGCTAATATCGCCATACGGGAACTATTCTAAAACCTTTACATTTACTTGCTCCTTTTCTCCTCACGGCAATCCTAAAATGTGTGTTCTGTTCTTGTCACCCCCATTTTATAGGTGAGGCAACGGAGACTAAGAAGTTTGCCCACAGTCACAGGGCTGGGAAATGTAGCACGGAAATCGGGAGTCCAGGCAGGCGGCTCCAGAGCTGGTCTTGTAACCACCACACTCCTGGTGATGCCCAAATGTTGATCTCTAGGACTGGCTTGTCTCCTGAGGGTCCACTGACTGCAGCCTTCCCAGGATGACTACAGACCCCGACATTAGTCCTATCTTTGTGCTCCCAGTGGTCATGTCGAACTGTCCAGGGATGAAACTGCAGAAGGGCCTGGGGAGCTGGGGGGAGGGAAGGAAGGAATGAGGAGGCCCCCCCCAGCACACAAGCCTGCTTCTCCTGCTCCCACACCTCCCGTGTTTTCTCTCTCAGCTAGAACACTTCATTCCAACCAGCTTAGGAAACAAGGAACCTGGGAGTTTGCTTGTGCCTCCCGTGCACTCACTCCCTGGGTCACCACGACTTGCTCCTCTGGCCTCTTAATGCTGCTCACATCATCCTGTACCAGGGACTAACAGCGCCCACTTTCAGGTCCTTTCAGCACTCTCTGCGGCCACCGTAGCAGCGTCCTAATGGGTGTCTCCATCAACTAGGGCAGCGTCTAGCCCACGCTGGTTACAACACGGACTGCTGGGTCCCTGCCCAGTTTCCCACTCACTGGGCCTGGAGCAGGACCTGGGAACTTGCCTAATGCCACATCACAGTGCCTACGGCATTCACTCTTCACCTCATCACGTGGGCATTTCGTCATCTCATGTCATCACGAGAAGGAGAAGAAGAAGACAGAGAAGAAGAAGAGGAAGAAGAAGGTACAATATGATATTTTGAGAGAGAGACCACATTCATATAAGTTTTATTACAGTATATTATTAAAATTGTTCTATTTTATTATTGTTAACCTCTTACTGTTCTTTTATTATTACTGTTCCTTATCATAAATTAAACATTACTATAGGTGTGTATACAGAGGAAAAAACACAGTATATGTAGGGTTTGATGCTATCCACGATTTCAGGCATCCCTAGGATTCCTGGAATGAATCCCCTTTGGATAATGGCGGACTGCTGTACATGGTAGCTATTGTTATTGTAGGGTCCGAGCTGATGTCTTCAGAGGTCCTGTTGGTGACAGGGTCTGACTTTTCTGTAGGTTACAGCCCTGAGAGCCTGTGCATGGCCTGGCTGCTGCTAGTCACTTCCACATACGGTGCTTGCTTATTGGTCTCACCCTCCCTTCTGCCAAGGTGGGGCTGGCCCCTTCTTCCCCGGCCTTTCGCCCTCTGGATCTAACTTTTCCAGAAGTGCGGGGACCATCTGAGACGTGAAATGCCAGTGTTGCGGTGGACAGCTTCCTTCAGGGGATTCCTACCAACAGCACTATTGATCCCCTAGGAATCTTAGCTGGACAGGATCTGCATTTCTGGTCCCTGCAGCTCGTGTTCCAGACCCTTCTAGGGGCAGACTTACTGCCAATTGCCCAAATGATTATTATTGTCACTGTCTGTGTGCTCTTTCGCTGCCAAACCAATAGGAGAAGGTCATGGAGAATTGGGAGAAAGAACTTATGGTGTAGTCGAAGAAACTGCAGTTGTAGGGTTTTTTCCCCATTTGCTCTTATCTGAAAATTCAGGTAATATTCCACACTTTAAAATGGAACTCAAGGAACTCCTGGGTGGCTCAGTCAGTTAAGCGTCTGCCTTTGGCTCAGGTCATAATCCTGGGGTTCTGGGATGGAGCCCTGCACTGGGCTTCCTGCTTAGCGGGAAGCCGGCTTCTCCCTCTCCGTCTGTGTGTGCACGCGCTCTCTCTCTCTCAAATAAATAAATCTTAAAAAAAAAAAAATAGAAAAAATAAAATGGAACTCAAATATCCAAAGAAATCTGCTTTACTGATTAAATCCCCCACCCCAACTCCAAGCCAATGGACAAGTCCTTGGGTGTCCCTCGGGGGTCCTGTTTCCTCTTCATTGAAATAGGAACTTTGGAGTGCATGAACTCTGAGGACTTGTCCTTAGAAGTCCTGAATCCTGTCATTATGGGAATTTGGGCTGTTCCTAATTAACCTTGACCTTGTTCTCTCTGTAGCCTCAGGCTAAGCCTGCCTGCACATGGAGCTTAAGAAACCCGCGGGATACACTACAGCTAGGTAAGAAGGAGAAGAGTCGGCTCTTAGGAAAATCAATTTGGACTCAGCAAATATTTGTTGAACTCCCTACGATATGTCATTTCCTGTGCTAGATTCACCTACAGAAACACAGATTCTTCGGTAAGGGCTGTCTTGCCTCAAGATGGCCCTATAAATAAGTAAATAAATAAAGCAATTAGACAACTGGATTCCATTTGTCTGTATGACCCGCATTGAGCAGTTGCTTTCTTTACTATACTTAAGTTGAATTTGCATGTTTGATTGAGTTTCTTGGGACTCCGGTTTTCTCTGATCTCACAATTTAAACATTTGCTTTTAGATTGAACATATTTCACAAGATGGTCTCTTATTTAAATTTCTTAATATGCCCTAGAGAAGAGGCCCAAATAACAGAATCCAGAATCTACCCGCAGAGCCTTAGCCCTTGTCCATCTTATAAAGCCAGTTGTGTGTATGACTTTCCTCAGCGCAGTAGAGCTCCCTGGGAACAGAGATGCGATCCCATACTCTTTGGTGGATCATTGCTGGGCAGAAGGTCAATGCTCAGTAACAACTGCTGAATTTGGGATCTTTTTTTCCACCCAGAAAAACTCCTGGAGAATATAACAATGAGGGGTTAGGTGTTCCCCATCCATTTTTCAGAATCTAAGGGCACTGACTTTTTCCCTCCCTCCCCATTTTATACAGCAGCCTTGTTGCCCTCCCCACTATGGGTTTAGTGGGGGCAGCTGCCCTTGTGATCCGCCCTCTGTGTGCTAGGCATTTGTTCCAAGTCTCTACCTTTTAAAAAACATAGACATTTAGGGGTGCCTGGGTGGCTCAGTGGGTTAAAGCCTCTGCCTTTGGCTCAGGTCATGATCTCAGGATCCTGGGATCAAGCCCCCATCAGATTCTCTGCTCAGTAGGGAGCCTGCTTCCCCTCTCTCTCTGCCTCTCTGCCTACTTGTGATCTCTCTCTGTCAAATAAATAAATAAAATCTTAAAAAAAAAAAACCAAAAAACAAAAAACATAGACATTTAGTGTTTGAAGAAAGATCATCAACTTGGGATTCTTGTTTGCAACTTTTGGATTCTTATGGCAGTTGACCATAGCAATTTAGGAGTGAATTGCTTAGTCGAATTTAACCTTGACAGAGGATGGCTGTTTGGGCTGTTATTTAATGTTATTAAATATTGCCCCAATTCAACAGAGGAGCCTCTTTTCCCAACCTTATCCTATTATCACTCTCAATGTCCTCTGGGGAGGGTAAAGGGAAAATTGGGTTTATAATGAATGTGTTTTATATTATAGTCCATGGGACATAGTAGGCACTTAACTAATGTTAGTTCTCCTGTCTAGCTAAAACGGCATTATCTGGAAATATAGTCTTTCTATAGTGTTTCTGAAACAGGTTCCAACCTTAGTTCATGAGCACAGTTGGAAAAAGACTGCACCATTATTTTCGTTTATTGCTAACTGATTTTTAGGATGTCTTTCAGTGATGAATGTGAATAACACACCACAGTACTATCAGCAACACCAGTGACATTGTCTTTAGAAATACTTTCATATTCTGTTACAATTGTGGTGGTATCCTGAAATATCATTTATACTTATTTATTATTGTTATTCATTATACTTATTTACTATCACTTACTTCTTATTAGGCCCACCATTTATTTTTCCAGGGGACAGTAAAGAAGCACACACATTACTTAATTTCAAATTTGTGCTTTTTAATATCTTGTTAACTGTATTTCAATATAATGTGCTTCTTTTATAAGCTTATCCATCTCTTCTTTATATTGAAGAACATTTTCCTGAGGGGGGCTCCCTAGGATTCACCAGCACAAAGATTCTCAGCACAAAGATTAAGGACTTGTTTTCTGACAACATTATTCTGGACTTTATATGGCTTATATGTTTCTTGTTCTATCCTTTCCTCTCTAATATTGCTTAGGATACTTAAATACCTCCTTCTCTTTTTTGGTGTCCCCTATCCTTTCTCTCAGTAAAAATAACATGTGCACAGTAAAGCTTCAGGGAATAGAGAAAAATGACCATTATCTATTGATATTCACTGTTAAGACCTTGGTAAACTCTGAGAAATATTTATTTTTATGCACAAATTTTTATTTTTAACATATTTGTAATTAAGTGGTTAATTTCAAATTTGCAACATACTTCAACCATTTTTTTAAAATTAGTGAATATCCCACATCATCTTAGCTTGAGCTTCCCTTCCCCTCCCCCTGCCCTGTTAACTGGGTTAAGAATTATATCCTTGCTTATTTGTTCTGAATTATAGCTGACTCTTCTTTGCTTTTTGAAACTAGGTAAATATGCTGTCCTTGGAATGTATTTGGCCTTCTTTGGATCAATCCATCCTTGGTTTATATGTATTTTTGGTTCTCACATATTTAATACCACTTTTAGTAATGTTTTCATTGTTCTAATGGGATAGACTTTGAGACAAGTATAGTGGAAAATTTAAATCCATAACAGTTTAATTGGTGTAGTCACTAGTTTTAAAAATACATTGTCTGATTCCTTCTCTCACATAACTAGGCTCCAAGGCTCTGGTATTTCGGGTTACTTAGGTCAGTCACTGGGAGGACATAAGGCATCTCTCTTCTGAAACCATACTGTATGGAGCTGCATCTCAGGGAGATGACAAATCAAAGCCAGAGAAACTACTGGCATGAATGGCCAATCCCCAAGAAGCTAGGCTAAGAGGGGGTAGGGGTGGAAAACTCATATACTTTTGATTCCAAAGACTTTCACTTATATCCATTCACTCACTTAGTGACCCTGAGAAGGCCAAACTTGATGAAGCTCATTTTTCCCATCTATAAAAATAGAACAATGTTAACACCCATCTTTCAGAGCTGGTTGTGTGGATGAAATGGGATAATACACATAAAAGTAATGTGTTGGTATTATTTTATGATTAGTATTGGTTGATATACAAAAATTTTAATGGATGTATGGGTGAGCTACTACAAGCTATTCACACAACCCCCTTTTCATGAAGACTTCCAAATCTCCCCAGTGCTTAGTTGTTCCTTGTCTTCTCTGTCCTCAAACTACTTTGTTCATGTCACTATAGTAGCACTTTCCTCTATATCGTCATTTCTGACCCATGTCTTTCTCTCCCTCCACCAGCCTCTGAGGATAGGCATGTGTGTTACTTATTGTTCTGATCTTAGCACCTAGCACAGTACCTGGCACATCAGAGGTCCTCGATAAGTCAGTGAATAAAGAGGCAAAGTAAAGATGCAGCAGTTTACAACCTGGCAGAGCAGAGAAGTTATATAGAGATACCAATCTGAGAAAGTGGATGACGCTTAGGGAGACTGATGGCATGGTAGGGTTAGTGATGTTAGACAGGGTTAGGGTGAGACAGACTGTTAGTGATGTGGGGAAGACTTCTTGGAGGAGGCAGAATTTGGGCTGAACCTTGAATGCCATTTGCATACCAACTGTGGTATAACAGATATATAGATATAAGGTTTGCATATATGTTCATAGGAACCTCAAAACACATTTAAATTCAATGTGTGTGATAGTCAACATGTGTAGCTTTACCTGGTAAATTGTTAGAATTGCTATATGGTATTAAGAAAAAACACACAAAGAAAGTTCCTTGTTGTTTCACATATCCAATCATTGAAAACCCAGCTCTACACATTTAACACGGGGAAAAAACCAAACCAGCAAACCCAAACTCTGTTAATTAGGATAATGGCTAACCTGCTGTAACCAAGACACCCTAAATACCGTGACTTAAGGAAGATGAATTTATTGTACTCTCATGAAACATCCCTGAGGTAAGCAGTTGAGGCTGGTGGTCTGCTCTGCTTCATGTGGCCATTCATGGACCCAGCTTCCTTTCTTTTGTGTTATTGCTGTGCATTCCTTAAGGCTTTGTCCTCATTTGCATGGTCCCTCTGTGATGCTGTTCGTGGGAAAGGAAACAGAAGCTCTCCTGAGTCAGTGGCTTGGCAATAGTGCAGAAGTTCCACATGTCATTGCCATTCACATCCCATTGGTCTAAACCTAGCCATGTGTGTAGCATGCAAAGCTAGCTGTATGGGGCCCTGGGAAATGTAGGCATAACCTACATTACCCCAACTTAAATTCTCTTCCTATTGAAGAAGGAATACACAGATTCTGGTAGATAACCATTAGTGTTTGCAAAGGAGGACTTACACATAACATGATCATCCATTTATAAGCATATTCAGGGAATTTTGGTAAACATTTAATCAGTCTTTTATCACAGGCCTAAGCAATACATATGTTCCAAACCATCCAGAATCCACATGGTAGTAGAGGTTCTGGTGGCTTCTCTAGTCCACTTCTAGCTGGGGGATTTAGCTGGAGTCTCTTAGGGTCCACCCAGATCTTCCTCTTTTCCCCCCACTTTCTTCCTCTATGAGCCACTGGGAATCTTCATCCTGTTGCTCCTTTCTTAACACTTCTGCCTTCTCCCAGTATCTTGCCTTAAATTTGTGTCATTCCCTGCTCCACATGGTCGTCCTGCTGGGAAAGGGCATGGGGCACAGTGAGGCTTTCACATACTGCTATTAGGGGAAGGGAAAAGACAGAGAAATCCTCATCAAGGTCTGGCTTCAGGGCCTCAAAGATATTTAAATGCTTGCACTGTGAGGGTCAACTCCTGCTGCTGATACTTTCATGAGCCTTTCTTCTCTCTGTGTTACAAGGCACAATCTTTTCTTATAGACAGTAGCAGAGAGAAGGTGATGGAAAGAAGAGAGAAATGCCCACTCTACCACAATGGAAAGAATTGCAGAATGAATGAGTGAGTGGATGAATAAACGTGATTTCTGCCTTGCCTCTGAATCCCCCTTGTGCAGGGATGCAGCAGAATGCAAGTCGGATGTTGTCCCCTCTTCCATGGGCGTTCAGTTTGGAGGTGAAGAGAGCCCCAGAATGAATCATTCCAAGTGGCCTGAATTTTATGAGGGGCTTTGAGACATGTAATTGGGTGACCTTGGTTCGCATGTGGGGTTAGAACAGGCTCGTCTTCAAAATGAGGTTCAGGGGCGCCTGAGTGGCTCAGTGGGTTAAAGCCTCTGCCTTCAGCTCAGGTCATGGTCTCAGGGTCCTGGGATCCAGCCCCGAAGCATCAGGCTCTCTGTTCAGCAGGGAGCCTGCTTCCCCCCGCCACCGCCCCCCGCCTGCCTCTCTGCCTACTTGTGATCTCTCTCTCCCTCTGTCAAACAAACAAACAAATAAATAAATAAATAAAATCTTTAAAAAAAAAAAAATGAGGTTCAGGCTAAGATTTAAATGGCATGAAAGAGTTAACCAGAGGAGTGAGTGAATGAGTGGGGTGGGGGATGGGCAGGGGAAAAGAAAATTCCAGGAACAGAGAAAAGCTTCATGAGAACCCTGAGACAGGAGTTAGTGTGGCCCCTTAATGGAGCCAAGAGATGTTCACTCTGGCTAGAGAGCAGGAAATGATGGGGTGAGGGCATCCCAGCCGTGTAATTCTCTCCAAGGAGTTTGAACTGCTTCTGAGGGCAAGAGGAAACGACAGGAGAATTTTAAGTAGGCAAGTGATATGAATAGATTTGCACTTTAAAAGAAATCCATCTGGAATCAGAGTGGAGAATAAATTGGTGGAGGGAAGGGAGAAGGGCAAAGCAGAAGGCCGTTGCCATGAACTCGGAGTGAGAGGATGGCTGGGAGAGATCGTGGAAACATTCGGGGGAGGGAGGGTCAAGAGTCCTTGGATTCTAGCTGGAGGATGCATTGGAGGCTAGGGAAAGGACAGGATTTGTTTGCCTGGGGAGCCTAGTTCATGGACAGGGAGAGCCCTAAGACACTAAGCTCTAACTGCACTTTCCCTCTCTACCAGTGGCTGGTGAAAGCAAGTCTTCTTGTGACAACCAGCAGCAATGGGTCATTACAGATGAAGAAATCAAGGCTGCCAGTGGCTACCTAAACAGCCCAACATCAAAAAGGCAGAAGTGGCTAAACAGAACTCAAACCCAGACAGGTGGACCCACGAAGCCCATAGCCTTTTCTACTGCAGCCGTGTCTGGGGAGAAACCCCAGTGCTATGCTGACTCTGAGTCTGCTTTCTCAGCACACATCCTTCCTTGCACGCTGAAGATTGACTCCTGCCATGTGTTGTGGCAAGAACTTTGTGGCTTCTTCTCTCTGAGTTATAGAGCACAGTTCTCTCTTATAGCCTTAGTCTTAGGAGGTATAGAAAAAGAATGATGGAAAGTGGAGAGATGTGCTCACTCCACCAAAATTGAAACTGGCCATTCTGGGGTTTGGAAGTGGACAGGATCCAGCAAAGAAATTAGGAATAGAGGGAATGTAACAAAAGAGACAAGAGTGGGAGAAACATCATCCTACGTGTAGAGAACGATGACCTTTCCCATTTTCTGCTCTTCTCCATGATCCAACGACAAGACAGTGAAGAAAGTACAGGACTTTGGATCCAGACAGTCCAGGATGTGAATCTAGTTTCTCCTTATTAGGTGCTTTGTGATTTTCAGCCATTTATATCAATTATCTGAGCCTCAATTTTTTTTAGGGGTTCTGAGGCAGGTTGGCAAAGAACATGCATGGAGAGTGGCTAATTGAAGCAACTGGGGCATGGTCTGTACTGAGAGCCCTGGGTTCCTTCATTCCTGGCTTATCATTGAATGGATCATCCAATGGGAACACTTGTAGGGAGAAAGGAGATGCTATAATACTTTCGCTGGGACAATAGGCAAAAACTGGAACTGTCCCAGCAAACTGGGAAGTAGACTGTTCACACCCAACTCTGTCACCAGAAGCCATAAAATCATTGCCACACCATCTGCCTGGGCCTGGATTTCTGTTCATTACTTTAGGTCTTTCTTTCTTTCTCTCTCTCTCTCTCTTTCTTTCTTTCTTTCTTTCTTTCTTTCTTTCTTTCTTTCTTTCTTTCTTTCTTTCTTTCTTTCTTCTTTCTCTCTCTCTCTCTTTCTCTCTCTCTTTCTCCCTTCCTTCCTTCCTTCCTTCCTTCCTTCCTTCCTTCCTTCCTTCCTTCCTTCCTTCCTTTCTTTCTTTCTTTCTTTCTTTCTTTCTTTCTTTCTTTCTTTCTTTCTTTCTTTCTTTCTTTCTTTCTTTCTTTCTTTCTTTCAGCGAAATAATGCCAGATCCAGCACTGAGTGCAAGGGAGACAGTAGTAACAAGATCATTGCATGGTACATGTCTTGTAGGAGCTCAGCGTTTCACGGAGAAGTCAGACAGTGACACCACAGTGTGATCATCACAAGCTTAGGGATAATGATCACTGTATCTGGAGGTGGGGCATGGATTCATGGAATTGAGTGTTGGAAGAGTCCCTTGAGACTTAGTGCATTTCTTTCATTTTACAAGCAAGGACATAGAGGCCCAGAGAGGTGAACTGACTTGATTAAAATCAACCACCTAATTAGGGTCTGACTAGAGCCCAGAAAGTTTATCTTGATGCATGACACCTGGGATATTGGTAATACAACAGCTCTGGCCAATCAGAGGTCCTCCCTGGGCTCCACACAGTGTCTGTCCCATCTTATCCTCCACTGGGCTCATCTCTGGACCATCTCTTCTCTGTTCACCACCTCTCTTCCTTTCCTCTCTTCTGTATATTCAGTTAGATACTGTGGGAGATGCAGATGTGAATGAAAGAGGTTCTAGCCCTTAGGGAGATGAATGAATGAATAGTAAATTAGAAAAAGAGACAGAAAGAAAAAAATGTTCACTAGAGGTAAAGGTAATGTGCACTGGTAATTTAAGACGATTAGTTCTGTGAAGTGATTGGAGAAGGCCTCTTTTGAAAGGTGCCTTTTCAAAAGAAACTGGCCATTTATTAGAATTTTTTTCCATAAGTGGGGGAATGAGAAAGGCAGACCGAGACTAGCATGATCAGGAGCATGGGGAATGGAAATACATTTCCCATTTATGTGATTGTTGATGGGGACCCAGGAAGATACATTAAGTTTGAGCGACCATGATGTAAATAAGTTGTAAAGAATCTTAAATGCCTTTTGCAGGAGGCTTTTTTAAAAACAACAATAACAAGTAATAAGAGGGGCTCAATCGGTTAAGCATTGGCAGATGGGATCTGCCAAGGGTCCTGGGATTGAGCCCCACATGGGACTCCCTGCTCAGCAGGGAGCCTGCTTTTCCCTCTCCCTCTGCCTCTTCCCCTGCTTGTGCACTCTCTCTTTCAAATAAATAAGTAAAAAAAAAAAAAAGCAAGTAATAAGAACAACAACATTAATAATAATTCAGTGGCTGCCACAAGTCAGCCATGCTCATGACTATAGTTGTTTAGATGTAAACCTCATGACAAATATTTGAGTTGGATGTTGTAGCCTCATTTTACAGATAAGGAAATTTAAGTTTACAGAGGCTACCTATTCATCTGAGTGTACAGAGTTGGTAAATGACGGGCAGATGAGCTATCTGAACCCGGCCCCTTTGGAATAGGCAGAGGCCTCAGAGAGTGTGGAGTGAGGTGCAGGGATAGGCTTTCCCACCAAAGTGTCCTGGGTTTGAATCTTGCTGATACCTCTTCCCAACCAAGTGACCTTGGCTGTGTGACCTTACTCAGCTTCACTTTTCCTATCTAGTAGGTGGGCATAATTATGGTGTGATATAAGAGTAATAAATGTATTTAGCAACTGGTTGGCATGGTACTGACCAGTCAGGATGGATACAATTCATAACCAGTCAGGATGGCCATTATGAGGACCGACTCTGTCCACTTCATCAGGCTGTTGTGAAAATTGCTTGTAAAGCATTTGGAACTGTACTTAGCATGTTGTGAGCACTCAACTCTTGGTGAGTTAGAGAGTTTAGGGTAGAACAAGAGCAGAGTTTAGAAAGGAGAAAGATGGGGAGTCACTGTGGGGTGGATTCTTAAGGACTGGCACTGGGACATATGTCTGTACAGGGATGAGAAGTCAGGAGTTAAAGTTTCAAAATTTCTGCTTTCTTGCTTGGAGACTAACTTGTGATACAACTTTAGGCATCTTACTTAACGTCTTTGAGCTGAGAGTCCTCACATGTAAGCAAGATGAAAACAACCTTCACTGTAGAGTGATTGCTAAGACCCCACGTTATAGACTGAATGTGTGTTTCTGTTCCGAATTCACAGGTCCAAATCCTAACTCTCAATGTGATAGTATTAAGAGGTGGGGTCTTTGGAAGGTACTAGATCGTGAAAGTGGTGTCTTCATGGATGAGAGTTTGGTCTCTCTCTCTCTGCTTTCTGCTGTGTGAGGCTACTCTAGAATATGGCCACCAGCAAACCAGGGAGCTGGTTGTCATCAGACACTGGCTCTGCCAGCTCCCTGATCTTGGACTTCTTGATCTTCACAGCTGCGAGAAATAAATGTTTGTTGTTTAAGCCAGCCAGTCTGGTAATTTGTTACAGAAGCCTGAGCTAAGATGTTCATGACACCTAGGAAGGACTGTCTTCATGGCTTCACACATACTCTTAGAAGGCAACTTCTCTCACTGTGGAGTAGCTCATTACTCACTGGTAAGGGGGTGTTCACCTTATCTTCCCCACCACGGCTGGGAAGATTTTTCCCAAATGGAGGTTGACTATATCTTGATGTACCATAGTAAAATGGGTCACTGTGGTATTTAATATCTTTTTTCCTTTTCTTATTTTACTGGGCCCAGGATGTTGAATCTTCTGTTCAGTTGGCATTTTCCACGTTGTTATAAATTGACACGTGTGAGAAGTTTAGACCCAGGCAATGCATATGACAGCTACTTATTTGTTTGTGACTTAAAATGGTGGCAAGAAGTAATAAGAACAAAGGTCAATTGGTGGAATTAAGCTTGTGCTTCTTCTCTTTTTCCCAGTGCTGCTGGTTGCCTAGCAAGGTGTGGGTGGGATGCGTGTATGCTGGGCTCCCAGGATGGTTAAAACTAGAGGAGACAGATTCTAGTGGGGGAGGTAAGGAGATGTGGGCAGCTTGATCTTGGGTGAGTGGAGACTTTGAAATGATAGGAGATTTCAGTCTGAATCCAGGCTCTGAAACATGGTTGCCCTTGGGCAGGTAGCTTTACGTGTCTGAGTAACAAAGCATAAACATAGCCCAAAGTGGGAAGGAAAGAATGGGGCAGTGTGGGAGATAATGTGCCTCAATGTACCCAAGTAATGTCTGCATCTCAAAATCACATTTCCGCATCCCAGAGAAAAGAGTCCTTTGTGACTTCCAAGAAGGTGTTTGAACTGGCTTAATCAGCTAGGATTCGAAACTGAGTCTTTCAGTTTGCAAAGCCCAAGTTCTGGGTTTCATTTTCTGAACTATTTTGTGCTTTATCATTTTGGCATGTTTATTCATGAGTTCCCTTTCTAGGGATGCCTTCATCTTTGCAAGTCTAAATCTTACCAATATTTCAAAACCAGCTCAAATGATACCTTCTCCAAAAAACCTCATCTTTTTCTCTCTTTAAGCATTTGTATATTTTTATATTTTGTTAGATTACATGAATTAGCTCCCCTGCTACACTACGGACTCTCAGGTAAGCTCAAGTCTGGACCCTCCATAGCACCTTGGATAGTGTAATGCCCTTGATAGGGGTTTTATGCTTGTTGTGTTGCGGAATATTTGCAGAGAGATAGGCTATTTGTTGAAAGGACTCAGAAAGCAAAGAAATGCAAGACAGTAGCTAGGAAGACAGTGGAAATCTGGAAAAGTAGGTTTTTTAAGATGCTGCCCATCAAAATATTTGCCCATTAAGCCTTCTTAAATTTCTCCTTATCATAATGTTCGAAGGGGGGAGATCATGCCTCTGCACTGTGATTCTATTTGTCTTAATATTTGTTTTTGTCACTGCCAAGGCAAAGTGGATCTCCTCTAGATTTATTTCCCCAGAACAAGGACCTGCATTGTTTTTGGCTTCTTATTGTGGTGATCAGAAATTGTCTAAACTTTGAATGATTTGAAATGAAGCAGGCAGGAAAGGAAAGCAAGACCAGTGTTAGAGATATTTGGTATGATTTTCTCAAGCTTTTTTTCTTGATTTGTTAAAATGATTAGAATTCTTAGTGAGAGCAAAGGCCAGACTTAAGAATAAAAGAAAGCAGATTTGGATTGAAACTAAAATTTATGAGATGGATATTGAAAGTTAATCTAAAACCAAAGGAAAGAATATGTTGTACGCTGTAGATGCTGAGAATAATATATTCAAGATGCATTGCTTGGAGGCAGCCATTAACTCCTGAGTTTATTTAATGAAAACACTTTTGGTTTTGCAGATAGTCTTTTGGTTTGTACACACATGCAGTTTGCTAAAAACAAGTATGTGTTAACCTCAAATGTGTGAAAGATACAGACATTCATGTCAGGGTAAGAGTCCCATTCCAGAGAGCTTGAAATACCATAAAATCCCCAATTACATCTTCACTTTTAGTCACAGTCTCTAACAATACATTATTAATGATATTTTGTACGTTAATCTTTCACTTCTTTCCCTTCACAATTAATCACATGTCCGGTTGGCCCAATGAACATAGGTTCATTAAACATTGAATTGGAATGAAGCTCCATGGCTTTGGGTATGCTTAAAGATTTGTGTCTTGATTTTGATTGTAATATGTTTATGAGGCTTATGTTTTCTATCACTTGAATCGAGACATTTTTCCAATTTCCCATTTTTTATTAAAAAAAAGGACCAAATATAATAAAGCAGTGGTTTTGGGAAAAAAACAAGCAAACAATGGAATTCTCTTCAAATAAATTCTTCCCAGGATCCCAGTCTGTAAAGCATACAAAAATGGAGCAATCCCCACCAGAAACAGGAGAGGAACACAGGATCTCAGAGGCCCCTCTGTGGGCTCCCCAGAAGCTGTTTAAAGATCTTTGCAATGTTGTATTCATATTTATGCATTAAACACTAGTGTACAGCCTAAGGTGGTGACACTGCCAGAAAAGAGTTTGGCAAATACTATAATTAAATAGTTCAAAGTGTTCATTTGCTAGCTCATGGAGGAAAGTCTTTCTTGGGTAGATCAAAGGCAGTTATGGTGTTGCCATGTGCTGGGTGAACACACAGGTTGTCTGAAAAATACAACTTTTGGAAGTGGATGACTAGCTGCATTTCACTGGTCTAGGACCACCTGTCTCGCTGCAGCCTGGACAGCTTTGTCCTCTTCCCCTCTTGGACAGGTGTCCTGCTAGCCCCTTGCCCTGAGCGCCATCTTCCACTCACCCGTCCTTTGATCTGAGACAATGTTCCTCTGCTCTGTTCTTTCTGACCACCTACGCTGCTTTATAGGCATAAAATGAGGAGACTGACTTTTGAAGGCTTTCCAGTTCTTTTTTTTTTATTTTTATTTTTAAAAGATTTTATTTATTTGACAGAGAGAAACATAGCGAGAGAGGGAACACAAGCAGAGGGAATGGTAGTGGGAGAAGCAGGCTCCCCACCAAGCAGGGAGCCCGATGTGGGGCTCGATCCCAGGACCCCAGGATCATGACCTGAGCCGAAGGCAGACGCCTAATGAAATGAGCCACCCAGGCGCCCCAGGCTTTCCAGTTCTTAAGCCTTGTGCAGTATGTGGCCAGTTGGACCTTCAACACCAACCCAAGCAAATTTTTATGTTGGAATTGCTGTGATGTCAGGTGTTTCCCTAAGTCTTTACTCTGTTCATTTGGAAAATTAGTTCTTTGTTCACTTTTGTTAGCTTTTTATTCAACACATATTTGGCGAATGCCTGATACAGGTAAAGCTCTGTGCCAAATGTTGTGGGCTCTCCTCCACTTCCCCCTCCTCTTTCAAAAAACCTATGCAAACAGCACCTTCTCCATGAACTTTTCCCATCTTTATTCTGTAAAATTAGAGCCCTGGCTCTGGCTGGTGCTTTGTACGTTAACTATGTGCAAGCGTTTATTACAAGCTACAGTTTAGGCATTCATGGGACTGTATTTTCATGGGACTTGTATCTGAGCTTCTCGAGGACAGGGGTTTGCCTTAATCATTTTTGTCTCACTCAGCATGGTGTGATTTGCACATATCATCTACATTCTGAAGGAAGGAGGGAAACCAATGTGCACTGGACATGCCCTAAGGTGGCCCCAGTGAGCCATACCCTTGTATATCTCCTTCCCCAGAGTCTGGGCGGCACCTATAACTTCTTCAGACAACAGAACATGGTAAAGTTGATGTAGTAGTCACTCCCATCATTGTGTTATATTATGTAAAACTCAACAGACTGGAGTGAGAGATAATTCTGTTGGTTTTGAAGAAATAATCTGCAATTTGTGGGAGGGTCTGTAGAGGATCCATGTAGCAAGGAACTGAAGGTGGCCTCCAGAAGTTGAGACTGGCCTCTGGATGACAGAGAGCAAGAAAACATGGACCCGAATTAGATACATGCAAGGAAATGAATTTTGATGACAACCTGAGTGGGTTTGCAAGGAAATTCTTCACTAGTCAAGCCTCCAGTTACAAATGGAACTCAGCTGATGCCTTGATTGTAGCCTTCTGCGAGTCTGAGTGGAGGTCCAAGATAAACTGTGCCCAGACTCTTGAGCCACGGAAACCGTGAGATGGTGGATGTATGCTATTTTAAGTTGCAGAATTTGTGGCAATCTATTATATAGCTGTTGAAGACGTATACGTGGGAGAGGATGTTGTGCAGGATTTCTTCTTGTGCCTGCGGAAGAGCCACCTAGAGTTCGGAGTAGAGGACTAAGATGCAGTGGTTCCCACTACCTAAAGAGAGCTGCTAGCATCCCTCACAAGTGGCAGGACGGACCTCACCAAAACCGCTCGTTTCCTCATCAGATTATAAAGGAGATGATGGGGAGGAAGAAGGGCCTATGAGTTGTACTGATGGAAAGTGTTTAAGTGAGAAGTGATTCCCCACCTCTTCCCCCTCAAAGTCAAATGATAAGCACCTCCCTTGTAAGATTGGAGTCAGCCACAAGAAGTGGTGATGGTCATCGTGGTCCTTAGTTACACCTGTTCTTGGGTAGTGGATCTGATTCTTGAGTAGAAGAAAAAAGAGTGGGAATGAGTTGGCAAACTTAAGAAAGGCTGGAAACCATGCACTCAGTGCTCTTACCATTTGACTTGGGCCCAGTTGTGATTTTCCTGGAGGTTGAGAAGATGCTGCACAATTAGCTGGGAAAGATCAACTCAGGTTAGTTGCCATCGGGGAGACTACAACACCAGTGGGAGCTGAATGGAGGGCTGGAGAGCCAATCGAAGTTTCCCACAGAAGGATCTGTGCTTCGCATAAGGGGAAACTTCACAAGGCCGTGGAGGGAGCCACTCAGGAGAGTTAACACATAGATGCCCATCATATAAAGGGCAGCTGTGGTTGAAAGCAGCAAATATAATAAGACAGTTCAAACAATTTAGTAGAGTAAGGAAAACTTGTCCCTTCCCTGTTGCCCTCATTTCTTCTCTATTTCCAACAATTGAAGAGCTAAGAGCCTGTCTGGAGGGAGAAAAGGAAGGAAATGAAAAATTTGAACACCCTCACCCTCAAATTCTCTCAAACTACAAGTCCAGCCCACAAGACAGAGAAGGGTAACTTTGTACTTGAGATGAAATTGAAGTTTTAAAGTAGAAAGGACTTTTAATTACTGAAAGTAACCACGAAGTTATATGTTCTACCCAAGTGTCATCGGGGGATGAAGAGAGGGTTTCAACAAAGTATGGGTGAAAGCGGTGATTGGAAGAGAATGATCGTTTCATGTATGTGACCCCAATGAGTTAAGGCTCCCTAATACACTTAGGCTTTGCCCTCAGTGAGCTCACAGGTGAATAGAGGAGATATAATTAAGTAAGAAATAATTTAACACATTCTAGAGAGGATGAGAATGAATGTACCATATCAAGTGTTCTGGGAATTCAGAGGATAGATGGAATTTTCTGATTGGGAGACCAAAGGCAGTATCATATGTTGTCCATAAATTTTCTTTAACTTCATCTCAATAATTATGATATGTGTTTGAAAGCAAAAAGTTCTCCATGGCTAACATCCCAAAATCATAAAAGATGTTGGACTATCTTTTTTTCATTTATTTTATATATTGATGGATTTTTTTTTACAGGATTTTACAGGATTGGACTCTGCACAATTGGCTGAGTATCAAGCTAAAAACCCTGAGTTATGTTCTAGCCTTTCTTCCACTGCTAAGAAATGACCATTTAAAATAACAGCTTAAACTGTCTTTTCTTCCTCCTATCCTTTCAAATGTAACCTTAGCGGGGATGGAAAAAGCAGAGATGTATCTTCTTGATATTATGGTAATTCAAAATAATAATGAACTCAATCCTTTTCTTATAGCTGTGTTTAATGCTGAGCCTTGGAAAATAAGGAAATAAGAGTCAAAGTACCATAGAAAGTTGAGTTGGCAAGGATATTAGTTTATTCAACATGACCTAAGTAAAACAGTGAGAGTGAAAATTGAGAAGAGGGGATAAATTTGCAAGTTTTTCAAGGCTTGACTGTTGGATGTGGGGGTGGGTAAGGGAAGAGGAGGAATGGGGAAGACACCCCGGATTCTTCCTTGGGCTTTCGGATGGGGAGCGGTATCATCATGGAATCAGAGAATCCTGGGGAATGTGCAAAATTTAGGAGAAAAGCGTTGCATTCTGTTTTGAGTTCCGTGAAGGTTTATTGAAATCAGGAAAGACGGGTTCTATGAGCTCAGTGGCTATCTCTCCAGGTTATAGTTATTGAAGTGCTTTAGTCTTGGTAGATTTTTCTACTTGTCAAGTTGAATATCAAACTACCACAAAGGGTACAAAGGTAGAACAGACACGTACGTGCACATTCATGCACACATTCATTCAAAAATATTCTCTGTGTGCCACTAAGTGTCAGGCACTGCTCTGGTCCTGGAAATAGCCTGGTGAGCCCAATGGCCAAGGTCCTTGCCCTCCTGCAGCTTACATTCACATGGGTGCATCAGACAATAAACAGATAAGTGAACAAGTGAAATATAAGGTTAAACTCAGTTTTATAGAGAGGTGAAAGGGACAGTTGTATTAGAGATTGTGTGCCTGGGGCCACGTGAGATTGAGTGTTGTAATCACTGCTGATTGTCTTTTCGTTGGAGCTGTTCCTGTTCTAATCTGCCTCCTTCCTTGTACTTGCACAACTTTGATTTTCTCTGGGTGCTTAACCTCTGGTCATCATAGCAATATGATCTTTCCCCAGACCGCTCCCAGGACCCCCCTCCCTTGTGTGTGTGTGTGCACACACACTCTCACACTCTCTCTCTTTCAGAAAAAAATCTTTTATTATTATTATTATTTATTTATTTGACAGAGAGAGACAGAGAGAGAGAGAATGCATAAGCAGGTGGAGCAGAAGACAGGGGAAGAGGGAGAAGTGGGCTCCCAGCTGAGCAGGGAGCCTGATGTGGAACTTGATCCTGGGACCCTGGGATCATGACCTGAGCTAAAGGCAGACACTTAACACACTGAGCCACCCAAGCTCCCCAATCAATAAAATCTTTAAAAAAAAAAAAAAGTACTGCATGGAAAGAAATGTCTATCTTGTTCACTGAACACCATCTTGTCCTCATGATGTATGGAATCTGTGACTCTCAAAGGGAGCATAGCCAGCCTGCTGAGGGTGCAGAGTGGAAATTTGGAAAGGACCTGGTCTTTGATGAAGCCCAAATGCCACTGACTTATCAAACCTCAGAACAATCCTTCCCTTGTGTTATATGCTGGATGAGTTACCAAAGCTTTGTTTTCACTGTATCTCCTGGGTCTTCTTTGTTACTTTTTGCTGAAAATATCCTTACTGACATATGCAGGTCAGGGAAGGACTTGTCGAGAAAGTGACTTTCAAGCTGATATATGACTGTCATGAAGGGGCCAAGTTTTGTAAAGAGCTGGGGGTTGGGGGAAGGGATGAGAGCATTCCAGGCAGTGGGGACAGCAAATGCAGAGGCCCAGAGGTGGGAGCAGGCATGATGGGTTTGAGGAAATGAGAGGTGGCCACTAAGGCAGTATATTGAGTGATGGGAACATACACAGAGACAAGGCCAGAGATCAGGAAATCCAGAATTCTGGATAATGTCATCTTCTTCTTGCCAACCCACACAAGGAACTTGGACTTTTCCCCCCTCAACTTTTTTTATTGTAGAAAAATAGAGGAACATTAATCTAAATGCAGTGGAAACCACTGGAAAGGCAGGTCCATTTCTTTCTCTCCTCCATCCCTTACACCCAGCACGTAGTTGAATGAGATTCTAGCTTATAGGTTTTTAGCTTGATCAAAATAATTCCAATAACGGAAAGATCACTTGAAAGTGAATATTTTTCTCTAATGCTCCAGTGTAAAGAGATAAGACCTTTTCCTTGACAACAGGCAAAGGGGTTTCTCACAATTCTTTGATCAGGCACAACTTCAGAAACTAAGTTTACAGGTAAAGAAAGTCCGGAGCACGTGCAAAACTGCAGAGATGATGACTGCTAATTAGCTGCATCAAATGACTCTTGGCATTCCTAATTTTCACCTTTTTGTAACAATTCAATTCATTCCAAGGTTTTACCAGAGTAGACAGGCATGAAATGAATTCTCCACGGCAGGTTACCAATGGCAGAAAAATCGCGAGCTCTGAAATGGCTGGAAGAAATCATGTGAGCTCTGGCTCCTGCTTTTCCCTAAACTCTGTGGATCCTGTCAACATTAATTCTGTGAAATATGTAGGCTGCATTATTTGAGACAAACGAACAGTTTTATTTTCTTTTAGCCTTATCTGTATTCCATCTTCTCTCTGAGCGCTGCTCTCGCGGGGAGGATAGTCACTAGTGGGCATGTAGATGAGAACTAGGACTCAGGATGTCTGGGTGCTTGTTGCATCCGGATGTGGGGAAAGATAACAGTGTAGGGGGTTTCAGTTGATTGTACCTTGTCTGTAAATCAGCAGTGTGGTGGGGCTGCCATCGTCCAACAGTGCTGAGCTTTCTCTGCTCTCATACTCCGGTATACCCCCATATGCCAGCCACATGTTACTGTTTGCACTCCATTAAAAATGTCCCACTATTTCCTCCCATTGGGTCTTTTAAAACGCACCCCTCCTTCTTCCTGGAATGTTCTTACTCTGATTCTTTGTCCTTTAAAACGTAAAGCTTTCTCTGTCAAGCTTTCTGTGTTGGGCATGAACCTTGCATGGCTCCTCAGACTCTCTCAAGCACTCCCTTCTTTCTCATGCAGCTGCACGCTTTCTGGGTTATGTCATTCCCTCCTTCGCTGGCATCCTTATGAGGCGCCTGAGCTGGTCGGGGTCCGAACTGAAGCTCTGAACTTGCATTACCTTCATGCATCCCATTCTGAGCCCCTCCCCTTTCAGACTTTTGAGGCTGCGACCAAAACGTCCTGCTATTTGGATATGGGATCCAGGTTCTCGATTAGATGCCGAGGGACTGGGTGGTGCACCTCAAGTACAGAGGAATAAACTCGCTGTGGGGAAATCCTACACTAGCGGGAGCCAGCGATTAGAGAGAAGAGCAGGGCCAATATGTTTCAACTCCTTTTGCCCTTTCTTGGGGTTGCTCAGAGGTGTAGTTTCTCTGTGAGCTTTCCAGAGAAGTCTTGCACGGTGAGTAAAGCTACCTCCTGAGCTGCTAGCTATGTCTCTTGCATATTGTGAAGTGGTAGCTTCTCTATTGTGTTACGCTGCTCTATTTTATCCTCCCTTCCAGCCCTTACCACTCTGGGCCTGTGCCTCCTAAGTAAAGTGGCAACACTTCTTGACCTCTTCCCATAGGGTTTTGGTCCTACCTCCACTGCGGGACAGAGAAGCTCTCTTAACCGACATCTCCTTTACCTACTCTTGGATTGCCCAGTGCTTTACATTTCTTCTGTAAACCACACCCAGAATGCTCATGGCCAGTAGACCCCTTGCTGTAGTCTATGCACACTAATGTGTCCAGCTGAAGTGTATGCTCATCAAGAGTCGGTTATATTTTCTCCAATTTTGTACATACAATGTTCACTTGTTATCATAATTATACATGTAATTAAATGTTACATAAACCAATACATTATAGATGTGAAAATAAAGAGGGTTGTTTCTATGAAAATCTGGTTGAATAATTTAGATTTTAGGGGATCCTGCTTAAGAAGGAGCTGGAGTCAAATGAGATGTGGTAAGATAACTGTGAAAGTTTGGTGGGGGGTGGCAGCTGGCTGGCTCAGTCAGTAAAGAGTGCAACTCTTGATCTAGGGCTTGGGGGCTTGAGCCCCATGTTGAGTGTGGAGATTACTAAGAAATTAAAAAATTTTTTTAAGTTTTATGGGCCACTGTAGCATCTAGAAAGTTCTATAATCATATGGTGTTCCACATGTGTTTAAATTCTTGTTTTACTTTAAAAAAACCCAAACTAATTAACAGAGTTGATTTATTATAGGTGTGGCTTATGCAAGAAAGAAGACACAGAATGCCAATTCATGGACCAATCGTTACAGAAAAGGTCTTGGCCTATGCCTGAAGATTGGCTGCACCAAAAGCTTTATAGCAATTGACAGATGACTTATACATAGGAAAAAGCCATGCTCCCCAGCCATTGGGCCCTGGAGGGCACAAATTACCTACAGATCAATCTGCTGCTTGAAAATTTACAAAGGAATTCAAGTCACTTATCAATAGGGAAAATTTTCTTAGGGAATAACTCTGCAATAGAATTGAAACCGTTCTAAATGATAGGTGTTTTCCAGAAACCATGGTGGAAAAGGTGAAGCAAATGCTATCAGTATACACAAATTCCAAGCAAAGATTCTCAGCAGTTGCCTATAGACATGCTCCTGGAATTCCAAGTTCTGACTTTTTATTATTGGCAAAAGTAGAGATCTCCAAGATTGAAGAGATATAAATTGTTTGCTTTCTGAGATAAGTACTCTTCACAAAAATCAGCGTGGGCAGACCCTGAATTATTCTATAAATTGATTTTTTCCCCATGAATTTATACATTCTGTGAGGAAATACTTGAAGAAAATAGACATCTGGAAAGCTTATTCTTTCTTTCTCAATGTTTTCTCAATTGTGGGTCTTGATTCTTTGGAGGGGGTCATAAAATTTACTGGGAAATAGATTAAAAAAATAAAATGAAATAGAATAAAGCAGAATAGAAAATATCAGTGTGCATTGTATATTGTATATTGTACAGACATTTCATGAAAGTTTGTTTTCTTTTATGTATGTATGAGTGTGGCATGCATGTATATGTAATATGAATCTTCTAACTGGTAAAATTTCTTTTACCTTGTATTACTGGCAAAAACTTTGGAGGCCGATGGTATAAAATAATGCTTCATGTTTGGTTATGAGCAGAGTAACGAAAGTGATTTAAATAAATACCAGGTTGTTCTAACACAATGCATTTCTTTTTTCCAACTTAGGGATCAGGAGCCTATAAAATGTTTTAAAAAATAATGTTGGAGTTTCATTTTAGAAGAAATAAGAGACAAGACTAGAGGTTACATATAATCATCAAAAATTGTTAACATTAAAGGAGATCTTTTTCCTTTTTTTCTTTTCCAATGTAGCATTCAGTGGGGAGTAAAATTCCCAGTTCAACATTTACTAAATCTCAGAGAAGAGAAAAATGTTGCCTGAGGTTGACAATATTGGAAAAATTCTGAACTACAAGAGAATAATTAAGAACATGGTTTAGTAACCAATTCCAGAAAATTGGCAGTTCCAATGATTTACAAAGAGATGATATACAACAATGAACTAATGATTCCTATTTATTGCAGTATAAACTTAGCATCAGGGAAGAAGGCCTTCAGGCTATGACAGACAGACAAATCAAAAAAATGAACAAAGAAGACAGGGAAAAGGATGTGTGATAGCAAATCTAGGGGCCAGATATTGTCATCATTCAAAAGCCAAGAGTGGCCCCAGGTGGACTTTGTTGTATTGAATCAGTAGTCAACTAGTTACAAAATATAAAAAAAGTTTATGCTTCAAAAAT
>CM053604.1:8947435-9052965 GCA_028646535.1 Procyon lotor | reverse complement strand
TTTTGGGGGTACCTGGGGGGCTCAGTGGGTTAAAGCCTCTGCCTTCGGCTCAGGTCATGATCTCAGGGTCCTGGGATCGAGACCTGCATCAGGCTCTCTGCTCGGTGGGGAGCCTGCTTCCCCCCCTCTCTCTGCCTGCCTGTCTACTTGTGATCTCTCTCTCTGTGTCAAATAAATAAATGAATAAAATCTTTAAAAAAAAGTGTTTTCTGAGAGCTCATATTGACATAAGCATGGTCTAGATCCCCAAGGATGGGCTCTTTAGCCCATCCCTCTATAGGCTCTTCTTCACTAAGTCTTATACCAGGTCTTAACTTAATTGGCCTTAATTTGGATTTGAGAAGACTGTTTCTCAAGACTACTGGATTCAGGATTCCCTTTTCAATAAGCTGTAGCTTCCGAGGAAACAAAGGCAAGCCTAGTCCCTAAAATGGAAACTTTTCCTTTTTCTCTTGAAAACCATAGAAACTCACTAGAAAACAGGCAATGCAGTACCTCTAGAATATCTTGAAAGTACACATTGTCAACAAGGCTCATGCAGATGATAAAGATGGTCTTCGCCAGAACAACTTTCTTCTCCAAGCTGAACTGTTAACTTCTGACATATCAATTGCAGATGTTTAGCAACATTCTTAGGAGACGCAGACTAAATCAGCTTGTTTCTGCCATCTTTGCTGTTAGCTGGGGGCTGTCTTTTTGTCTTTTCATTATGAATTACAAGTGTCTTGTTTCACTCTGCCTCAAAACTCCAACAGATGGGAAAATTTATAGACAACTAGGGCTTGAGTCTGTGGTCTATGATGATGTGAATTCCAACTTTTCAGAGCTTCCATGAAACAACTAGGGGGAAAGACAAAACCCCTCTAAAGCAGTGCATGTGTATGACATCAATTAACTGGATACCTCTACTTAATTGATGATGTGAGAGCAAGAAATCAGTGGGAACATTTATTCCTGAATTACCTAGGCTTCAGACCTCCAAATCTTGAATGGAAAGCCTAGATTAAACTTTGAGATGTACCCTGACTGTCAGACGTAGAACAAAACTTTGATGAAGTTAAAGAGTCTTTGCAGGGGTGTCATATAAACAGTATTTAGCATCTTCTTTGGGATGAGGCAGCTTGGAGTTAGGGAAACCTGGGGTTCTAGTTCCAACCTTTATCACGGGGTCAATTTATTAACCTTTTTAAAGCTCCATTGCTTCATTTTTCTGTAGCTGGAATCCCAAGGGAGGAAAAGTTGGAACTCAGAGATATCTTTGGGAGTTTGTCATGCCAGGAATCACTTATCAAGAAGGATTTTGACCCAAGGGGAATGAGAGCAGAGGGTTTTACAGATGCCTGAGAGTGGGGAGGGAAAAGTGAAATTTATAAGGGGGCTGTGTCAGATAACGGTCTTTAAGCTTAGCCTCCAGGCTATGTTTAATCTGGAGGTGGCAGTAGTCAGAAGCTGAAGGGGATGTTTGCATCATGGCTCTGAGATGATCATGCCCAAGAGTCAGTGAGACACACAGAAGGTGGGCCTCTGTTGACTTTCCCCATGTTCTGCATAGAGCTTAGCATAATCATGGTATAGTGAGGAAAACAGAAAACAAGATCCTTTTTTGCAATACAAGAGCTGATGACTTTGGGAGCTCCATGGAGAGAGATGCTTGTTAGAAATACCAATTTTCTCCCAGAGAGAGCCAGTAGAGAGATGAGGTGAGGTGTCAACTTCAAGGGTTCTCATAGGCAAAAGGCCTCATGGAATGAATGTGTCCAGAGCTTGAGAATGATGACTGTGAGATTAGGTGAAGCACTACTATGGAGATCCCATAGAAAGGGTGCTGGGAGCCTGCAAAGTTTACATTACAAGTGCTAATGTTGATTTGAGTCTATTTGCATTTATAGACTTGTGTGATAATCTTGCTAGGGATAGATTTGCAGGATTTAGTCCTACTGCAAAGAATTGCCTTGGGGATGAAATAAAGAAAGTGTCTAACACAACACTTGGTGCAAAGCAGAAGTTTGAGAATCCTTAGCTCCCTCATGTTTTATTTTTATCCCCATCTCCATGGAGATATATGAGGTCTTCTTTTGAGGTCTAACTCTTTGGGTAAGTGTTCCCATTGTTATGTTCATTGGTTTATTTATTTTGCTGAGTTTTCTATACAAGAACACATTTTCTTATTGCCCTTTTGATTCCTTTCCACTGTACTTAGAAACAATGGCAATAACAACCAAACATGGGTGGCCTTCCATTAAAATCCCACAACTGTAAATGGAACTGGTAAAAAAGAATGTGTCCAAATTAAAGCAATAAATGTACTCCCGTATTCTTCTTAATGCACAGATATCCAACCTGCATGACTTTTTCTTCTAGTCATGCAAGAGGCAAAGGTAATTTAGAAACACTCATGCTCTCTTTGTCACGCTATTGACAAAAAGGCTCAGAGAAAACATAATACACCCTTGTTGAAAATAAACATGAAAAAGCCCTTAAGACATGCAAAGGAAGGTCTATAATTTAGAGCAAATTTTTTTAGCCTGAATAAATCACAGCTGTTATTTCCTTAGTGCCAAAGAAAGGCTAGGCTGTTCCTGGAATGGGACAATTCTTTCTACATATGTTTCCCAAAGGGCCTTGATGATGTCAGGAAGTAGTGCCCTCTGTGATATGGTCAAGCAGAAATTGACCAGTAAATGTTAATTATGGAAAAGGACTATTTCTTATGGATCTGAGTCCAGTCACTTGGCTTGAATGATCCAAATGAATCAATTGAAAACACATTGCAAATATACTTTCTGAATTAAGAGAGTAAGATAATAACTCTCTTATTTAGAATCTCTCATGTCTTCTTCCCATCCCAGGTGAACCTTCACTGTCCTTTAAATGTAAATTCCATCACCTCCCACCATCTCCAATGGACTTAACCACCCATTTTCCATGATTCTTCTGCAGTCTGTATTTACTTCTCTTGGAGCACCTCCATCTCACATGTTGCAAGCAGTCCCCAACTTACCATGATCTGACTTATAATCAGCTCCCATCAGCCACACAATCATGAGGGTCAATAACTCACCAACACTGACAACCATTCTGTACCCATACAACCATTCTGTTTTTTACTTTCAGCACAGCATTCAATAAATTGCATGGGATATTCAACATTTTGTTTTCAAAGAGGCTTTGTGTTAGACGATTTTGCCCAACTATAGACTAATGTAAGTGTTCTGAGCACATTTAAGGTAGGCTAAGCTATAATGTTCAGTAGGTTAGATGTAGTAGATGCATTTTTGACTTAAGACATTGTCAGCTTACATTAGTTTATTAGGATATAACCCCATCGTAAATCAAGGGAGATCTGTATAGATTTTTGTTTTTATGCCAATGTCCCTCCTTGAGACAAGGGCCTCATTTTTCTATATTTTGTTCCTAGAACTGAACCCAGTTCCTACCTGCAGAATAATGATCAACAGATATTGGCTGAAGTGGCTCACAGAGTTTCAGGTTTTGAAAGAAACTTTTTGGTCATTTTAGGAAACAAAGAATAACAGAGCAGATAACAGCTGAGCTGTGCCTTCTGCTCCTTTAGTAGAGGGAGTGGTGGGGCTGGATCAGGACCACACCGTGAGCTAGTGACAAGTAGAAGCCAGAATTCAGAAGTCCCGTATCAGTTTAAGGACATAAAATTCTGTGGAACACACTTGAGTGTTATCAGTTACTACGAGGGAAAAAATGTATTGTGTATTCCAGTTCAGTTAGTTGGCCAGGTTTCTTCATTGTAAAACTTCCTTGTGGTTTCTACACTGAGCTATGGTATATAGCATTTCCCAAACATATTTCACCATAAACCCTTTCATCATGTACCATCTCACTGAACTGATGTCCCCCAAAACGTACTTTGGTAAACACAGTTGTGGTAGGCAGAATAACACTCCCCACCCAAATGTTCCAGTTACAATCCCCAGAATCTGAAGATAAACTAGGTTATAAGACAAAGGAGAATTAAGGTGTTGGATGGAACTGAATTTGCTCATCAGCTGACCTTAAGATAGGGAGATTATTCTGGATTATCTAGGTGGATCCAATGTAATCAGATCCTTAAGAGTGAAAGAGGGAGACAGCGGAGGTCACAGTGATGTATTGTGGGAAAGGACTGAATTGGTCATTTCTGGTTTTGAAGATGGAGAAAGGGGCCATGAGCCAAGGAATACAGGTGGCTTTTAGAAGCTAGGAATCACAGAAATGGATTATGCCCTACAATCTCAAGAATGGAACTGTAGTCCTGCTAGTACCTTGATTATAGCAGAGTCTATAAACTAACTATGCCAGACTTCTGATCTCCAGAACTATTATAAGGTAATAAATTTGTGTTCTTTCAAGCCACTAAATCTGTGGTAATTTGTTATAGCAGTGATAGAAAACTAATACAATTTTGCTGATGTCACAAACTACACATTTGCCATGCTTCCACATAAGCCTGGGAATTGTTTATATTCTTGATCATATTGTTTGCATTGATGTCTCTATGGTGAGATGTAATGATTTGCTTTATCAGCTATAGCTTTATCAGCTTTAGCTTTATCAGCTATATCAGCTTTATCAGCTATAGCTTTATTAGCTATAAACTGATCCCTAAAAACCCTATTTTCTTCAATTTTTATAACTTCTGCTGAATTCCATTTTTTTTTTTTTTTTTGGAAGGAAGTCTCTAAGTCCAGCAACACTGTAAGGGAGGAGATTACCAAAGACCTTAGTACCAAGAGACAAGGATCACTGGAAGCCATTCTAGAAGATATCTATTGTAGACAGGAAGGGATCAGCAAACTTTTTTCCAAGTTTATATTTCTTCTTTTGCAAGTGAGTTGCAAAGAAAGCTTCTTGAAATTCTACCATAGATGGGGAGACTATATAATTTATCATCCAAACCAGAACTTTTTTGAGATAATGAAATGAATGGTGCCATGAACAACGATACTGGGGTAATAAGTGTAATACAGACTGTCCCCAGAAAACCAGATATATGGTCATCCCAGTTGAAGGTCACATTTCTGGTCCTCTCCCCAGCCACTAGCATAATGCCAACATATAACAAATATTTAACACATACCTGCTTAGGGAATGGCAAAATGATTCCAAGATACACAAAGACACTTGGGCCACTAAATGTATGGTTCTTGGGGAGCATAGTCCTATTAGGGAGGCTAAGAAACCTTCATACCAAAAAAAAAAAAAAAAAAAAAAAAAGAAACCTTCATACCCCACCTAATCCTACTTCTTAAAAAAAGTAAATAAATCTATGATAACAGAGATTACACTCTAGGAATAAATACCAACAATGGGGTGAGTGTCAGATTACATAGCCATTGGTTTTAGCGTTTGCTCCCATGGATACAAGGCCATGTAGTATGTGGTGAAGAGCTAGCTGGGTCTCTGGCATTGGAGACTTGGGGGCCGCAGTCCTAGTATGTAACTGGGCAAAGAACCTGACCCTTCTAAACCCCTGGGTGCTCACTCATAAACGGTGTTTGACTGAATGTGAAAATATGCTGAAAACACTACATACATTTATTCAACATATCAACAAATATCTGAACATTTACTATGTGCGAACATTTAGTTCCTGGAAGCTAGAGTCCTAGAATGTTATTTTTTTCCCCTTTCAGTTTTATTGAGTTGTAATTGACATACAGCATTTTTATAAGTTTAAAGTGTACAACATGACTTGACTTACATCTATCATGAAATGATTACCACGATAAGCTGAGTTAACAACCATCATTTCATATAGATTTTTTAAAAAAGGAAAATATGTATTTTTTCTTGTGACGAGAACTTTTAGGATTTGCTCTCATAGCAACCTTCAAAACCGCCATACGGCAGTGTTAACTATAATCATCATGCTGTGCATTATATTCCCGGTACTTATTTATCTTGTAACTGGAAGTTTGTACCTTTTGATCACCTCCATGAGATTCCCCTATCCCCATCTGTCCTCAAATATATTTGAGATATGTGTGTTGCTATATAATCTGAGGTTTACCAGAGTCCTTAACAAACTATATTAGAATTCCTGAACTTAGAGTAATTCATCATTTAAACTGTCAGTGATAGTAAGAACTGAAAGCCATAACCAATTTAAGACAATGCTGATATACCATGGATGAAGACAGTTGGTCCTTTCAAATTACAGGAATTTCAATTATTTACATAAGTTCTTTCAGAGAAAGAAAGTTCTCTGAAAGAACTTGTAAGTTTTGTACCCAGGTGGCACGGTAGAGTAAGAAATTCAAGTTTTCAGTACATTAAAACTGTTGCCATTTCTAGTTTATAAAAAACAGTTTTTGTAACCCCTAGATAACTCATAGTTACTGATAGCTTATTCTTAATTATACATGAAAATAGGATTTTATACAATTTTGCCTCTTATAGAAGAAATTTGAAATTTCAGATAAACATTGAATAATATTTAATGTAATTATTTCCCATGCAATATTTGGGACACACTTAAGCTGAACATTATTCAGTGTTTATCTGAAATTTAATTTTAACAGGATGATCTATTGGTTAATTTTATTCCTAGGAATTTTATTCTTTTTGATGTTATTGTAAATGAAATTGTTTTCTTAATTTCCTTTCCAGATTGTCCATTGTTAGTGGACAGAAACACAACTGGTTTTTGTGTGTTGACTTTATACCCAGCAATTTTTTGTGGACTCTTTCAGGTTTTCTGTGTATAAGATCATGTTGTGGCAAACAGAGGCTATTTTATTTCTTCCTTTCCAATTTGCATGTCTTTTATTAATTTTTCTTGCCTAACAGTGCTGGCTAGGACTTCCAGTAGTATGTTGAATAGATGTGGTAAAATTGTCTTCCCTATCTTTTTCCTAATTTTAAAGAAAAGTTTTTACCATTGAGTGTGATGTTAGCTGTGGGTTTTCATATATAGCTTTTATAATGTTGAGGTAGTTTTCTTCTGTGCCTAGTTTACCAGGTGCTTTTTCTTTTTTTATCAAAAAAGCGTATTGAATTTTGTCAAATACTTTTTGCATCAATTGAGATGTGGGTTTTTTTTTTCTTCTCCTTTTACTGTTAATGTGGTGTATTACATTAATTGATTTTCATACATTGAACCATTCTTGCATTCCAAAAATAAATCCCATTTAGCCATAGTGTATTATCCTGTGAATGATTAGTATTTTGTTGAGCAATTTTACATTACTAGTCATTGGGGATATTGTTCTACAGGTTTTTTTTCTTCCTCTTGTATTATCTTTGGCTTTGGTATTAGGGTAATGTTGGCCTTAAAGAATGAGTTTGGAAGGGTTCCTTCTCCTTCAATTTTTTTTTGGGAGAGATTGAGGAGGATTGGTGTTAATTTTTCTTCAAATATTTGGCTAGAATTCACCAGTGAAGCCATCTGGTCCTGGGCTTTTCTTTGTTAGAAGGTATTTGGTTACTAATTCAATTTCCTTACTAGTTCATATTTTCTATTTCTTCATAGTTCAGTCTGGTAGGTTGTGTGTTTCTATGACTTTGTCTATTTCATCTGGGATATCAAAATTGTTGGTACATACTTGTTCATTTTATTCTTTTATAATTTTTATTTCTTTTTTTTAAAATTTTTATTTATTTATTTGACAGAGAGAGAGGGATCACAAGTAGGCAGAGAGAGAGGGGGAAGCAGGCTCCCCGCTGTGCAGAGAGCCTGATATGGGGCTCTATCCTAGGACCCTGAGATCATGACCTGAGCTGAAGGCAGAGGCTTTAACCCACTGAGCCACCCAGGTGCCCCTATAATTTTTATTTCTATAAAATTGGTTGAAAGATCTCCTTTTTCATTTCTGATTTGAGTTTCCTCTCTATTTTTTTAGTTAATCTAGCTGAAGTTTTATCAGTTTTGCTAATCTTTTTCAAGAGCCAACTATTGGTTCTGTTGACTTTCTCTTTTGTTTTTCTATTCTCTATTCCATTGATTTCTGCTCTAATCTTTATTATTTTTTTCCTTCTATTAGCTTTGGATTAATTTGTTTTTCTTTCATAGTTCTGAGATATTCTAATGCACACATTTACAGCCTTAAATGCTTTGGGTGTCACATTTGTTAATATGGCAGCACTACCTATGAAGTACTGTGACTTCTGTTTTATGGGTACTCCCTCCCATGCCCACTTTCTCACTCTGATAAAACCAGCTGCTTGCTCCAGAAGTCAAACAAGGACTAAAGGAAGTCCCAGTGCAACAACTAATGAGGAACTGACTCTGGACAACAACCACTTGAATGAACTTAAAAGTGGATTGATCTCTCACTGGAGTTTTAAGATGAGTACAGACTTGGTCCACACCTTGATTGAAGCCTTGTAAGGGATCAGAGCCAGAGGACCTTGCTGAGCCATGGCTGATTCCTGACCCACAGAAATATGAGATAATAAATGCTTGTTGCATTAAGTCACTTAATTTTCAGGTAATTTGTTATAAGACAGTAAGAAACTAATTGACACAGTGTCTTAACATTTTCTTGAGGTGTACCAATGTAGTTTACATGACTTTACTTTCATATCTATTTTTTACAGCCCTGAGAAATGTACCCTGCACATGTAACTGATATGTGAATAACTCAGGGACATGAATTAAAGAATCTGGCATAAAAACAGGTCATTTAAGTGACAGTCTAGATACAATAAAAATGCCTTATGAGTAGGCATTTTATTGGTAATAAAACAAATAAGGATGAGTTTTGTTGGATTTGCTGGAGAGGGTACTCCTGAGAGATTCAGTGAGCAAAAATAAAAGTGAAACAGACAATATTTATGTTGTCTGTTTAGTACACTCTTTTCAATTTAGTGAACGTAATAAAGGGCTTGTGTAACATCATTCTTAAATCTTTGCATATATTGATTAAACTAATTACGATGTGTTAGTCAATGGAAGACTTTTGTCATTTAAGATAAGGGTCTACAGATATATCTCTAGAATGGAGACTTGTTCACAGTAAAATGTTTAGTGATAAGGTGGGTTGATGGCAAATTTTTGCCATTATAAATAATACTGTGATGAACATCTTTGTAGCAAAATCTCTGAACACATCCACAGTTGTATTAGTCCTGGTTCTCTAGAGAAACAGAACCAATAGGAGATGCCCATGTATTTATGGTAAGAAATTTTCTCTTGTGATTATGGAGGCTGGGAAGTCCATGATGTATAGGTAGCAAGCTGAAGACATAAGAGAGCAAATGATATAGTTTTAGTCTGAGTCTAAAAGCCTGAGAACCAGGAGAGCCAAAGGTGTTCTATTCTGAAGTCAGGTGGAGACTGATGTCCTAGCTCAAAGATAGTCAGACAGGGAGAAAGAATTCTTTCTTATTTGGCCTTTATTTCTATCCAGGTCTTCGACTGATTGGATAAGGCCCACCCACAGTGGGGAGAGCAGTTAGCTTTACTTAGTCTATGAATTCAAATGTTAATCCCATCCAGTAACACCCTCACAGACACACCCAGGAATAATGTTTCACCAAATATCTCGGCATCCTGTGATCCAGTCAAGTTGACACCCAAAAATTTAGCCATCACAATGATTATGCACTTAGAATGAATTCCTAGAAGTAAAATTGCTAGGTTCAGTGTATGCCACTTTTTAAGAGTTATATCTGGGTTTAATCCTATTCTGATCATTCTAGGTAACCACGATCATAGATTTTACCCTTTTCTCCAGTGTCTGCTTAAGTCCTTGCACATTGCTAACACAGGTCTCATAGGAGGCCATCAAACCACTGACCTCCACCCTCCCTACTCACTTCTATCATGGAGGGGTTTACTGGCTAAGCCTCCATCATTCTACTGTTGCACTAAATCTATTGCTAGGTGGTCTTTTTTTTTTTTTTTTTTAAGACATTATACTACTGACGTGTTCAGCATCAAATATATGTTTATCAGACACTATTCTTTGGTTAAACATCTACCCATTTTTCCTTATGTGTGTGTGTGTGGGGGGGGGTGAAACAGAACACAATTGTTTATATTCAGAAGGAAACTAACCTGACTTTATCTGTAACTTAATTACCATGAAGTCCCATGTGTGGTCTACAGAGCTGCATAAATTAATAATGCTGTAATTGTGGAGTTCACATACCAGGAATCCTTACTGCCCTTCTCTAGAGAACTGGGCTAGCAAATGGGTTTTGCATTAACATGTATTCTCAGAGTGGTCTTTTTTTCCTCCCTGAACACTTTCACCCCCGCCCTGTCCCTTTCTTTTATGTCCCTTTTACTCTCCTTGGAAGCAGTCTGTGGCATGCTTATAGCCACTGCTTCTCCTCTGGGTGGCTATTGAAATATTCCCCTAATATTTCTCCATTATAATGCGAGCCGTCAATAGCACAATGCGTTGTTGGCCTGCCTTTCCAGGACAAAGTACAGAGCCATTCCATTACTCTGGCATCCATCAGGACAATAAGCCACAAATCTTTTTCAGTGCAGCTCCAGACGTGGCTGCCTTTGGGCTGGAAGGCAGGGAGAGGCAGGAATGTTTCCCCAGCATGGAGAGAAATCAAATGCGTGTATTCTGGTGTCTTCTGCATGTGCTTTTTGGAATGAGTCACTGCATACTTTTAACGAGAGGCTGTGATTGGAAGGAAGCAAACTTTTCTTTGGTGAAATGATTCAGTCAGAGAGATTGCACAAGTCCATTGGGGACAAGACTCCAATATGTGCTTAATTTTCTTTGGAGGATTTGCTAATGATTGGTGGGAGCCCCAGTTCCTATTTATTACTTACTTTTCTTAATAATGAAAAAGAGACCATATGTTGGGTGTGCAGCTTGCTGATAAACTCACTCGGAGCAATGACTGGCAAGTATGTGTATTTTGTACGCTGTGCTATTAAGGGGGGAAATCCTAAACTCTATTAAGAAATTTGCAGCCTTTGAAGCTGGTACTACTTGGCCTTCAAGGTTTATGCTAATATCAGCTGAACATGTGAGGCATTAAGTGTTTTATTATTTTTTAGAAGAATTTTGAACATTTCTTACCACACTAAGAACATCAAAATAAATTCCAGATGGATTAAAGAGTTAAAAATTTAAAAACCTTAACTGTTA
The DNA here is from genome assembly GCA_028646535.1 of Procyon lotor. NCBI lineage: Eukaryota > Metazoa > Chordata > Mammalia > Carnivora > Procyonidae > Procyon > Procyon lotor. The sequence continues at coordinate 9,041,890 of CM053604.1, read as the reverse complement.
GAAAACCTGGAAGAAAATAGACGTGAATATTTATAAAACCTCCTGAGGGGGAGAGTTTCTTAAGCTTAGAATTGATGGAAAAAATCACTAAGGATGTAATTGATAGATCTGAATACATAAAAATTTAAAACTTTTATACATCAAAAAATAAAATCACCAAGATTAAAAAGCAATCAACAAAACTAGAGATGATGTTGTAGGAAGTTTGGTAAAGGATAACTTCTTTTAATAAATATAAAACTCATGTAGATTCAATAACACAAATACCAAGACCCCACTAAATACATGGAAAAGGGATATAAATAGACAAAATGCAAATATGAAGTATATTGGGAAATGACTACAAAGATTTTAAAACTTTTCATGACTAACCAAATAAATGCAAATGAAAACAATAGTAAGGGCTTATTTTCCCTTTACAAAGATTCCCCACTAAATTATCTGGTATTTAAAATGAGATAAAAATATCTAATGTTGACGAGGGTGTAGTAAAATAATCACTTTCATTCACTGATGAGAGGAAAGTTAATAGATAACATCCATGTTTTTAAAAATTCCTTAAAATAAAAATTTGTATTGTAAGTAACTAGGAGGGCTGACTTTGTACATTGAGACTTTAGCCTGGTTTTAAAGAATGTCTTTTTCCTTTTTTTTTTTTTTGTCCTGGTTTTTCTATATTTTCTCTAGTAGTGATATATTGCTTTTAATCTCAAGGAAATCATAAGTCTCATCAACTTTAGCTCTGTGGTGCCATGTAGCCCTCAACTAGCTTTTTTTTTTTTTTATGCTAATTCTAATGCAGTTATACCATTCTCTCTTTCTTCTTCTTTTTTTAAGAAGGCTCCATTCAGAACATGGGACTTGAACTCATGACCCTGAGATCAAGTGTCAGGTACTCTACTGAGTATTAATGAGCTAACCAGGTGCTGCCATTTTCTCTTTTTTACAATCAAAGCTCTAGACCCTTCTATGCGTAGAAATATAACGCCTCTTTTCTGCCATCAGTATGGTAGTATTTTCTGACATTTAAGGTTGAAATCTTTTTTTTTTTTTTTTTTTGCCTATGGTTTTGGCCAATACTCCTTCAAATTTGAGAGTTTTCCCTGTAAATCTACTTTTAACCCCAGCTTCTTTTCAATTAACTTTCGTGTCTTTACTGCTAATGTTTATTCTCTCTGGGCCTTCATTTCTTCATCTATTAATGGGGCACAATAACAGTATCTACTATATAGGTTCGAGTATTTACTCGAACGAGAAAATAAGTAAAAATCCTTGGAAGCCTTGGTGCCCTAGGCCACTGTTATTGTTGTTCTGGTGATTACTGCTTACCCCATCTATATTAGAATCTCAGAACTGTGGGCACAAATGTAGCTGAATATTTTTTATCCTGGCTCCTGAGGAACAGTCTCATTTGCATACCCAGACCACTGGGCAGGAGGACAACTTGGCCTTTGTCTTTACTTGGGAGGGCTTGGAGAGGGAAATGTGTCCCCTCTGCAGCTCTGGGGAGAGTGTGGTAGAATGCTCTGTGTCCTGGAGTTGCTGCAGCTGGTGTTGGTGGACGGGTAGATGGGGCAGGACCAGAGAACATGCAGGGAGAATGAGGAGTCCTGTGCTCTGTGAAGGAAGTTAAAGAGCTTTGCCTTTGCTTCTCAGTCTCCTTATTTGTCCTGCAACAGAATGAATTCAATGCATCTTTCCACGGCATGATAGAATGATGGATTGCCCTTTACTGAGTGCCTACCTCAAATCAGGCATTTCCTAGTGTGAGGAGCTCTGCCAGGGCTCAGTCAGAGATCAGTAAGGCACTCGTACCCTTTAACAGTCTACACACCGGAGGAGGAACATTAGACCTGTAAACTGATGGTCATGACCAAGTAATCCATGCTATAACTTGCATATGGTTAAGTACACAGAAGAGCTACTTGATAAGTCTGTCTGGAACACAGGAGAGGACAGGGATTATGGCAGGTTGGGGATGACTTTACAGAAGAAGGAGCCTTTGGAATGGGCTTTGCAAGGTGCAGAGTATTTTTCTAGATGAAGAAATGAGTTAGAGATCCCCTGTGCCATGGGGAAAGTTCATGTAAAGCCATAGTGAGGTGCAAAACTGTACCACAGGGTGATGAGGGGGACTCAATATGTCTGGAATACAGCATGGTGGAAATAGACGGGTGAAAGGTTGTAGAAGGTGAGGATGGCAAGGGCGTAGCCACTGGGGACTATGTTTATCTTATTAAGAAAACACAAATCCACATCGGTGATCCAGAAACCTTGAAGCCAGATGGGCTTTTAGAGTTAGAATTTTTCAGATTTTAGGACATAACACATTAATTGTACTCTGTGTATCATATATCTCCCAGCAGGGCCTGAGGCAGCACCCTATGACAATCCCATTAGTATTTCTGATACTGAAGAGTCACATTCAAGAAAGAAAGAACATAAAGAGCCTTATGTTAGTTTACATCAACTTTCACTCCTACAAAGAAACTCTGGAGTTCAGAGGTTATTGAATTTTGAAATTGAAGTTAAAAAAAATGTGTGTAAGAAATGTAGTAAGTTTTTTGTTTTGTTTTGTTTTAATATTGAGGCCAATAGGTGGTCATTGCAAGATTCTGTGCAGGGAAGTGATATAATCTTATTGGACCGTAGAAAAATGTATGTTCAGCCATGTAGAGGGTGAATTAGGAGAGGGAGCCAAGGAGTTCTTTGATTTTCCCTGATCTCTCTTCCTGACACTATTGGTCTCTTTGAACTTCCTTTCCACACTTTTACCATTTCTTGGCGCTCTCCTTTCAGATCGGTACCTTGCTCTTTGCAGGTTTTGCTCACATGTTGGTCTTCCTTCCCCACGGGGTGACTTTCCCTTCACCTCAAGTCCTATTTGCCCTGGAGACTCCCCCTGCAGGGATTGAGAAGCCCTTGCCCTTTCTTCCTCAGTGTCCACACTTCTGTTCCTACTGCTGGCCATCTTCCCTTGGCATTTAAGCTTCAACATTATCTAAGAGATGAAAGAAGTCATCTGCAGGGGCGCCTGGGTGGCTCAGTGGGTTAAAGCCTCTGCCTTTGGCTCAGGTCATGATCTCAGGGTCCTGGGATCGAGCCCCACATCGGGCTCTCTGCTCAGCGGCAGCGGGGAGTCTGCTTCCTCCTCTCTCTCTGCCTGCTTCTCTGCCTACTTGTGATCTCTCTCTCTGAGTCAAATAAATAAATAAAATCTTTAAAAAAAAAAAAAAGAAGTCATCTGCAGATGAGAAAATTGTGGCCCACAGAGATGGATGTGGCAGAGCAAGTTGGCATCCAAGATAGTTCTAGAACCTGGCTGCTATGGACTGAGTTCTTGTGTCCTTCCACAATTCACACACTGAAGCCTCGTCCCCAGTAGGATATTTGGAAACAGGGCCTTTGGGAGTTAATTAGGTCATGAGATAGACCTTTCATGAATGGGATTAGTGTCCTTATAAGAAGAGATAGGAGAGACACCATTACTCTCTATGCCTTGTGAGGAAGATGGCTGTCTGCAAACCAGAGAGAGAGCTCTTACCAGAACCTGTCCGTGCTGGCACCCTGATCTCACACCTCCAGCCTCCAGAACTGTGAGAAGTCTGTGTCTGCTGTTAAGCCCCCCAGTCTGTGGTATTTATCATGGCAGCCCGAACTGACCAAGACACTATGTTTCCTTGACCCTATTTTAGAATCCTTTCTTCTGTGCTGCTGTCAGTGAGTGATGGCGCTCTAAGAGTTTGGTGTGTATCTTGGTTGTCTTTTCTTCTTGGGGGACAATTTGAAAGCAGAATTTGGTGGCTCCTTTTTTATTTTATTCTTTATGATGCCAGAGAAATGATGAGTTATATTCTAAGTTAGCCTTTTATACCAGATTAGCATTGATGAGCTGGACTCACTATTTCATTTTTTAAAAGATTTTATTTATTTATTTGAGAGAGAGAGAGAGAGAGAGAGAACATGAGTGAGAGAACATGAGTAAGAGGAAGGACAGAGGGAGAGGGAGACAGAATCTGAGGCAGACTCTTCCCTGAGCACTGAGCCCAACGCAGGACTGGATCCCACAGCCTCAAGATCATGACCCGAAACAAAAGCCAGAGTCACACACTTGACTGACTGAGACACCCAGGCACCCCACTATTTCATTCTTAGCCAGTGATGTTTTTGATATACATTAGTTGTTTATTGTTGTTTGGGGGTAATTATTTTACAACTTCTAGTTGCATCTTACCAGCGGAAGAGAAGACAGCTGGCATAATAGGAACTGACTGCCAAGGAAACGCTTCCTAGCTCTTTATTATTTTTCAAACTATGATGCTGAATCTTCCTTTTTTTAATCATGAAAATAAGAGGGTTGGAAGGAAGCTTGTGCAATACTTATAAAATAGCGTATCACCTAAAGAGCATTATTTAAATAAGGTATTCCCTTTGCCAAATGTTTTAATAAATATTCAGTTACTAGATAGAAATGTTAAAAAGAGGAAAGAGAAAAATGTGTCTGTAAACATATTTCAAACAACCTAAGCAGAGTGTTTTTTTTTCCAGCTATTTTATTTTCCTTTGTCCCCTGAATTTTCCCTGGCCATTGAAACAGGAATTACTCCCATAATACTTTGCAACTGACACATGTGAACTATGCTGAAACATAGTTCAGGTGGTCTATAAATAGCTTACCAGAACAGCACAGTGCTGCTGCCGTGAGACAGGAAAGCAAGGCAAAAATCCAGAGCTCAACAAAGCCTATCAGAACATTTCAGGAAGAGAAGTTTGATCCATTTAGGCCTGGTGATTTTTCATGTTGGATCTGACTATTGGGGTTTGCTGGTCTGGCTGTTGGGGCTTGCTGGATACCTACTGACTCATGATCACAGATGGTTTTTCTGGGTAGGGAAGACTGGATCTTAGTTGTGCCACATGCTTTGGGCATGTAACTTTTCAAGGCACAGTTTCTTCACATGGCAAACTGATACACCTATATCAAAAAGATTGTTGTAGGGGCGCCCGAGTGGCGCAGTCGTTAAGCATCTGCCTCTGGCTCAAGTCATGATCCCAGGGTCCTGGGATTAAGACCCATGTCGGGCTCCCATGCTCTGTGGGGAGCCTGCTTCTCCCTCTCCCACTCCCCCTGCTTGTGTTCCCTCTCTCGCTGTGTCTCTCTCTCTCTGTCAAGTAAATTAAAAATAAAATAAAATAAAATAAAGATTATTGTAGAGTCTAAACAAGATAATATGGAACTATATAGTGTTACACCCAGCACATAGAAAGAAATGGTTGACAGATGTTGGCCTAATGAGGCATCATGGCATAGTGGGAAGAGCATGGTCTTTGGACTCATGAGCCCCGGGTGCAAATCCTGCTCCCTCCCATTTACCCAAGGGGTAAACGAGAGTAAGTTATTTAACTTTTTCAAGATTCAATTTCTTCATTTATTAAATGACAATAGCAAGTTGATGAGATAATGGTGCTGAGAGTTCAACTTATTAAGCAAGTATTTATTAAGTTCTTAGTGCACTATTCTGGGCACTGGGGGAAAAATAGAGTGTAAGACTTCTTCTTGTCCAGGTGCTCAGATACTTATCCTACAGGTGGATAATTGAATTAACAATTATAATAGAGTGTGATAGACACCATGTTGGGTAATGACAAGACTCAAATGGGAACACCTATTGGGGAAGCTAATCTAGTATTTGGGAATTAAGAGAGATTTTCAAAAGAAGTGGTGGCTCAGATGGAAACTGAAAGAAGTGCAAGAGTTAGCTGGTTGAGGAATGCCTGGGTTGCTCGGGCAATTAAGCGTCTGCCTTTGGCTCAGGTCATGATCCCAGGGTCCTGGGATCGAATCCCACATTGGGCTACTTGCTTAGCAGGAAGCCCGCTTCTCCCTCTGCCTGCTGCCCCACTTGCTGGTGCTCTCTCTCTTCCTCTCTCTGACAAAAAACAAAAAACAAAACAAAACAAAAAACCAGTTGAAGTGTGACAGGAAAGAGTTGGTTATGCATATGCACAATCATTGTCTAAAATATTTTTTTATGCTTAGCACGTAAGTGAGACCATAAGGTAATTAATTGGCTTTCTCCGCTTGACTTATTCACTCCACATAATCTCTTCCAGTCCCGTCCATGTTGATACAAAAGTTGGATATTCGTCTTTTCTAATGGAGGCATAATATTCCATTGTATACATGGAGGGCATTGTGAGAAGGAAGGGAAGGGGGAATGGGGGGAAATCAGAGGGGGAGATGAACCATGAGAGACTGTGGACTCTGAGCAACAAACTAAGGGTTTTGGAGGGGTGGGGGTGGGGGGTTGGGCGAGCCTGGTGGTGGGTATTGAGGAGGGCACGTATTGCATGGAGCACTGGGTGTGGTGCATGAACAATTAATCTTGTAACACTGAAAAAATAAAATAAACATATTTGGGAAAAAAATAAAAATAAAATATTTTTTATTTCTCACTTCATCCTCACAGTGATCCTAAGAAGAAGGTCCTATTATTACCCCAATTTTACAGAGGAGGAAACTAAGGACTAGAGAGCCATGTGCAGATTTACTCTGGAAGGCAACTTTAGAATTTGTGAGCTCACCACAATTCTCTTTCCTCTAGAAATGCCTTCATTTCATTTCCTACACACATGGTATGCATCTCTACCAATGGGTTTCTGCCATGTCTACCTATTCTGATCCATAATCGATTAAACAAAGGCGAACACCTGACCGAAGGTTGGCCACATATGTTACCTTACCATTCTATGATGCCAATACTATTATTATGCTTAACAGGATAAGTGAGGTAACATAGAGGTTAGCTTTAAACATAACCTTAAAAAAATAATGTAGTCAAAATGCCAAGTGCAGTGCCTGGCACATAGTAGATAAAAGTAATGCTAGTTCTTTTTTCCTCATATCATTTATTCAGTTGGGTCACAAATGACATGCTGACCTCAACCTAACACCAACATGATCAACATGTTAGGGTCATGTTTTCCTCACTTGTGTTCCCAATTCAGATTTAAACTCTTCACATTCTAAAATCTCTCTCCAAAGGTAATTCCTTCTTTATTCGATAACCCATTCACTTGGAACTAGTTCATTAAAAAATAGCTTCTAGAATTTTCCATTGATGGCAATGGAAGCTCCAGATGACCATATCTTATCTATGGAAGAGTGAGCAGTGAAGTTTATTTTACCCAAAAATAATAACTCCATAATGCAAATTCAAAAAAACCCCTAAATTGTACTTGAACAAAATTAATCTATATGAATTAGACTGATATTTAAATTGTTTTCTTTCTATGAATTTCATTACAGTCACCCAAAACATCCTGCTGTGTGGGGTGTTAAGTGGTTCATGAATAAAGCCGAAATGCCAAAATTAATAGCACAGCTGTGTGCAGAGCAGAATTTGAACTTTAACTTTGTTATTATTTTCCTTCCTGCAGATGAATATTATCAAATATATCTTGAGTTTGGGCAAAAGATTTGAGGTAGATGAACCTTCAGATATACAACAAGTGATGGAGTAGGTACCAGGTAAGACTAGCACAGGTGGGGAAAGTTATCATCTTCCAGACTGAATGGAAGCCATCTTTCCTTCACAGCTCGTTCAGCTCTATTGCTCTGGGCATTCTCTGTTATTTCTTGTTATTGGCAAAGCTCCATGTGCACTTCAAACTCCCACAGGCAGCCATGGAGTCTTGCAGTCTGTAGACTGTTTTTTTTTTTTTAAAGATTTTATTATTTATTTGACCGAGAGAGAGAGCGAGCGAGCACAAGCAGGGGGAGCAGCAGGCAGAGGGAGAAGCAGGCTCCTCGCTGAGCAAGGACCCTGATGGCGGGACTCGATCCCAGCACCCTGGGATCATGACCTGAGCCAAAGGCAGACGCTTAACAACTAAGCCACCCAGGCGCCCGCAGTCTGTAGATTCTTTGGAATCTTTAAAGATTCCAAAGATTAAAAAGGTCTTTAAAGATTTTAAAATCTTTAAAAATCTTTTCAAGATGTCTTTATACCATATATAAAGATATATATACCATATACCATATATATGGTATAAAGATATCTGGGTTAGTTCATATTAGGGTGATGACAGCCTAGTCCAAATGAAACAGGATAATCAGGCACTCCCTACGTGGACCTGATACAGTGAAAGTCCCTGAGTGGACTTCCAACCCCTGGAGAGCTGTGTATAAAGCCCATAGGATCATCCCTTCCAGGCCTATGTCCTTATAGCTTCCTCAGAATCATAACACAATGACCTCTTTCCCTATGTGGTAGGGGAGTTGCATAAGCCTTCTATCACCTTGATTTTTCAGATTAAAACCCTCTACGGCACCCACATATCCATATGAGCAAAATGGCCAATACTTTCTCCTTTCCTATTCTGAATTATCCAAGAACTTTAGGGTTTATGTAGTCCAAAAGATCCCATCCTGTCACAAAATGGTAGTTGGAGGGGAATCTTGGCAATTGTATAAACTCATTCTCAGCCTATTTTCTTTTATCTTTGCTTTTGTAGCTGTGTAGCCTTGTTCTTGAAAACAGATTTATGCCCAATTGTGTGCCCTGTAGGTGTCATGCCTTTCTTGCTGAAGTTACCTGTGTAACTCTGGGCAGCAGGCCATTCCATCTGCTGATAGGGTATCTAGAGGAGGAAAGGGAAATCTCTCCCCACAACGTTGTGTCTGGGCTCCTGAGTTCCCACAGTGTAATAGAATGCTGGACGACTGGAAAGGACTTTTCTGCCCCCTCCGAGCTTCTTCAGCCAAGGATTCCCTAAGTCAATGTTGGCCTGGACTCTCACATTATAACTCTTGATTGTCTCCCCTCAGAGCACCAGCCAGTCCCGGAGTGGCTGTGTAAGAAACTGGCTGGCTCTGCAGGCTGTGACCTCAGGGACTCTGATACTCTTCCCCTTCTACCTTCACACTTCTGCTCTGGAAACAATGCCTTGGAAGTCCCTCCTCCTTTCTTTCCGAGTTCCCATCCATTCCCTATCCCAGAAGGAATGATAATGGCTTTTAAGAGTCAAACACTGTTCAATCACATGCCAATAGCAATGGGAAGAGTGTCCCCATACATAGTGGTCCATGTGTAAGGAAAGTATGTGGTAGGTTTTCTCAGTCTAATTTTATAGATGAGGACACTGATGTCCATTGACTTGCTCAAGGACACACAGCCAAGCCAGAGACAGATTCCAGGTCTCTCTGGTTCCCAACTAATGAACCTATAGGTATGAGCATGATTTGGGGGATCATAAGCTTGAACAAGGACAGTAGGGAATGCATTTGGCTGCATGGGCTATGATACCAGTGAATACATTTAAGGACAATGCAGAATCCCAGCAAAAATCCAACCAGAGGCATTCATGGAACTGCCTTCTCTTAGAACCCTCTGTCTTTCCAGATCCTGCTATTTACTTCTTCCTTCAGTTCCCTTCTTGTCATGCATAAGGCCAAAATACCAAGTCTCTGTGATATGGTAGGTAGGATCTCTGTCCTTGTAGATGCTGCCATGGACTGGGACCTAAGGGTCAGAAATGGGAACTTCCTGGGAGTCTAGGGCTTAGTAAGTACTGGGCCATTATAGTTTCTCAATTATTGTTTGTCACATGAATGTTCACTAAGCATGTTCACCATGGTGCCTGTTATTCACCATCACCTTTGAGGGGTGTCAGTCCCACCCACAAGTGACCCCTACATCGTTCCTTGAATAAAGAGTTGCTGCTTACTAGATTGGTAATAAATTATTTGACTTGAGGGCATAGGCATAGCCTGGCCATTGAGCCATAGTGAAGACTGGCCTGAAAAGTGAGGGCAATGGTAATTAGCGACACTACCCAGATTTTCTCCTTTTCGAGTGTCGCTCAGAAAATACAGAAAGCAGAGGAGTTTGTCAGAGATGAGGAACAAAAAGACATAAACAGAAGGAAAGAACAAACAGCAAAGTCCCTGCATTGGTGATGCCTTGAATTTGAGACAACAAACTGGCTTCTTTTGTGATCTAGTCTCTTTTGTTCAATGTACATCATGACAGTAAATGTTTTATTTTTTGAGATAGCTTAGCAGGGTCTTTGTTTCTAGCAAAACCGAAAGAACCCTTTCTGAGGTGGATGAGGACACAGCCCTGTTTTGGGGGTTCAGGCTTCTCATTGCCAGAAAATTTACCACTCTTGTTTAGGCTTGACCTTGGCTCTGTGCTTTGTTCTGGGTCAGGTTGGAATCTTTTCTCCCCAGCTCCCCTCATGCTGCTCTTGGCCTTTTCCTTTGGGGTAGGGTAGCTCAGTGGCCTCCTTCAACACGGAGGCCTGCCAGGTCCTAACATGGGCTACCACGCTTCAGGGGTGGGGGCTGCAACACTGGATGGTGGAGAATGTTCATAAGAGCCACTTTCTACTAGCTTCTCTATCTGTCATGGTTTTCTCTCTACACTGCTTCTTTCAACAGCCTGAATTTGCTGCTTCCTCTGGGGCTATAGCTCTGGACAAGAAGTTACCTATCTGTCTCAGGTCTGGCTTCTTGATCGTTGTTTAGGTGTCTCTCTGGGTCTCACCTGGCTTCAGGTTTCTGTGTTATCCTTTGGTTTGTCCAAGATCTCTCTGGGGGAGACTAGCCACATCAGCAAAAAGAAAATGAAGTGAGCAGTGAGATTGACCCCTTAAACTGAATCTCGAAGAGATTTGCAAGCCTAGTGCATTTTGGAAGATTATGTTCCTGAGATTGGCTTAACTTTCTGGTTAATTTAAAACTAAAGTAGGGGATGAAGACTATTTTCTGGAATTCTGTTCTTCATGGATGAGGAAACAGGATCATAAAGGCCAACCGCCTTGCCTAAAGTCACACAAGAGCATAGTTTCAGATCCAAGAAAGAACCTTGAAATCCTGGCCCCTGCTGCATCTCCTCTCCATCACAGACCCTCCATGAAATGTTTTATTGAAGGTGTAAGCCACAAAATTAATCAGTTCATTAGTGAGGTTCTGAGGGAGGGAGAGAGGTGATGTGAGTTTGTATAAACTGTGTGCCACATGCCTTATATCTATATGTCCTCATTTAATCCCCCCATGAGATGCTTATTATTTTACCCACTTAATAGCCGGTAAAACCAAGGATCAAGGAGGTTGAATGATAATGATACCGATCACAGCTATCATTTACTAAGCACATGTTACAGGGTAGTTCCCAGTGGCTTGCAGATACAACTCAACCCTGGTCACAACAATTCTATCAGGTAAATACTCTTACCAAGGGAATTCCCTAAGGACACACAGCTTGGGTTTGAATCAGGTCCCATCACCCTGACAGCTGCCTTTGAGCTGAAGCAGATGTTCTTAGAGAAAATCAAACTTCTATGTAAAAATGTGTGCAAAATTGTACTGAACCAGCATCAAACATGCAAACATGTTTACTGCATTTGTATTCTAGGAAAACAAACCAAAATTTCTGAGAGGTGGATGGACAAGGTTTATTTCATGTGTGTTTCCCTGGTCCACTTAGCTGGGTAGGGCTTAGCAAGAGTTATTGAGTGGATAAGTGAATGAATGAGTATCAGATATTTCCATTGCACTGCCATGAACTGAGTTTGTAACCTTGAGCAATGACTTGTTTTTTCTGAGCCTTTACTTCCTACCTGTAAAATGCAAGGGAGAGAAAAAAAGGCATGTAGTCCTAACCAGTCAGGTTAACCTCTGTACTAAATATTTGGAGGGCCTTGAACACCACCCTGGGGCTTCTAGAGGGCTGAGGGAACAGTACAAGATCTGACCCACTCCTTCAGAGTAACTTTCCCTTTTGCACCCGGTCATGTCAGGAATCACCCCTTAAGAGTCACACTAGTCTTACCTAGGTGGGAACCGTGATCTTTATTTCCTGATAGTTGGTCTGTGAATATGTTATGGCACATAGCAAAAGGAACTTTGTAGTTGCAAGGAAGGTTGCTAATCAGCTGACCCTAAAATCAAAAGATTGTTCTGGATTATTCAGGTGGCCCAAATATAGTCACATGGGCCTTTATAATCTGAGGAACAAGGCAAAACAGTCAGTGAGAGAGAACTGGCAAAACATGAGGAGGCAGAAGAGATAGGAAAGATACAACTTGATGAACACCACACCCACAGTTACTAGCTTTAAAGATGAAAAGGGGGCCATGAGCCAAGGAATGCAGGCAGCCCCTAGAAGTTGAGAGCAGCCCCTGGACGACAGCCAGCCAGGAAATGGAAAACTCAGTTGTACAAGTGCACAAAATGAAATTCTGCCAAGAACCTGAATGTCATCAGACGTGGATTCCCCTTTGCCTCCAGAAAAGAATGCAGGTCAGCAAGATGACCAAATGAAACATCCCTTAAAGGTATCGACCCCATAACAAGAGTAATTTGGCCTCCATCTATGGACAAAAATGCCTTTGTGGGAGCATTGGGATGCGGGCAAGAGATTGCGAAACCCTGGTGCAGTCCAAGACTGAGAAGAACCACTTTGGGAAGGCAGGCCTGCACCCAGGTGGCTGACTCACTGACTGTGACATGGGCTACAGACCCAGAAACAGCTCCATACCCCTAGGGACTTGGCTGCAGTCCCATTTGGCTTTAGTTCTATCACCAGCACCATTTACCAAGGGAGGAGTCATGCCTAACCATGTGCTGCTGGGTGATAGGCATACAGACCTCCATCCTGGCTATGGACTCTGAAGTGACCCACAAACCAGTTCCAGCCCCTCTTGGCCACAGTCCGGGAACCCCTGGAGGTGAGCCTTCTAAACTCAGCCAGGCTATAGGATCTTACAGGGCCCTAAACTGGGCCTCCATACATCCCAGTCACAGTTCATGAATAGTCTTCTTGGCACAGGCAGGGACCCTGCAGAAGACAATCCTATCTGTATCCCCAGAGATCCCGAAGGGGCCCTATACTTGACTCTGGCCCCTTTATAGCTGGAGTCCATGGGCAGACCTACTGGCACTGGTCTGTGCCCCTGAAGGCTCTGAAAAGGCCTTAAACTTAACTCTAGCCCCTCCTGCGATGGTCAGGGACCAGTCCAATCCACTGAAGAGAACTGGCAAGAGACATGGCCATCCATACTTCTAGAGGAGATTAAAACAGTAATCAAAACCCTTCCAACAAAGAAAAGCCCAGAACCAGATGGTTTCACTGGTGAATTCTACCAACCATTTAAAGAAGAATTAATGCCAACTCTTCTCAAATTCTTCCAAAAAAAATTGAAGAGGAAGGAACACTTCCAAATGCATTTTACAAGGCCAGCTCACTCTAATCCCAAAGTCAGATAAGGACACTACAAGAAAAGAAAACAACAGGCCAATGATTCTGATGAATACAGATGCAAAAAGTTCTCTGCACAATTCCAGCAAACTGAATTCAAGAATGTATTAAAAGGACCATACACCATGACTGTGGAGTTCATCCCTTATATCATATGCAGGGATGGTTCAACATATGCAAATCAGTTGATGTGATACACACACTGATAGGATAAAGGATAAAAATCATAAGATCTTTTCAATAGATGCAGATGAAGCATTTGACAAAATTCAACACCATTTTATGATACAAGCTCTCAACAAATTGGGTATAAAAGTAACACACCTCAACATAATAAAGCCATTATATGAACAACCCACAGCTATCATTATTCTCAATGGTAGAAAGCTGAAAACTTTTCCTTTAGAATCAGGAATAAGACAAGAGTGAGTGCTTACTCTCGCCATTCCTGTTCAACATAAGACTGGAAATCCAAGCTAAGCCAATTCAATGTCAAAAACCAAAAATCTGAAATAAAACAAACAATCCAATTTACGGGCAGAAGACCTGAGTAGACATTTCCCCAAAGAGGATCTACAAATGACTAACAGGTAAATGAAAAGATGCTCAACATTACTAATTATTAGGGAAATGCAAATCAAAACCACAATAAAATATCGCCTCATACTTGTTAGAATAGGTATTATAAAAAAGACCAAACATAACAAGTGTTCTCAAAGATGTGGAGAAAAGGGAACCCTAATGCACTGTTAGTGAGAATGTATATTGGTATAACCACTGTGGAAAACAGTATGGAAATTTCTCAAAAAATTAAAAATAAAGCTACCGTATGATCCAGCAATCCTACTTCTAGGTATATATTTGAAAGAAATGAAATCACTGCCTCAAAGAGATATCTATATGCCAATGTTTATTTCAGCATTATTCACAATAACCAATACACGGAAACAACCTGAGTGCCCATCAATAGGTGAAGACATAAAGAAAATGTGATATACACACACATACAAAGTGAAATATTGCACAACCACATTTATGGACCTTGAAGGCATTGTGCTAAGTGAAATAAGTCAGACAGAGAAAGATAATTACTACGTGATCTCACTTATATGTGAATCTTTAAAAAAAAAAAGCTAACCCCATAGAAATAGCGAGTAGAGTGGTGGTTTGCTAGGCATTAGGGTTGGGGGTAGGTGGGATGGGAAATGGAAAGATATTGGTCAAAGGGCACAAACTTCCGGTTATAAGATGAGTAAGTTTTGGGGATCTGATATACATCTTGATGCTCATAATTAACAATACTGTACTGTATACTTGAAAGTTACTGGGAGGGGGCACCTGGGTTGCTCAGTGCTTAAGGCCTCTGCCTTCGGCTCAGGTCATGATCTCAGGGTCCTGGGATCGAGCTCCATGTAGGGCTCTCTGTTCAGCGGGGAGCCTTCTTCCCCATCTCTCTCTGCCTGCCTCTCTGCCTACTTGTGATCTCTCTCTCTCTGTCAAATAAGTAAATAAAATCTTTAAAAAAAAAGAAAAGAAAGTTACTGGGAGAGGAAATCATATTTCTCACTACAGAAAAACTAATTATGTGAAGTGACGGGTGTGTTAACTAACCTTTTTGTGGTAATCATTTTCACAGTACATACATGTATCAGATCATCATCACGTTGTACATCTTAAAATGTACACAGTGTTATATGTTAATTATATCTCAATAAAGCTGTAAAAAAAGAGAAAGGAATGCAGCCCTACTGACAGTTGGATTTCAGCCTTGTGAGCCTCAGAGCAGAGAAACCAGCCAAGCCCATTGAACTTCAGACTCGTACAACCATGAGATAATAAATCTGTGTTGTTTTAAGCCACTTAACTTGTGGCAATTTGCTATGGATATAACCGAATACTAATGACAAGGCCAACCATGAAAACAGGAACCACTCTGAGTATTGAAACAAGAGAAACTGCATGCATATATTTGGTTACCCTTGTGGTGGAAGGGCTGAAATGCCGAAGAAAAGACAGTGAGGAAAAATCTAGAGACTGGCAACAGCAGGAACAAAGAGAGGCTAGATGATTGGAACCAGTGGTCAGGATCAGCAGGTGGGATCTGGACCAGGGCGTAGATGCTGCTGTTGCCATGGAAATGATGTTTGGTAGAGAAAGAGAAATGCATTCCCATTGGCCAATCCTCTGGAAGCTGGATGCCTGGGAACCTGTAGCCTGTGCTTGCAAGGGGGCCCGTGCTGCCTGAAGCTGGAGAGGGTGTGGGGGAGCTCAGGTCTAGGATTGAAAGGATATTTTTCTGGAGGTTAGATGGAGGCAGATTTCACCTGCATCATAGATGGTTTTCTGTTGGTATATTTTGAGGCCATATTATTAGGTCATAGTCGTTTATAGTTATGTTTTTTGAGGTACACGAAAACATCGCTGTGATGTAGTGCTCTTCTTTAACTGTAGTATTTATGGCATTAAAGTCTATTTTCCCCCCTGATATCACGAAAGTAACTTTTTTCATTTAATATATTCCTGGTGTATAGTTTTATATCCTTTTACCTTGAACCTGTGTTCTATTTTAGCTGTGCTCATACCCAGCATTCAGCTACTTTTTTGTTGTTGTTGTTTTTATTTTTACTTGATGGTCTTTATCTTTTAATAGGCGACTATAGTCACATATTCATTGTGATTGCTAATGTATTTAGTTGAATTTCTACCTCTTACTTGATATTTTTTATCTTCTGCTATTTTTTTTAAAGATTTTATTTATTTGATAGAGAGAGTGAGAGAGGGAACACAGGCAGAGGGAATGGTAGCGGGAGAAGCAGGCTCCCTGCTGAGCAGAGAGCCTGATGCGGGGCTTGATCCCAGGACCCTGGGATCATGACCTGAGCCGACGCTTAACGACTGAGCCACCCAGGTGCCCCTCTTCTGCTATTTTTATGTTTTTTTTTTTCCTTTCCTGACTTCTGGTTTGGAAGTCCTTCACCTTATTTCTTTTATTCTTAATTGTTACCCATAGTATTTTAACATGCTTATCTAGTGTAGGACCCAAATAAACCAAACTTGTCCTGAACGTTACAAGGATCCTACAAATACCTTAATTCTGGTAACTTGCTTCCAATCTTACTCGCTATTATTTTCTGTTATTTTATTTCTATCTTGCTTTTGTCTTTTTGTGATCTATTTAAAATATTTGGTACATATAACATATGTAGGCTATAAAACAGAATAATGTAATGAAAACCACAACCCTACCACCAAACATTTGATTTAAGCATTAACCACAAATCAGTGCTTCTCCTTTATTTCATTCCCCTTCATTCCAACTGCAGAGGGAACCACTATTTTGAATTTTGTGTTTATTATGTAACTGTCTTTTTTTTAAATCTGTAGTTGCAATAACAATAGAAAACTTTTAAAATAAGCTAAATTTCTTAAACACGTTTTGTTAAATGTGAGCTATTTAAGAACATTAAACTTTCTTCTGAGACTTGTTTTTTGAAATAAAATTCAACCTTATTATTTCCAAGAAAACACACTGTTATTCTGTGTGGCTGTATTCCATCCCTGTTCACCGTTTTATACTTTTCAATTAAGAATACCACAGTTGGGGGCGCCTGGGTGGCTCAGTCGTTAAGCGTCTGCCTTCGGCTCAGGTCATGATTCCAGGGTCCCGGGATTGAGCCCCGCATCGGGCTCCCTGCTCGGCAGGAAGCCTGCTTCTCCCATTACCATTCCCTCTGCTTGTGTTCCCTTTCTCGCTGTGTTTCTGTCAAATAAATAAAATCTTAAAAAAAAAAAAAAAAAGAATACCACAGTTGGGGGCGCCTGGGTGACTCAGTGGGTTAAAGCCTCTGCCTTCAGCTCAGGTCATGATCTCAGGGTCCTGGGATCGAGCCCCACATCCGGCTCTCTGCTCAGCAGGGAGCCTGCTTCCCCCTCTCTCTCTGTTTGCCTCTCTGCCTACTTGTGATCTCTCTCTCTCTGTCAAATAAATAAATAAAATCTTAAAAAATAAAAGAATACCACAGTTTTTCATCTATTCCTTTGCCGAATGGTATTTTCCCAGTTTTTTCTATTATGAACAGCGATGCTATGAGTTGAGCCTGCAGATCCATGGAATTCATGATTATCTTTAAGACAATTGAGTCATAGTGTTAGGTTAAATAGGTTAAATAGTTAACTAATACAAGTAGAGACATTGCTAAGATATCTCATTTTCTGACGTGCAAGAGAGGAAGCAATATGATTCAGTTGTAAATAATACTTCATAAACAGCAAACATTGATTTAACCAAAATTGTGATATAACAATTAGGAGGACAAGGATGGAACACAAGTGTTGTTGATGTGTGTGTGTGTGTGTGTGTGTGTGTGTGTTATTTACGAGGGTACAATACCCTTCTTGCAAAATAGGAAATCGTGGGAGAAACTGATAGTTACCTATTAATATATGTTCTTTTATTCCACAGTAGGAAAATTTAGGCTGATGGTGTGGCTGCCTAAAGCCCAGAGTTTCCAGCCTCCTTTATGAGAGCCATGGCATCAAATTCTGGACAGTGGAATATAAATGGAATTGATATGTACATTTTCTAGGTTGTGTCCTTAAGGGGAAGGATCATGGTCTTCCCACTCCTTCCTCCCTGGTCCCATTGGATGAAATGTGGTCATGGTGACAAGCTGTCTTGAATCAGGTGAATAAGGGTCTTTCTAACTCGATGCTCTGCCATTTATAAGAGAAAAATAAGCTTCTATTTTAAGGCACTGCCATCTTAGTTTCTGTCACAGTATCCAAACCTATATCCTAACTCAGAAACCAAAAGATAATGTCTGAAGTTTAACATCAAAAATGGGTGCTATAAGGATGTTATTTAGAAATATTGAATAAGATACCAGAAGTGATAGCTAAAAGATTTGAAAAATGTTACCACTGGGAGTCTTGATTTTATAAAGAGGGGTGGAGTAGGGGACTGATATTTGCCCTTTTAAATTGTGGATATGCGTTATTTCTGGTAAAATTACTTAAAATAAGTCTTTCTCACACACATGCAGACACAAATTTATAATTTGAGATTGCTGTTACCTTGAATGAAATATGTTTTCACACAGGAGATTGAGCCTTAAGGTATTAGAGAAAACACTTAATTATCAAGAGTCTTATTTGAAAACGTACCACTGCCGACAAAAGCTCGATCAATGACATCACTCTCACATTTGAAATCCTACAGCATAAATATATTATGAGATTAGGAGTGGTTTCTTTCTTTCTCTGTATTTTTTTTAAATTTTTTTTTTATTTTTTAAGGGTGGTTTCAAAACAACCGAACTATTACAGGACAGTCAAGCAATTTGAAAAAAAAATTTCAATGAGACCATGGGTCACCATTTCAGGGGTAAATGATGCAATTACTTCCAAGGACATTGTAAAGCTGCAAACCTACCTTCCTAAAGTATGATCATGATTTCAGAGAAATATATGTGATCCATTTGTGACATGGCATGAAAAATGCTGCACTAGCCTCAGTAATGGTGTAAGAGATGAGAATCTTAACAAGATAGTTCACTGATGTTACTATTTGGGTATCTGGAGCTGGTGCCACAGCCTCTTTGTGTTTTGGTCTTACTTAAAAACATGCCCAATGGATCCATGCTTCTCTTATGAGCTTGGAGATAAACAAGACATTTAGGAATTTCAGAATTATCAAGGCCCTGTGAACTAATAAATCGGTATTTGTCTCAGAGAAAGGAAATCTGAGAATCTTGCAATATTAGATATGGGAGGGGCCCTTAGGCTCATTTCTTTCAACAGTCTCACTTTCTGTGAGGAAAATGAGGCCCAGTGAGTTTTGTTAACGGTCCATAGACATTCTGGCTTAAGTGCACTTCTCCCAGATGAAGGGGGTGAAACACAGAAGCCACAAAGTGAGAGACAAGTAGAGAGAGAGAGGACCATACTGTTTCTCCTGCCTTGACATAGATCTCTGGTCCATGGGTCAGGGAAAAGGGTGGGAAGTGGGGGAGAAGATTTAAACTAGGTGAGAAATTGAAGTTGTGATTTTAAAAATCCTGAACTTAAAAGTGAGTCCCTGAGAGCTCAGTGTGATTGCTCTTGTAATTGAAAATGGTGTAAAAGTTGCTTAGCATGCTCAGAATGTGCTCCGAGGAAGAGCAAAGGAGAGAGGTCTAAGCAGCAGTGGTTGATTTCAATGATGGAGCAAAAATAAAACCATTGCCTTCTACCCAAATTGGGCCTGTTCACCAAGTTATATTTGTCTACATCCCATCTTACCTGTAGGCCTCTTGGAAAACACTGGGTGGCTGATGTTGGGTTTTACAGAATGAAGGACAAGTGGAGGAGACAAGAGTAGAGACAGTTGAGTTGAGTTCACTGATTTTGAGTTGGAAAGACTCAAGAAATGTCCCTGCACAAATCATGAGTAGAGAGCATACTCTTTTTTTTTTTTTTTTCCAAGTTTTTAGCTTAGAAGAAAGATCTGGAATGGAGATAGAATTTGGGAGACATCAGATTTTAGATGGTGGTTAAAATAATGTAAGGTGATGCCCTTTTCTAGGGAGAGGTGATAAGAGAAAAGGGCTGAAGGTAAGGCTTAGGGAACACAGACGTTTGAAGGACCAGCTGAGAAACAGGAGCCACAAAGGGAAATAGAAAGAAAACCAGAAAGATAAACATCATGTAGGTTAGGGAAATAAAGTATTTTAAGAAAGAGTTGTTAAGTAGTCAACAGCCAAAATGAAGCAAAGAATTAAAAATGGAAGGCTAGTATTGTCCTTTGGATTTAGTAAAATGAAAGTCATATGTGACCTTGGTAAGGGAACTTGGGAGAAGTGATGAGAGTGGAAACACAATTTTGAAGATTGAAGATTGTGTGTGTGTGTGTGTGTGTGTGTGTGTGTGTGTGTGATGAGAGACCAAGAATCCTTGGAAAGGCAGAATGAGATAGAGTTAAAAGTGCAAGGGGGGAAGAGATTGATTTTAATAGTGGGAGAAAGGTTTCTTTTTCAGATAGGATGTTGGGAAAGGCTATGGAGGTATCACGATTACATTTTAGTTGCTATTTAAAAAGTTGATACACTGGGACCTCATTAAAGAGATATATCATCAAAATCAAAGGAGGTGATGACCTTCCTGAACTGTGGTTTGGCCAGACATTCCAGGCAATGCTGTGTGCAGTCCTGGGGGGCACAACTTCAGTGGGAGATTGACCACCTGCAGAGAATGTTTACAAGAGTTAAGCTCTAATGATAGTGTCTGAAAATGATTGAAGAACAGGGAATTATTAGCCCGGAGACATGCAGATTCAGTGGAGTAATAACAGTCTTCAAATATCTGGAAGAGAGATCAGGGTTATTCTTTTTTGGTATTAGAGGGCAGATGTAGGCAATGAGACAAAATTGTAGGGGACAAACTTTTTTGGCAATATGTTGTGTATTGAATTTTTTTAAAGATTTTATTATTTATTTGGCAGAGAGAGAGAGAAAGATCACAAGTAGGCAGAGACGCAGGCAGAGAGAGAGGGGGAAGCAGGCTCCCCGCTGAGCAGAGAGCCCAATGCGGGGCTCGATCCCAGGACCCTGAGGTCATGACCTGAGCTGAAGGCAGAGGCTTTAACCCACTGAGCCACCCAGATGCCCTGTTGTGTATTGAATTTAAGTGTAGACGGACTTTTAGTAAGGAATATAAGGAAAAGTAGTTCATGGGGAAATATCCACTTAGCCAAGGTTTCAAAGAGAGCTTAGGACTACATAAATGTTTCATTCCAAAAGCATTGAGTTTTTATCATGTGCCAGATACTATGCTGGGCTCTGGCCACACAATCTGAACCAGACAATTAGCTTGGAATCAAGTGTGGGAAACAGACATATAAAAAGATACTTATAATACAACCAGCTGCACTTGGCATAACCTACACTATTCTAGAAGACACTTGTAGCTATTAATACAAAATTAATGTGTTCTATTTACTTATTCATATATTTCATTGCAAACACAATTAAGAATTTCATTCTTCTCAGATACATTTTGTGAGTCCAGTGATAGAACTCCTTAAGGAAAAACACATAGTTGTCTATAACTAACATTAGGTTTTAGAAGATTAGAAGCAGAATTATGTCAAACTTTGTTTTCCTATGAGAAGATCAGAAAAAGCACACGTGTACTGTATTCAAAATAGTCCACTAAGTTAAAAAAGAGATACAGTAATTGATGCCTAGAAATGCACAAAGTTTGTCTTAAACAGTCGTAACTACCTGTCACCCATTTGTGTCAACATTTTTAAGTTAACAGACACAGTTTTCACATGGTGCCTGCATGTTCGTTGGTTAAATGATTGGGAGAGACCAGATCCAGCTGAATCTAGGAAACCCATGTAAGGGTTTTAGGTAATGTGTCTGAGTTTAGTGCAGAGATAATAGATACCTGGGAACGTGAGATATGAGAGTAGGTGTTCCTAACCCAAGTCTGGGTGTGGCGTGTGGAAGGAGGGGAGCAGAAGTTGGAGGTAAAAATGGCATAGAATTGAAACAGAGGAATGGGATCAAGAATCCAACCAGGGCAGACCCCAAAACTAAGGTCACACATGGATGAGCCGGCATGGGGTGTGTGTACATGTGTGCATGCCTGAGTGTGAATGTGTGTGTGCATGCACAAGCACACCCTCACATAAGGACTGTTCAGTGGTGCCGTACAGCAAAGAGGTCAACGGGGTGTCACTGATCGGATAGAGAAGAAAGCTTTTTGAACATGTCTGAAAAAACTGAGAGTAGCATGGAGACATCTTCGTTCACCATACTGGAATCCCCACAACCAACAGAGCCTGCAGCTGGTGTCCAGAAAGAGGTGATGTGTGTCTGGACCCTGCAGTGTGCAGGGTGGGAGAAGGAGATGCCCTGAGACATCCCTAAGACTTGATTTTGAAGACAGTGTAGGATTTTGCCATCTGCAGTAGAGGAAAGAATCTTGATCAGAAATTTGGGAAATAAATACAGATACCTCTGGCCTATGTGACTATGAAAGCTATGTACCTTTCATAAACCCATCATTTTTGGGGTCTTGGTTTGTACATCTGCAAAACAGGGCTGAAGAAACTAATGGTACCTTTAGGCACAACAGCTTACTCTCTTGTTTTTAGCCCAGGATGAACCGAGTGTGATGATACTGTCATGCATACATTCAAGAACTATTTGAGACTGAAGAGGTGGCAGACAGTGTGCTATAATAAACACTTTCCTTCCTTCAGAGGGAAAGATTACATCCCCATCCCCAGAGCAAGTATATTCTCCTCCCTGCTGGAGAGGTTTCACCTTCATTGTTATTCTCCTGGGAACCAGGCCCATTAAGCATGATTAAAAACAGGTCTTTATCTGCAGTTGGAGCTGGTGCTCTGAGATGAAAATCCTAGGTCCCATCAACTAAGTTTCTTGTAAGAAGAAAAGAACCCACAGCATGCTGGTCTCATTCTGGCTAGCGTTCTGTGCTCCAAGTGTAGTATTGAGAGTCATCATTTATCTTCATTGTGGGAATTTTTCCTTTTATGAAAGAATTTTTTGGATGCGCACTTTATCATTCTTAGAAAGCTGGTAGTTTTGACAAATTCACAAAATGTATTTCTAATTCCATTCTATTCCTGTTGCATCCCTATAATTCTCACATTATTTCTGGAAGATTAGCAGACACACAGTTGTAGTGACATAATTAGTATTCGGGGGAGATAATAATGTCAAGGGATTTTGTTGCTCTTAGAACCTAAATGGAAATATAAGGATAGCAAAAGTTGGATTTGCAATAATTTTTTGGCATATATTGCATGCTTGCTCAGAAAAATTTTAATGCCATAAATGAGGTTGTTTAATGAAGACGTGTTGAATAGACAGAAGAAAGATTTTGTATTCTTTGCTTTATCCATAGCTTTCTCTCTGTAAGGAGAAAGCACTGCTCTTTCTGCAGAATTCTCTTTCTGACATGAAATGGTTAATCCTGAGAACTGTTTCAGGCAATAAAACACTGGAATCTTTCCGACAATACTTTCCTTCTTGATCTTGTTTTATGACTAATTGAAATGAAAGCCTGGAGAAGCTTAATGTTAAGGAAACACTATGTGCTCTGTGATGTGATTCTGCAAAGGGGGTGTCTGTGTGGTGGGGAGCTCTCTGCTCTGGAATTTTAAGTTAGAGACCTAACCGAAGAATCAATATTTCAATTAGATGTTGTAGTGGGTTTGGGATTACTGCTACTGTAGCTGAAAGATTGCTGGGTCTTTTCTTGGGAGGGGTCATTACTGTGAGTTGTTTTTTATTTTCTTTTTAATCCTAGCTCTTGTAGTCTGTCTTCTCCGTCTGCACTTAGACCACTGAAGTGACCAACTAGAAAAGAACAAAAATGTAGATTATTAGTACTTCCCAAAAGGCTGCTAACGGCATGCTCTTCAGTAGCCATCTGAAATAAAATAACCTGTGTCTCTTATTTTGTAGAGTTCTAGGAGCGGTGACCCTTTGAATTGACAGGACCAGTTTTCAAATCATGCTCCAGTGATCACTTGGAGGCATAGTCAGTGAGGAGGCCCTATAGACAGTGTGGGTGGGCCTCTTGTACCCCACCCTGGATTTAGTAAACCACAGTTGTTCCACTTTGGTTTGTTTTATATACAGGCATATCTCATTTCATTGTGCTTTGCTTTATTATGCTTTGCAGATACTGCATTTTTTTTAAACAAATTAAAGTTTTATGGCAACCCTACATCAAACAAGTCTACTGGTGCCATTTTTTTCCAAAATCATTTGCTCACTTCATGAGTCTGTGTCACATTTTTGTAATTCCCTCAATATTTCAAGCTCTTCCATTATTATTATATTTGAATTATCGTAATCTCATGATAAAGTTTTAATGGATGAGAAGTTGCTTCTTATGGTTGAGCAAAGGAGGTGTTTCTTGAGATGGAATATATTCCTGGTGTAGATGCTAGGAAGACTGTTGAAATGACAATAAAGAATGTGGACTATAACATAAACTTAGTTGATAAAGCAATGACAGAGTTTGGGAGGATTGACTCCCATTTTGAAAGAAGTTCTACTGTGGGTAAAATGCTATCAAATAGCACCCCATGCTACAGAAAAAATTGTTCATGAAAGGAAGAGTCCATTAGTGTGTCAAACTTCATTGTTGTCTTATTTTAAGAAATTGCAACAACTCCCCCAGAATCTTCAGTAGCCACCATCCTGATCAGTCAGCAGCCATCAATATCAAGGCAAGACCCTACACCAGCTAAAATATTATGAGTCGCTGAAAGCTTAAATGACAGCTAGCGGTTTTTTTTTTTTTTAGCAATAAAGCATTTTTAAATTAAGATATGTACATCAGTTTTTTAGACATGATGCTGTTGCACACTAATAAACTACTATATAATGTAAATATAGCTTTTATATGCACTGGGAAACCAAAAAATCATTTGACTTGCTTTATTGTTGTGGTCTGGTACCAAACCTATAATATCTTCAAGGTGTACCTATATGCGGTTTCATGTGAAATTTGATTTGAAAAATGATTTTGTTATTCATTAACCATGAGTAAAAACAACTGAATGGTAAAAAAAAGACAGTCATCCAGTCTCCACTGAACCCTTTCCAGGGTAGGGCACCCATGACTTTGTCATTTTATGTAAAATTACCACCAGCACCAACATGGATTCAAAATATTTGGGTCAAGATATTCCCAACTGCTTTTGAAATCTTTCTGTATCAGAACCACATTTTGTCACCAAATGTTATTCCACAGTATGGCCAAGAATAGTCACTATAATCCTGGAAATAAATGGAATATCTTTCCCTCTTCCTTCTGATTATGCCAAAAGAGGCTCAGCAACTCCATGAAGTGATTGTTTCTCCAGTCTTTTTTATCTGTGTTTTTCTCAACACTTGCAGCATTTTACCTAAAATTCTGTCATATAATATAGGACATTACCTGGAGGCAACATCAGAAATGTTTATTCTTATCCAATAATCTTGTATTTCCAAACTATCTACTCTACAACTATTGGTACTGCATCAGTATTGTGAAAGCAAAGTGTTGGCTAAGTTATAGAAAATTATGTCTTTATCTGGTTTTCCTACCAGCTCTCTGAGAACAGGGATTACATTTTATTCAACTATCTATCTCCCGCCCCAAGAGCACTGCCTAGCACACAACAGGTACTTAACAAATGCATTTTGTTAATCTGGAATCAGAACACCTGTGTTTGAATTCCTTCCAAGTCATTTACTGGCTGACCTTCAACAAGGTATTTCACTCCTCTGAGCTTCCACTTCCTCAAATGTAATTTAGTGGGAATAAGAACATTATCTCAGGTTGTTGAAAGAAATGAATGAAAGACTATAAAACACTATCAAAAGCATGAGTGAAGAAATAAACAGATTATTTGAAGGATTTATAGTCTAAGCATTTATCAAGATACTTAAAACTTTGTCTTAGGATCAAATTAAATCATAAGAAGGCCACATACTTGCAACATTTTATTTGGCCCCTCAGAGTCTCCATTGAATTTCTTTCAATTATAGTTTTTCAATTATTTCAATGTGTATAAAATACACCATAAGAAATACAAGAATCTTGCAATTGTATTTCCTATAGAAATGTGTACAAAGAAGATATTTTACTACAGTGCTCGAACTCCCCATACTCATTTAACATTTAGTGCCATGAAGAGATTTAATTCTTTTAAAGGACTAGTATACTTTGACATTTGAGAATGATGTAATTGACCATGTTGCCATTTTTCCTTTGACTGTTGGGAAGCTCAGAGCAAAATCTGAGGCTAAATTAGAGGAAATTAAATTACCAACAACAACAGTAAAGGTAACTGATCTGGTCATTCTTTTTGGTTTGTGTTACATAGTCTTGTTTTTGTTTGTTTGTTCATTTGTTTTTGTTTTTTTTTTAACCTATACTTTTATCTATCCAGGAGCTGATTCACATTCATGGTAGATATTTTAAAATTATATTATTGAATGTGTTTCCCAAATTACTTATGGAATAATTAGCTACACAAATAAATAAAAAAGTTTGTGAAATTTAAACATCTATTGTTGAAATGGCTAGTACTTAACTGAGCTTCTGAAAAGTTCAGAACAAAATTGAAATGGACCCTAGTTTTTTTTCATCATTTTTTTATTAATTAATTTTTAAGACATATAATGTATTATTTGCCCCAGGGTACGTGTCTGTGAATCATCAGGCTTACACATTTCACAGCACTTACCTTAGCACATACCCCCCCCAATGTCCATAACCCAGCCACCCTATCCCTACTCCCCACCCTCCAGCCACCTTCCGCCTAACAAGTATTTTCTTGTTAGAATCTGGGATGAATTTTTGCTAGCTATAACATTGATTGAGTTGGATTAAGGGAAACATTTAGAGTCATATCCATGATATATGCCATGAAACTTAGGGGTCTCAACATACCTGGTGAATTATAATCCACTATTGCATTCTTAGAGATTATTTTCCCCAAATATGATACTGAGCATGGGAGCAGTGGTTGGAGGAACATGTAGTGTGAATAACTTGTGAATAACTTCCTTGTAGTGAGCACTGTGGGAAAGAAGGGAGGTGATATTCAATGTCCAACCTCTCTTCCTCGTTAGAGGTATTTCTTATGATGTATGTAGATTTGGTCGGTTGCAGAGCCCACTTAATAACATGTGAAGGATGAAATCTGAGAGATTTCCATGATAGTTCTTAGGTAGCCTAGGGCATGAGTATATAACTTAAGTTGATCCAAAATGAGTGCAGCCTGGGACTTTAGTTTTATAGTTTTGAGGGAAAAAAACCTCAGAGCTTTTTGGTATAATGAAATGTATAAAACTTTCAAAGCCACAAACAAAATCCAGCTGAAGATAAAGTGGAAAGTGGGGTGGGAAGTGCTGGAAAGAAAGGCAGAAAATGGGTCTAGAGTTTTGATCCTACTACATCTGAAACCTGTCCCATCTTTGAAATTTCTAATTATTGTTTAGGTTAATTTAAGTTAGACTTTGTATTATTTGCAACCAAAGCACCTTAACTGGTATAGTCCTCAGCCCCCAAGTCTAATAATTAATCCATATATCTATGTTTATGAAGGTCTAATAGATGCTGGGAATAGATTAGAAGCTATATACTATTAACTGTGCTCCATCAGGAAATGCAAAAGCACCAATTCCAGAAAAATCCATTATATTTTGAGTGGGGAGAAAAGTGTAAAGTGAAAACAACAAAAGGCCTAAGAAAATTACTGTAAACTAAATAGCACTCAAAATTTAGAGGAAACACAGTTGGAAAATGACTTACCACTGGATCCAAAAGAACATTCTAGGAACTTTTTTTTTGAAACCTCGACAAGGAGGAAGAAGGAAAACTAATATGAAAGCTAATAGAATAAGAAATAACATGACAGTATAAATGCAAAAGTCAAAGGATAAGATGTAAAGGAAGCAAAATGAAGTGAGGAGAGATCTGAGTAAGGAAAAGGATGATTAAAAGGAAGCGATTATTGCAATCAGAGAATTAAAATCTGTATTTGAGGAAGTAAAGAGTAAATTTGACCTTAGAAAATCAAATTACATGAAAATTAAACTTCAGAAGCATTCTGAGAGAGACAGAGTTATATAAAAACAGAGAAAAATCATCACCTCTAGTTAGTTAGGTGATAGGCGATTTTTTCCCCTTTGTTCATTAGTTTTTAAAAAATATTTCTTTTATAATGCATATATATTAATTTTGAAAGAGAAAGAATTGTTTTCAAATTGTGTTTTTAATGTGTATTCCAGTCCTAGGTATCTATCTAATCTGAAATTCCTCAGGATACAAAAAAAATCATAACCATAATTTTCATAGAAAAGAACAATCAAAAGACTTCTACATTGTGGTGATACAGATGTTGGAATTGTTTAACAAAACTTTAATGTAGCTATTGTAAAAATGTTTCAGGAATGAATGCAAACACTGCTATAATGAATAGAAGGATAGAAGTCTCAGAGAAAAGTATAAGGTAAAAAGAAGAACAAATGAAAATTTAGAACTGAGAAGTACAAAAACAAAATAAAAAATTAACTGAAGGGACTCATAGCAGAATGAATATGACAGAGGAGAAAGTCAATGATCTTGAAGATAGATCAATAGAAATCATCCAATCTGAATAGCATAGGTAGACAATACCAAAAAGTCTAACATTTGTGATTTTAGAGTTCAAGAAGAGGAAGTGCAGTGCTGATAAAATATTTGAAACAATATGACTAAAAATATCCCAAAATTGACAAAAGAATAAATCTATATATTTAAAAAGTATAGTAAACCCTGAACAGGATAAACCCAAAGAATCTATGCCTAGGTGCATTACAACAAAATTGATGAAAACTAAAAACAGAAAACCAAATTGAAAGCAGCTGGAGAAAATTGATGCATTACATAGAAGTGAGCAATGACTCAAATGGCATCAGATTTCTCACTGAAAATCATGGAGTTCAGAAGGAAGGGACACACTATTTTTAAATGCTGAAGTAAAAAGGAAATTCTATATTCAGTGAAATATCCTTCAGAAATTAAGACAAAATAAAGACATGCTTGGATAAAGGACACCTAAGAGAAGTCATTCCCAGTAGTCCTGCTCTAAAAGAATCCCTAAAGGGAATTTCTACAGACAGAAGGATAGCAAATTATAGGAAAAGGAAATTTGGAACATCAGGAATAAAGGAAAGAGAACAGAAGTGGTAAATACCCAGGTAAATATTATAGACTATCCTTCTGCTGTTGGGTTATTTGAAATGTTTGTTGGTTTAAAGCAAAAATTATAACACTGTCTGATGGGATATTCAATGTAAGGACATAAAAATAAGTCAACAGGATTCTAAAAAGGAATGGCTGAAAAGATTTATATGGTAATGAAGTTCCTACATTCCACATGAAATGATAAAATATTGATATTAAGTAAATAGTTCAAAGTTAAGTATGGATATCGTAATCCCTAGAGGAACCATTAAAAATATACAAAGAGATATTTAAAAACACATTAGATAAATTAAAATAGAGTATTAAAAATGTTTATATAATCTAAAAGCAGGTAGGAAGTGGGAAATAGAGAAAAAGAAAAATTGAGGAAAAAAACAGAAAACAGATAATAAAATGGAAATATTAAAT
Source organism: Procyon lotor (assembly GCA_028646535.1). Classification (NCBI taxonomy): domain Eukaryota; kingdom Metazoa; phylum Chordata; class Mammalia; order Carnivora; family Procyonidae; genus Procyon; species Procyon lotor. The sequence goes on along the minus strand of CM053604.1, from coordinate 9,012,452 downwards.
CCAAACATATAAATACTTGTATTAATTATAAATGGTCTACACACTCCAACTAAAATACAGAGATTGTCAGAATGGATTCAAAAGGAATATTTAACTTTATGAGGTCTACAAGAAACTCACTTTAGTATAGTTATATAGGTATGCTAAGAGTATAAAGATGGAAATATATATACCATGGAAAACACCAATGAAAAGAAAACCAGAGTGGCTATATTTATATCAGACAAAGTAGACTTCAGAGCAAAGAAAATTACCAGGGATAAAGAAGGACTATATATTGATAAAAGTGTCAATTTTCAAAGAAGATATAAAAATCCTAAATATGTATGACTAAATAATAGAGTTTTATAATATACAAAGCAACAGAACTGACAGGAGAAATAGATACTTCTGTAATTATAATTAGAGTCTTAAAAACTCCTTTGTCTGCAATTGATAAAGTAGAGAGAAAAATTTTCAAGTATGTAGGACTGAACACTCTCAAACCAACAGATCTAATGATATTTATAAAATACTTCACCTAAAAACAGCAGCATATACGCTGCTTTCCAGTTGTACAAGGACTATTCCTCAAGATAGATCATAAGAGGTAAAAGAATTTAAATCATACATAGTGCATTCTTGGACTTTGATGTAATTAAAATGGAAATGAATAACCAAAAGGTAATGGGAAAATATCCAAACACCATAGATCAAAGAGGAAATTTTAAGGGAAATTATAAAATATATTGAACTGAGTGAAAATAAAAACACAACATATCAAAATTTCTGTGTTGCAGAGAAGCAGGGCTAAGAGGGAACTTTATAGCATTCAATGTTTATGTTAAAAAGTCTTATGTCAATAGTCTAAGTTTCCAACTTAAGAAACTAGAAAAAGAAGAGCAGAATTAATACAAACCAAGCAGAAGGGAGGAAGTTGTAAAGATAGGAGCAGAAATCACTGAAATTCAAAAAATGAAAAGAGAAAAAAGAAAGTGGAAAAATAGAGAGAAAATTGATTTTGCCAGAACTGACTCAACAAAGTTGAGATCTCTGTAGCAAGCTTGACAGAAAGGGGGGTGGGAGGAGAAAGACATAAATTACCAATATTAGAAATGAAAGATAGGCTATCATTACAGATTCTGTAAACCTTACAACCACAAACAACTCTATACAAATACATTTGATAATTTAAATAAAATGGATCAATTCTTTGAAAACCACAAACTACTGAAATTCATTCTAATTGAAATAACTAATCTGAATAGCCTTGTAACTATCAAAGGAATTGAATTCATAGTTAAACATCTTCTGAAATGAAATACCCAGTCATGTTATAGTTTTGCTGGCAAGTTCCACCAAACATTTACAGAATAAATAACACCAATTTTACATAATTTCTTCCAGAAAACAAGAGATGAGGGAATAATTTCCAATTTGTTTTACAAGGCCATCATTACCCTAATATTAAAACCAGACAAGAAAAGAAAACTACAGACCAATATTCCTCATGAACCCATCACAAAAGCCTTCAACAAAAATATTAGACCGTGGAATCCATGACCAAATAGGGTTTATCCTAAGAATGTAAAGCTGTTTCAATATTCAAAAATTAATCATTGTAGTTGTGATGGTTAATTTCATGGATCAATTTGATTGATCCACAGTGTGCCCAGATATTTGGTTACACATTATTATAGGTATTTCCGTGAAGATGTTTTTGGATAAGATTAACGTTTGAATTAGTAGAATAAGTAAGGAGGTTACAATCCATTCCATGAATGAGCCTCATCCAATTACTTAAAGGCCTGAAAAAACAAAAGGTTAAAATTCCCCTGAATAAGAGAGAATTCTTCTCCTGCCTGATAGTCTGATCTGGAACATCAGCTTTTCCTGGTTCTACAGCAGACTGCAGCCTTCAGACTCAAACTGGGGCATTGGCTCTCAGATTAGGGACTTGCCAGCTTCTACAATCACATGAGGTGGTTCCTCTTTCTATTTCTACTTCTCTGGAGAACCCTGATGAACACAGTAATCTACTACTGTTTCTACAGAAGAAAATCACATCAACTGATACAGAAAAATCATTTGATAAAATTTAGCATCCACTCAAGATAAAATCTTTCAACAAAGACAGAATTTCCTCAATAATAATAACTTCCCGATAATGAGTATCTACAGAAAAACTACTGATAATATTATTATTGGCAAAAGACTGTACGCTTTTTCTCTAAAATGAGGAACAGGCACTTGTATTCAATATCAGACTGAAAATTATAGCCAGTGCAATAAGGCAAGAAAAAAGCATATAAATCATATAAACTAGGAAAGAGGAAGTGCGACTATTCATATTTGTAGATGACATGATTGTCTATGTCAAAAATCCCAAGGCATAAACACCCTTTAGACTAATAAGTGAGTTCAGCAAGTTTGCAAGATACAAGATCAACACAAAAGAAATCAATCTCATTTCTACACACTAACAATAAACCTAGAGAAATAAAAATTTAAAAGACAATAAAAAATTAAATACTTAGCAATACACCTAACGAAACGTGTACAGAATCTGTATGCTAAAAACTACAAAATACTAATGAAAGAAACAAACAATAAGTAAATAAATGGGCAGATATATAGTGCTTAGAATTAAAAGACTTAACAAAGATATCAATTCTCCCCAAAGTGATCTATAAATTGAATATAATCCCGATCAAAACCTAAGCAGGCTTTTTATTATATATATATATACAAACTGGTTTTAAAATTTATATGAAAAGGCAAATGACCTATAATTGTCAAAACAATTTTGAAAAGGAAAAATAAAGTTGTCGAAATCACACTACTTGATTTTAAGACTCACTTTAAAGCTATAGTAATCACTGGGCATCATGGGGTGGAGAGAAATGAGCATCAGTAAGAAGCGAGATGCCAAATAGGTTAAAATTCTGAAGGGCAAGAAAACCTAATGTGATGATGTAATGGGCTGAAAGGAACCTCGCATTCAGATTTCAAATAATTAAAATAATACATCTTGGTAGAAGATGAACTTAGCAAGCCGGAAGACTTGGGGACACCCACGTGGCTATATGAGTTACTATCATGTTTCTTTCATCATCTTTTAAAATATTATCTAAAACAAACATAACATTTAATCTTTTACGCAGCAACTCAAAATGATTATGAAGCCCACTTTGGGGTAACTTTTCTCCATCTACCCTAGTCTTATTGAAATAACAGAAGAAATGTAAAAATAAGAAGAATTTCAACAGAGTACTGGAAAGCCAGGAGCAATGAGTTCAGCAGATCAGCAGCCCTGAGGAATTTCTGGGAGATATACAGGAAAAGGATCAAATCTGGGGCATTGGCTCTCAGATTAGGGACTTGCCAGCTTTTTGATGAAGCATTTGTGGGGTAATGGGTAGCACAATGCAGGTTATAAAAAGAAGACCTCTGAAAAAGTAAAGGTCCCCGAAAGAACCCTGGAAAAAACCACAGTATCTGGCAAAGGCTGGAAGTGGGAAGAGGCCTTAAGAGGACTAGCTGGTTCGATTACTAATGAACAGCCTGCCCCATAGCTGAGCCTCTCCAGCGCTTGCATTTCGGAGTCATTAGCTTGAGGATTTGGCCTCAGTATAAATCTGAGAACCACTCCTGATAAAAATGGTTGATTTGCCTGGCTTTTTTTAGCTTGTGCCTTAGAGATAGAGAGAAGTGAAGGATTGCGCCCCAGATAGGGTCTGCCTGCTCCCAGGGGGCCAGAGCCGCCACACCCCAGAGGCAAACACACTCCTCATGTCTCAGCCTCTTTTCCAGTGAACCCCTGCAACTACAATCCATTGTCACTTGTGCTGAGAACAACTTCCCCCACTACCAGCGCCAAGTTCTCCATTAGGTATAGTGCCTGCGCCCATGACATTGTTAGAAAAATTTAAACCAGAATTTAAAAACTGAGTATAACCCAGCCTGGATTGTGTTTATTTTAGAGCAATGCAGTAATAAACTATAATTTAAAATACATTGTTTTACAGAGGAGGTGGTCCATGAAAGTCATCGTGTTGCTGTGCTCACTACTAATACTAATCACTGTATATCCTCTTTCTAAGTATAAACAGAAAATCAACAATCACCAAATATTTGAAGAACAAACAAACAAATACACCACAAATAAAATAGCAAACCCATCTGAAAAGAATAGAGGGAAAATTCCAAGGAAATAGAGTTAATGGAGAAAAGGCATATACAATTTTGAACATTCTATTCAGTACTTTCAAAGACAGTTGAGAGGGGCTCCTGGGTGGCTCAGTCGTTAAGTGTCTGCCTTCAGCTCAGGTCATGATCCCAGGGTCCTGGGATCGAGCCCCGCATCGGGCTGCCTGCTCTGCAGGAAGCCTGCTTCTCCTGCTACCATTCCCTCCACTTGTGTTTCCTCTCTCGCTGTGTTTCTCTCTGTCAAATAAATAAAATCTTTAAAAAAAAAAAAAAGACAGTTGAGAGCATTTCACATATAAAAAATAAAAAAAGAAGATTCTCTAGAAGCTAATAATTATTGAGCATTTCATTTTAAGCCTTTTCCATGGAAAAGGCAAAAGGCTTTCCTTTTAAGCCTTTTTGATGCCTGACGTTATTTAATCGCCTAAAAATCCTCTGGACTAGGTACTATTATGAGGTCTATCTTACAGAAAAGAAACCAATGCACAGAGAGGTTAAATAACTTGCCCAAGGTCACAGAGGCTGTAAGTGGAAGAGGACTGAATTTGAAGTAGTTTTTAGAATTTCAAAATAAGATTGCTGAAATAAAAGATTCCTTAGATAGACCTAATCATAAAATGAACACATACGTGCCTGAAGATAATGAAAGATGGAGTGAAGGAATTCTTCCAGAATGAATGGAAAGAGACAGTGATATAAAAAATTTAAGATTGAAGTTAAGAAACAGAGGGAATGGAGCCAACCAGCCAAGAGTGATACAATAGGAGAGAACAGGGAAACAGAAGAAGGTACTCACTGAGTAAAGTTCCCCAGAGAGAGACAGGTATTTGAGATAGAAAGAACTTCCTTTGAGAAAATCACCTAGGATCTGCCACAGACATGTTGAAATTGGGGAGTGTAGGGAGGAGGAAAAGTGGTTACAAGCTTCCTGAAAGAGAAATAAAAGTGACACTGGGAAATGGTATTGCCATTTTAAAACCATAAATGGCCTCATTGGTATGCCGAGCCTGGCAGAGCAGAAAGATGGGGGACATCTGGCACCTTGATGACACAGTAGAGTTGTTAAATTAGCCAACCCTGGAAGGGTCTATGTTCAGGCTTCTAGTTGTGAGATACGAAATGTCCCCACTCTGCAAACAACTGCTTGTGTGTATATATGGAGCAAGGGATCTCTTCCTCGAGGGTGAAAGGATCTTGATTGGCAAAGAGACTCTATAGAAGAGAGGTTCAATATAAGACACACCGATGAGCAAAAGAATCAGCTGAGCTCATAATTATGCCTAAGTAATTTTTATTAATGAGGCTGAAATTAAGCGGAAAAGATTCCCAGAACATAAGAAGCATAATGTTAAAAAAGAAAAGAAAAGAAAAAATCTGAAAGAAATAAAATTCCGGGTATTTTCAACAAAACCTGAGGGGAAATGGTGGTGCAGAGGAGACATAAATCTCTGCTAAAGATTGTGCCCACTGGGTAGGAAACAGGAGAGCCCTAGCTCAGCAGTACTGAACCCTGGCTGCACATCAACACTGCATTGTACCTTTAGTGCTGGCATTCGGGCCTCAGCCCAGATGAAGACAATCTGGCTCCAGTGTCTGATTATCACGTGTTTATTTGTTTGTTTCAAGATTTTATTTATTTATTTGACCGAGAGAGACAGCAAGAGAGGGAACACAAACAAAGGGAGTGGGAGAGGGACAACCAGATGTGGGGATCGATCCCAGGACTCTGGGATCATGACCCCAGCTTAAATCAGATGCTTAAAGACTGAGACACCCAGGTACCCCGTCACATATTTTTAAATACAAGTCACCTTACATGCTTTTTAAAACAAGGGTAACAAATTTCTATCAGGCCAATGCTAACAAAAGAGAATCAGAGTAACCATATTAATACCCTTCAAAACAGATTCAAGATCAAGAGTCTTAAATGAGACACAGAAAGGTCCTTTCCTTCAAATAGGTTGCTGCTATACCTCCCCGGCCCAGCTACCATGCCCAAGCCAAGTGGTCTTTGAAAGAAAGCATCTCTACTTACTCAGGGTCACACTTCTCCTTTCAGATATACACCTGTCTTTGCTGAAGTTTTATGCCCCAAATTTATCCATCTGCTTGATGTGGAACAGCAGTACTCATTATAGCTTAAAATTCATTGTGTCAGTAGGAACAGATTTCGTTGCATAAACAATCACCCCAAATCTTATTGGCTTAAAACAACCATTAGTTATTGCTCCAAATCAGTGAGTGGGATGGTTCTGCTGAGTAGCCTGATTTGGGCTGGGCTGACTCACGTAACTATCTGTGGTCAGCTGGAAGATCAGATGGGCTCTGTCTGATCTAGGACGTCCTCTGCTGGAATACTTTGTCTATATTCCCTGTGGCCTTCATCTTCCAGCAGGCTATTTGAGCTTGTTCATGACATAGTGATAGGGTTCTAGGAATAAGAGGGGAAGTGTGCAAAGGCCCTAGGGTTTTGAATTGGCGTAATATCATCGTGAGACATGGTGAAAGCAAGTAAGGAGGTCAGCTCAGATTCCGAGGTTGAGGAAATAGACTCTTCCTCTTGGGAAAATCTGCAAGGTTTCACTGCAAAAATGCATGGGTACAGACAAGGATGGTCAATTTCCATCTCTAGAAGCATCAAAACATAATTCCTGTCCCTTTCTTGGGCCAGGGTCACCACATTTAGTTGCAAGACTACATATTACAAAATTCCAGGAGGCAGGATTCACACTGTAATTTTGTTCCACAAGAAACAAATCCCATCACACTTCCTTAAGATGCCCTTCAGATACCTGATAAGATCTGCTCTCATCACACACACACACACACACACACACACACACGAACACACAGTTCCCAAGGGCAGCTTAGTCTACTATAAAATTGGCTGCGAGGACATGAAAACAAAGTCTGCTATTCTAAAATTCAGCTAACAATCCTCATATATTACAGGTTTAAATATACCAATTCTCTTTAACATCAGCTACTTTACATGATAGTATTAAACTTGCTTAGGCAACAGAAAACTTACCCTGTTGATCCTTTAAAATAAATATTTATAAGTTCCATTTTCAGAAAGACTTTTTTTTAAATGTCTATTGGTTTGTACTATCTACAGCTAAATGTATTCTGCAGGTCGTTTAACATTAAAATTTCCAACCAATAATCCCCAGGCTTAAGTATACATCTCTGGTGAGGCTGTGAGATCATTCATGTAAATGGAGGGCCTTGCCTTTGTTGCTTCACTTTCTTATTTCAGTGAAAAAGGGGGCTTTCATTAGGGCAGAGTTTTCATTTTCAAAAGATTATTCCATTAAGGTAGTTGCATTGCTGGGAGAGTAGATGAGTATCTATTTCTGTACATTAAGATCCAAATTCCATGTAAGCCGCCTCCTTGAAACTAACGATGCTATTAATAGGTTCTTCCGGTGTTCTGTTCAGTGTGGAAAGTAGGAAAAAGGCTGCGTCTTTAATTTACTGGGGAATGGAACACCTTTACACAACTATTATTTCTGGAAGTAACCTTTACCTTTCTGAATGATCTATTTGTGTAATACGATGGATGTTACAGGTTTGAGTTACTAGAGGTTAGAAATCATTTATTTCTGTAATATCTCTGGCAGGCTGATTGCAAATACATTTTTCCCCCTTGGTTCTTTATTAGGTTGAACTTGAGGGTTTACTAATAATCTCAATTTTTAAAAATACTGCATTTACATTGACCAAATCTCACTAAATATATCTATAGCAAAAACTTGTTAATTTGGCCACATTCACTGGGAGTCTGTGATTACCTGGATAAGGCCTAGTTGAAGTTTATCCTTTAGCATACCTGAAAGATGGATTAAGAACCCATAAAATGGTTTGAACCCAATTTCAAGGAGAACGTGCCTCTCCCCAAGAATGTCATCTGCTCGTAAGTCCTCAGAAACACCCACTTGCCTCCAAACAATGTCAGCAAAGTCGGCCTTGCTGGAGTTGGTGTTTGAGTGTGCTAATTATGAGGGATTCCTGCCTTGTTAATGAAGTAAAGCCTTGATATGCTTGAAGGAGATAAGGGGATAAGCCTAGAGCTCTGTAGAAATATGTCATCTAAACCACTCCTGAACAATCCTGTTATGGATGAGGGTCAATCCAGGAAAAAATAAAATGTTTGTGAGCTATGTTTAATTATTTCCTTTTTACTCAAAATAGGATAAAGCCAATGAGAAAATTCATATTGCTTTTCAGCTACCAAAATATTAATATTAGGGGAGTGTGAGAAGTAACAGTAGGTTATGGGTTTCTATTTTCTGCACCTTATGTTTTGAGACCTTGTAGAGCTTAACGAGGTGAATTTGTGTGTAGTACTCCATTTTGCACTTAAGCAATATCCTGAATTAGCTGCTCACTTTATAGAGGGTGACAGAGCTCTCGCTTGTCGAGTCACACAGAGGGATGGCCACCGTGCTGGGGTGAAATTGGCCCATTTCACCCGTGGGCCGTAAGCCGGGTGCACTAGTCACCATGCTAGACAGAGAGGCCCCAGATGGACCATGTAATCTCCAGTCTCCCAGTCCTCCATTCTAAGCAAGCCAGTCTCAAGTCCCAGCTCATCTGTAAATTCTGCATGAAACCAAGAATGACCTTTAATTTTCTGAGCTTCAGTTTTCTCATTCATAAAAGAGATACTGAGACTTGATCAGTGTTTCCCAAACATCATTTTCTATGTACCATCTGTGCAGTTTTGGCAATGGCCGTCATCCATCGGAATTGTTTGCTTGATATTTCTTTATAATTCAGCGGACTTTGCCTTACTAAATTTACTTAAAAGGAAATCTTCTATCACTACCTTAAAACAGAAAACCAGCATCGACCAAAAAAATAAACACCATGAAACAAAACAATGACAGCCAATCCTGATACATGCTGTTGCCTGCCTAGTGCTCTCTCTGCCAAAGAAGGGAGATTGGCAAGTGTTCGAGAGCTGAGAAAGACAGCACCTCAGGGAGACTTTCTCCTTGACATGATCAAGTAATGAAAGAGAATTGAAAAGGGAGTACCTCTTGCCCTTTGCAATCCCGAGTCACTTAATTCTCTGTCTATGAAGCACCCAAACATCTCTGCCAGCAGTGGCCTGAGTCTTGTACTTTTAGAAACACAGACAAGGAATAGGCCTCCCAATATGCTAAGAGTGAGGGCATCTGAATGGCTCGGTCAGTGAAGCATTTGACTCTTGATTTCAGCTTGGGTCTTGATCTCAGGGTTGTGAGTTTGAACCCCGTTTTGGGCTCCACTCTGGGTGTGGAGTTGACTTAAGAAAAGAAAAAGAGAAAAATATATACATATGCTAATAGTCTTTCATTTACCTAGTTTTAAAGATCTGAACAGTAAGAATGGAGCAGGGACCCATGGCAATCAATGCCTGTCCTCTACAGATGTCAGGTGAGGGAGCTCGTTTCCTACTCCAACCCCTCCTACTGTTCTAGAAGCTCAGGTTATATTGGGCAAAACTTGGTGGAAACAGAGAACATCTGTTTAACATCTTCTCCCAAATCCCATCTTGTGGTTGAAGACTGTTAGTGAGTTACCACTTGGACTTGACTTCAGGGTTTATTCTGATGTCTCCTGTTTCCCATTCTTTCCTCTAAACCTTTAGACCAGAGATGCCAAAAAGGTTGGCCAGAACACTGGAGCTGGTACTGCTGGTGTCCAGCCAGTACCATTCCATGCATGGTCCCTGGGCCAACAGCATCAGTTCACCTAGGACTTGTAAGCAGTGCTCATTTTTAGATCCCACTGAGACCCACAGAATGGAAATTCTTGAGTGGGGGCCCTAGAACCTGTGTTTTAATAAACTCCCTAGATGATGCTTAAGCCCAATAAAATTTGAAATTAAGCTGGACCCCACATAATCCAGTAAACTTTTTTGCATAAGCCTCTGACTTTAAAAAAATAGATGATTTACTTAATAATACAACTTTCCAGCTTTCCTTAAAAAATTATGTTACCTAGAAATACTAGGCTCCACCTCTTTCTGGAATCCGGCCTATCAATGCTTCCACTGGTCCTGCCCTGTGGAAGGTGGTCTCTGTCCGGATGGAGGTCTAGTACCAGCTACCATTTTCATCACATATGCTAGTGGAGGTAGGGTGAACATAAAATACTGTTTATACATATAGTGCTAGCAAAAGTAGTCAAACTGAAGTCAGACCCAGAGGGCCATGGGATTCAGTAAAAATGAAAAAGATCCAGTGATGCTTTGCTGGCCCTTTAAACAATTGAGTATGTGACTCCTACTCTAGATTCTAGATTTTAAAGTCTTTTTTGTCTTTTCCACTTATAGCGCCCTCTGATTCCTGCCAAACCCTCCTAAACTACCCAAGCTTGGTCCTGCTCTCCTGTAGCTCACTCTGTCTCGTTGGTCTTCAAGTGCAACATAGCATCGAGGCCACAAATCAATCTTTCACTTATCTTTTTTTTAAAGATTTCATTTATTTATTTGACAGAGAGATCACAAGTAGGCAGAGAGGCAGGCAGGCGGGGGAGGGTGCGGAGGGGGGAGCAGGCTCCCTGTTGAGCAGAGAGACCAATGTGGGGCTCAATCCTAGGACCCTGAGATCATGACCTGAGCTGAAGGCAGAGGCTTTAACCCACTGAGCCACCCAGGTGCCCCCAATCTCTCACTTATTAACAAGCACTCAGCTCTTACTGTAGTATGTCAATTTGTCCAACGTGTGCTGTGTCATGTCATACAGAAGAAAAGCTTGGATTTCAGAGACAGAAGAGCTGGTTTAATTTTGGGCTCTGGACCTACCGGATAGTTACAAAAATTAAGTGAGAAATACACAGGAAGTCCCCATTACATTTCTAGCAATAGTAAACACCAAGTAAGTGGCATTTATGAATAAGAGTTTAGTACTTTATTTGGTAATAATGTTAACTATGTATTTAGCACCTAGGTTAGGTCAAACCTAGGTGCTAAAGTAGTTGGCTGCCGTGCTAAGTAGCCTTTGGAACGCAAAGATGAATTGAAGGGCATAAATACACAGACACATAAATACCTGTATTAAGAGGGTAAGCACCAAGTACTCTAGTGTTATGTGAAGAGGTTTTGAGAGATTTGGGGTAGGTTTCACGGAGGAGGTGGTACACTAGCTCCATAGTTAAGGTGGAGCAAAAATGTTCTAAGTAGAGAAGAGAAGAAGGGCTTCAAAGGGCCACCCTGTGTATAAATACTCAGAGAGAAGAAAGAACACGGTGTGCTCCGTGATGACTTCCGTGGTCCTGGAGTACAGGTTATATGGGGAGAAACAGAATATGAGATCCGAGAGGTAGATTAGGGTCTCTTGTGCAGGCACCTTCCCAAACTCGAAGAGTTCAGATCTGTGTTTTGGAAAGGCCACTCCGGCACCTGAGTCATCCAGAATGCTTCAACTAAATTATGCTTCATCGGTTATGTGAGGAAGATGTAGATAGAAGAAAAGAATTTTAGAGAAATCTCCATCCAAAGTGGACAAAATTTTTTAAGGATTAAAGTGTCAGATTTGTTGGAGACTAAGGGAATTGATTCCTCATGCATTCCAGTGAGTTAAGGTTTCGCTGCATCAGACCTTCAGCCAAGTCAATATGAAGTTTGTGATTGAAACTAAAAATTACCAAAGTGGTGAGAGTTGTTGTTGCCTTGGCAACATTGACAAAGATCCAGTGAAGGATTCTGGGTAACAGGCTAGGCTGTAGGTAAATTACTATTTGGTCTTCTTTGAGCCAGTAAGTTAACACCACAGAAAAGCCTAGCTTGGCATTTCCTGACTTGGAAGTGCTTTAATTCGCTCCTTTCGGCAAAATATACCCATGGGCTTTGCTCTGGGTTGGCCCTTTGTGAGGCAGATGTGTGATTCAATGGGCTTTGACAGGGCTGCCTAGCCAAAAAATATCTTGCCAGGCCCAACATTCCCACTCTGAAATTTTTTTTCTACTGGTTAACACATTATTTCCAGAAAGCTCTGTTAAAATGTAGATGCCTTACTGGAGATATATGACACACCAGGCAAACAGCCGAGAAAAATGCAGGTAGTGTAAAAGAGAGAAACTAGACCAGCATACAGATGGCCTCGACTCCAGCCTTAAACTAACTCCAACATAGAACTCTTACCTTGGGCAAGACAGTTCTTCTTCTTCTTATTATTACTATTTGAATCTTGATTTCATTATATATATCGATAAAATGATATTTGTTTTCCTCCATTGGGCAGTTTTTAAGGACCAAATGATGTGGTAAAGGTGTTTTGTAAACTAAAGAATGTTATGAAGACATCAAGAGGCTGTTATTTTAAATGTTTCCAGGACTGAGACCTAAGGCAGTAATACTTCAAGTGGAGTGAGGAGGGAGGGTCCAATGAAAATCACAGGGAGACAAGACTGTGACAGAGGGGAGAGGAGGGAGGAGGGTGACAGCACATTGTGGCCGTGCCCTCTGCGCCTCACCTCCATGTTGTGCCAACCCATATTTCCGTATCTTAGCCATCCCCCCGACAAGCCATGCTATTTCATGTTTCTGCTTTACAGATTGTTATCTCTCTCTCTGGGTTTCCCTGCTCTGTCTCCTCCATCCGAATAACTTCTTCTCTTCTTTTAAGATTCACCCAGACAGGTTAGAAGCTCTGCCCCAGAAATGCCCAATACCTTCCTGGTATTTGTTTCACCATATGACAAATGCCCATACGTATTTGAATTCTCCACATAGATGGCGCTGTGGACGGAACTGTGTCTTCCTCAAAACTCTTATGTTGAAGTTCTAATTCCCAGTGTGACTATATTTGGAAAGATATTTGGAAAGAAGAACCTTTAAGGAGGTAATTAAAATAAAAGGAAGTCATAAGGGAGTCCCAGGACTGCAAGACTGGTGTCCTTATAAGAGGAAGAGACATCAGGGACATGCACGCACTGAGGAAAGGCCATGTGAGGATACAGCAAGAAGGTGGCCATCTAAAACCTAAGAAGAAAAGCCTCACCAGATACCAGTCACGTTGACACCTTAGTCTTGGATTTCTAGCCTCTAGGACGGTGAGAAAATGAATTTCTGTTAAGCCACCCATCTGTGGTATTTTGTTATGGTGGCCCAAGCAGGCCTTGGCCTGCTTGGTAAGCCTCTTAAGGACAAAGACGGTATTTTATTCATTTTTGTACAAGCAGGGCCCGGCAAAAAGTAGATGCTGAGTAGATATTTCTTGAATAATGAGCAAAGTAATTGATTAGCATACCCGGGCCGCTGAGAGATCAGATGAGGTCAGGGGCTAAGACTAGCTGCTTACTCTGGGCCAGTGACCATGACCGTGGAAACCTAGAGAATGGGCAATGGAAGGAACTTAAGTGTGGGTCATAGAAAGAGCCAAGGCAAGCCAATGGAGATCCGGGGACAGCCAAGCAGGCCTCAGGCAGATGCTAGACTGGCTCTAGAATAAGTATCAGGGAATTCTGGTATCAGAGGAGCCTGGGGATTGTGGTAATAGTTACCTAAAACTTTCTAAGAGCTCTGTCATCTACTGCATATAATCCAAGCTTTTAACGTGGTCAGTGAGGCACTTGATGGTATAGTTCCGACCTGCTGCCTATGCCCACAGCAGCTCCGCAGATAGCAGAGTAGGTATATAGTTTCATATGGTGGTTGTAACAGATTGCCAGAAATCTAGTGGTGTAGAACAACAGAACTGATTGTCTTAAGTGGATTCTTCCTCTCCTCTTCCAGCTACTGGTGGCTCCAGGCATCCTTGGCTTGTAGCTGCGTAATGCCAGTTTCTGCCTCTGACTTCAGGTGGCTCTCTGCTCTGCCTATTCTTCTCTTGTGCTTGCACCCCCTCTCTTCTCTTACAAGGACACTTGTTACTGGATTTAGGGCCCATCTTAATCCAGGATGATCTCATGGTCTGCAAGGCCAAAATCCTTAGTGATCTTGCAAAGACCCTTTTCTCAAAGAAGAGTCACATTCACAAGTTCAGTGTGAACACTCCTTGCGGGAGACCACTATCCAACCCAAATAGGCCTGAAAACAGAAAATTTATCACCACGGAAGAAGCTAAAGAAGACCTTAGTGGAACTTGGGTCTACTATAACAGGTTAGGCTTGTGGCTCAGTCACAGAGAGAAGCAGGAAGCTAAGTAAGATTAGCAACAGGGCTTGATTTGCTTCCAAATCCTTGAGCCACTGACCAAGGTCTCCTTGAATTGCTTCAGGCTAGGACAGGAAGGTAGAACCTGGAGAAAAGACAGGAGGACCAAGTAGCCTCACTGTGGGATTTGCAAGGTTGCAAAGCAGAAAAAATTTTCCTTCCCATTACATTAAAATAGAGTTTAAAAAATACAGAGAGTGATATTACCTAGGTAAGGGGCTGGAGAAAAATGCACACTTTCACATACTAAGGGATATAATTTAGGGATGTCCAGAGAAATAGAACCAGTAGGACACATACATACACACACACATGTACACATATCACATAATCATCAGGGGAGCTGGTGGTGTAAATCTCGTCCAAGGTTGGGAGAAGATAAAATGGTATGTCCCAGTTCAATTAATGAGGTAGGAAAAAGGGGCAAACTTCTCATTCCTCCACCTTTTGTTCTGTTTAGGCCCTCAGTGAATTGGACGATGCCCACTCACATTAGGGAAGGTGAGGTACTTTACTGAGTCACTGATTCGATAGTTATCTCATCTGGAAACGCCCTCATAGACACACCCAGAAATAATATTTAATCCAGGCGCCCCTTGGCTAGTTGATTTGATATATCACAGATGAGGATGAATTTGGCACATTTTGGGCTTCATGTATCAAAAGTTTTAAAGACATGTACATACCCTTTGATGCAGGATTTCCTCAAATCAGGCAAAGATTTAGTCAGAAGCATGTGCTTTGTGATTGAAAAAACCCAGTATTTCTAATAATGGGTGATGATTTGAATGAATAATGGTTATTAATATGATGGAAAACCATACTCCTATTAAAGAATGGTATTGTTGAGATGTACTCCTTGCCCTGGACTAATGATCATTGTTGGATGAAAAAAGCAGATTAAAAAGTGTGTGTCTACTATAATCCAATTTTTGTTAAAGCATTTCTATTTTGCAAAAAGATAGAGTGGTATGTACTCACATGTGAATAGTAATTACCTTCATTTGGGGCAATTATTTGTAATTTTTTGCCATTTTTATCTTTGCTCTTTTTATCATGAACACGTGTTATATGATAGAAGGAAATTATCTTAAAATATGAAAAATGTGGTCTCCTAGAGTTAACTTTTTCTAGACTATGTGTCTTAGCTGTTACTACTATGTTTATCTAGGCATACTGATCTTTGATCTAATTTGCACGACAATGTTAAAATAGCATTTCTTCTTACATTAGTAATAAACAAGAGCAGATAAGCTGGTCATTTGACCATTATGAAGTCCTGGCACCCAGGCTGTCTTGAGGATTGTACAACTCATCATCTCGCTGTTTCAGAACCTTTGGCTATAGAACCTTCTGGACTGTCCACACTCCGTGGCAATAAAAGCTGGAGATGTAACCACTTCTCACTTTTGATCTCTTACTTAAAATGACTGGATGCTAGATGACATGAAAAGGAATGTATGAAAGCACTTTACAAATTGTGTGCAGCCGCCCAAATACTTGTCATTGATATGCCCCAATGTACTGGGAATACTGTGGTTCTGGGCACTCAAACTCCCTTCCTTGAAAGCCCCATTGTTTTGGGAGTGAGGAGGTAGACTGAGGTGGGATATGGGGAACTTGGGGACCCAGCAATTCCATCTGAGAGACTCTGCTTGTGTCATTGATAGACAGTGAGAACTCTCACACCCAAGGACAGATTGGAAACCTCTGATTTAGTTCCATCTCCTCATTTCAGAGAAGCACAAACAAAGGCCCAGGGAGGGGAAGTGACTTTCCCAAGGTCACATAAGGGCATAGCTGGAACTAAAAGCATCCTTTGACTTCTAATACTGTGTCATGTTGTCTCTGGACTTCACTGTATCCTCATTATAAAGTAAAATCCTGAAACTTCTCATATAAAACAATGGCTGCTCCCGTCTGGCAAAAAATATGCAGTGATAATGGCAACATAGCTCATCCTCCTTTCCCCTTGTCTTCCCACAAATGGAATTTGATCAACAGCAATCCCAAGCTCTAGTTCCCTTCTGAGACCTTGGACCTATATTACAGGTGTTCTCAGGCACAGGAAAATGGCCCCATGGAGGGGTGCAGTAATTGGTGCAGACCATGGTTCTCTCACAGCACCTCCTGTGGGAATAAGGCACCAGCACCTGCTTCTGCTTTAGTAAAGAAAGAAGACTTTCTCAATAGTCAGTTTTGCTGCAAGATGCTGTAAAAGAGTAATTCAGCATAGCACTTGTTCCCCAATCTTACACTCTACTAGACATGTGAAGACAACTCATTTTATTACCAGGCAGAATGGAGTAAGCATTCAAGAGAGATTCAAGCAAAATTCTGTGGAAGCAAAGAAGAAAGAGTAGTTAATTTTTTTACCACTAACAAATGTGGGCCGAGCATCTACCCATGCAGGACACTGAGCTAAGTGCTTCACGCAGGAGGTGCCCTACACAGAAGTGTTCGTTTGTGATGTGATTTCTTTCTTTGATTGCTCAGAAGGCTAGAGCACTTTATAATTACATGTGGACCTGTAAATATGTTTATCTTTTTTCTACATGTCAGTGACAGTCTTCTAGAGAACATAATGCCAAGAGTTGTAAAACTATTTATTGCTTTTATTGTCAGTTTTCCCACTGAATATAGGCTCTTTTAGTGCAAGAACCTATTTTATTTAACTTTTTATTAATTTCTTTCACCCAGCATGGGACTTTGTACAAGATAGACACTCTGTAAATGCCAGTTAAATTAATCGAGGTAAAATGGATTGAATTGGCTAATATCACCCAATCCACAAGGTTGGACTACACAGACTAACTAATACTCTCCTCCCAACCTTTTCCACTCCTCTTCATGCTCAGTTTATTCCCCCTATAGCCCTAGAGTTGGTTTTCAAACACACACACAACTTGATTATCAGACATCTACTACCTCCCTCATTGCAATGGTTTTCATTAGTATTTAAGATAAAATCCAAACCTCTTATGAGTTAAGAATGTTTATATCTAAATTTTGCCAGTCAGATAGTTATACATATATGGCCAGAAAAATCCATAAAGGGATTATAGAAATTACAGATGATAGTTTGTATGTCTCTAGATTTCTCTGCTTAGCTTGGTCTACACAACTTGTGTGGGTTGGTCTCTGACACTTCTTCAACTTCATTTTGGCTACTCTCTACTTTCTTACCACATTCCAGGCACCTTGGTCTTAATCTCAAGCACACCAAACTTAATCCCATTTCATGGTCTTTTGCATTTGGTGTTTCCTCAGTTGGGCATAGTTCTCCTCCAGTTCTCAAATGAGAGATGCTAATAAAGGCATACCTTAGTGATACTGTGAGTTCAGTTCTAGACTACCACAATAATGTGAATACTGCAATCTGGCTGTGGCAATTTCTTAGATTAAGGCAACAATGAAGTTTGCTACTTCAGTGGACTCTTCCTTTGATGAACAATTTCTCTGTACCTGTGGTGCTGTTTGGTAGCATTCTACCCACAGTAGAACTTCCTTCAAAATTGGAGTCAATCCTCCCAAACCCTATCATTGCTTTATCAACTAGGCTTATGTGATATTCCACATTCTTTGTTGTCATTTCAACAATTTTCCCAGCACCTTCCCCAGGAGTAGTTTCCAACTCAATAATCTACTTTCTTTGCTCATCCACAAGAAACAACTCTTCATTCATTAAAATTTTTAGCATTTGATCACAGCAAGGCAGTCAAAACTTCAGGCTCCACTTTTTATTCTAGTTCTCTTGCTATTTCTACCACATTTGCAGTTGCTTTTTCCACTTAAATCCCTTGAAGTCATCTATTAGGGCTAGATTCAACTTCCAAACTCATGTTCATATTGATATTTTGACCCATGAATGACAAATGTTCTTAATAACATCTCAAATGGTGAATACTTTCCAGAAGGTTTACAATTTTCTTTGCCCAGATCCATCAGAGGAATCACTATCTATGGTAGTTATAATCTTACAAAATATATTTCTTCAGTAATAAGACTTGAAAGTTGAAATTACTCCTCAATCCGTGGATTAGAGAATGGACGTTGAATTAGCAGGCATGCAAACAATATTAATCTTGTTGTGCATCTCCATCAGAGCTCTTGGGTGACCATGTGCATTGTCAATAAATAGTTGTATTTTGAAAGGAATCTTTTTTTCTCAGATAGTACATCTCAACAATGGGCTTAAAATATTCAGTAAACCATGTTGTAAACAGATGTACTGTCACCCAGGCTTTGCTGTTCCTTTTATATAGCACAGGCAGAGTAGATTTAACATAATTCTTAAGGGCCCTACAATTTTAAGAATGGCAAATGAGCATTGGCTTCAACTTAAGGTCACCAGCTGCATTAGCCTCTAACAAGAGAGTCAACCTACTCTGTGACACTTTGAAAACAGGCATTGACTTCTCCTCTCTAGCTATGGAAGTTCTAGGTGGCATTTTCTTCCAATAGGAGGTTATTTCGCAGACATTGAAAATCTGTTGTTTACTGTGGCCACCTTCATGAATTATTTTGAGTAGATCTTCTGGAGAACTTGCTGTAGCTTTTATATCAACATTTGCTGCTTCACCTAGCACTTTGATGTTATGGAGACAGCTTCTTTAAATCTCATGAACAAACCCCTGCCAGCTTCAAAATTTTCTTCTGTAGCTTCCTTACCTCTGTTGGACTTCATGGAATTGAAGTGAGTTAGGGCCTTGTTCTGGATTAAGCATTGGCTTAAAAGTATGTTGTGGCTGCTTCAAACTCCTATCCAGGCCACTTAAACTTCCTCCATATCAGCAATAGGGTTGTTTTGCTTTTTTATTGTTTGTATGTTCACTAGAGTAGCACTTTTAATCCTTCAAGAACTTTTCCTTTGCACTCACAACTTGGCTAACTGATCCAAGAGGACTAGACTTTGGCCTTTCTTGCCTTTTGACATGTCTTCCTTACTAAGCTTAATCATTGCTAGCTTTTGATTTAAAGTGAGGGATGTATGACTCCTCTTTTCACTTGAACACTTAAAGGCCATTGTAGAGTTATTAACTGGCCTAATTTCAATATCGTTGTGTCTCAGGGAATAGGGAAACCTAAGGAGAGGGAGAGCGATGGAGAGATATCCAGTCAGTGGGACAGTCAGAACATACACATTTCTTGATTAAGTTTGCCATCTTAAATGGGTGCTATTTGTGGTGCCCCCAAATGATTACAGGATCAAAGATCATTGATGACAGACTATCATAACTCATATAACAATAATGAAGAAGTTTGAAATACTATGAGAATTATCAAGATGTAACCCAGAGACACAAAGTGAGAAAATGCTGTTGGAAAAAACCCCACTGATAGACTTGCTTGATTCAGAGTTGCCACAAACTTTGAGTTTGGAAAAAACCCAGTATCTGCAGAGCACAGAAGTGCAATCAGACCAGGTCTGTCGGTAATTTAGGGCTACCGCAAATTTTGCTTCTTAGGGAAGAATTTCCCAATAAATTCATCCCTCCCTACAATGTTTTATTTTATTTTTAGATACCACTTATTTCTATTTACAAACACCTTGTTCATTGATTTGTTCCTTTGCATATTGTCTGATTTCTGTGCATGAGAATATAATGACAGTGAAAGCTAACACTTATACAGTTTTTACTACATGCTGTACATTATTCTCAGTGCTTTCATATATATCTATCCATTTAATCTTTATAAAAGCCAATAATAAGAAGGGACTATTTTAACCCCATCTTAAAGCTGAGGAGACTGAGGAACAGAGAGGTTAAGTGATTTGCCCAATGTCTCACAGCTGGCAATGAATACATGCAGATTTAAACCCAGATGGTTGGCTCCAAAGTCAATCCCCTTAATCACTGTCTTATGCTGCTTTATATGTAGATGCAGATCTCATAGATTCTGTTCATTGCTATATCCTTCATCCTAAAAATACTGTTTATATCCCAATGACCTAGAAAATGAATGAATGAGTACAGTATTAAATGTGCTGCTTCTCCTTGTTTTACTAGACATCAGTACCACATGTCACTGGAATGAATCATGAAGAGCAAAGTCAAATGCTTTTTGGTTTAAGTAAAATATCATCACTCAAATCTTTTGGCTACACTCTTCCAGACATAATACTAAGGGTTTTCCCTCACCCTATCCCCACCCCAAAACACCACCACCAACAACACCTTTGTTTAAGCTAGAGGAATGGTGGAAAGGTTCACTGTATTCCTGGGAAGACATAAAACCTCACTTGCTATGGCCCATAAAGTATCCAGAATAATTCTATGCATAGTCATTAAAGAACTCTATAAAAGGCACTGAATATTGAGACCACTCAAGCAATCTGATTGCTTAATTAAATCTCTAGAAATGCTCAATATGTGCCAATTGAAACTGTATCACCCATAAAAAAGAACTACGTGCCTTCTCTTTTTCTTTTCATTTTTAGTTTATAATAGCAATAATGACCTTGGCTCTGGGCATTTCCTGGAGATTAATAACTGGCTAGGCTTAATGGCCCTCAACTGCCCCTCCAGTGGACTACCAACTCCTCCCAGCTTGTCATTCACACCCTGAAAAGTACCCCGAGTCTTACTCTGGTTTGCTAAGGAATGTCCATACTTGTCAAAGCTGGTGGGGTTGGCTTGTGAATAGTGATTTGTGGATCCACGAGAATTTTGTGACAATATTGACAACTCTGAATAGGACAAGTTCCTAAGTACCTCAGAGGTGAATTTTGATATGCTCATTGTACACATTGGCACTTGCTTTCCTTCATTTCACATTTCACTGGGGTGGTTTGAAAGAGCTTTCTCTGCTTTTGAAGTTTTTCTGTCTTGTCCTCTGCTACGTAACTTTCTTAAATCTGTGTATGGACATAAAATGCTTCAGAAGCAAAGAAGCGAAAGAGAAAGAAAAGAAAAGAAAAGAAAAGAAAAGAAAAGAAAAGAAAAGAAAAAAAAGAAAAGAAAAGAAAGGAAAGAAAGAAAGAAAGGAAAGAAAGAGAAAGAAAGGAAGAAAGCAAAGAAGCTTCTTTTGAAATTAAAGACGCATGGCTGCATCTAAGGATGTAATTCTGAATACAGTATAAAGAAATAAGTTTAATTTCCTCTACCTTAGCGTGGTGAGGTGGCCACCACTCCGGAAGGACCTACAACTGGTTGCAAATCTAATTCTGCTTCCTTAGCTTCCCAATTAGACTTAAAAAAAAAAAAAAAAAAAAATTACTCTCTCTGGTTCCAGAATGTCAATGTGGCAAATCCTTGGCTGCTGCTTCTCATCTGTCCATAGACATGTCACAGCTTTATAAACCTCTGTTATTAGTCTGTCCTTGAACCACTTTGTCTACTATAATAATGATATTAGCAATGGACATTTGAATAGCACTTTAGAATTGACAGAGTGCTTTCTAGGGGCACATGATTAATCTTGTTTTACAGAAGAGAAAGCTGGGTTCAAGAGATAAAGTGACTTGCCCAAGATCATATATCTTATGAGTAGGGGAGGCATTCCAGAATTTCTGAGTCTACATTCAGTCTTTTTCTCAGTTCTCTCAATTTTGCCACTTTTTGATTCATTAAATCATTTCTTTCTTGATGTGTTAGAGCAAGTGAAGGAGACTTAAACAATAACAATTGTCGCTATTCATTGAATGTTAACTATGGACATACATTTCACATATATCATTTCCCTTTTTTTAAAAAAAAGAATTTATTTATTTTGGGGGGTAAGAGGGAGAGTGGGAGACTCTCAAGCGACTCCCCAGTAAACACAGAGTCCAACCTAGGGCTCATCTCACCACCCTGAGATCATGACCTGAGCCAAAAATCAAGAGCTTAGTGCTTAAGAGTCAGACCTCAAAGGTGCCCATCACAAAATTCTAGGCTAAAATCAGTTTTAGGCACGCTTGCCTTCCTTTCCTTTCCAGCTGAATTCTAGTGTTAATTTTCTTCAAGGGGATAAGAAAGGAAAGAGGTCACTACTTCCTTTGAAGACTGTACATCCCTCTTTAGCCAGCTCTGCCTGTGTCATCGCCTGCGTTTGACTTTCACCCTATGGTGGTGGTCCCATGGGGCCATTTTCTTCTTTGTGTGTCCTCAATAGAGGTCAGAGCTCCCCCTTCAGGTGAAAGTGAGGAAGGCAGCGATGTGGTCAAAAGTACCTACAGGGGGAATTGAAGAAAATCTTGAGAAATAAGATTGCTCCATCAGTTTTTCAGGTTCTTCATTTATGTGATGTTATTACATAGCCTCAGGAGAACACAAAAACAAAACCAAACAGAAACAAAATAAAAAAAATAGCACTTTGGAACTCCAAAGTCCATGGAAATTTATTTTCTTAGGAACACATTCTCCTTTGGTTCTTCACTCTGAAGAACTTGATTTGCCATCAATATTTAAAATGAAAATAAAGTACTTCTTAAAAAATGAAGATCACTTAAAACATAGTGCTGCTTTGAATGTCAAGAAGCCATTATGTTTAATAGCATTTTTTAAACTATTAAAGTTGAGTGGTTACTTTTTATTTTGCATTTAGTCACTCATGGGAGACATTTATTTAGTCTTATATGCTACAAATAGTGATGCTGTTAGTAGAGAAGATTCTCATTTTGAATAATGGTCTCATTTATATAATATCTCTTAGTATAATATATTCATATCTTATGGAGGAATGAAAATGCACAAACTGTTAAGAAAGTGAAAATACTGTGAAACGTATGCCCTTGAAACTATAGGATTGTAAAATCAAGAAATGTGATAGTATTTTGAGTCAGTCAAATGGCATACACACACACACACATATACATACACATACATCTATACATTTCCACAACCTTTGCAGAAAGAGCAACATCAGAAACAAAAAGATTTTCAACTTTTTTGTCAACAAGTTTAGGATACAGAACAACCCGGTCCACTTCTATGATACATTCCAAAAGCACAAGAACTGAAAAGAAAAATATGGAATATACATGAGATTTTTTTCCCTCCTAGGTGTTATTTTATGAAACAATTTTTAAACTGTCATCCTGGCTTACATGGGCAAACTGGTAGTCACTTTTAAAAGACTTACTGATTTTTGTAGAAACCTTATACCTTTTTCTTTTCTTTTAATTTTATAGTCTCCTAACAAATGCATGGGCTTCTCAATAACATGAGATCTAAATGAGAGAAAATTGCAAATCTTGGACAATAATGGCATTATCTTTTGGATCTGGTTTTTTTCTGAGTATAAATCAGAAATGTGGAATGCATTGAGAATACAGTGGAGGGCATAGTCAAGTGCTATAAAGATTAAAACATGTAATCCCTATGTAGATAGCATCTGATCCATGAATATTTGACTATAAACAGGTTTGTTATTCTGGATTCCCCTGATCCTGGTTCTCATGTGAGCGATAACTTTAATGAAAACACCAGCCACTTATTGAGTGCCTACTATATGTCACACGTGATATTCTATACTTAACAATTTTATCAATTAAGATTTTTTAGGATGTAAGTGATGGAAAATCATGTAAATTGTGAATTGATCCAGAATTCAAAAAGCATCACCAAGAGTCAGTTTTTTTTCATTTCTCAACTCTGCTTTTTTGATGTTGTCATGTAACCACGTATTTAGAGCAGGGGTTTTCAACCTCAGCACTGACATTTTGGAACAGAAAATTCTTCATCGTCGGGAGCCATCCTGTGGATTATAGGGTATTTAGTGGAATTTCTGGCTTTTATCCACTAGATGAGAACAATAACATCCCCCCCCCGCCACACACACACCCAGAGTTGTGACAACCAAAAGTGTTCTCAGAGATTGCCAAATGTCCCCTGTGTAGGGGGTGGGGTGGGAAGAAAGCAACTTCTCCTTCCCTCTCCTTCAGCGAGAACCACTAAGATAAATGAAGATGACTGCCAAGTGTTCCCAAGGCATATCCATTTAAACCCAGCAGAAAAAACAAGTTATTTCTGTCCCAGAATTTCCAGGAAAAACATTCTGAGATTTATCTTTTTTTTTTTTAAAGTTTATTTGTTTATGTTTTTAGTAATCTCGACACCCAACGTGGGGCTCAAACTCATGACCCTGAGATTCATTCTTACTGGACCTGCTCACATGGGTGGCCCACTCTTGAAGTAGTCACCCTGAAGTGATCCCTAAAACCAGCTCTGATTGACAGGCCTGGGTCACATGCTCCACCCTAAAGATGGGGACAGAGCCCCATTCACACCATCTGGATGAGAATTGGGTGGGGAGGGAATTTTCCAGTGAAAATCACAGTATGACTTGAAGAGGAGGAGTACAAACTGGATGAGGCAAAGAGTAAATGTGTACCAGAGAAAAATAATCTCATCCATTTTCACAAAAACCTTCTGAGGCACAGAGAGAGTAAATAAATTGTCCAAGGTCACACAGTTAATGAGTAGTGAGATAGATACTCATTTTATTATCTGACTCAAAATAAATGAGGAAAGAATAACAGGAAAAAAATTCCTGTCCTACAGTTATAGAATTGCTAAGAGTTAACAAATTCTTCCTATCCAGATGGATTTGTTGTACCTTCCTGATGCTCAGTAATTTGTCACTGCTTTAGGGAAGCATGGTGGGGATATCAACTCACTAATCTGGCTTAAAAATTAAAATGTATTTCTCTCCAATTACAGTATCCTAAGTGGTCAAACAATATATTTAAAATAATTTAAAATAATGCTACTTCAGTACTAACACCTCCTCCTGGTTCATTATTAGTTAAATCAGACTTTTTGCTAACTTAGGAAATCATCCACAATAGATGCAACTGATCTATAGGAAAATGCATTCTGAATGCTAAACCATTGGTTTCCCAGTGAACTTTTGGAGTGCAGCCCATTTCTAAGCTAGGAGCTGTGAGTGTTGTGAAACTGACACTGTACTTTTAGGTTATTCATTTCTTCCAGGAGACTAGAAGTATTTGTTCAAAATTTCCACCTGGTGGTTGACTTTCTAATAATAATGAAATCTACACAAGTTCCCATGTTACAGATTAGAAAATGACCTGAATCTAAGAATGTATGAAACAATGGAAAGTTGCACACCGAACTTGAGGGATTTACCTGTCACAAACCATCTATATTCCCATTTTTAATCAAAGGTCTTTGTTAATCATATCTGGACAGGTTATAAGTCACTGTATTTTAAGAGATTTGAACTCAATATTGAGCTCAAAGTTGATTTACTTGCATTAGGTGGAAAGGAAATAAATGATTCTTTTTACCTGTGAAATGCACTTATTTATTTTAAAGCTGCTCAAATCCGTGAACACAGAGATCTCTGCTTTCTCTAGGGATGGCACTGAACATGTCTTTGGAAGTGTGGTACTGACTGAAAACTTTTCTCACCTGCCTCCCAACAATATCTTCATCAGTTTAACAAACTCCATTAACATAGGCTGCCATTTTGTACCATTGCCATCTTTTTCTCAACTTCTTAAAAAAGATGTATTTATTTATTTGAGAGAGAACACATGCAGTGGAGGTGTGGGGAGGGAGAGGGAAAGATTCTTAAGGAGACTCCCCACTGCACAGGGCACCGAACACGGGCTCAATCCCATGACCCATGAGATAATGACCTGAGGGGAAACAAAGGGTCAAACCAAGAGTTAGTTTCTCAACTGACTGAGCTACCCAGGTGCCATATTTCTCAACTTTTGAGCTACTCTTTTGCATAATGTGGTGTTAATTATTAAGGGGAATCCCATTACTTAAAATTAGTGAAAGTTTAGCTCACTCAAGGGGCCTGTGGTGAATTATTCTTTTTAAGATACAGTATGAAGATATCTAATTAAAACAAGGTGAAGAGAATCACTGCAATAATTTTTACTTTTACAAGCAGGTACATTCCGAAACACATTTTTACCAAGAATATTCAAGAATTGCAGAAAACAGCTGCACAGAATCTTGAGAGAAATAGCTTCTGCTTTCTATAATTTCTGCACTGTTTAAGGACTGCACTGAAGGAATTTGAAATCAAGATGATTGACATTACTAAGCTTTTTTTTATGCTGCACACATGGTCTTTTTTTTAAAAAGAGTACTCTATGCGCAAAACATAATTGCTCTCTGCTTCTGCAAAGGTTTCCCTTCAATAGAATTGCATTTTCCTGATATAACTGATTAAAATAAATTAAATGAGCCACTCACTTATTCTTCCAGTTTGCAAACTTTGAAATTTTTAACAGGGTTCTTACTCAGGCATACATTGTGCAACTCTACATACTATTTAGTAAAGTGCATTCTAAGTGCACTTTTGAAAACCTAGATAATAATGTTCTCAATAGACAGAAAAGATGACAAAATGTGTAGCCCAGGGACCATGAAGCCTCAAGCTTGCCCTTTGGCCATCAAGAAGGTGACAGTTCATCAGCCCATTTTTGCTGGTGTTGCCTACACCCTCCCTGGGATGGAGCCACCTTGGGTGAAATGTTCTATTCCTTCCCACTTTTGGCATAATAATTTGGCAGATGTTGGTGAGGAAGAAGCAAATTCTTGGGCTGGTCTACTTTCCATGTCTTCCATGGTTATTAACTTTACTCTTTCAAAAAAAAAAAGTATATATGTATACAAATACATAAGTAATAAATACTACATTATAGTATTAATTATATTATATTATATATGTGTATATATTACAAAGTTTGCTTCAAGATTTTTTGTAAAGAAATGACAACTAAGCTTTCTTGTGTTAAAAAACAAAACTAACAGTAAATTTTAAAGATTTTCTTGGCTTTATTCCATGATTCATGAATTGGGCGGACCAATCTAGCAGATAGAAAAGGGCTCCAGAGAGATATACAGAATGAAAGACTTTTATAGGCAGAAGGGAGCAGGAATAAGGAAGTTACACTAGAGAAAAAAGTAGATTGGTTATGGCAAGATCACTTTCCTTTAGGGGATGGTAGAAGTCTATCAGGCAGATTACCCAACTATGCTGATTAGGCACTTCCTGATTGACAGGTTTAAGATTCCATTTCTGGGAGAGGCTAAAACTGTAATTAAGTTATTTTTCAGTTCAGTTATGTGGGGCTTAGCATGAGTGACTCCATTTTGGACCTGTTGTCTTTGTTTTTTTTGTTTTTTTTGTTGTTGTTGTTGTTGTCTTTGTTTTTAACACTTGTGATTTACACCATTTATGGATGCATGTATTATTTTAGTAGTAAATCGATGTCACTTGCACTACAGAAAATACATCTGAGTTTATAAAAATGTTGCAGAATAATAGCTACTTGGCTTAACGTAAGTTATTGAGTATCTGGTAGTTGTTTTTAAAAAAGTTGATGGATTGATCAATTGGACGACTGCAGAGTGGCTATAAACCAAAATGAGAAAGAAGAAGAGAGAACAGAAATCGTTGTGAAAGACAGAGTAGCAGAAGAAATATTGGAAATAATCTACTCATTTTCAGTTTTCTTTCTAAATTAGACCATATCTCATTGTGTCTGTTGTCACCAGGTATTATAAACCTTAAATAAATGGTTTATTATGTTTTTCTCTGAGACATTTGGGAGGAGTTAAGAAGGAGCTAGTCAAGTCTTTAAACATTCTGATCAGGTTTCCTCCAGGGTCTTGCTGCTGGAAGAATGTCTTATGGGTAAATTTCCACTCTCTCAGCGGGGAGTGTTTTGCATGAACTGACTCCCAGGAGAAAATGTTATTCCATAGAACAAAGCCCAGGCAGTGACTCATATTAAACTGACCAGGGTGGGGGAGGGGAAGCATTGACCTAGAGGGAAGGAAAGGGTAGAGGACACAATTTACTTTCTAAAAACTGACTGTGGCTCTCTGGGAAATGAAAAACCTCTGAAGTCTCTGTGTTTCCCTGTGATGCTTTTATATAAAAAGTATTTGCAATGTGTCATAAGGATTTTCTAGGATGAAATGAAGATTCTTAGTCAAGGGAAGAAAAAAACGAGTCTCTTGTAGAAAAAATAACCAAACTGTCTTTCTCACCTACATCTCTTGGTTATGATATCAACCATAATTGATAGGATGGACGTGGCTAATTTAATAAAGCCATTTACTGTTCCTCATCAGAAACAAGACTTAAAAAGATACTGATTTCAAAAGAGAGCCATTTCTTGGCTGAATTTGCATGTTTCGGTATGACACAACCTAGAAATGGATTCTTCTCACATTAGCTAAAACAACTTGAATTTCAAACACTTCTCTTTTTCACAAAGGTTAGAGATTCACAGACCATCACTGCCCTGATGTTTCCTGTTGTTATAAGGGCTGCTTCTTGATAAAATGATACAGTTCTGCAGTTCGATTCTTTTAATTATCTCCTTTTATTATTACAACATGCACCAGGGTCCTAAACTTCCGAGGATTTATTGATAAGGGCGTCTTTCTTTTGTGCTGCCTCATTTTATTGCTGTTTTTATAATGGTTTCTAACTAATAAAATGTTATCTTATTCATTTTGTTTATGTGTAATAAATCAGAAACCTTTCCTCTTCTGCTATGCAGATATGGGTGTGCCGATGGGGGAGATTCTATCCATGTGTTAAACCCATGACGTCTTTTGCATACAAATAGAAATTAGTACAAAAGCATTTCATTAAAGAAAGTATCGCTGTTTCTGCATGACCTAGGGAAAATTAATATTCCAAATGCAAAATCACATGACTTGGGGTTTTTGCCTCTTTCCAACAACCAAAGCTGTGAAAAGATGTCTGGAATAAAGCCTAGATTTCTTCTCTGTTCCTATGAGCAATATTATTTCCTCGATGAAGGAAATAGATATGATGAAAAAAAAACAAAACATAAAAAAAGCCCAACCAATGTGTGCAGTTTCCAGGCAGCTTTAAACCCTGGATGTTATACTTACTCAACAGATATTTATTAAACCCTTGCAATGTGTCAGACTCCCTGATAGGTGCCAAGGTGAACAAGAGATATGGTCCTGGCCCCCACAGAGCTTACATTTTTATAGGAAATAGACACCAGACGAATGATTACATCAGTGACTAAGTAATTTCGATTGTGATAAAGGTTAGGAAGGAAAAGCTTGGACGCTGAGAGAGTATTCTACGTCAAGATTCATTCACTCCTTATCTTTAGATTGAAGCCGCCTACTTTCCAGGCTCTGGGCCTAGCCTCTGGGTGAAGATTGGGGATGAAGGGCGACCTGCGCAGACAGTCTCACAGCGCCCCGTGATGGACGTACTTGGGAATTGCATCTCTGGCAACACCTCACTGATCGGACTTGGGTAGGCGGAAATGCAGAAAGAAGGCTTCCTGTCAGAGCCGCCATTTTTACTGATTGTTGAAAAGCCTTCCAAGCAACCGGTGGCATATGCCAAAGGCAAGGGCATGAGCAGAACTATTCTTTTAGAGAAGTGTATAGTTCTAAGAGGAGAGGCTATGGAACATGCAGGAGCTGGCTAGAAAGGTGGGTTGAAAGCAAATGGTGAATGAAGGAGGTTGTATGTCTTGCCATTTTTGGACATTGTTCTGACATTTGTAGGGAGCGGTTGTGGAATTTTAAAGAGGAGAGGTTATAGTGGACATAGTTGCCTACAGGGCATCCATGTGGTCCATTAACCCTTCCTGAGACTACCTTAATTTACTTTCAGGTATCTACCCACCTCCCAATAGCTACCTATTCCAGGAGAAGTTAAACCTACCTCCATATGCTTGGTTCTATTAAAGTAGGGTCCTCCAGAACTCCTGGGTGGTTCAGTTGGTTAAGCAACTGCCTTCAGTTTAGTTCATGATCTCAGAGCCCTAGGATCAAGTTCCGCATCAAG
Organism: Procyon lotor; assembly: GCA_028646535.1. Classification (NCBI taxonomy): domain Eukaryota; kingdom Metazoa; phylum Chordata; class Mammalia; order Carnivora; family Procyonidae; genus Procyon; species Procyon lotor. Next base: position 8,982,349 of record CM053604.1, on the reverse strand, counting down.
CTCCCTGCTCAGCAAGGAAGCCTGCTTCTCCTCCCTCCTCCCTTCACACTCACTCTCTCTCTCTCTCTCAAATAAATAAATAGAATCTTAAAAAAAAAGGAAGGTAGGGTCCGTCCTCCACTCCCCATTGATACTTCCCTAGATCTAACTTGACTAGTCACTTTGGCCAAAGTCTCTATCAACTCACCCTTTACTTCAGCTATAGGAATCAGTTTAGAAATGGGCATATGACCAATTCTAACCAATTAGATCCAGAGAGGGGAGTCTGCCAGGGGATTCTGGGAAAGATGTTTCTTCTCTCTTAAGGCAGAGCTACTGAAAAGGATGCCCTTTCTTCCTGTGGATGTTGTGCTGTGCAAATGTGAAGACCTGTAGGCAGCATAATTGTTGGAACAAAGGTAACCTCAAAATGAAACCCTTACCCCTTAAGAGTGTAAGCACCCTTAAGATACAGGCTACATGGGTTTGTACATTATTTCCCCTGCTTGCATGTGATCCTGGGCAAAGTACCTCTCAGCCACTGTGCTCACATGGAGATAATAACAGTAGTTATCTCTTGAGGGCTTGACAGAGTGCTTGGCTCATGGTAAGTGCTTAATAAATATTAGTTATTTTTATCCCTTCATTAAATATTTACTGAGAGCCCACTATGGGCCAAGCAGTTTGAGGCACTGAGGATATCATGTGAGTGGGAAAGACACAACCCTTGACCTCAAGAGATTTGCAGGGTGTGATTTACTTTGTATTTGTCTCTTGCAGGTATCTCTTTATCCTCCATATTTTAGTTAGAAATTGACATATCTGCCTCATGATGTTTGTGATGGTAGCTTCTATGTAGTAAGTACTCACTGAATGAATGTCTGCTGAAAGGAAGTGCCAAAACAAACATTTATCGTACACCTGATAAAGGCAAGCCCTGATCCAGGCCACCATGGCAGTGTTCATGGAAAGCCAGTACAGTTTAGTGGTTAGAACCAGTAGGTTGGTTTCAGAAAAGCCTTCCTTTGAATTCTGCCTCTGGTGTTTACTAGTTGTGTGATTCTAGGTGAATTACATTTCCTAGCCCCTGACATGAGGATAATAATATGTGTCTCATTAGGGGTATTATGAGGAATTAAATGACATGAAGATATAATCTAGTACCCAGTGTGTTTCTGAAAGAAAGTAACCACTCAATAAATTATAGTTATTTGTTATTAGGGTATTTCACTGATATGAAATTCACTTTGAAATTATTTGGGCATTTCATTTTAACAGGTATCATCTCTGTTGCCTGTCTCCTGAATGCTTTCCCAGTTGAGCAGAAGCCTAAGGAGGAGACAGGTATTTTCTGTCTCTCCCCTCCCCCCCATTAATGGCTAGATACTGGAACAAACAAAATATGAATGTCACTAATCCAAAGCTTCTGCCTAAGACTTTCATTTGTGAGGAAATAATGAAAGAGACAGGGATGGTTAGACATTATTCACAGCAGCTATGCTGAAATCAGGAGGTTTTGGTGCAGTGGTGAGGGTCCAGGGCAACTGAGTCCAGTCTTGTGGTGGGAGGTGGGTGCATGTGGCCTGTGGTGATGGGGCAGGATCCTGTCTATACTTTTTATTTTCTTTCTTTTCTTTCTTCCTTCTTCTCTTTCTTTCTCTCTCTCTCTCTTTCTTTCTTTTTCTTCTCCTTCTTCCTCCCCTTCTTGTTCTTGTTCTTGTTCCTGTTCCTGTTCCTCTTCCTCTTCCTCCTCTTCCTCTCCTCCTCCTTCTTCTCCTCCTCCTCCTCCTCCTCCTCCTCCTCCTCCTCCTCCTCCTCCTCCTCCTCCTCCTTCTTCTTCTTCTTCTTCTTCTTCTTCTTCTTCTTCTTCTTCTTTTTCTTCTTCTTCTTCTTCAAGATTTTATTTATTTATTTGACACAGAGAGAGACAGCAAGAGAGGGAACATAAGCAGGGGGAGTGGGAGAGGGAGAAGCAGGCTTCCCGCCAAACAGGGAGCCCAATGCGGGGCTCAGTCCCAGGACATTGGAACCATGACCTGAGCCAAAGGCAGACACTTAATGACTGAGCCACCCAGGAACCCTACTTTTTGTTTTCTGAGCCTAGTTCCCCAGCCTTCAGATCCATTCCTTGAATGTCTTAATACCCTCTTATAATTCCCATCCTATTTACATCAATTAAAGTTGACTTCTGTTATTTGCAACCAGTGACCTGATAGAACCACAAATGTTAGAATCTCTAAACACTGCATTTAAGTTTTATACTTTCATGGTATTGGTGGAATACCTTATGAGGTTCTGAAGGTTATTTGTGTTATTAAAAAGTTATTGAAAAAAATCAATATGAAATCCTCACTTTTGCTCTTCTTAAACCATTAAAAGCCAGATACCCAGGTGTGAGGCTATCATAAAAAACAACTTTATTTTATATTCCTTGAGCTTGGCTAAAATCCAGACGTGATACTGCTCAGATAATGTTATTTTCAATGTGTCATCTTATTTCATGGCAATCTTCACTGTATGTGTAACTCAAGAAAATGTTGACTACAAGCCAATCCATGAAGCCAATACTTTTAACTCTAAAATCTGTCTCAACTTTTTACTTTAATTAGCTTGCTCTTGGAATACAGTCTCTGTAATAGGTGTTGTCTTAGTCTTGAAAAAGGGAATTATTTTATCAACAATATTTAGATGATTTGTATTTAAAACATTTTTTTTTCTATCTGGAAAGTAGTTTCAATAGAGGACTATATAAGGATAAACCCAGAGCCTTGAGGCTACCTGGTTTTTACATTACAGCGTTCAGGGAAGATTAGAAGCTTTCATTGCTCATGATATCTCAGTATGCTGAGCAATATACACAGCAAGATAGAAACAGTGATGAATTGATGGTTAGAAATAAATTTGAGGGACATCAGGGGCACGTGGGTGGCTTGGTGGGTTAAAGCCTCTGCCTTCGGCTCAGGTCATGATCCCGGGGTCCTGGGATCCAGCCCCTCATTGGGCTCTCTGCTCAGCAGGGAGCCTGCTCCCCTCTCTCTCTGCCTGCCTCTCTGCCTACCTGTAATCTCTCTTTGTGTGTCAAATAAATGAATAAAATCTTTAAAAAATATTTGAGGGACATCAGAGATTATCTAGTCAAGAGAAGTCAAAGAACCTTTCTCATGCATGCCAACTTTAATCAGTGGGTAGGGTTGCATAGAGTGCCGTCGAGAATATTTATGAAGTTGCATTCACGTTCATTGGGAAAGAATGCTATGATCAATGATTAATGTCTGCTATAGGAGCTGAAGCAGAGAATGGTGCCATGTGCTGATTACTTATATTCTGGACTAGTCTAACCCCTTCATCTCACTGGTGATGAAGAGAAGCCCAGAAAAAGCAAGGGGCTCTCCTGAGCTTGTTAGCTTGAGATGTTCCTTCTCTCAAATAAATGCTTCAGCTCCTGAGTGATTCATAGAATGTGATTTCTAGTTCCCTGTCCATCCTATCCTCTGCAGACATTCCAGTTTGTTATGTGAGAATGGCATTGTGTCCTGAAAGACAACATCTGTGGAGTCAAGACACACCTGGCTTTGAATCCTACCTTATTTACTCCTTAACATCTCTGAACCTTAGCTTCTTCATCTTCGAACAAGATTGACAGTTATTCCACTCCCATTTGAATTGTAAAGATTCATTCGTTCATTTCACAAATATTTATTGGGCACTTGCTATATGCAAGGCATTGGGAATAGAATAGTGAACAAAACATACAAATGTCTGGCGCTTTTGGAACTTTCTAGTAGGTTAAAGGAGAGTGTGTGTGTGTGTGTGTGTGTGTGTGTTGAGACAGTTCTTTTGCAATGGGGTCCTTCCTGGCTTGAGTGGGGCATCACTATCACCCAGGGGTAGCTATATACATAATTGTTGCCCTTCCCTCAAATGGTGAGTCTGGCCTGGGTCTTTCCTGCACATACATTGGACGTTGATTTCTTTGTCTCTCCCTTTCCTTTTCCCCTCCTTCCTCATCCCCTGCTCTCCCCAAACACACACACACACACACACAAACACACACACACACACACACACACACACACACACACACACACAGCAAGGGAGGAATGAAACTCATAAAGGATAAAGCCTGTCATTTCTCAAAAAACAACTCCCTCATTTGCAGAGAGAGGGAGAATTCTAAAATCTAGCTGCTTGTATCCCCTTGTTGAGCTTTAATAGGATTCTATTTGGAACAGAAGACTAGCAGCCTCCCACACTCACCTGCCCATCTTGTAGTGATTTGCACATCTCCTTCCAATTTACATCCTGTAAACTTTAGGAAAATCAAAACTAGCTATTCATCAAGAAAAGACTACATACTTAATAGATTCAGTTCTTGGGAAAAAAAAGGAAACTAAATACAATGAATTAAATGTCAAAAGATTTCAGTGGACAATTCCTCGAATCTGGAGAAATGTATAGTTATAGAAACAGTTCTGGTAATATAACCCAGAATTGGATCTGTCTCCTTCCCTCCTAATATGATTATTTTTCCCAGGTGGCCCACACTCTTACAACGTAAGGACAAGCTAAATGCCAAGGGGATTTTTTTGGTTTCTTCTCTTTCCTGCTTGGTTTTGGGCGTGCCATGGAAAACAGTGCTTATGGAAAATTCTGTTGTGTTCTGTTACCTACATTTCTCAGTCCAAGAGGAGCCATTTGGGAATTAGATTTCTGTTCAGAAACATGGTAGATATCTTTTCATCCAGTGCAAAGATAATGATGCTCTTGGTGCGAGTAAGAGTTGGAAGAAGTTTTCTGGGCTTAAGAATTGGGGGCAAGCATGTTGTCTGGAAACTGCTTCCACATCTGCTTTTTACTCCCCAGTATGTAAGCAAAGAAAGTAGTAGATACCTCTAAAATGCACAGAATCTTGCATATGTGGAAAACTTAATATGCTTTCAAAATGTTTCACTCCCATCTGCACATTTTGAACCCTACAGCGACATTATGATGCAAGCTTGGCAAATTTTATTTTCCCTACTTAATATTCAAGGAAATTGACACAAAGCAGGACAAAGTACCTTGCTCATGCTCATGGAGTAAGACCAGGCAGGACCAGGACTAGACATATTTCCTTCTCCTAGATCAGGTCTCATTTGGCCTCTGCTTGCTGCTGTTGGCCACACTTGTCCAGAGACCCAGAACCCAAAGCTCTTCTTGACAGTTGATGCTTGACTACTGGTCCCAGTCTTGGGTAATTTGCCATCCAGTTGAAGGGCTCAAAATATGCAACTATTGCCAGTGCCTAAAACATGGACTTCTCTGTGTCCACCCAAACTCCCCAAACAAAAGAGGCCATTTGAGCTTTAAGCCACTCACTGATCATGGAATCGTAAGATCTGACTCTTCCATTCACTAACTGGTGGATGTCATGGAAGTTGATTTGTTGGAGTTATAGTTTTGTCAGATACAAAAGAGGGATGTGGGGTGCCTGGGTGGCTCAGTGGGTTGGGGCCTCTGCCTTCAGCTCAGGTCATGATCTCAGGGTCCTGGGATCGAGCCCCGTATCTGGTTCTCTGCTCGGCAGGGAGCCTGCTTCCCCCCCTCTCTGCCTACCTCTCTGCCTACTTGTGATCTCTCTCTCTCTCTGTCAAATCGATAAATAAAGTCTTTTAAAAAAAAAACAAAGGAGGGATGAGACTTGTTTGCCTTATGGGGTTGTCGTGATAATTAATGGAGAAAATTAATGTGAAAATGTTTCGTAAAAGATAAAGTATTGCATAAGTGTAATTTATTCCTATATTACATAGCAGTTACTATAAGCCAAGCCCTGTTTCAAAAGCTTTACAAAATATTAACTCAAAAAATCTTCACAGTAACCTAATGAGGTAAGTTTTATTACAATAATCCTCATCTTACTGGTGTGGAAACTGCTTATCCATGCACACAGCTGGCAGAGGTAGGATTGGGATATGAACCCAGGCAGTTGGCACCAGACCAGAGTCTACATCATTGGTCAGGGTTCCATGCTGCCTGTGATATGTGATTATTAATATTATGATTAAAGATGCAGCTAGATTGGTATTAACTCTAAAAGGTACAAACATATCTCACTTTTTCTCTCTTAAAAGCCTGTGAAAAGAAAATTAAACAGAGAAGAAGAAATCAAGAAATGCTGAATATAAAAGCAGAAATTAATAAATTAGGAGAGAAAAAAATGCAGAAATGATAGCTACTTCAAGAACTGGTTCTTTGAAAAGACCCATAAAAGAAGGAAACTTCTCGATGTCTGGTGAAGAAAAAAATTAGTAAAGACATAACCACAAATGCTAGGAATGATGAAAGATATGATCACAGATAGGGGGGCAGGAGTGTATAAGAGAATATTATTTACAATTCTATGGAAAGACAAGCGAAGACTATATTCTTAGATCAATTTCCCAAGTTAATTTTGGTAATTTAGGTTTTTTTAGGAAAATTGGTGTATGTATTTTTTTTTTCACATGTCTTGGCATAGAACATCCAGCATAATTCTTAACTGTAAAACTTAAGGTGGGATTTTTCTGAATGTGAATGTATCCACTATCATCATTGTATTTCAACCTTGATTTGGTAATAAGATAAGGAAAAGAAATGAAGCATAATTTTCTGCAGGTCAAAACTCTTTGTGATGATGTTCTTAACCATATAGAACCTGAGCTTAAGAACTAAATTATTTTTTAAAGATTTTATTTATTGATTTGAGAGAGTGAGTGAGTAAGAGAGCACAAACAGGGGAGCAGCAGAGGGAGAGGGAGAAGCAGGCTTCCCCTCTAAGCAGGGAGTAGGATGCGGGCTCCATCCCTGGACCTATGACCTCAGCTGAAAACAGAACCTTAACCAACTGAGCCTCCCAGGTGCCCCTCAGCCTAAGAACAAGATTAAGAATTCAGTTATTACCAGGTTGTAAAATAGCCAAAATTTAGATTTCCAACAGACTAGCAATAATTAATTTTCATATGACTTGAAAAAGAACCCCACCTCATCCATAATCTTGACCAAAATTATAGAATAGCTATGGACCAATAAAAAATGTACGACATGTATGCATTAAACTTAAAGACTGACCAGCAGGGGTGCCCGGGTGGCTCAGGTCATGATCCCAGGGTCCTGGTATCAAGCCCCTCCTTGGGGCTTCCTGCTTAACAGGAAAACTGCTTCTCCCCCTGCCCCTAACCCCCATGCTCATGCTCTTTCTCAAATAAATGAATAAATAAAATCTTAAAAAAAAAAAAAAAAACAGCCCATTAAAATTGTTACCACTTTCCCCATTGTGGTGAAGATAGAGGTGTCAACAGACACCTCTTCTCAACTCTTTTAAAACCCAATGCATGCATCTGCCACACCTTTGTCTCTAATACAATTCACTGCGGAAAGGCCACGCCCCTGGCTGCTCCCAACCAATGAGTGAGCATGGTGGGGTACTATTATACAGCAAGACTATTTCTGCAGACAAGTTCTTTGTCTATCACGCACTGCCTACACCGAGGCTCTCCATCAGCCCGGCTGAGACTTTCTCAGAGACTGCACCAGCAGTCTCTCTCAAGGTCGTTTTTTACTCACACCCACCTCCATTTCTCCTTTCTCTTTTTGTGGATGTCACACCTCCATCGGTGTCTGGAGGTGCTTCTGCCTTATTCTGATTTCTTATCCTTCACAGGCTTCTCTCCCGAAGAATCTCTTACTCATCGATTCTCTTGGCATCTGCTTCAAGGAGAACTTGATTGAAAACCACCAATATTTCACATCCCTTTCTCTCCTTTTTATTTTTTCTATTTATCTCTTATTATTTAACAAGCTCAGTTGTATTTATTTATCTTGTTCATTGTTTTTCTCTTCTGTCATTTTAATCTAAGCTTCCTGATTCTGTTCATCCTCTGTTGCTTCTCCAATCCCTAGAAAGATTCCTGGGTCATAGTAAGTGACAAATAAGTATTTGTTGAATGGATTAATAAAGGAAAAGATATTAAATAAAACTAAAAGTCCCTGGAAAAGATGAAAATGCTATTGGAATTTTTTAAAGTTCATCGTAAAAAATAAAAACTTAAAAATAGGCAAGAAAATGCCAAAACATAATAGCAATATATGATATGAGATACTGAAGAGTATAAAGAAACAATAATTAAAGCAGCTTGGAGAAAAAGCTAAAATCGTTGTAAACTATGAGTTCCCATTCTAATATAAAATACACATTAAAACAAACCTGAAAATTCTGGGGGGGAAAAAAAGGCACCCTGGTACCAATTTGGATGTAGACACATTGGTCAGTAGGACAGAATACAGGTCCAGCCTCAAGTATTTTTGAGAACTTGGTATATGGATACACATGGCATTTAAAATTTGTAGGGAAAAGAAGAATTATTCAGTAAGCATTGTTAGGAAAACCAGCCATCTGGGGGAAAAAATAGATCTGAATTTTATGCCATATACAACTTATATACCATATGGATCAAAGATTTAAGTATAAAAACAAAATCATAAAGTACTAGAAAAATATGTATTTCTATGTGGGGGATAAAGAAGATAGTTATGACATGTTGCTTGAGGCAAAAACCATAAAGGACAATATTAATAGATTTGATAACCTGAGAAACAAAACTCTCAACACATTGGTACATTAAAAAGTATAAATAGCAGTGGAATATTCCCAACCAAATTAGTAGCTGCAAAAAGGATGCACAGTGCATATGACTAAGGTTAATTTTTAATGAATGTATCATTGTTTTAGTATTATCAATAATTATATACTTAGCAAATGGAGGGATCTTAAGAAATCAGAAAATGACGAAAAGACAAGCACAAAAGAGGAAATACAAATAACCTAGACAATTATGAAAAACCATTTAACTCGTAGAAATGTAATTAAAAACCATAGGGTGTTGGGGCACCTGGGTGACTCAGTGGATTCAATATTTAACTCTTGGTTTCTGCTCAGGTCATCATGATCTCGTGGGTAGTGAGATGAACCCCATGTGGGGCTCCCAGCTTAACAAGGAGTCTGCTTCAAGATTCTCTCCCTCACTCTTCTCTCTACTCTCTTTCTCTCTCTCAAATAAATAAATAAATAAAATCATTTTTCACCTTTAAAAGATACAATAGAATACTTATTAAATAGAAAAAATCATCTATTCTTTATATCATTGATGATTCTGTCAACAATCCTTTTGCAGGATGATTAGGTGTTTTATATATATATATAAAATTATATACACATATATAAATATATAAATGTATAAATGTGTATGTGTATAAATATATACACATATATGTTTAATTTAATTTATTAATGTTTTAAAAATTTAGGTTTTATATATCATTATATATCTTTTTTTAGATTTTATTTATTTATTTGACAGGGAGAAAGAGATCACGGGTAGGCAGAGAGGCAGACAAAGGGAGAGGGGGAAGCAGGCTCCCAGCTAAGCAGAGAGCCTGATGCAGGGTTTGATCCCAGGACCCTGAGATCATGACCCAAGCTGAAGGCAGAGGCTTAACTCACTGAGCCACCCAGGCACTTCACATTATATGTCTTTTGAACTGACTTTTCCTTCTATGATTGCACCTTAAGGAAATAGCCATGGATAGGAGCAAAAATTCAACTAATGATATGTTCCTTATAATATTGTTTATAAATTAGAAGTAATTTAAATACTCAATAATGAGAGACTGGCTGAATAAATTATGATGAAGTGTAAATCAGTCTTTTAAGGATTTGTTTTACAATGTTTAATGTCCAAACAATGCTAATGACTGCATTGATCAGAATAAACTGCATTATGGTGCTATAATGGCCCCAAAGTTTTCAGTGTTTTACACAAAGACCCCATAGAGCTGGTGACTCTCAAGGGCAGCTTTCCTCCATGTGTTGACTTAGAATTTCAGGCTATTTCCATCTTTTAGCAACTTCATGTCACAGCAGGGGAAGAGCAGGTCAGCTAATCTCTATTGGAAATTAAGTACTTCTACCCCAAAGAGACATAGAGACATATGTCACTTCAGCTCACATCTTAATTGCCAAAGTCAATGGCTACATTCAACCTCAGAGGATAGGGAAGTAAGTCATCTTATGAACATGAAAGTAGGGAGAACTGGATATGGATAAATAGTAGTATGGATAAATATCATGAAGATACATTGTTAAGAGTATAAAATGACAATACAATTTGCAAAAATTGTGTGTGTGTGTGTGTGTGTGTAGATAGATGTAGATAGATACACATATGCATATGTAGAATCAACAGAGAATGTCTCAGAGTAGCAGGACCATGGTTGATCTCAATTTTCTCCTTTTCCCCTTACCTTTATTTTCTAAAATTTCTACAATGAGCAAATGTTATTGTAAGAAATCAAATAGAACATTAAAAAACAGTAACAAAGAAACTTGTTATATATTTTCCTCTGCAAATGGACATAATATATCTATAACTCTTTGTAGCCCAAATTTTGAGTCTTTTAAGGAAGTAAAGTTCTTTAAATTTTACCCTCTGCTATTTTTGATTATCCCTATCTCTTTTTGTACTACTTTTATCAGATCCTTAAGCAGAAGAAATTGTTAAACTTTTGTTTGAGATGATTGTCTTTAATTCCATCCCTTTCCAATGAGATGGTGTTCAACTGGTGTGATTGAATTATGATTACAACAGCATTACTTCTCTTGAGAAGACATGGCGAAAGGACAGATGGAGTTAAGTGTATTCTGATGGCATGTGAGCAATTGTCACTAAAAAGATTTAAGATATAAACTTTTCTCTTTTGTTCTCAGCCATGAGTGTTTTTAAAGGAAAACAATGAAAAGAAAAAAAGAACTTCATGCATTTTGATTATCAGCAACACCCAACCCCATTTTGCTTAGCAAAGAGTTTTGAAGTTTGAAAAGTAACCCTGATTCCTACTTCATTCTTGCCCCTTAGAATTCAAGCACGTGTTGGTGAGGGCAAAAGTCCTACTTGATATAGGCATCCATGAGTTTATACCTCCAGCTGAGTGAGGTCCATCTCTCTTTGGTTGCTGGCCATCTCTCTGAGTTTACAGAATTGTTCTGTACTCTGAGAGCTTGGTGTCTGTTATATACTATTGAGATCAATGAGTTGAATTTGCCCTAGATGATAGGGTCTCTGGTATGCATCCAGACCAGCCTACACACAGGACTGCTCATGAGTGTGAAGTGATTCTTCAGGGGGATATATCTGGACTTCCACACATTCTGATGAAATCCTGACTCTCAGATTAGGGGATCCAGAAGCAGAGCTTTATGGTCTTAAAGCCTGCATTTTAGGGGCACCTGAGTGGCTCAGTGGGTTAAAGCCTCTGCCTTTGGCTCAGGTCATGATCTCAGGGTCCTGGGATCAAACCCTGAGTGGGGCTCTCTGCTCAGAAGGGAGCCTGGTTCTTCCTCTTTCTCTGCCTGCCTCTCTGCCTACTTGTGATCCCTCTCTGGCAAATAAATAACATCTTTAGGAAAAAAAAAAAGCTTGCATTTTAGTCATTCCTGGAGAATGTTGCCAGTCTATTTACTGTAAATCCTGGCTTTATCTCTGTTCTGAATCTTTAAAATAAACAGACCCACGTAGGTGGCTCAGTGGGTTAAAGTCTCTGCCTTTGGCTCAGGTCATGATCTCAGGGTCCTGGGATAGAGCCCAGAGTTGGGCTCTCTGCTCAGCAGGGAACCTGCTTCCCCTTCTCCCTCTGCCTGCCTCTCTGCCTACCCGTGATCTCTTTCTCTCTGTCAAATAAATAAATAAAATCTTAAAAAAAAAAATAAAATAAAATAAACAGACCCCCAAGGAAAACATACAGATGACCAACAGACATATGGAAAGATGTTCAATACCACTAAGCATCAGGGAAATGCAAATCAAAACCACAATGAGATATCACTTCACACCTGTCAGAATGGCTAATATCAAAAAGGCAAGAAATAACAAGTGTTGGTGAGGATGTGGTGAAAAAGGATCCTCTTGCCCTGCTGGTGGGAATGTAAATTGGTGCTGCCACTGTGGAAAACAGGATGGAGTTTCCTCAAAAAATTAAAAAAATAAGTTAACACACTATTTAACAATTTCACTACAGGGTATGAAATGAAAACACTAACTTGTAAAGATATCTGTGCCCCTGTGTTTATTACAGCATTATTTACAATAGTCAAGATATGGAAGATGCCCAAATGTCTGTCCAAAGATGAACAGATAAATAGGATGTAGATAGATAGATAGATAGATAGATAGATAGATAGATAGATAATGGAACATTACTTAGGCTTTAAAAGGAATAAAATCTTGCCATTTGTAACAACATGGGTGGACCTAGAGGATGTTATGCTAAGTGAAGTAAGTCAGAGAAAGACAAATACCATACGATTTTACTTATACGTGGAATCCAAACAAAACAAAACAAAACAAAACAAAACAAAAATCTGAATAAATAGAACAAAACAGAAACAGACTCATAAATACAGAGAACGAACTGGTAGTTGCCAAAAGGGTGGGCAAAATAGGTGAAGGGGATTAAGAAGTCCAAAATTCCAGTTATAAAATAAGTAAGTCACAGGAATGTAAAGTACAGCATAGGAAATACAGTCGATTATATTAGATAATATTGTAATAATTTTGTTTAGTGACACATGATAACTACACTTATTGTGGTGGGCATTTTTGTAATATGTATAAGTGGCAAATCACTGTGTTATACATCTGAAACTAATATAATAGTATATGTCAACTACACTTAAATTAAAAAAAATAAGTAAATAAAATAATCAGACCCTCCCTATTTAATCTACCTAAGCAATGTCTGTGCCTGCCAGTCTGTTAGTCTGGGCCAACTATTTGCATTTATCCATATGGAGGCCAGGAAAGGCCAGCAATACACTTAAGCTCACTTAAGTGCAAAAGATTTACTTTAAAGATGCATACAGATGATGAGGGAATAGAAAGCAAGCTGAGGACAAGGCAGAAGCTGACACCCTGAGACCTTCTCCTTCCTCGCCCCACTCCTGGGTGGGACCTGTGTGACATTTTTCCAGGAATCTCCCAACTATCTTAACGTTAATACCTTGCTAGAGGGCAAAACCTTGACAATGGCAAGGCCTCTGGTACCTGTATCTTGCAGGTCCTCTTTATCATGTGAAAGTTCTTTTGAAACCTCCCTTTTTCCTTACCTCCCATAACCCCATAGTATATTACCAGCCACCCCTCAAACCCCTGGGGCAGCAGGTTTTTCTGCTCATGGGTCCAGTCCCTGTGCTTTAATAAACCACCATTTTGCACCAAAGACGTCTTGAGAATTCTTTCTTGGTCATCGGCTCCGGACCTCATCCAACTGAACCTCACTCATATTCTAAAACCTCATCACAGAGATACCTAAGATCTGTGTTCCAATTCTGGGACAGACAATCAGAATGACGTCTCTTGTTTCAGGGGACTTAGGACCCCACGTCCAGTAAGTGACAGCCTTGGGATAGTGTAATGAATACGACTGTATCAGCTAATACCCCCAGTGGATGTTGTGAAGCAGTTTTCAGTGAAGGGTAGTTGTGGATTTCTAGTAAATTATTACACAGTGAGGCATGTTATGGAGAACTCCCTTGAGACTCCCATGGTAAGTGTATCCGTGTGTCCATCAACGGCCAGTTGTTTTCCCGTTCCCAGTGCAGAGAGTACTGCATGCCTCAGCTCCTTTGCAATTAACTGAGGTCTTGTGATTCCTTTTGTGTAGACGCAAGTGCAAGATACAACTTCTGGGTGGGAGGCCCTAAAAGGACTATATGTCATCATCCAGACTTGCTCTACCCTGATGAATAAACCTAAGGAGGCTGCATAGGATGGGGACATTTCCAGCAGCCTTGAGTTTGAGGTCATCCGATGGACAACGGTCGCCCTGAAGAGATACCTGGGCAGTAGCTGAATTTGCAAAAGTGAGAAATGCAGCTTTGTGTGCTAAGCTACTGGGATTTGGGGATTGCTACCATAGTAAAACCAGTCTTTCCTGACTAACTTACTATGAACACTGCTTCTAACTCACTTCCAGGCTGGATCTGAGTCTTGCTTTGTGTCCTCTTTGATCTGGCTCCTAGTTCAGGCCATTGATGAGTGCTGACCACTGCCTTTGCTGTCCATTCAATACTGGATCTTCCAAATCACTCTTAGCCACCAAAGGACTACTTCCCATCTCTAAGACCCTTAACCAAAGAACTGCTTTGAGGAAGATAGCCACTGTGACACTCTTCAGATGAGTCCTTCTCTCCCCTCAATTTTTATTCTACAAAGTATTTAAGAGAAGGTGAGTTTGGGTACAAGTTGGGTCTCAACCATTAATATAGTTAAGAGAATGGAAGAAATAAGAAAGTTCCCTATTCACTCCAAAAGCTTTGTTTCCTCTTCTGTAAAATAGAGATGGCAATGACGTGGGAAACAAAGGCAGAAGGAAATGTAGATAAAATTAAATGTCTTTATAACCTGCAGCCCATTGGCAAATGCTTGAGGTGGGCAGAGTATAACATTCCTCCAGGAAGCTCCAACTATCTTAATGTTAATATCTTGCTAGAGGGAGGAACAACCTTAACTAGACAATAGCAAGGCCTCAGGTGTGATGCGAGTCTTCTTTAGCATATGAAAATCCTTTTGGAACTTTCTGTATCTTTACTCCCCCCAACCCCAAAGTATGTAATCAGTGGCTCCTCACAATCTGGGGGGCAGTAACTCTTTTTGCCCTTGGGTCCTGTCCCCATACTTCAATAAAATCAGCTTTTTTGCACCAAAGGTGTCAAGAATTCTTTGTTGGCAGTCAGCTCTGGACCCCAACAACACCACTCCAAAAAACATATCAGCGATAGCATTTGCTTATAGAACCATCAAGAAGGTAGAAATGAGATAATCGGAGTCAAACAGCTGGGAGGAAGCGCTGCCACCAAGCACATGCCCTTTAAAAGCTGGTTGCCTTTGTTTTTAACCAGCCAGTGCCTGGTTCAGGGTCATTTCCTAACCCCTACACACTTTCCTTATGAATCACCTTCCAGCCATTATCACCCAATTCTGGAAGATGTGGGCGTGACCTAACATGCGCCCCAAAGCCCTCATCGAATAGCCTTTTCCTTGGGGTTTGGAGGCTAGAGGTTTACCTTCTTAAATGTAGGCTCATCAAAGGAACAAGTGCTGGGGACTTAGTTCCCTATTTTAGCATGTGTGTCCCCAAGCAACCTCTGTGGGCTAAAGAACTAGGCAAGAAAGAATCAGTAACATACCTCCCCTTACTTTGGTTATTGTTTTGGGTGGATGTGTGTGGGCTCTGCTTCTAAGAAAGAATATTCTTTATTCTCTGCCCTTCATCCTTCCTTAGTTCCATCTATCCTGCACCCCAGTCATCCTGAACATTTGTCAGTTCTTCCGGAACCATGCTCTGCCCACCTCCCAGCATTTGCATATTCTTTCCTTGGCCTGGAAAAGCCCATCTTCCCCTGCACCTTCACTTGGCTGACTCTTACTCAGATTTAAGTGTTCACTTAGACAGACATTCTTGGGGAAGTCGCCCCTAACTCTGCAGGCCTGGGAAGGCTGCTTCTCGTTCCCCCAGCACTCCCATATGTATCCTAATTGATTGTTTGTTTGCTTCACACTAGAGGTTAAGCAGCCCAAGAGATTGTGGCCCCGCATGTATAGAAATGATGTGAAGCTGCCCATAGGGGTAGTTGTTGTGAGCAATCGCTGGGAAGATGACAGAATTCTGCAGAGTCAAGTCTTGCATGGGTGTAAGGTGACAGCAGGGAATCTTTTCAAAGTCTGAATTGGCTTTTCCAGTTCCATCCGGTTTGGGCTGGGCCCTGAATAATAAGCTAATATCCCTGTCATCTCCTACAGGGTGAACGTAGAGGCAGGGCTCCTTGATGGTGGCCTGGAGCATTCTCCTCTACTTGTTTTCCTCCACTCTCACAGAGAAGAAAAGCATGTTCTATCTTATTAGATTTCAGAGACGTGGACACGGTACAATATTCCTGTTTCAGAACTGTCAGCTAAAAAGAGAGTACTGAAGTCATGGGTTAGTAATTTGAAAAGATATTGAGTGAAAAGGGAAGAAAATAGTCGTAAGGCCTTGAGAAAGATTCTCTGATCAGAAAGGCCTCTGTATTTCTCACCCATTATCCTTATTAAAAAGTGAATTGATTATGCCTCTTAATATTCTTAATGAGAAGGTCACCGGCATAAGTGTTCTGAATGAAGTGGCTCCTGGTTTTCCTCTGAGTCAGGCCGAGGGGAAGAGGCAGAGGGGGAGACTGGGGAGGATTCCCTGCATTTGCATTTGGATAACAAACCATTGAAGACTCTGATACATAAATGGCCAGAGGAAATGAATGAAAAATTCACCCTAGAGGAAATGTAAATAACAAACACTCTAGAAAGCTTTCCTCTGTCTTCTAAGTCCGCACAGCAGTGGGTGTGAGATGGTCAAACTGCAACCCTAAACCATTCAGGCAGATGAGACGTTTAATAAAGTTTCTGGGGAATTGCCCCTGGGATCCACTTTTCCACCCAGTTCAGGTTCATCTGAGATTTACCTTTCCTACTATCACCCTTTGGAGCTGGGATTACTCTCCTCACCAACATTCCCTGTTTGGAAAGTGTTCTCACTTGGGACTCTCCTTTCATTGCAATTCATCTCTGCAGTAGGAACAGCTGGTCATTGGGGAGGGCACCTGGCCTGCAGAAGGCATTTTTCTAAGCATTCCTGGGTTGATTTAGTTGCTACTACCGCCCTGTGCTGTGGGGCTCCCCTTCTCCCACCCCCATGTTCTTCTTCTACAGACAAATAAGCTGAGGCACAGAAAGCAAGCCTTTACCTGGAGTTGGAGAGCTGGGAAGTGCTCAGGCTGGGGTTGAAAACCAGGAAGGCCGATTTTGGAACCCACACTATACCTCTATTTATTCAACCTCTTAACTTTTTCACTGAAGTCTCTTTCTTCCTACTTCTCTTTACTTTTTCTCACTTGCCAAAAGGCACCTCTCCGATGAAGTGTGACTAAATATCCCCCAAAGGCAATGATTCAGTAGTCAAATAAATGTAAAAACATTCAGATGAGCCACATTACCACTCCACAGAATTTCCTGAATTTTTTTCATTTGTAACATGATTCTCCTAGAAGAGGGTATATCATGGAGCATAGCTCAGATGTATCTGGTTGTGGAACCTATTATTTTTTGCCATCTGGTTGTGCATCTCTAACATCTGGGGGAGCTCCTACTGGTGCAGAACACACTGAGGACACCACTTCACCTAAAAAGCAGCTGGACCTGAGAGGACACCTATTTCTCCTTTGGTTGGAGCCTGAGTTTTCTCCCACGCTTCACAGTCTCATGGGGACGCAGGCTTGGGGGAAGTTCTCCTAGCTGCTTCCAGACCATTGCTCCTGAATCCTCATGGAAATAAAAGCCTCTTCCTTTGAGGCTAATTACATTCATCCATACCACTTTTTACTACTTCTCATTGCCTTTATTTGCTTAACTTCCGACCTCTTCCCTTCTTCACTGAAGACTTTGGCAATTGCAAAGCTATTTTCCTCTCCACCCCAATTCCTTCAATTGTCATGGGCAACATCTATGTAGATGAACCACCCAAGAGCCAGATCTCTGAAGCTCCCTTTTCTCTGTGACCCCCCCATGACCCTTACTCCCCTTCAACCACCTACACCCATGGTTATTGCCCAGAATCCAACGCTGGTAAGAATGTAAACTTCTGTATCCCACAATGACCTAAATCCCCCTCCATCTGATAAGGAAAAAAAACCTGTGCGCTAAGATGGCCGACCAAACTGGCCAGGGAGCTCCAGTCCCTGTCTCAAAGCCCTTCCGGGTTCTTCTTTCCTACCCCGAGCCCTTCCGGGTTCTTCTTTCCTTTCCCGAGCGTGCCAAAATACCAAGTATGTGGAAGTAGGAGGGTATAACTACCCTCCCTGCTTGTGCTTGGGGCTCAGTCCCTCTGGAGAAGGGACTCCGAGCCCACTGGTGTTAAATAAACCTCCGAACCTCCAAAGTCTCTGAGTGCCACTTGGTTCTTCCGCCAGGATCCTGTCCAGGTTCCACAACACATCCAGCTGACTGCCTTCTTTTCAATGCCCCTAATTCTTTACCACATCAGCACCACTATACTTCCACATTTTCTTTTGCTACATGGCCCGTCACCCTGCTTTCCAATCCTTTGCTTTCTTTCCTGCCCCATCTAGAGCCCATGGTGCACAATTGCAGCTCTGTTGTTGGTGTAGATTTCTCACACTCTTAACCTTTTGCTAGACCTTTGTACTTCTGCTTGGTCATCCTTTCATTCCTTCTTAGTCTAGTAATTCTACTGCTTGAAAGAAAAAAGGAGGATGATATTTGTCACTCTCACTGTCCAAACTGGGATATGTATCCACCTCCTTTTCCAGTTATACAAGTAATCGTGGTTTAGACTCCTCCTTCTTCATCTTCCTCCATTCCCTCCTTCCAGGTTAAATAGGGAACAGCCTCCAACATTTGTTGTGCCTTCTGATATAATCAGTTTCAGGAGGAAGGGTTTATAATAATTTCTTTGTTTAATCAGAATATCACAGATTAGCATTTCTAGTCTTTCTACCTTCTTCAGTCAGGCTTCATATTTTTAACATCACTTTTCATTACAGTTGTCAATAGGTTGAATCCGTCCCTTTCACAAACATCCATATTGCAGAACAATTTTTGTTCCTCTTAACATCTTTTGTTGCAAGCCAATTTAGGCCAAATTAGATTGCTCCTGATTTAATTAAAATTCCTGCTGTTCAGAAGACATTTTGTGATGTGCAGCCAGCATACCTAGGAGAAATCTACGTATGTATGTGTGCGCATGCACATAGCGTGATTTCATCGTTTACACCCATTGGGTGCGAGGCTCTTGACCCAGCAAAATCATGTAGGATCCTCCCAGGCACTACATAGGAACATAGCAATACCTGGACAGGTTCTTTACTCTAGGATTTTATAGAGACAATAAATTAATTAATTGAGCAAGATTAATTCTTTATTATGGAAAGAAACCCAAATGTAGGTGATTTGACAGAAGTACTGACAACAGCCATGAGTACAGTGATGTTCTAATATCAATGCGCAGGTCTTTCTCTATAAAGAACTAGGGGTAACCCTAATCCAGTTGGACAAAAAAAAGAGTATTTCTTATCCAGGCTTGGCCTAGATTCCTTTCTCTGTTTTTCCCTCTCCTCCAGCTGATCTGCAGGTGTGTGCCTTATACCATCTTGTCCCATTGATTTTATTCTCAGCCATTACTTCTGTGATTAATCACTGTTCACTTCAAGCAAAGTCTTCATCAATTTATTTATTTTATTTTATTATTATTATTTTTTAAAGATTTTATTTATTTGACAGAGAGAAACACAGCAAGAGAGGGAACACAAGCAGAGGGACTGGTAGCGGGAGAAGCAGGCTTCCTGCAGAGCAGAGAGCCCGATGCGGGGCTCGATCCCAGGCCCCTGGGATCTGACCTGGGCCGAAGGCAGACGCTTAACGACTGAGTCACCCAGGTGCCCTTCATCAATTTATTTTTATTGAAATTTTGCTTGCCTTTGACAAGCTCTGTAAAATTCTGGGTGGCTGCATTTTCTTTTTCTACCTCTGGGGAAGGCTTTTGTTTGCTTGCTTGTGTTATAGCCTTTTCTATAGCCTGAGTGCTGGGTCCCACCTCAGTGTACTGTCATGTGGGGCTTCTTGGGTAATAGAGCTCTTTGAGGTATGAGCTTAGAGTGAATTCTCATATTGTTTAGAGCCAGGAAAGTCACTTGCTGAGCAATATTATGTTGCAGATACTGTCATGGCTCCGCCTTCTCCCTCTACCCACCTGCCAGTATTTGCATCTGTGTCCCTGGGACCTTCTCTCTCCTTCTCCCAGGTACAACTGTCAGAATGAGAGGCAAGCCTGAAGCATCCAGAAATTAACACCCCCAACTAACCTAACTAACTAACTAACTTGATCAGTGACTTCTGAATGTGGTTGTATAAACACCCCTGCTCCCTCCGTTCTTGAACAGGATATTTGTGAGGAGCGTGTTTTGCATTATCTCCCAGAGTTTCCTCAGGGATGAAGTTCCAGTCACCTACCAGGGAAGCTGGCTTAATAGTGTAGTGTCTATGGACTGCCTTCTCTTCCACGTATTATTTCTCCTGATCCCCCACTGGGATTCCCAGCACATTCTGAATAAACATCTCACTCAAATCCTTGTCTCAGGGTTTGATTCTGAACTGACCAAATTTAGAACAAGCATTACACATTGAGCAATAGTAACTCAGGCACATCACACTTAACCATTTAACACTACTGTGAGTTATACTGGCGAAGGACCTCCAATTTTATTTTTCCCCCATTTTTTTTTTTTTGGTGATAAAATATACATAACATAAAATGTACTGTCATAACCATTTTAAGTGTATAGTTTAGTGGTATTAAGTACATTCATATTGTTGTTCAACCTTCATCACTATCTATCTCCAGAACTTTTTTCCTTTTATAGAACTGAAATTCTGTACCTATCAAACAATGACTTCCTCTCTCCAACATCTGGCAACTTCCCTTCTACTTTTTAAAAAAAAAAAATCTCCCTTTTTTTCTCATGTCCCAGCCTCCGGCAACCCCTGCTCTACTCTCTGTTACTATGAGTTCAGCTTTTAAAAAATTTTTAAAATTCTGCATATAAGTGAGACATCAAAGATTTAAGTTCTCTATAAAGTGACCCCAAAACTAAACTACGGAAGAAAGGGTTACAATTTTCTAGGAATTTCAGGATCCACTCACCCCTCTTGAGTGGTTTCTCAGGCTATGAAATACACAATCATTCCTGGAATAACTATAGTGGGTTTAATTCTTGGGAGAAAAAGGGAGCCACAAAGATGATTTCCAATGACATTGAGATTATTAGAGGACGGTAGCAGTGTGAACTTTTTGAAATGTGGTTGGTTAATGCATTATAGATTTTAAAACAATTTACTAAATTATATTCTGAGCAGCCTAAAAGTAAATGTGTTCGGTATGCTTAGAACAGCTGCTTAGCAGTCCAGAAGAATATATTCAAATGCTTCCTGCTAATAGAGAAAGTCTTCAAATGTAATATATCCATGCATTTATTCATTTACCTATTCTGCCAAACATATTATTGGGCACCTACCATGAGGAACATACTCTGTCAAGAATTGGAAATAAAGAGATGAAATCTGAGATTTCCTCCTCTCAGGGAGCTCAAAATCAAATGCGAGAAACAATAAGTAAGTGATTACAGCTGAGAATAGAAAGATGTAAGAGAGAAGCAGACAGAAGAGAGATCCCTGATCAGATCTGGTATTTAGGAGGATTTTCTGAGAGCTGTGACATCCCAGCCCAGTCTTGAGTGAAGCATGGGAGATAATGGGGAGAAGAGAAGGCAAGACACCCCAGGAAGAGGTATCATCAGGAGGACAAACCTGCAGTGGGGCTCATTGTAAGACTTCTGTAAGGTTTGATCCTATGATTGTATAAGGATGGTGCTGCATAGAAGGTGAGGATAGGGAATTGGCCAAATAAGTTTGCACGAGATGCCATTATGTTTGTATTTACATGACTATTAAAAGGAAATCAAAGAAAGTCCTAAGCATGTAGATACTATAGAGTTTTATGAAACTATCTCAAGCTGTGGTGTGATGGTTTTTCCTGTTTTAAGTTTGTTAATAAAGATGAATATGTGACAAAGGAAAAAAGTCTTTCCTCCTAACATGGAGAAAGCTCAGATTTCCCCTGTGGTATAAAGTATATTACTCCAAAGAAAGGCAAATCTCCATCTTCAACCACTCTGTATTTTGCTCCTTTCACTCTAGCTCCTTTGACCTTGGTTTTTCTCAAATAAGTCAAGCTCATTGCACTTGCTAGTCCTACTGGCTAGAATGTTCTTCCTTTGGATTTATCAGGGGAAGCACTTTCCATTTACTCAGATCATCTGTCAACAAAGCCTCACCTTAATCATCACCCCCTTCTCCCTGGCTCTCTATCATCTTGTTCTGCTTCATTTTTCTTCATTACACTTACTGCTGACTGGTGCTATACGTCTACATAGTTACCTATTTGTTTTTCATCTTTCTCATTGGGATGTAAGCACCATGAGGGTTGGTAGGAGCTCTGTATCTTTCATTGGTTTATCTTTAGAACCTCTAACAGTGCCTGATACTGTTCAAAACTGTTGAATAAGTAAATGAATAAAACCCAAGTTCTTCTCAAGCCCAGAGACATGTAAACTGACCGAACAGACCTGGAAGTTCTGGCAAGACATGTTGTCATAAATTCATGACTATGCTTAGGATTAAGCTGGCTCAATACTGTTATGTTCACAAAAAATCACTAGCAATTTCCATAATAAACCCATTTTTCATGGACATATACCCTTTGCTTGCTTTTGTGGACTGGTTACAATAGATGTAATTAAAGCAATAAATAAAAATGCCACTAACCACACGGGACCCAGAATTTACTCCTAAGGGGATTCCATGGGTTCTGACCCCTGTTTCACTAAATATACACTTAAATGGAGGAAGGGAAGAGCTCATAAATAATGAATGAGTGGATGTGTGCCCACTGGCTGCTGACCTCCATAATTCAAGGCCATGGCTTTTCTGAGGTGGAGATCCTTTTGCTCTAGGCACCTAAAGAAGGTGCTCACAATGTTGTTCCCAGAGATCAGAGCTGTTTGCAACTTGTCTCTTGTATGGTTCGTTTATAACCACAGAATATGCTTATCTCCTGAGTGCTAATGGCTAAAGTGGGTGTTGGAAGACAGGTTTTTAGGGAGCTCTCTCACTTCTGCGCATATCACAAGAAAAAGCATTGACAATCTTTTGTTCTGAACTATCTTCCTGAGCAAATTTATATAGCAAGGGGTAGTGAAAAATAAAGATAATCCCTCCCTTCGAAGCAAAGTTAGGCAGGTTTGCATACACACCCTTATGAAACATGGGGTTTCCTAATTTAAATGCCACCCACTGTGAGTTGAGGTGTTACTTGGCTCTCTTCATATCTCTCCAGGGGAATTGGGGTTTGGAGAACTGGCATAATAAAATGCTGGTACTTCGGCCACTGCTATTGCTGTCCCTGTCTCTGATCCAGAGTCTCATGTCTTTTGCCTGCATTCATGAAACAGTTGCAGGTTAACATGTTTACTTGCAAAGAGTGTAAAATCTCACACCTTTACAGTCTTGGTTTTTGGCCTAGGGTACATTCTTGTTGATTTGACAGGATCTATCTGATAATACATACAAAGGTTGGTGACCAGGATAATGAAAACCACATCTTGTGAAGAACAGTTGAAGGGACCCAAAGAATTCAACATAGAGAACAAAAGGTCAGTGAAACCCATAGTCTTCCACTCTGTGAAGAGTGATATAGAAGAAAGGTTGCTCTTTGCCCTGGTTGCTACAGAGGACACAGTCCAAACCAATATAAGGAAGACATAGCAAAACAGATTTTAGCCAATGAGTAAGGAGATATGCCCTTAACTGTACGAACCTGCAAGTAATGCACATGAATGAACTGAATTTTGTAATAAAGATGTAAATTATTTGGATCAGGCTCTAAATAAGTATGCTCAGTAAAGGGATGAGTTTTCTCAATGAGTCCTGTCCTCATGGATAAGGAAAGTATTCAAACACACCTCAGTGATCATGTATGAAACAAGAAATTATTTCAGGTGATAGCTTAGATTTTTTGAACAATCTCAGAGTCTAGAAATTTTTTTATTATTTTCCTGCTGATGCATCTCTTCTAGACTACAGACCCAGAGAAGATAGAATGCAGTTTTGTGTGTACATGCCTAGAACTTTTAACCACTATTTATACTACTTTGCATGCTGCTCTGCCGATACCTTATAAAAGCAAAACTCTAGCCTAGAAGGAGCTGGAAATGGATATGGGTAAGTTGAAGTAGGTGTCAGGTCACACTACCTGCTTCACTATGTAATCATTCATTCACTGCACAATTCTAGACTCTGCACTGGGTGTGTAAAATATGGGGAAAAACAAAATATTGCTCCTTGTCCTTGAAGAATTCTCATCTGGTTAGGAGCACATATGAGCAAATGAACAATTAGAGTATATTTTCTTTAGTGCTAGAACAGATGTAAATCTAGAGTCTTATAAGAACTTACAGGGGAAGGGAGTATATGAAGCAGATTTAGGGATAGAAGGGAGTTAGGGAAGGTCTCAGAATAGACTACATGTGAGCTAAATCTTAAGGGACAAAGAGGGGTTGAACAGTTGTAGGAATGAGGCTAAGGTGTAACCCGCAGAAAGAAAAAACATATCCTGAGGCAGAGTGGTGGGAAGTAATGTGGATTTGCTTGAGACACTGTGCCAAGAGTAATTCCAGGGTTCTGAATCTTGAACTTTGTAGCTCTTCCAGGCCAAGACTCCATGACAAAATGAGTCAGGGCTTGTCCCATAGGACGGGGCATCAGTGGCACTAGATAAACTGGCTTGGGAAGTCTCCAGGTTTTTCAGTTCTTCGAAAGGCATGATGGGTGCTGAGCGCATCCTCTCATGCCTATGAAGAACATCTGAAGCCAGGGTGCAGAAATACTTCTGAAGGGAAAGGACTTGGTTGCTAGGAAACCAATGGCCGCTATTAACCACACCTACAGGGCAGCTCCAGATGAAGTCCTTTCTCTTTAGAAAGGAATTTCTAATTCCTCCCTTCAACTGCCACTGCCTACATATTTAATTTCCTTTTGGGGTGCAGCAGCCATCTGGCCCACTAACAAAGGGTTTCTAACTAATTATGCAAAGTGTTCAGAGCTAAAACTTGGCCAGATGTGAGTCTTTTCTTCACCCCTCCTTTGAAATCAGAAAAAACTGGGCAGGTTTTTCTTTCTTTCTTTGGGACTAAGAACAGATAGCATTGTGACAGTACCATTTAAAGTTTTTACATGCACTTCTTTTTCTAAATAATGTTGATTGAACAAGCACAACTTCAGACAAAGAACAGGCTAAGTGTGGAGGTAAATAAGAGGAAGATGTGGAAATTTTCCCCAATAGGTCATGGTGAAGTTGAAGAGAGAAGATGGAAGAGCAGAAAATGCAAGTGGTAGGAGTCAGTCTGTGCTGGCCTCCTTCATGCTGTGGTCCGGAGCTTAGCATAACTACTCAGTGTCTGGTCCTTGGTAGGTGCTCAGTACAGAGTTGCAGCAGGCAACTAACTGCCCTGTTGAAACAGAACTCATGATTCCCAATCACCCTTTACACACACCATGAGTTCCCAAAAAAGTGAACAAACAGTTAAAGCAATTCAACCGCAGACAAATGACAAGGGCCTAGGAAAGAAACAGAAGCTCAGGAGAGCAGCCACATAGAGGGAGCACCATAACGAGTTCCTAACTGGGATCCCACCCTAAGAGCTGCCATTGGAAGTCAGCTAAATCTTAAAAATTGTTCTGTGCGGAATTACGTCCTTCTCCACAAATACATATGTTGATGTCCAAACCCCAGTACCTTAGAATATGACCTTATTTGGAAACAAGATCTTTAAAGAGGCGATTATGTTAAAAAAGAGGCCAACAGGGTGGGGTCCTAATCCAATCTGACTGGTGTCCTTATAAAAAGGAGAGATACCAGGGATACTCTTGCAGAGAGAAAAAGCCGAGTGAAGACACAGCTGGAAAGTAGCCTCTTGCGGGACAAGGAGAGAGGTCTCACAAGACACCAACTCTTCTGGCACCTTGATCTTGGACTCCCAGCCTCCAGAATGGTGAAAAGATAAATATCTGTTGTTTAAGCCCCCCAGGCTGTGGTATTTTGTTAAGGCAGCCCTAGCAAGTAATAGAAGGAGTTCTTATACAGAGCATCCAAATCTGAGGAGAAGTAAACTTAACCTTATGCTTTTCCTCTCCTGACTGGGAATCCATGGAAACAGCTTAAAGGGTGGGGCTGGTGAGACAGGGGAAGTAAAGGAATCAGAAGAGGAAGAGCAATGGCCTCTGAGGAAAGAGACTCAGGGCTCCCTGCTGAGTCAAAGGCAGGAAGCCAAAGGTCTGTCCCTTCCTCCATTGAATAGCTTACTATTTCCTCCCCTCCCATAAATCAACATCAGAAAAGGGCACATAACACAATCTCAGAAGTGGGAGCAGTCAGTCCCTGGGAATTTTAACCTTACTATGTTTAATAGAAATTTGCCATCAGTCAGCACCTTCCCTCTCCAACCTGTTCCCTTTCTTCTCTCTGCCCATCACCATCCAAGACCTCTGACTCCTGAGAAGATGCACCAAAAGGAACTTAATAGGTATTCTAAAGAATTCCTTTGAGGAAAAAAATTAACTGGCCTTAAATATCACTAGTAGAATGTCAGGGCAAGGAGAAGTTCTGTTCAGACCTAGTCAGCAAGAGCAAGACCAAAAAAAATTTAAAGTATGGCAACTACAGAAAAAAATGAAGAGAAAGAAAAATGCATTCAAAATACAGAGAACCCAATCTAGAAGAAAACATAATCCAAAAAACAGAAGGCAATTCCTCACCAGTGTTTCTAGTTATTGAGAATATGAGTGTGAATTCAATAAAAACAAGTGTTCAAAGATGAGATGATAAAGCAATAGAACATGATGAAAAGGGACATTGCAGTCTTAAGGAAGAAAAAGAGTCAAATAAAATACTTTCATTATAGAACTAAAAAAATAAAATTAAAAAAGTAAGGAGAGGAACAGACACGGCTAAAAATTCAATTACTGAAAATGTGAAAAGACTTGAAAATAACACACTGAAGACAGATTAAAAAGAGCAAGGAAAGTAATCAGACCCTAATAGAGAGGGAGAGTAGAAAAAGAAAAATGCAACATTCATTCACATTTGTTTAATAAATATTATGAAGCATATATGTGTGGACAGTCTGTGCCTTCAAAGGGTTTAAAGACAGTAAACAAATCAATATGTCAGAAGATGACATGTGCTAAGGGGAAATACAAAGCAAGGTAAGAGGATGGAGATGTTGCTATTTTTATATAGGATGGTCAGAGAAAGACTCTTGGATAGGGTAACCCTGGAGGGGGGACTGAATAAAGGGAAAGAGTCAACCCAGAACCCCAGGGCACACATGCACAAATGTAAAAGCCTTAGTGTGGGAACATGTCTGCTATGTCTGCTATGTCTGGGGAGCAGCAAAGAGGCTGGTGGAGGGCTGGTGGGGGACTGATGGTAACTAGAGTGGAGTCATCAATGGGGAAGGTACCAGGAATGAGGCCAGAGAAGTGGCAGGAGCCATATTTGCATCACCCTGTGGGCCACTGTGGGGATTTGGGCACGTGTTCCATAGACTTGTTTGAGCAGAGGAAGGTCAGGCCCTTTCTGGCTAATTTGTTGGAAACTGATTGTTGTGCAGTCTGTGTGGAGAAGCAGGGAGACCAGTTCAGAGGCTACTGCAGAATGAAGCAAGAGACAATGGTGGATTAGCCTAGGATTAAAGGGAAGGTAGGTAAGAAATGGTCAGATTCTGGGATATTTTAAAGGAAAACTAAATAAGAAAAATAAGATGGGGGTATGGAAGCAAGAGAGAAGTCAATGATAACTCAGAGGTTTTTGGCCTGGACCACTGGAAAGCTCAAGTTCTCATTTATGGGAATGGGAAGGCTGTGGTAGAAGATTTGCAATGGGAACCAGAGTTTGGATTTGGATGTGTTAAGTTTGACTCTTAACTCAAGAAGAAATCAAGCAGACAGTTGGATGTCTAATTCTGGAAGAGTCAGTTAACCAAGGAGAGGTCAGCTTAACAATATAAATGTGTGAGTTATCAGTGCATAGTTGAAGTCCTTGAGGTGGAGCACACAACAAATAGAACAGAAAAATTATTCAGGGATATAATTAAATAAGAAATCCATGATTCTGCAGATTAAGAGTACTTGCTCTGCTTCAGGAAAATTCAATGCAGAGCACCTAAGCAGAAAGCACATGCAACTCAGAGATACATCCTGGGTCAGCCGCTGGAGTTCAAGGATAAAGAATGAGCTTTTCAGACATCCAGGAAGAATACGTAAGTCACAAAGAAAGGAGACAGAAGGCTGACCACAGCATTATTCCATAGTCAAAGGTAATAGACCAATGTCTACATTTTCTGGAGGAAAATGTGATTCAAGAATATTAGATATAACCAAGATGTTGTTCAAGAACAGGGCAACAGGCAGATATTCTTAAATAACTCACATAACTCAGGAAATATTGCACCCCTGAGCCTTTAATGGAAAAAAAAATTACTTGAAAATAAAATCAAGTCACTTAAGAGATGAATCAAAGTGTTGAACTCAGGAATGGAGGATGTGGTAAAAGTGAGCATTGAGTCAATTTATAAAGATCTGCTACTAAATAATGGTGGGAATTATTCTTACAAAGCAGAATGCAAATACTACAAACCTTGACAGTGTAAAAATGATGCTCCGACTAGCAAAAATCAGGAGGTGGTGGGAGAGAGAGTGGGAGGAAGTGTGAGGGTGCTAATGGAGTCAATCAATGCTGCCTAAAATTGAAATGTGTAGATTAAAAACTAATTGTAGATAAAAACTAATGCCTCTAATTGTAATCTTCATAATTTTATTTCTTAACATGAGAGTATTTTTAAATATCTATTATATCAAAGATTCATTTCAAGATTAACAGTTCCTTCCATTTCATTTTAATTTCTTTGTTTTGGTAAATTCAAATGAAATTAAGCACTTTTAATGAAAAATAGGGCTTATAGCATGATCCCATTTTTAGAGAAACATCTATCAATTTTACAGCTATCTATATTTATATATAGAAAAACATGTGGAACAATATTCACTTAAAATATTGATGATTAGCTTTAGGTGAGATAACTTGAGGCAATATTTTAATTTTGGGGGAATTTTCTGTATTGCTGATCACAATGAGCATATATTATTTTTACAAAAAGATCACCATTTTTCCTTAGAATAAAGAAACCATGAGAGATTGCTTGCAATTGACTGCCAGAATGATTGAGAAAAGAGATCCTGGGGTTAGTGGGTGGGGAAGGCTTCTTGGATGAGAGTCTTTAAACAGAGAACTTACTGATGGGAAAGAGCTGAATGGGCCAAGGGAAGGAGAAATGTATGAAGCTATGGAATCATGTAGGAAAGGCCTGGGTACAGATATTTTTTATTCATGGGATATAACAGCTTCCTTATATTCATTGCCTATTATGTGTCAGACTACAAATATCTATCTCTTGTAAGGTAAAGGTTATTATCCCCATGTGTAGTGAGGGGTTAACTCAGCAGACACAGAGTGTTCAAACCCTGCACATTACAAAGAAAGGACTTTCTTAACTGTCCCCTTAACTGTTTCCTGGGAGACATACTCTGACTCCCTGGAATATCCTGCCTAGTGAAAGTGTCTTTGTTTACCTGTGTCTTGGCCCATAGCAGATAGTTTACATAGCATATGCTAGTATGATTTATGGTGAATACCTCTTTGTTCTCCTGGGGCCTATCCCATATCAGTTCAACATCTGGGGGCCTGAAGCCTAAGTTGTTAAGGTCAGTCACATAAGCACTCTACGACCAACTTGTCAACATGACTGATCCCCAGTAAAAACCCTGGATACCCAGGCTTGGGTAAGTGTCTCTGGTTGGCAATATTCCATATATGTGGCCACACATCATTGCTAAGAGATCTTAGTGCTAAATGTATGAATCCACTGGGAAAGGGCAACTGGAACTTTGCATTTGTGTCTCTTGGACTCTACTTTGAGTACCTTTTTCCTTTGGTGATTTTAATCTCTATCCTCTTTATGGTAATAAACCATAATCACGAGTGTAAAAGATTTTCTGTGCTCTGTGAATCCTTCTAGTGAATCATGAAATCTGGGCATGGCCTTGGGACCTCTGACTTGACCTCACATTACAGATGAGGAAACTAAAACTCAAAGCATTTTATGTGACTTGCTCATGGTTACACAACCAGTAGACTGAAGATCCAGGATTTAAACCTAGTTTCCTGGCTATAAAGCCTTACTTTTCTCATGATACCAGAAGTTTTCAAACTTTTTTTTTCCAGGAACTTAATACATTGGGGTATGTATACATGAATATTTAATGGAGCCCCAATATAGAAATTAATTACACAAATATGGTACCTTCGTTGAAGTGTCAGGGGAAGGTTTCGAGTTGTATCATTTGGTCCCACTCACCCAACCCCCACGGAGCCATTGAGGTATCGTCATTGCTAAATTAGACCTCTAGGGGTGAGGTTATACTCGGTATTCCTGGGGCTGCCCATGTCCCAGGAAGCCCCTTAATTTCAGATAAGGCTGTATGTCTTCTGTTGCAGTGCCCCTGGAACTTGAGTGTGGACATGAGTCACCTGGGATCCTGTTACAATGCAGACTGATTCAGCAGGTTTGGTGGGGCCTGGGACTATGCATTTCTAACCAGTGCCAGGTGATGCTGCCGCTGCTGCTGGTTCTGCTGCTGCCAGGGCCACACTTTGAGTGGTGAGGGACAGGAGCACCCTTCGCTTTCTGTCCCTCAGCAGGTATCACAAGGGATTGTGATTTCCTTTTTGTTGTTTCCCTTGATAACCTGTAAATCCCCCAAGGAAAAGAGCCATGCCCTGAGCCTCCGTATTCCCTATACTGGTAGGGTACCCAGCAAAAAGTAGGTGCTCACAAAAGTGGATAGGCAGAGAAAAGAGTAAAATTCCTTAAGATGAGCCCAGGATTCATGCCAGAGGACCAGTAAGCATCAGTATGAATCCAGTAAACTAAAGGCCTTGGTGTGGATGCAGGAGGGAACCCAAAGGTCAGTTAGACATGGGGATTCTGTTACCCCTTAAAGAGATCACTGGCAAGCATGAACAGTGTCTGGAGGACAGAGGGAGTATGCAGGTTTGAGATGGAGTAAGTTAACTTTATTGGAATCTTCAGGAAAAATGGATGCTGGGAAATGCCCCTGGACTGTGTCATTGAAAACCAGGGGTTCAAACTTTTCTCAAGACTAGTCTTCATACGCACACCAAGATGCTGCTCTGTGCAAGGCAAATGGAGCTATTTTGACTCTGTAATTCCAAAGTGGTCCATTAATATTGGCTTGACGATTTGTGTCAGGCAGAATCCACAGAGCCCCTGTGAGGCTCTGTTGCACAGAGGGGAAAGGCTCAGAGAAGTCAAGCAACTTGCCTAAGATCACACAGAGCATGAGCTGCAGCCAGCTGGGTACAGTTTACTGATGCCTAATTTAGAGTTCTTTCAACTGCAACACACCGAATCCCAGAGTAAAAAGCCATTGTGTGTCCCTATTGTGGCATTTTCAGGGAATTGGGAAATGGTGTAGTTCTACTCACAAACAGAACTATAAAAAGTTTAAAAAATTCATCTTCACGGAATCCTAAATGAACCTTGGACCTTTGGCCAATGACCTCTAAATGAAGCTGATTGAATCCATGGGAGGTATTGCTTGGAGCGGGCAGGACTGCCGCCTGACATAACTCCTCATCTGTTCAAGGGATAAAGGGAAAAGCAGTGTCACCCCTTATCTGAAACCCCCCTTATCTGGAGAATTTTGACTAGAACTTCATGTTAATTAAATTGTTTCTAGGGCCTAAAGTATTATATGGAATGTTTGCTTTCTAATGACCACCAGATGGTTTTTCAAGGCTAATGAAGGGTGTATAATGACTCCCAGATTCCTGGTAGAAGCTGTAGAAGTCAGCATGCTGTCAACCAAATGGATGCTCTGGGCGGACTTAGCGCTCCCCAGGGCCTGCCACCAATCTAGGACTTGGGCAGCAATGGGGCAGGAGCTTTGCCATGCTTGTTGTGTTTGTTCTAGGCTCATGGCAATGAGCTCAGATGCCACTGGGTCCAACGTTAGTTAGCACATAGTAGGTACTAGATGGAGCATTCTCGTAGAATTTGTAAAGATCAGAGTTGGAATGGATCTTAGAGTTCAGATTTGCCCATCTTTAAAGAGTATGAGAATCTCCTTTTATTATTTAAAAAATAACTTTCTTACTTTTACTTTATAATTAAAATCATTATCTCTGCAGAAAAATTAGAAGGTATAGATAAACAAGGAGAAAAGAAGTAAGAAAGAAGGAAATGAAAGAAACAAAGAAAGAAATAAAAAATACCGTAGAAAAAGAAAAAGACAAGGAAAAAAATAGATCCTTTTGCCTAACTCTGGTATGGCTGAAACAAGTTCGTCTGGGAGCCATTTGCCAATTCATATATTTGTCTAAAATTCAGTATCTGTTGCATCTTTTTGGATCTCATTCTTTGTACTTCCATCTTTTTAGTGTTTTTAAAACATTTTTAACTTAAGAGCAATTCTGACTTATTTTTGTGTATCTAATTAGGATTGATCAAAAGTGCAATGTTTTATAAATTATGAGAAGCATCCAAAAGAGGCTTAATTTGAGCAAACTACTTGTAGATATTTACAGAACTAGTCTTTAGGAAAATTGGTTTTAGGTGAAGTGGCTGTTATGAAGTCTATTGCCCGTGAGTAACCAGTCTTTATATTTGGTCTCTGTCTGTCCAGTCTTTTGACATGGATTTGCTCATGCACTATAAAGCATAGTGTATATGCACACACACACACACATACCCACATATATATGGATATTCCATCAGATACATTAAATGTACCTTACATGTATATTTTGTACAGATACATTTAAGCAAAAATTAGATCTTAATTTAAAACTGTACTCAACTAATGGGAACTATATATCACCAGAAATTCTGTTATGGCACTACTTTAAATACCCAAGTACTGTGTGAGTCTACTGATAAGTTACTGTAGGATATTGCAGTTATTTCCAGTGCTCTGCCATTACTAACAATATACTCTCTTACTTACTTTCCTTTTTGCCCTTAACAATATATTTCAAACACCTTTTCATAACAGTGTGTGTGGATAATTCTTTTGGACAGTTACATAGTAGTCTATAGAGTAGATGTACTATGTAATCTTTTAAAACTATTCCTTATTCCTTGGGGATAAACTTGTGTGTGTATACATAATATTTCCTCAGATTAAATTCCTAGAGGTGGTATGCATGTCTTTAAGGCTTTTGATACACATATTTCCAGATTTGCTTCCAGGAGAGTTGTGCCAATTTATATTTCTTCAGTAGGATGTGCCAGTGACAATTTCCCCACACTGTTCGCAGCACTGGGTTGTTCTCTTTCTCTCCCCTTTCATTCCCAAAACAATACATGCTCGTATTAAAAACAAACAAAAGAACCCAATAAGTACAGATTTATAGAGAGCAAAAAGAACCAAATTCCCTTCTGTTCTCTGCATTTCTTCCTTTGACACCCACCCCATCCTATTTTCCTACCAAAAGGGACCTCTGTTAAAAGTTGGTGGGTGTGCTTCCAGAACATGCTTTTATGCATTTGCATTGCGCATTCTTGACCATAAAACTAACTGGACTATATATACACTCTATTTCTTGTTTTCATTTTTTCACCCAAGATGGTATTTCAAACATCTTTCCATGATAGTATATATAGATGATTCTTTTGAACAACTACATAGTTTATGGAATGGGTATGCCACAACATTTTAAAACTATTCTTGATTAATGGACATTTAGCTTCTGTATATTCACTGTTTCTAATATTTAAGAAATTGATTCATTTGATAAATGAGAAAATTTATGTTAATCTTTCTTTTTGAAAGATTTTATTTATTTATTTGACACAGAGAGAGAGAGATCACAAGCAGGCAGAGAGGCAGGCAGAGGGAGAAGGAGAAGCAGGCTCCCTGCTGAGCAGAAAGCCTGATGCAGGGCTTGATCTCAGGACTCTGAGATCATGACCTGAGCTGAAGGCAGAGGCTTAACCCACTGAGGCACCCAGGAGCCCCTATGTTACTTTTATCTTAATACATATTTCCCTGATTTATAATTTTGGTAAACTTTCTCGTATACTTACTGACCATTTGTATGTCTCCTGCAAGTTGTCAGGTCACATGTTGAAGCAGACATTTCTAATAATATGCTTGACTGCATTTTCTGGGTCTTTTGTTTCTGAGTGGGGCCAGGTATCTGCCAATTTGAAAATGAGTGGTAGAAATACGTATCACTTCCAGGATAAGGCAGTTATGAGTGGATGTGTCCTGGAATACTAGGGAGGCCCATGTTGGAAGGGGTCCCCAAATCACTGCTTAGAGCAGAGGCCCCCAGTCCACTCATGATGGACTGTGATAGAAGTCAGGAGTAAACTAACTCAGTGGTAAGCCACTGGGATTGGGCTTGTTTACTACCAAAACTAGCATTATGTACCTTGAAAACATATGTATGGGCTTTTTTTTTTATCTTCAAAAATTATGCCTGGCTCTCAAATAATAGTAATTTTATTTTTAGTGTTTGGGAATAAACACGTTTAAATTCAATAGCCTGGGGGCTTTTTTTTAAACTTGCTTTCCCTGCTAGGCACATTTCTCCCACGCAGCAGGCTGACTCCTTTTCTTCTTTCAGGTCTTGGTTTAATCATCACTACCTCAGGGGCTCAAGTCATGATCCCTGGGTGCTGGGATCGAGCCCAGTGTTGGGTTCTCCACTCAGCGGAGAGCCTGCTTCTCTCTTTCTCTCTGCTGCTCCCCCTGCTTGTGTGTTCTCTCTCTCTGTGTCAAATAAATAAATAAAATCTTTTTTAAAAAAATCATCACTAACTCAGAGAGCCCTTCTCTCACCACTGATCTAATGAAACAGCCTCCCCACACCTTAGTCTCACTCAGAGACGGCTTTCTTCACAACACTTGTAGGAAGTTTTATTTATACGTTTACTTATGTGCTCACATTTGCCTTTTGCTCTTCACGGTAAGTCACTGAAGAAAGGGCTAGGTGACTGGTGCTCTCCTTTGTGCACTGAGCAGAGATTCAGCAGAGGGTATGAGCTACCATAGGTGCTCA
>CM053604.1:8893935-8947335 GCA_028646535.1 Procyon lotor | reverse complement strand
CAGGCTCCCCGCTGACTAGAGAGCCCGATGTTGGACTCAATCCCAGGACCCTGAGATCATGACCTGAACAGAGGCAGAGGCTTTAACCCACTGAGCCACCCAGGTGCCCCTCTACATACATTTAAAAATAGGTGTAAGTTCCCAGACAATGCTTGCTTGGAATACAGAAGGATTTATTGGTTTCGTAGAGTAATTCCATAGTTTCTAGGAAATTGCAGCCTATGGTTAAGGCCGGTGGTGTAATCAGACAAATTCATTTAGCAAATGGCAAAACTGAGACTCCTAGAGAAAGAACTTGTCCAAGGTCACTAAGAGAGTGATTGCTTATACAGGACTGGAATCGGATTCTCCTAATACCTTTAGCAGGAGTTATACGGGGCTATAGAGACCCTTGACGTCAAACCCCCAGCTCTGTCACTTACTGACCATATGGCTTTTGCTTATTTGTCTCTTTTTCCTTTGTAAAAAGGGGACAATAATACTCCTATGTCGCTGGGAAGTTTGAATAGGTCATATATATATATATATAAGGTTATTAAAATGAAACTGTCTCTCTCTGAATAGGTGGTCAATAAACAATTATGGTTACAACACATGGTTTATATTTAGAGGACATTACTCATGCTTCCCTTATTTCCTCATTCACATTATTGGCCCATCTTTGTTTTATTGCCAGGTCCTTACTGGGTGCCAGAGCACCAAGGATGTTGAAAGCATTACCTTCTGCTCTTGAGAGTGTCCAAGTCTAGTGGCCTAAGGAAGACTTATAAGCAGGTGGTTG
Organism: Procyon lotor; assembly: GCA_028646535.1. Lineage (NCBI taxonomy): Eukaryota > Metazoa > Chordata > Mammalia > Carnivora > Procyonidae > Procyon > Procyon lotor. The sequence goes on along the minus strand of CM053604.1, from coordinate 8,946,554 downwards.
GATAAAGCAGGATCAATGCTGGACATAGGTACGTACGAAGGCAGTAATGGGCTCCACCTAATGTGGTACTGGGGCACAGAGGATTTTCCTTGATTTCCCCCTTCAGAAAGTAGGTAGCTGCATCTCCACAAATGCATAAGGTTTTCTAGGTGAGCAGTATAAGGAACAGAAGCACATAAAAGCCCAGTGATGTGACAGAGTATGGTGTTTTGAGGGGACACAGGAGTTTAGAGTCTCTGGATAACCCCTTTACTTTCTCTCTCCCTTTCTCTCTCATCATATCACTGCTGCAGCTACGGGGTCTCAAACTTGAGTGTGTTTCAGAATCACCTGGAAGCCTTGTTGAAACACGGACTGCTGAGCCTCACTCTCAGTAGGTTGGAGGCGGAGCTTGGGAATTTGCATTTCTAGTATTCCCAGGAAATACTGATGTTACTTGTCAGGAAACTGCACTTTGAGACAACTGGTCTACTATATGGCTCTCATTCTGGCTGCACATTAAAGTCATCTTGGAAACTTTGAAAAATAGCAATGTCTGAACCCTGCCTCCCAAATATTTTATTTTGGTTGATTTAGGATGGAGTCAGATGTGGGTATTATGAAAAAGCTTTCTAGGTGATCCTAACACACGTCAGAACTGAGTATTGTTGCTGTACCAGCTCATGGCGTGGCTTCTTTCATGGAACACAAATAAGACAAGATTGGAAACCTCACATAATACCTATTCAGCTGATATCACTTGGTTGGTTTGCCCAAAGTTCCACCCTCTTTCATGCAAGTGGCCAATATGTGCAAAGAGTAATGTACTTTCATAAAGTCAAACTGTATAATCTCAGTAAAATCATGTCTGTGTCACATCTCATGAGATGAAAATGCTAAGTGCACTTGGTTGAATCTGGTAGGACTGGGACCTCCCACTGCAGTGAGGTATCAGGGTCCTAGACTCCTGGATAAAGTTACTTAAATCTTTCCTTACAAAGTTCAGGACTGGTTCTGCAAACTGGGGTGAGGTAGAAAGAGGGGTGGAGGAATTAGGCACTACCTGATTCTCTGCTCTTCTTTCTCCTAAACGGAAGAGCATGGAAATGTCAAAGTCATTGCCAGCTCTGCAATTCCTGGATTCTATGCTGAGTTTCTATGAATGTAGTTACTGATTCTTGAGCCCCCACCATGTGCTGATTCCCATACTATGTCTTGTGTGTGCATTCCTTCATGAAACCTCACAACTTTTAAACAAGATACTTTCATTCTTTTTTGTAGATGAAAAACCGAGTTTCAGAGAAATTAAGTATTTTCTTTTCTTTTTTTTTTTTTAAAGTTTCATTTATTTATTTGCCACAGAGAGAGAGATCACAAGTAGGCAGAGGCAGGCAGAGAGAGAGGGGGGGAAGCAGGCTCCTCACTGAGCAGACAGCCCGATCCCAGGACGCTGAGATCATGACCTGAGCTGAAGGCAGAGGCTTTAACCCACTGAGCCACCCAGGCGCCCCAAGAAATTAAGTATTTTCTTGAAGTAGTGGTTGCTGAGCTGAGATTCCATCATGCTGCTGGGTAGTGCCTTTACTTTCCTTTTGGCCCAACATTCCCTTAAGGCATGTTGTCTTCCTGTCCTCTACTTCCCTGACCATGCCCCATCACAGCCAGCAGAGCTGGGGATTTGCAGGCTGCATTAGCAGCTCTGCTTGAGGTTCAGGGCTGTGAATGCAATATGAGAGCTGTCAGCATAGTTATATTTTTGTCTCTGCATATTTGACTATGCAGGGGCCAGCTGAGAGTAGGCAGGGCTTTGGACATAACCAGCACAGGGGTTTGCAGGCTTAAGGCAATGAAAAGAGAGTAGGCAGGGGAATTGAGGGAATATGCAAGGTGAAGAATCTAGCCATGGATCCTGGTATCTAGCTTGGAGAGCCACTGTGTGAGGGTGAAGGAGACTAGAAAAAAAATAGCATCAGTGGATTGGAGGCTCCCAGAGGGTTGAAGAGCATTTTGGATTAGAGTACTGGAGAGAATGATTTGGAAAGTTAGAATGTGGTGGTTGGAAAATGGGATAAAGACATGGTGATTGTGGAAAGAGGGCAGTTATTGGTAAGGACAGGCTCCCAGGAGGGTATAACCAGTGGTGTGAGGCATTAGGATGTGAAGACTGAATTTGCAAAGAGAGTAGGTCAAGGAATTTAGAGGCCAGCAAATTAAAATACTCACTTCTAGGTGTAGCTCCCAAATCTCAGCATACTCCACTATCACCTGGAAGGGTCCCCCATGACTTGCATCTTCCCCATACCTGCTATGGTCCAAGAATTTGCACTCTAAACATGTTCCTGTGGGATCCTGATGCTGCTGTCCCAGGATCACACTCTGAGAATTTCTGATCTACAAGGACAGAGGAATCACAGAGAATCATGTCAGGTGTAGAATCTTAACCATCAGGGAATCAATTAAAAGGCCTTTGCCAGGACACATTTTTATTATCACACAGAGACACATAGGGTATAGGACAAAGAATCTTATACTTCATTGTGCATTACAATTATCTGGGGGACTGGGAAAAATATAAAGTCCTGGGTAAACCCAAAAATTCTGAATCCATAGATTTAGGATGAGATTCAGATATATGTATTCTAACAAATGCCAAGAATGTTTCTGAGCAAGCAGTCAAAGGACCACACTTCAGAAACACTGGTACAGAGTTGCAGTCCAGCTTGGTCTTACCCTGGCCCTATTTATCAACTTCTCTGAGGTGTAGATTTCTTGTCTCTAAGATGGGAATAAGTAATCTGTCTGCAAGACGGTTGTAAGGATTAAATAGAATAAATGTGAAAACCTTTTATAAACATTAACTCTCTATCAGTTGTTTAATTTTTATTAATGCTACTCATTATTTTGTTAGTGGAACTTTCCCCGTGTATCCAGGGTATCAATTTTACAGAGAGGAGAGATGAGAAGAAAAAGAGAATTTGCAGGGTGCCTGGGTGGCTCAGTGGGTTGGGGCCTCTGCCTTCGGTTCAGGTCATGCATGATCTCAGGGTCCTGGGATCAAGCCCCGCATCAGGCTCTTTGCTCAGCGGGAGCCTGAGCAAAGCTTCCCCTTCTCTCTCTCTGCCTGCCTCTGCCTTCCCCTTCTCTCTCTCTTCCTGCCTCTGCCTGCTTGTGATCTCTCTCTCTGTGTCAAATAAATAAATAAAATCTTAAAAAAAGAAAAAGGGAATTTGCATTTGTTGATTTCCTACTATGTGCAAGGAATTATAGTAGGTGTTTTACTTATGTTTTTCAGTTTTAGTCTCATAGCAAACAATTTTCAGGTAAGGAATCTCTTGGGGCTTGTGATGGAAGTAAAGAATCAGATTATTCTTCCTTTTGAGTTTCCAGCCAACTAAGAAATAAACAAAAAAGTCACCTAAAAATCAAATGTCTTAATAATGGTAGAATCAGACCAGAAGCAGAGGTGACCATCCTACCTCCCTCTGCTTATGTCACACACACACAGGGATAGACACACACTCAGCAAACACACCCCTTGTGCCAGCTACTACCCTGTTGTATCTTGGCTCGAAACCTGCCCTTTGATGCTCAGCTCTATGATGCTGGGGCATTTCTGCTTTGTCAGCTGCTCCTTGTTAGGATCTGCCAATAGGGGACACTAGAGAGAGGGTGTAGGAGGCTGGATGGAAGAGGAGGCATCTGTCTATGGGCTGCCCATCTTCCCTTTTCTGTGGGGACACATCCCCACAGAGGTGGGTCCTTCCTAAAAGCAGCAGCTGAACCTGGTTTGCTGCTTTTTCAACAGAACCAGCCTCATCACAGTCCCTCTGCCTCCCGGTGCCCTCCACACTGGCAGATCCCCTCCCCAGAGGTCTGGCTCCATGGTTGCACCTCTGAGCTTTGTTTCCTAACCAGGGTCTCTTCCTCCTATTCCCCCATCTCTATGGGTGGTAGCTGCTTCTGGCAGTTACTATCTCTGTGACTCTTTGGGTTTTCTTTTATCCTTTCAGTTTCCTAGGTAACAACTTTATACCTAGTTAACAATTCTTTATATTAAATTCCCTCTTTTCAAATAACTGGTGTGATTTCTGTCCCCCAAATGCACTTTGGCTGATAACTTGCTCACACACACATGTGCACACCAGGCAGAGCAAATAAACAACTGCAGACTGCCTCCCTTCATTCCCGCAATGCCAGGGTCAAGGTCTACTCCCGATAGTTTACACATGGAGGAGGGAGAATGTATACGTACAGGCAGGCTTATCCCTTATTCCAAAGAGGAAGATGAAACTATAAAAGAACAGAACTACACCTGCCTAATTTCCTGTTGAGGATGCCACCGAAGGACTGTCCATCTGCCTTTGGTGGATTTTCTCAAATGTTGATGTCTTCTCTCAATACTATCCTTACCCCATCCCTGTTCATGGAAATTAATGCAGTGGCATAAAAATCATCCTTCTTAGCAAAGACTCAAATGACATCACCTACACAAACATACAGGTTAAGTCACCATCTCAGGCTCAGGTGTCTGGTGCAAAGTCCTGTTTTTCCCATGACATGATGTGGCCTTTCTTAACAGCCTAAGTAAGTCCCATGAATGGCACTGGGGAGCATATTTCTGCCCACAACTCCAGGGATTCATTTCATTTTTTAGGGAAAAAAAGGCTTTGCTGTGCCTGGAAGAGATATTACTGGTCATGTCTACTTCGAACACCAGACAACAGTACCTTCTTTTCCAATGTTTTCATTTGCGGCAATGGCCAAGTGTTTACAAATGAGCTACTTCTCATCATTTAGTGGTAGAGGTGGAGGAAAAGATTATACTGTGTCTTAAAGATGAGGTTCTCAGCTTTTCCTCTCACCTCCTTTCCCCTTACTCTCTACTACACAAAATTAGTTATTCACAGGGCCATAGGACTCAATGTGTCTCTAGAGCTGACCTGGATTATTTCCATCTTTGTAAACCTTTGGCATATTCTTTTGCCCAGTTCAATGCAGTTTGGTGCAACATAGACTCTCTTGTTCACATGTCTTCTGCCTCTCCCTGGAATAATTTCTTTGGAGGAAGGGACCACATTTTATTCATCTGTGTATCTCTCCAGCTCAGAGTTCTAAAGAAATTCATGGGGCTGAGAATTTGAATAGAAACAGAATACATCTTTATTTTCACTAACCGCTAACAGAAATTCAGCCTGTCCTTCAATCATGAACGTAGGCAAGAGCCATGATAGAATCATAGTACCTATCTCTTTGCCACTGGTAGAAATCCCAGATGTTTTTATATCACATTATAGGTTATTGCAGACATCTCAAAATATCTTAGGCTCATCACAACTCTGAAACTGTGGTAGCTATTAGACTTGCTGCTAGATTGTGTTATGATGTTTAAATAAAGAAACACATATATTACTGTGTCACAGTTTTTTAAAGTATTTTGAAAACTGTATTTCAATGTAATTGGTTTCCTCTGTAATCCTATATTTTTGTTTTATGCATTTAAATACATTATTCTAAGAAAGGAGTCTCCAGACTTTGCCAAACTGACAAAAGAATTCCTGTCTTAGTGTCTAACTCAATGCTTTGTTCAAGGTTTAGTGAGTGAAATATATAGTGAATGAAAGAATTAGATTAAATAATTTGTTTCAAGGAAGAATACTTGGTCTAAATTAATACATAATACTGGCATAACAGAAATTATTTGGCGAATAAATCCATTTAAACTCATAGTTCTCATAGCATACTAAAATCCATTCTAGATCAATTAAAGAGTTATGTATATATTAAAAATAAAATTAGATTCATTTATTTGTTGAATAGTTATTGGATGCCTGCTATATGCCAGACACAATTCTAAGCAGTAAGATACTGCAATAAATAGAAATAAATTACCAGTTACAATTGGTGCTGGAACAATTGGACATCCATACAATGGACCCCAATACATAACTTGTACCACAAAAATACATTACCCCAGATAGATCATACTTTTAAAATTAAATTCTTAATCTATAGACTTTTAAAAGAAAATATGGTAGAAAATCTTGGTAGAATTATTAGATACAATACCAAAGGAGTCCATTTAAAAAAACGAATAAATTGGACTTTATCAAAATTAAGAATTTTTGCTCTTTGACAGTTACCATTAAGAAAATATAAGACAAACGTTACAGACTGGGAGAAAGTATTTATAAATCATATATCTGATCAAAGATTGTGTCCAGAATATATAAAGAACTCTTGAAACTCATAATAATAAGGAAGTAAACGTACCGATAAAAAATAGGCAAAGCATTTAAACAGGCATCTCACCAAAGAACATAAATAGATGGCAAATACACTCATTAAAAGGTGCTTAGCATAAATGGTCATTAGGGAAACAGAAATTAGAACCACAACAAGATACTACCACTTGCCTATTGAAATGGCAAACAAAGCAAACACTGACAATTGACAACTGATATTACCAAGTGCTGGCAAGAATGTGGAACAATTGGAACTCTCATTCACTGCCATTGAGAGTGCAAAATAGTCCAGCATTCTGGAAAACAATTTCACAGTTTCTTACATGATTAAACTTACATTTAATATGTGATTTACCACTCCTGGGTATTTACCTAAGAAAAATGAAAGCTTATGTTTACAAAACAATATATACGCAAGTGTTCATAACAGCTTTATTTGTCAGAGCCAAAAACTGAAAACAACCCAAATGTCCTTAAACTGATGAATGAATAAACAGACTGTGGTATAATCCACACAATGTCATACTTCTTAGCATTAAAAAAGGAACAAATTACTTATACATGCACCAACATGAATGAATCTCATATGTATTATGTTAAGTGAAAGAAGCCATAAAGGCTACAGACTATGTGATTACATTTTTATGTATTCTGGAAAAGGTAAAAGCAGAGATGCAGAAAACAGATCAGTGGTTGCCAGGGACTGGGATGGGAGGAGGGGCTGGCTGTAAAGGGGCACAGGGATTTTTTGGGGGGGAGGGTGATGAACTGTTTTATATTTTGATTGTGGTAATGGTTTCATGACAATGTATTCGTTAAAACTCATAGACTTCTACACTAAAAAGGATAAGTTTTATTGTATGTAAATGACACTTTAGTAAAAAATGAAAAAATTTAGGCAACCCCCCCCAAAAAAAAACCAGACCAACAAATTCCTAGCTCCTTTGAGGAAAACAGATTTAAAAAAATATACAAGAAAATACAAATCACTTAATGCTAATGAGTGTGAAGAACAGATGAGCAAAAGGGGTCAGGAATGAGGGAACATGCATGTACATTTACAGAGGCTAGTCAGGGAAGACCTTGCTGATAATGGGAGTTACAAAAGACCTGAATAGAATTAATTGTATTTTTAAAATTGCAGGAAGATGAAAGGGAATCTTTATTAGACCTCTGCAGGGGGATGATTTTCTAAACTCCGTGACGGCAGAAAAAGTAAAGAAGATAAATAGATTTTCCTTTCTAGTGTTTAAAAAATTCTGGAAAACCACCTCCTTAAATTTCTGCAGAAGGTTATGGCTGGAGCAATTGGAGTTTGGGTGTTAGGGAGTGACTGGGAACCTGGCCTGAGTATGAGTCTTAAGCAGAACATGAGGGACCATGAGGGGAAAGAGGAAGGGCTTCAGGGAAGGAAGAGGAGCAAGACAGAATCTTTGGAAGATCCCTTCCTACCCTAACTCAGTCCCTAACTCAGGGACCTGGTCTCCCAGCCATAGGGCCCTCCACCAGAGCCTCAACGCTCCTCTCTCACTGATTGGGGTTCAGGAGGTTAAATGAGTAGTTTCTCTTTGCAGGTGCTGCGATCAGGTGTTCTTGTTCTATATATAAAACTCTGATGCTCATGTGCAGATATCCAGAAAGCTCAATTAATCCCAAACATCCCTTCCCACAGAGATATCCCAAAATAAAATCTTCTGCACATGTAAAGTAGCTTAACTGTTTCCTTGACTTAATGACTGAATTTAAGCTTATGAAGGGTTTTCATGAGGACAATGCTGTGCTTTATTCCCCAGGTTCACGGGCGGCTGAGTTAGAAGGCAGGAACTCAGATAAAAGCTAGAGAGTTTGCGGCTGGACAAGAAGAAAAACTTCTTAACGCACTGAGAGATTGAATGTACGAATTGGCTATATGGAGCAGTTTGGAAAATTCTAGCTTCACAGATGTTCAAGGAGAAAAGAGACATGTTAGCTGTCTCATTGACATTTATTAATAGGGCAGAAAATATGTCATGTTGTACTAATCTTTAAGCCTTTGAATCTGGCATAGTGTCTGGTACACAGTAGACAAACCTGCTCAAAAAATGGATAAACAAGTAAGTGGTAAGTAAATGAACTAGTGAAACAATGCCAATGATGTGGCAGATACAAACAATAAGATGATTCCCTAAGCATTGACATCAGTGTTCTAGCGTCACAATAGTGCTGCGTAACAAACAATCACAAAACTTCAGGGGCAGAGAGCAATACGCATTTAGTTCTCATGAATTCATGGATTAGCAGAGTGATGTGGATGATTCTGCCCTGGGCTTTGGCTGAGACTGCTCACTGACAGGGCTCTGGGCCCTGAGGTCTCTGGTCCACCGGCTAGGTGGCCCACACTTATTGTCGCAGCAGACACAAGGGCCCAAGAGAGCAGATGTGAGCAAGAATCCCATTTCTTTAGCTACAATCTACTGACCAAAGCAAGTACAAGGCTAGTCCAGATTTACAGTGCAAGAAATAGACTCTCTCTCTCTCTCTCTTTTTTTTTTTTAAGATTCTATGTATTTATTTATTTGAGAGTGAGAGAGAGCGAGAGAGAGCATGACAGGGAAGAAGGTCAGAGGGAGAAGCAGACCCCCTGCAGAGCTGGGAGCCCAATGTGGGACTCGATACTGGGACTCCAGGATCATGACCTGAGCTGAAGGCAGTCGCCTAACCAACTGAGCCAACCAGGCGCCCTAGACTCTATCTTTTGAGGGGAGGGGGCACTACTAAGCTATCTTGAAAAATATGGATGGGGCAGAAGGTGGGGAGGAAGAGCAGAGGAAAAAATGGAACATTTTTTGTAATCACTCTGCAGCACTTCCTTTCTAGTCACTCTCTACTTAAACAAACAAATAAAAAACAACAAAAACATGACCATCGCAGAAATTTAAAGTGTAATGGGGCATATAGAAGGATATAACTCCATTAAGTCGAGAAGGAAACTTCACATAGAAGAGGATATGGACTGTGCCTTTAAAGATATACATATTTTGCAAGGTAGAGGTGAGTCACAGACATTCCAGACAGAGGAACAATTAAGGATGTAGGCACAAAAGTAGGAAAAAACCACGATGTACGTGGAAGTGTGGAGAAATGGGGTCCAGGTAAAGAGCAAATAGGGCAGAAGTGGTAGGAGGGGAAGTTAGCATAAGACTGGACTATGAAAATATTTGGTTTATTTACATTTACTTGCTTGGGGTCCATCTTCCCTACTGAAACATAGGCTCCATGTGAGGTGACCTTGATTTCCCCAACAGCACATAGAGCGCTGTCCAGCACATCTTGGGGTGGGGAGGGGCTCAGTAGGAGTTTTTGATTGAAAAGATGAAGAATAGCCATATGGCCTGATAAGCAGAACTGGACTTCAGCTCAGGAGCACTGAGAGGAGGCTTAATTTGTTGATGAGCAAGTGAAGATTGTTTTAAGACTGGAGTTTCAGAAAGATAATTGATTCTAAAGGAAATGAAGAAGGACAGAGAGAGGACCCATGGTGAGGCACTAGAGTCAGGGACAACAGGAAACCAGCTAAGAGTGTCATAAAAGGAAAGTCTGCAGATCCATGCTTTCTGCAGTGATCCTGACTGTTGGAGGGATCACATAGGGACCTTTAAGTTGTTAGGGCATTGAGGAATCACTGATCTGCACGAGATTTTACAGAGAAATTTAGTGAGACCAAAAACTGTTGATTGAGGTTTTTCCTTTCTTGAATACTTGAACCCTTCCTTTACTTGAATCATTTGACACTTATTATTCATCTGGAATGATCTAGAAACTGCTGCAATACACAATTTTTATTTACTGATCTGCAGAGACTTTTATGTGTGTACTTCCTCAATGTCAGTGGCGACCCTATAAGCTGAGTGTGCATAGTCATAAGAGCTCGGAAGTAAGAATGTCTATTCTAGCTTCAAGTTCTGGCTTTCCTGCTCATCAGCCCTGTGACTCCGAATAAGGTACTTTGCCTCTGAGCTTCGTCTTCCTCATTTATCAAACAGGGTGAATTGATCTCATTCTGTCTACTTTAGAGGTGCATTACAGTAATCATATGAGATACTGTAGGGAAAAGGTCTAATATGTAATGCCAAGGACTATGCTAAGCACTTCACATGCATATTCTCACTTAATTTTTACAATAATCTATGTGGTACCATGTATAGTGCTATGATTACACCACTATTCCCAATTTACAGATTTTATAACTGATGCTCGGAGATCAGTTAAATCTAGCATTGTTTCACAAATTGTGAAATGTTTTTAAAAAGCGAGTGTCAGTATTACTTTTGCTTTAGGGGGAAAACATGAAAAATTTTCAATCTGTTGACCCCATCTTCTGAGATTTGAGTGACTTTATAAGTAACCGAAGAAAGAAATAAAACAGAAAACAAAACAGGAAAAGCAGCGTTCTGTGCAGAGAAAGGCCTCTATCAGGTAGGTGTTGGAGCAAGACAGACAGTGAAAAGGAAGAATTCAGAAAAACATCTATAAACAACTGATGTAAGGACACATTTATTTGCAAAAAGACAGATTATGTCCCTAGAGTATTTATCCATCACCTGCAGCCCTGGAATGCTTAGACTTGGCTGGAATCTGATGGGTAGCTTCTCTCTATTACTGCTCTAAAGTGGCTTCCAGGAGAACCTTAGGGTTCCCTGGAGTATGAACGGAAAAGTCTTGCTCTGGATGTTTTCCCTGTCATGAGGGGCATTCTCATCTGTGTCTTGGGGGTGCTTCTAGCCCCAGAACCGCTAAGGACTTGTGGGTGCATGTGTGCACATGCACATGCACTCATACACACACATACAACCACACACATACACACAGAGGTAGGGGATTTATTTCAAAACATTGGTCCATATCACTAGGGAGGCTGGCAAAATCTAAAATCTGCAGGGTGGGCTGGGAGTTAGAGACCCAGGAGAGAGCTGATGTTACAGTGCAAGTCTGAAGGCTGTCTCTTGGTGGATTTTCCTCTAGCCAGGGAAAGTTAGTCTTTATTTTTTCTAGTCAAGCCTTCAAATGGTTGGTTGAGGCCTACCTGCCCACATTAGAGAAGGCAACTTATGTTACACACAGCCCATCAACTTAAATATTAATCTCATCCAAAAACATCCTCATGGAAACATCCAGAATGTTTGGCCAAATATCAGGGTACAATGGTTCAGCCAAGTTGACACATAAAATTAACCATCACACCTGGCTTCCAACCCAGAATTTGTAGTTGTCACAGCTCAGTTGCTGAAAGAACATCAAATACTAGGCTTGGTGGGATTAAAGAAGGGCCAATAACAACCAGCCCATCCACTGGGAAATTCTGCAGTAGTCAAATACCCCTATCCAGCTTTCAAAAGTGTTCTCACCCTGGTATCTGGTGCAGATTAGCCTGGGTGGTGACCAGGAAGGTCCACACCAACTGGTAAGACTTGAGTTTCAGAAAGAGAACTGATTCTAGAAGAAACGAAGATGTATGACCTGAGTCTTCCTGCCCAAGTCCCTTTACTCCTTCCTCTACACCCTGCTGGGAAGGTTGGGCTATAAGATGAGTCTGCCACAGAAAACCCACTGAGCCCCTCAAGAGGACTCTCAGACAGCCTACAGTCTGCCATAATCCTGTCTTCCTTACCAACCTCCTTGTTTGCCTCATCCCCCACCTGGCACCATACAAAATCCTGATACATGACAACTCCAGGCCTTCACTTGTGACATTTCCTCTGTCTGGACTGGCTTTGGTCACTTGGCAGGAACCTCCCCTTATTTCGGGGCTCACCCTAAGGGTTCCTTCTCTGAAGATAAAATGGGTTGCCTCTCCTTTATAGAATCCATGACACTTATTTGTATTTATGCATTTGTTTGTGTGTCTGTCTTATCCACTGACTAAGAATTATGCTTGGTACATAAATGGTGCTCAATGCTTGCTTACTAAATGAAGAACAAATGAATGAGTGGCCAGGCAGAATGAATGATGTCCAGCGTTATACCACATGCAGTGACAGAGGTGAGATTCTAACCTACATTTCTCTGACTACAAAGCTACTGATGTTTACTTCAAAATAATGATGCCACAGTGACAGTCTGCAGGTGATGCCAAGGTGGCTCTCTGAATCCCCATGGCAAGTGCCTAGGTCAAAAAACAGATTCCTGGGGGCCACCCAGACCCAATTAGTCAGATGTCTTGGCAAGCTGAATTAGAACCGAAAGGAAGGGTATTAGGATGACTGGCTTAAAAATATCCCACTTGAAGTTGTATCTCTAGGAGTCTGTCCTCCAGGAATTATGCACAGATGCACATAGCAAGAGCACATAAATGCTCTTGACATTCTGAGATAAAAAGAAAAAAATTAGAAACAACCTACATTTGCATCAAGAGAGGGAATGGTGGCCAAATGAGCAATGCTGTATTTAGACTCTGGAATACTAGGGAGACACTACAAGGGACGGAAGTGAACTGACATGGAAAGATCTCTGAGACCCATTTTAACTGAAAAAGGTAGGTCATGGGAGCAGAGAGGCATGCTATGATCCCATTCATTTGAAATAAAAAATCTGACACGAGTGGCTTTTATTTACATACATATGTTAGTGCATAAATACATTGATAGAAGTATGGAAAATATACAGCACACTGTTGATAGAGTTTTTTCCCTGTGACTTGAGAATAAAGTGATTTAAAATAAAAATCAAATGTTTCCCAGGCATGAGGGAATATGTTGGGGTGACAGAAATGTCACAACTGGATTGTAGTGGTAGGTGTACAACTGTATAAATTCACAAAAAAATTATCGAATTGTACACTTAAAGTGACTAAATTTTATGGTATGTAAATCCTACCCCAATAAAGTGGTTTCATAAGCAGGCTTCCCAGGTGATTTTGAAGTGCAACTAATTTGGAGAACCTCAGCTGCAAAATGCATTTCCATTCCTTCCTTTTTCCCTGAACCCGGTCTTCCTTTCTTAAATGAACGCGTATTTATCTTTTGTCAGGAAAGGTGATAATAAAATCAAGAACACATAGTAAAAATCAAAATAGCACAAACATTTCTGCAGAGTTTCTATTACTTGGTATGCCTAAGGATTAGTGAAATGAAAACATACCAGAATTAGAGGCCCTTAGAGAATTGTGATGCTCTAAGTTCAATAGGATGTTTGGCCATGGGCCTGACCACCAGAATCTATGACCAACCTTTCTCCTTGAAAAAACCGTGCCTATAGGGATGCGTTTTGAAACGTGGAACTTAATAATACTTCATGGGGCTAAGGTAAAATGAAATAATTGTTTGTATTGGATAGACGTCTGTCATCCTTTACATACCTACCTCACCCTGGTCCCTACTCAAGAAAGCTGACTCCAGACCTACCCCTCCAGACCTCAGTGTATTGATCAGGATGGGCACTTGTCCCACTGGCAGCTGATTAATGAGTTGACAAGAGCCTGTGTGGTCACTGGCTAAGTAAGATCTTTAACTGTCAAGACTCATTTTGACCCATTGAACCAAAATCCTCTTTCAAAATCCCTTTGGTGATTGAAGACGCCAAACTATAGAGAAAGTCAAATCATTGCCCCAACGTGGAACACAAAACTGGGAATCAGTGGAATATGCATTCAGTCATGACTGCTGCCAGATGGCCCAGGATAGCACTTCCCATGTGCTGAACAATATTGCCGTCTCCAAGTGATCTGGCTGAACACCCATCCCGTGTTCTTCTTTATTTGCTGTGCATTTAATGGGAAACTCCTCTTTCTTGCTGGAACCTAAATGAAGCTCTGCACCTTAACAGTCATAGCAGCTTAATTCATCTACCCAAGAAGTGGCCCAAGAAGGGAGCTCGCCAATCAATGGATCTCTGTTACTCATGCTGCCCTTAGTCTGTGCATCAGCCCTATTCTATACACAGTGCACACATCAACAATTTGACTCCTTCCTGCTCAGTTGAGGTAGGTACTATTTTTATTACCATTCCCTTTTTATAGAGGAGGAAACCAAGACATAGTGGGAGTGGTCACACAGTTAGGAAGTGAGCTGAGAATTGGATGTGGCCATCTGGGGTCAGAAACGCGCTCTAACCACTGTACCATTCTTTCAATCAATACCAGTTCCCTTTTCCTTCTTAGTTTTTCTTCAGAACACATTAAGAGTCTTCCATTTGCTTCTGAGATCAAACTAGGTCACTGCTTAATCCTTCTGTTTACCTTAGAGCCCAGTGATTCCAGAATTTCCACCACAGCAGATTTTGCCTTTTTTCCTGCTCACTCTTTCCTCCTGTGATTTGCAAAACAGAGTATCTCACATTTCTTGTGCTTCAGCGCAAGGGAGCTAAATATGTTCTGCAGTAGACAGAAGCATAAAACAGAAGGGAATATAGTAGAAGGTAGATAACTTCAGTATCTGACCTATTTTCTTTTTTTGGTGTTAGAAACAGGTATGACTTTAGAAGTAAAAATTATGACTTGAGGGACCATGGAAACTTTAATCACGCTGGTACAATTTTCAGACAGTTCTTCCAGGAGAAAATATTTTTTTTATCTTGCGCATGAGCTTTCTTCTTTTAAAATGCAAATGTCCACGAAGAAGACATGCACATAATGATAGAGCATGAACGAGTTTATTTTTGGTACAAAGAAAAATTCAGTGTTAGAAGGTCTTAGCTTCCATTTGCTGGCCTGGTGGCTTTGGATAGGTCATTGTGTCTCTCTGACCTTCAGATTCTTTTTTTTTTTTAAAGATTTTATTTATTTATTTGACAGAGAGAGAGAGATCCCAAGTAGGAAAAGAGGCAGGCAGAGAGAGGGGGACGCAGGCTCCCTGCTGAGCAGAGAGCCCGATGCGGGGCTTGATCCCAGGACCCTGAGATCATGACCTGAGCTGAAGGCAGAGGCTTTAACCCACTGAGCCACCAGGCACCCCTGACCTTCAGATTCTTCATGTGTAAGGTGACTTCTGTATGGAACTAGAAAGGATGATATGAAGTACTTCCCGATGATTGAACCCCTTGGTGTGACACTAAATAGTATTTATTATTGTGAACAGAAATAGTAATATATTCCTTATTCTTGCACCTTCACAAGCCATGAAATTCTTCATCTGGGGAAAATCTCACATTCTTTGGAGGATTACAATGATGTTATTTACAATAACAATGATGTAAAATGAGTCTGAAGATCTAGGTTGCTAGTAAACATAAAGGATTATGAGTCCTATATCAATCATTCATTCCAAAGGTACTTTTTTTTTTTAAGATTTTATTTATTTATTTGACAGAGAGAGAGAGAGAGAGATCACAAGTAGGCAGAGAGGCAGGCAGAGAGAGAAGGGGAAGCAGGTTCCCCAATGAGCAGACTGCCCGATGGGAGGCTCGATCCCAGGACCCCGAGATCATGACCTGAGCCGAAGGCAGGGGCTTTAACCCACTGAGCCACCCAGGCAACCCCCAAAGATACTTCTTGATCAGAGCATATGCCATTGTCAGAGAATGTGGGTGTTATGATTGTTGATGTGGTGACTATTTTGTGGGGGCAGATATGAAAGTGGTAAGGAATACTGGGGCACCTGGGTGGCTCAGTGGTTAAAGCCTCTGCCTTCAGCTCAGGTCATGATCTCAGGGTCCTGGGATGGAGCCCCACATTGGGCTCTCTGCTCAGTGGGGAGCTTGCTTCCCCCTCTCTCTCTGCCTGCCCCTCTGCCTACTTGGGATCTCTCTCTCTGTGTCAAATAAATGAATAAAATCTTTAAAAAAAAAGGTGGCAAGGAATATTAATGAATTGCAAGAGGAGGTAAGATTAGTCAAGGGGATGATGAAATTAGAAGGGGATAGTGGAGAGAAGACAAGGCTAGTGAGGGTGAAGGAGGATTGATGAGGACAGTCGAGGATAGATGAGGTAGTGAAGGGTAGAAAAGGGTTAACTGAGAGTGGATGAGGGTAAGAAGAGGAAGCTTCTGAAATGGGGCAGGGAACATTAGCTGGAGAGGGGACAAGACAAAAGCATCATGTTTGGGGACTAAAGTGAGGCCATGGTGGTGGTGCCTTCAGTGAGATAAGATGGAGTTGATCATTGTGAGGAGATTGAGGAGCGAGGGGGTTAAGATTTGACCAGTGCCATAGACTGAGTATTTGTGTTCCACCTCCTTTCATATGTTGAAACTTAACCAGCAATGTGATGGTATTTGGAGATGAGGCCTTTGGGAGGTGATTAGGTCATGTGAGAGGAGTGCTCATGAATGGGGTTGATGTCTTTGTAAAAGAGACCCCAGAGATCTCCTTGCTCCTTCCCCCATGTGAGGACACAGAGAAGACAGCCATCTATGAATCATGAAGGAAGCCTTCACCAGACACAAATATGCCAGTGCCTTGATCTTGGACTTCCCAGTTTCCAGAACTATGAGAAATAAATGCTTGTTGTTGAAGCCACACAATCTGTGGTGTTCTGTTACAGACTAAGACAACCAGGGTCCTGAGCTTGAGAGTGAGGGAAGTTGCAAGAACTAAAATCTGTTCCTAAGCAATTCTGTGTCATGTTGTTATGTTACAAGCAACAAAAAGTAGCTGGTTTTTCTTTTTGCCTTTAATTAAAAATTTTCATGCAATTGTTGATTGACCAGCCCTCTTGTCTGGGCCGTTTTGGGGAAGAAGCTGTGATTTCTCTAGAAATGCCTATCTGGGCTTCTAGTATGATGAACTGACCTTCCTCCCGAGGCAGAGAGACTGGGTGGACTGCAGGACATGTCTGTGGTTGCTTCTGAAAGTGGGTGTGCAGCAGAAGACGACTCCCTTCTCCTGGGGCAGCGCAGAGACAACTCAATGAGAGAAAGAGGTTCCTCTCTCTGAAGGTGCCTTGGTGCATCTGCCATATCCAGAATAGCCAATTTCCCATAAAGTTGAGAACAGATCATCTTAAGAAGTTAATTTCCTGACAAGCTTGCTTCACGTTTCATGCTGATTGTCTCGAAAGTGACTTTTTAAAAGGCATAGATCTGATTATAGCACGCTCTGTGCTAAGATCATCTGTGGCACCCCACTGTCTCTCAATAAAATTCAAATTTCCTAAAATAGTATTACCTGGCCCCAGACTACCCCTTTGGGTTTCTTTGCCATTCTTCGCATCTCAGACTTCTAGTGATGTCTCTGGATTAACCACCATTTCCCAAATAGTCCCTGTGATTTCCCACCCCACGCTTTTGTCTCCCTCCTGAATGGCCCCCCTTCCCAGTCCCTGCGGACTTTGTAGCTGTCCTTTGACACATCCTTTATAGATGGTGCGCTCAATTCCCAGGGCTGGCTGGTCTGTAGTGACCTGATGCCTTTATCTGGGCGCACATAGCAGGTTTGCTGATGAGTCTTTATAAAGGCAGGTGTGAATCTCAGTTTAATATTAACTTACAATATATATGTTTCTACTTCTAAAAAAATTTGAGGTGGCAACTGCGTACTTTTGTCCATCGAAACTCATGTAGACACACATCCCCTTCTCCCAGCTACAAATGTGGGACTGTATGGGCTGGGTTCCTGTGGTAGTTATAATCTTAATGAGTATTGCAAACATTGTTGTTTTATTTTCTGGCTTTTGTTTTTCACAGACATTTCTGACTATTTTCCACAAACCAGCCTGCTTGCTGACTTAAGGACTCCTCCTTTCCCCATATGCTTTACCTACCCTGGATTTCAATTTCAGAAGGAAAGCCATAAATGGTGTGGCCTTCAGTTTGAAAAGGCATGCTAGGAATTCAACAGCCAGGCTAGAGAGGCTAGAGAAAAGGGTTTCCAAAGCAGGAAGAAGGAGGCACACGGACATTAAATCAAGGGGGATCCAGTGTGTTGGTGTTTTACATACCAAATTCTTGCTGCTTATAGACCCAATGGTCCCATATAGGAGGCAAGAGGGAGAAGAATCCTTAGCGCACACAGAAATAACAAGTGGCAGTACATCTCTTATTCCAGGATAGAAGGGCAGGCAGGATCTGCAAATGACCTGATTTCTGCTGGCTAAGCATGCAGAGAGAAAAGCAGCAGCAAGGTCTCCCAGATTTGTGACTTCACCTTCCAAACTGGATATTTCTCTTTGAATTTCTGGGGAATTTCTCCCCAACTTTTTATCTAGATTCTCTTTCAGCTTGTATTTCTTTGGTAGTGCTTTGTGATCCCTAACCAGTGGTTATTTTTGTTGGATTGATACACAATGGTATTGCAACTATACTGGAATCTTTGTTCAGAGGGAGATAGATCATGTTTCCATGTCAACAACCTCCAAGAGGCAGCCAATATTTCGGCCTGCCTGCCCCCTTTCCTTCCTTCCTCCCTCCCTCCTACATTTCACCTTTCCTTCCCAAGGTTTCAGGCAATACTCAGTTTTCTGCATCTAGGTAAAATGCAATCGTCAGAGGGACAAACACAATAGAGAGGAGGAAAGGCCGTGGGGTAGGTCTTTCTAGATCATCATTCAATCTACATGGCCTTTTAGGTTGTAGTTTTGTTTCTCACACATGTTTACAAAACGAATTTCCAGGGGGCTGGTTTTGTCCAGACAAGGACATTGCAGGAGTTTTCAGTAGCTGTTGTCAATTTCCCCACTGGGATGGGAGATGGCACCCTGTCTTGAGAGAAGGTGGTTTTGGAGCGGGCTTTGGTGGAGCCAAATGCCAAAGCTCACATCACCCTGTTCTGACCTGAATGGTTTCTAGAGTCTCATCATTTTAAGGACACAAACCATTTTCTTTAGTCTTTAGAACCCGACTCTGCTGTTCACATCTGCTTTATAACATTCACTATACCAACCCTTCTTCAGGTTGGGCCGGGGGGTGGTGACAGTTTAGTTATGTCCTCAAGATAAAGTCTTAATGAAAAATGAATAAATGTTCTTTAGTTATAAAAAAAAAACAAACAACAACCCGACTTTAGAACCCAACTCTGCCTGATCTTACCCAACCCACTGCTTTTCATGCAGCAAGCCCTCAATAAGTGCTTGCAGAATTGAAATAAAATGTGAGCTCATACCTTTTTATCTCTTCCCCACAATGCTTGCTTCCCTTTCGTGGCTGTTCCCCTGTCTCATCCAGTTGCATTGGACTTACTGAGCTGGGCTTTCCAGGACATCAAAAACAGAGAGGCTACATAATGAAGTCTGGTTGTAGGTGTCAGAGACACAACTGAAATTGCCCTGAGGAGGAAAAAATAGGGAGGGGGCTGGTAAGACATATTCTCACTAAACTATAAGGTCTAGGGAGAGAAACTATCCAAAGGACCACACAATGACATCAAGACAAAAGCATCTTGTCTCTTGCAGGTCCATTTGTCCCTGGATGGGGTCCCTCCCCTCCCCGTGGTGGCCCTCTGGCATTTTGTGGTTACATGGTCGTGAAAAATCATCTCTATCTACTAGTTCTGGAAACATGCTGGGACTGAGTCTCCTTGACCGGGCTTGTACTGTGTGACTATGAACGGGTCATTCTGGCCATGGGGAGGGAACATTCTAATTGGCCAAAACTGAGATTTGTACTGAATGAGGTTAGACCCAGCCATATCCAAGGATTAATGAGAAGAATGGTTTTTTGGGAACTGATAGGGAAGGAAATGAAGATGGGTACCAAGCAGAAAACACGGAAATGGTGCCCACCACATCCCCTTTTCTCCCCTCCACACCATTGCCTGTATTTGTTGGAACTATTAAATCTTGAGTTATTCAGGCCATCAGTAAGAAAGGAATGATCAATCCACCTGGTAGAGATTGCCTCCTCTTTTATATTTGATGGCAACTAATGAACTTCAAAGTGGCATTTCTTTGTGTGTGGCCAGTCCTAAGTGGCTGGCAGTTCAGCCAAATGCTGTCACGATGAACTCAGAAAGTCCATTTTCATACTCTCTGGTTCGTCCATCCCCAAAGATATTTATGAGCACTTAGAATCCCAGCTTCCGGGCACCGGGAGAAAACATCACCATCATACGACATTATGATCCTAATGCCAATAAGTGGGAAGGGATGCATAAATGATAATAATCTGGAAAAAGCCATCTTCTCCTCCTCATTTCCTGCCTGCTAGCCAAGCTGTGCTGTTTTGACAGGAAGCAGGGAAGGCATGTTGGAGTGTGTCCCTCACCTTTATTGACACTGCCTGTCACTACCTTGTGTCAATCATCATGATCTCTTTCTTGGACCACTGTTGGTCCCCCAATCCAGGATCCCCCCACATCCGCCCCTTGCCTAGGCTCATCCTACATGCTGCTGTTTGAGCCTTCTTCTGGCAAGTGGACACAGCCCATAAACGCTGCCCTGCAACCTGCCTCGCATCACTCCTGGGGCTCCCACCTCAGACTCGATGACAGTATTCCATAGGCTTTCCTCATTTCCTTCCCAACTCTGTGATTTTTTTTTGCTACGTTTCTGTATCATTTCCATAATGTTGTCCTTAAAAATTTAAGTTCACTTACTCTGTTTTTTTTTTATTAATTTTTATTAACATATAATGTATTATTTGCCCCAGGGTACATGTCTGTGAATCTTCGGGCTTACACATTTCACAGCACTTAACAGCACATACCCTCCCCAATGTCCACAACCCAGCCACCCTATCATTTACTCTGTTTTAACACTTACCCTTGTCCTAAGCAATGATCTTCACTAAATTTCAAGTTCCATGTGCTAGGGTTTTATTATTATTATTATTATTGTTATTATATATATATTAAACATGAAAGGAAATTAAAATAACTAAATAGTGATTTGAAAAATGTTTCTAAATTGACCTGGTCTGAGGTGCCTGTGTGATTCAGTTGGTTAAGCAGCTGCTTTCTGCTCAGGTTGCAACCCCTGGGTCCTGGGATTGAGCCCCTCATCAGGCTCCTTGCTCAGCCTGCTTCTCCCCCGTCTGTCACTCCCCCTGTTTGTACTTGCTCTCTCCCTCTCTCTACGTCAAATAAATAAATAAAATCTTTATAAACAAACAAACAAACAAACAAATAAATAAATAAATAAATTGACCTTGTGTACCAACAAGGGTATGTGTAATTTCTTTGGGAACTTTAGCCTCAGGATTAATTCCAAACACAAAGTGGCATCAGTTTCTTAATCTGGTCCCAGTTTACCTTTCCGGTGTTGATCCTCTCCAGTTGGTTCTTCAGCGTCCCTGAATTCTTTGCAAATTCACATGTGGCTTGCACATGCTGTTCCTCTGCCTGGAATGACCATCCTTCCACCTTCCTTCTCCTGGACCAACCATTCTTACCCTACAATACTTACTCTCATGCTGTGAGAGTGAGGGATTATTATTATTCCTTTGAATGGTTGCTCTAACTGTAAACTGGATGTATGTTGGGTCTAATCCAAGAGTCTGCATGTTGGATTGCTTCACTGACTTTCTGCCTCTCCCCATCCACAAGCTCCCCAAATGGTATGGGGAAATTTGACTTCTATCTGTATCCCCGTGCCCAGCACATGGAGCCCTCAGTCCCTCAGCGAAAGTTTGCTGTACTTGCTACGATCACATTCAATCGCATCTGTTCTATTCCTCCTTTCCAGTAGCAATGGGGATCATTTTACTTTTAAGACCTGCAATAGCAACTATTTGTAGAAGGTCTACAGCATATTTCGTGGGTCCCATGCCCACAGAACCACCTACTATGTGAGCTCTACAAAGCAGTGCTTCTTGCCTTTTTTCTGGTCAGTTATAATACTATGTTATGATAGAAAGTGTTCATACATGCAATACTCTTTGTAGGAAAAACACAAGCTTGTTATCCACAGTTTCTTAAATTCTTTTTTTTTTTTTGAAGATTTTATTTATTTGACAGAGAGAAACACAGTGAGAGAGGGAACACAGGCAGAGTGAATGGTAGCGGGAGAAGCAGGCTATCCCAAGACCCTGGGATCATAACCTGGGTCAAAGGCAGACGCTCAACGACTGAGCCACCCAGGCGCCCCCACAGTTTCTTAAATTCTAATTGTAACTCTATCCCATTCTCTCTCACCCAAGACAGAAATTTTTAAGTGGCAGGGAGAGTGCTACTACCACAGAAATAAAGTTGAACCTACTTTAATTCATTATTTAAAGAGAATCATTTGAAAATTTTTATATTTAGGTTTTAGTAAAATTCACATGTGAAACAGTATTCTCTAAGAAATCTCTCTTTTTTCTTTTCTTTATTGCACAAGTATCCGCCCAGTCCTTAGGCACAGTACCTTAAACATAGTAGATGCATGGTAAATTTTTTTTTTTTTTAAAGATTTTATTTATTTATTTATTTGACAGAGAGAGAGAGAGATCACAAGCAGGCAGAGAGGTGGAAACGGGCTTCCTGCTGAGCGAGGAGCCCGATGCGGGGCTCGATCCCAGAACCCTGAGATCATGACCTGAGCTGAAGGCAGAGGCTTTAACCCACTGAGCCACCCAGGTGCCCCGGTAAATATTTTTAATAAACTATGCCAACCATGTATTCCTGATTGTGAGTCGAGTAAACAACTGTGTGTGGGTGTGTAGGTGGAGAAGAGATCCTGCAAGTTAAGAAGACATGTGCCCAAAACATCTATAGTCTCAATGTCATTGACGCATGCCATTGGGACATTTCAAGCACGGTAATGCTAAATTTACAGTGGCTGTCACTGAATTTTCATAATCAATAAGCAGTAACAAAATAACTTTTCTTCTATGCAGGAGTATGGCATGATAATATTATATATGATATTATATCCATTTAGTGTATATATGATCCCTTTAATAAGGGGTTCATGCAGCTATTATCTTTGAGTGAGACAAATTTTGGGTATATTTTATGGCCTTCTCTTTTATTTGTCTACATGTCTGTAATGAACAGAAGTTCCTTTAAGAATCTTTTTTTTTTTTTTTAGATAGAAGGGAGCAAGGAGAGGGGGAGAGAGAAACTCTTAAGCAGATTCCATGCCCAGTGGGAGCCTGACATGGGGCTTGATCTCACAACCCTGAGATCGGGACCTGAGCCAAAACCAAGAGTCAGACACCTAACTGACTGAAACACCCAGGTGCCCCAAGAATCTTTTTTCCTTTCAGCATAGAAAGGTTTTCCCCCGACTCCTTACAAAAGGGAAGGATCTTCATCCTGGTAAGTTTGGGACTCATTGTTTTAAACACACCTCCTTCTTTGCCTTCTGTTCCTTTTCCTCCTCTTTCTGGCTCCTCCCGCACCCCAAGAACCCTGATGCTTCTATTACCCCTTTATTTCTCTCTGCCTCAGCCTCTTTACCGCATAGTTGATGGTAACAGTAGAAGAAGGGAAGGACCTGAGGTGCCAAAGCAAGCAGAAAAGGTGGGTTAGATGCTCTTTATCTTCCTTTTGCCATGAGATTATGTGCTTTTAACTGGGAGCTACCTGACATGAAAACTACTTTGAGCTTCTCACTTCTATCTGCCATTTTACTTCCCCTTAATAATATGCACTGATATCACGGGCTGTCCCAAGGTCCTGGTAGTTGCCAACATTCTGGCACATTAGCCATTTTTAATGATGGTGAGAAGCTCCTTGATGTCCAGGGGAATCCTAGAAATAAGCACATACCCATCTCCCATCACTACCCCAGAGCTGTAAATTGCCTCAGAGCACCTGTCATCGCTCATGTTTTCACCTTACCCTGAGCAGAAGTTAGGTGCTTAACAGCTTCCCAAAGATTGGGAATGTTCTCCAAAGAAAATCTTAAAGTCAAGCCCCATACCGGGTATTAAATGTCACAAGAAAACAAACCAAGCAAGGCTGAGGGCTCTGGGTTGGGATGTTCAGGGTCCTGCCCAGTTAGTAAGGGCTTGTAACTAGGCTGTCCTTTCGGTGTCTGAAAACCTGGCCAGAAGTGATACCCAACAGATCCTACTGAGGCTCCAAATTTTAAAATATGGGCTTTAATACCTAACCTCAGCCTCCATCAGCTGAGCTCCTTTCATAAGCTGCAACTAAGACTATTATTTCTGTGGTGATTAAAATCAGAAGTTCACTTATAAAGAGAAGATCAAACTTGAAAGGAAATGTAAACTAAAAGAGAATCAGAATTTCAAATTTTTATCATAATAATAATAATGCCAGTACCATTCCATTCTCGTCTCTGATTTATGCTTTCTACAAATAAAGATTGGTAAATTGAAAGTTTTTATTTGGTGTTTATTGTGCATTTTGGAGGATTTGTAAATTTGGCTTTTGATTTGTTGATATTATGGCTGCCTTGTAGGGCTTGTAAATCAGTGTTCTGATGTGGCAAATCAATTTGTTTTAGAGATGAAGCTCAGTGGCTAAATGAAGTAGGGATATAAAGGGACATAAATACTGTGAGCTTTAGATGGAAGAGTGCCATGAGCAGGGCCAGTGAAAGCCCTCCCTGCTTGCTGGGAGGATGAAGGTTTTTGAGTTTCCACTTTTGGTAGTTACAGACCTTGGATTATGGGTCATGCACTGGCTACCGAGGGCTGAAATACAGTCCATAATGATGTTTTGTACAGCTTGTGAATTTTTTTTTTTAATTTTGGATGACTGTTATCAGTGAGAAAATTTAAATGGAAATTCAAGTAAAAGCGCTATCTTTTGAAAAACAATCAGAAGATCTGGCTACTTGGCTTCTCCCTTCCTTTCAATAGCCAGCTGGAGTTGTAGAGCCGTGGTCCCCTTACCTGGGGCATGAGCACCACAGTCTGCCAGAGTTCCTACCAGGTCTGCTCTACTCACTTACATCACCTGTCTGGCCCCTGTGAACATTTGATCTTATGACCCTGTTTTAGACACTAGAACATTCTGAAGACCAAGGTTGAAGAAAAATCATATTAAGAACTATTTGTTGTTCATCTGACATTCAAATTTAACTGGACGTCCTGTATTGTATCTTATAATCCTACTGTGATAGGAAGAATTCTAAGATGGCTCTCAAGATTTCCACACTCTTGGTACATGCACTTTCCCCTTGAGTGTGCTTTCCTGTGATTAGGTTTATCACAGGGGTAAAGGATTTTGTAAATGTATTTAAGGTCCCAAATGGGTTGACACTGAGTTAATCAAAAAGCAGATTGTTCTGGGTGTGTATGACTTAATTAGGTTAGGACTTAAAAAAGAATGTTCATTCCTGAACGAAAAGATTTGGAGTGTGATAAATTCTTCTGGTCTTCAAGATGTTGACTGCCATGTTGCAGAGAGAGCCTATTCACAGGCCCATGTGACAAGGATGAAGCAGCAGTCTTCAGCTGAGAGCTAGGAAGAAATAGTCTCATTTATGCAGTCACAGGGGATTGAATTTCACCCACAACCAATGAATTTGAATGAGACTTGAGCCTTGGATAACAACAGGACCCTACCAACACCTTGATTCCAGCCTTGTGAGACCCTAAGCAGACAACCCAGATGACCCATGCCCACCTCTTGACCCACTGAAACTGTGAGATAACACATTTGTGGTGTTCTAAGCCAATATATCACACAGCAATAAAAAACCAGTATGCCTATCAAAGTCTTGGTTTCTTTGTCTTGATTTGAAAAAATTTCAAACACTTTTTGCTAATTACAAAGATGCTCGTAAACCACTAATGAGTGAAATGGCATGTTGTTTTCCTTCCAAACTAGGTGGTGCTCAAGGTTATTTTAGTTGAGTTCTGCTGTGTTGACTACCGGTTCAACCCATGCCTTGCCTAAGTAGGGGAAGACTAATATCAATATACATGTGACAACATGGGGCTGGTGGAGTGGGATTGACCAGAACTCCATCAGTTCCTTCATGACTCATCCTGCCTTATGGCTTCTCCCCATCATGACCTCTTTCCTACCTCATGGACTTCTAATGTTTTTTGCTACTGAAATTTACTTCTCCATCTTTCCCAATTTTAGTCTCTAACATCAAGAATTTAATGGAACCAAGAGCTCCCTGTTTCTAAAGAGTTTTTGTGCCAACCCACATTATAATGTCTGAGAAGCAAAGACAGAGAGTGGGAGTTCTGGTAATCTATTGCTGCATAACAGATCTGCAATTTGTGCTGAGCTCAGTGGATTCGGCTCATTTCTGCTTCATGTGGCATCAGCAGAGGGGACTCAGATGGGACTGGAGCATCCACTTCTAAGATGGTTCACCCACATACCTAGAAATTTGGGGCTGGCTGTTTGTTGGGAGCTCAGCTGAGGCTGTGAGACAGGACCTCTCTTTATTTTTTTTCTACATGGGTATCTTCACATGGCTCCTTGGACTTCTCCACAGCATCACAACTAGTATTACAAAAGATGAAAAGACCTTGTAAGGCCTACGTCCAGAAACTAATACCTTATCACTTTCACCATATTCTTTTGGTTAAACAAGCAGTCAGGGAGAGGAGCTGTGAACCTCTCCCCTTTATGAGTGGGTGATACAGAATTTGCTACCATAATTTTCTACCAAAATATCCAAATCATCAACCTATGGTCAGGTAATCATTTCTGTCCAAATCATTATGGCCGAGGAGTTGTTGTGTGGTACAAAATATGGCTCTTTGTATGAAAGAAAAGAGAAAATGTTAAAAAAATATGCATCTCTTAGCAAGAAATGTGGTTAAGAAAATTTTCCTTAGAAGGGTTCAAAGAGTGTGGTAGCTAGGGCTTCTGATAGAGAATGCAGGACCCTGGAAAAAATAATTTTTTTCAGTGGGGCCTCTGTTTATATAAGCATTTGTTTAAAAATGGGCTCATGGAAGTATGGTGATATATTGATATAAATATTTAGATTAATAGATAGAGAAGACATCTTTATGTATTTATTTGTTGTCCAATCAGAATATGCGAGAGTCATACAAACCAGTCATACCATTCTGAGGACCAGTCTTGTACAAACTCCAGCAGGCAGGAGCAGTCACTTACCAGGAACTGTCCTAGAACCTGGGACCAGCTCTAGGAACCCATTAATAGGTGTTCCAGCCCTCCTCAGGGCATCCAGTCAAGTGTGGGGGTGGAATAGTGGATCAGAGTATGCCCTGGACTTAGTAAAATTTGAGGAAGCCCTCCAATTTTGTGAACAGCTCCTGAGGCAAGAAGCTTGGAGTAAAAACCCTCTAGTAGGGTCTAAGTGTGGTAATAGTGGCAGGCAACATAAAAGAAGCATCTGGAATGGATTCACCAACAATCAGGCTTCTTGAGTATACTGACAGAAAGATGTTGTTTTCCTGTATCGAGTACTTCATTCTTCTTTCTTCAAGCAGGTACAAATCCTCTTAAGAGGGTTCCAGTCTGCATATTCCAGAAAGGACCACCCTGACCTGGGCCCTGGGCCACAGTAGTAAGTGCATTCCTGAGCTCTCTTACGGTCACTTTCCATATATCCGGTGGTAATTCACTTAGAGATGGGCATTTAGTGACAATATTTTTGGGGAATTTTATATGTGGAACTCTAAGAAAGAGTTCCCACTGGGCTCACAGGAAGTGACGATGCCGTGCTTTGAAGCTGCCTATAACCACCTTTCTCTGCCCAACAAAGAAAACCACCTACAAAAGAGGAAAAAAAAAAGACCAATATGCAAAGGAAAACAGAAACCAGCAAAGAAGGGGAATAAATGGAAATATGACACCATCTGAGCCCCTGGATTCACTGTGCCTGAAACTATGACTAACTCAAGGTGCCTTCAGCTACTCTTGTTTTCGGTTTGTGGACTAATTATCTTTTGTGCGTAAGCTATTCTGGAATGGGTTCTGTCTTTAGTAGTCAAGTGTCCTTGAATACGTATCTACATAAGGAAGAGTAAATTCTTTCTCCGCACAGATAGCTGTATCATCCCAGCAAACTTTAATGCAATTAATTTCAATGAAATGGTATCCGTTTCTAGTATGTTCCGATCATTGTGCTCAACATTTTATTTTATTTTATTATTTTATTTTTTTTAAGATTTTATTTATCTGACAGAGAGAAACACAGCGAGAGAGGGAACAGAAGCAGAGGGAATGGTAGCAGGAGAAGCAGGCTCCCTGCAGAGCAGAGAGCCCAATGCGGGGCTCCATCCCAGGTCCCTGGGATCTGACCTGGGCTGAAGGCAGATGCTTAAGGACTGAGCCACCCAGGCGCCCCTGTGCTCAACATTTTAGATGAGACAAATTTTTGTCAATAACTGTGTTAGGTCAGGTTTCCTAGAATCAGAGCTGGAGAGGAGAATTCACGCGTAAGTGATTTATTGAGGGTGTGCTCTCAGGAGACTGCTATAAAGGAGCGAAGAAAGAAGGAGAGAGAAGAAGAAGATGCCAAACAAGGTCAAGTCTAGCCTCAGTGTTTTCCTGGGGGGAGTCAGGAGTACGATTTGTACCACAGGACTTGTCCAGCTCTTTAAAGCAAGGGGCTTTTGTATCCCTGCATCAGGCAGTCAGCTACCGGCTGCTCTGGGGGAGAAACACACACCAGGGCAGTTACAATTGTCCTAGGGCAACCCTCCGGAGAAGATTGCAGGTGTGAGCTATAAGCAACAGTGCTGGCAGCAGCTGGGGGATGAGCACATCCAATCTGTGAAAGGGATCCCATGGGATCTGACAAGGCACCTATAGCATCTGCTGCAAGAACGGTCCTTGTCTTCTAGGTCCTTTCAATTTGGAAAATATTGGTGAACTTAATGAGATGTAGCTGAGACACATTTTTTTAAAAAGAGTGCTTCATAGCAATTGTTTTGTGAAAATGCAAACGAAGTCAGAAATGAGGAGGGAGGGACTAAAATTTTGACCAAAACTGTGTGCAAGTGTGTCAATCAAGTCTCATTCCTGTGTCTTTCTAGTACACGCTTGTGTCTCTTATTCTATTGCATGTATAGGCCTGTCCTAAGAAAGGTAGACTTTGATTGGAAAAGTTCTAATGAACATGTTGAGTTGTGCCTTCCAGCATAAGAAGAACTTTGATAGAGGAAGAGGTAAAGAAGAAAGTAGACATTTAGTGGGAGAAACTACTCAGGGGAAATTATAGGCATCTGTATGCAAGTAGATTTAAGGCATAAAAATCCAGAATAAGGAGCAGGGGATGACTGGATTGTAGATTCAGCGAATAATCTTGAATTGCCACCTGTGAAGGAAAGTTAAATTTTCTTTCCTCATCAAAAAGTATGGTAAGGTAATTTCTCTTTGAGTAGATTGATTATAATCCTCAGTTGCCGTCCCAGGACCATCCTTTTCCATCTTATTGCTTCAGCTTCCTTTTGCCTACCCTGCTTCATGCCTCCCAAGTATAGTTTAATACTAAGGTACTCAAAGAATAGATTGATGTAGTTCATTAATTTTCACTGCTGTATGAAAGTGTATTCTGTGACAATAGCACAGCCTTTCCATTTTCTGGGCAATGAACATTTGGACCATTTCCAATTTTTTTGCTAGTTTGTGTAGTATTACTAAGAAGAATCTTGTACACATCCCATGGTACGCATGTGAAACAGTTTCTCTTGATATATGTCAAGAAGGGAAATTGCTGGTTGATGGGATATGCAAATGTTTAACAGAGAATGTCAATTACTTTTGTAAAGTTGTTACACCTGTTTTTATTCTTAATAGCTATGTGTAAGAGTTCCCTTTGATCCACATCTCCATGCGAGTGATGTTCAAAGTTTAACATTTTTTGTCGTTTACAAGTTTGTCCAAAAAATTCATCATTTGAAATCAGCTGGGTGTAAAATGATATTTTTTATATTGATTTTCATTTTCCCAATTACTACAGAGGTTGAGTTTCTCTTGTATTATTTTTAGCCAGTTGAATTTCTGCTTCTATTTCATTTCCATTCATACTTTTAATTTCTTATTATGATATAATTTGTCTTATTTAGATTTTAAAAAAATTTTAATTCCGGTGTAGTTAACATACAGTGTTGTAGTTTCAGGTGTGCAATACAGTGATTCAACAATTCCACACTTAGGGCAGAGTCTGCTTAGGATTCTCTTTCTCCATCTCCCTCTGCTCCTCCCACTGCTCACATGCTCTCTCCCTCTTCAAATAAATTAAATAAAATCTTTTAAAAAATAATTTAAATAAAAATGTGCTCGCAGGGCGCTTGGGTGGCTCAATCAGTTAAGCACTGACTCTTGATTTTGGCTCAGGTCATGATCTCAGGATGGTGAGACAGAGCCCCTACTGGGGCTTTGCACTCAGTGTGGAATCTACCCGAGACTCTCACCCTTTGCTCCTCTCCCTGCTCTCATTCTCTCAAATAAATAAAATCTTTAAAAAAAAAAAAGTGTCTGCAAAAAATAAATAAAACAAAATAAATTTAAAAATGTTTTTGCATGTGTATGTTTATTTGGAAAAACATATGCAAAATTTTTAATATTCATTATAAAAATAAGATTATGGATGTTCAATGTTTTATGTTTTTATATTTTATCATTATAAAATGAATATTTACTTTTTGGAAATCAATACAGAAATTATTGAAATTTTAGACAATTTAAAAATCTTACAAAAAAAAAGAAAAAGGGACGCTTGGGTTGTTCAGTCATTAAGCAGCTGCCTTCGGCTCTGGTCTTGATCCCAGGCTCCTGGGATCAAGGCGCACGTCGAGCTCCTTGTTCAGTGAGAAGCCTGCTGCTCCTGCTCTCACTCCCCCTGCTTGTGCTCCCTCTCCCTCTCTGTCAAATAAATAAATAAAATATTTTTAAAAATTTAAAAAAGAAAAAGAATGTGTTTTATACCAAAAATAAGGTGATTCTAACATGCACAAAGGGAAATAAACAACATCTAAAGTTTTATGTAGTGGGAATGTGAGCCATTCATATCAAATCTAAAACATGTAAATTGCTTTAATTTCTTAAAATGCATAGCTCCAGGAAAACTTAAAGAATAACATCATTAATTAGAATTACCATTACTAAATCAGAGAAACCAAAGTTCAATATTGGGCTTTAGGAAGGAAATCAACATAAAGTAAACCACACCCACTGCTTTGGCCCCACTGGCCACAAGGCTGAGTAGAATTTTATCCAGGGCCATGACACACAGCTTACTACAGGCCATGGTGAGGAAGCTCATTACTAAATTCGTACTTGAAGAAGCAAATGGACAGCAGTAGGGTTATAGTTTCTTTCCCACTAGTTAGAAATATAATATGGAAATTTATGAGGCTGATCACAACCCTTAAATCACACTTCATGGCATTGGCAGAGGGTGTGTCAAAAGCTAGTTTAGCAAAATTTGTAATATATTGAGTTCATCATTTATTAAAAACTTAAATAGTAGCCTTCATTGATTTTGTTGCTGGAAGGGTGGTACATATATTGTATATTTAAAAAATAATAACCATTGATGAAAGGAAAAGACCATGTAGGAGTTACAAATTGGATTTGAATTTTCCTATATGATAAGAATTATTGTTGTATAAGCCATCAGTATTTTAAAATGGCTCTTACCTTCATTAATTCACTTGGTCCCATGATAACCTTGTGAAGCACACAGGCAGGAATCATTAGTTCCAATGAGGTAATCAGGTCTCACAAGGTATACGTTCCCAGGGAAACATAATGAGCAAGTCATAAAGCCAGGATCAACCCCAAATCATTTTTCTCCAATTTAAGTGTTTGTGTTTTTTTCCTAAGGCAGAATGGGACTTAGGAAATATGGCCACTCAGTAGTAATTGCCAGGGATATCTGTTTTTCTATTTCCTACCTGTAGTTGAAAAATTAATCACTTTTACAAAAGAAAATCCATTTCATTATGAAACAAATCAGCTGCCCTCTTCCAAGGAAGAAAGGAAAGTAGCAGTTTAGCTATTCAAAGAAACCAAATGAAATGTGGAGGAAAATGAAAGCCAATGAGCCAGTTGGAGAAGCCCTAAAGGGTAACACACTGATGTCAAAATACAGACACATCAGGGGAAAAGAATACAAGACTCCTGCCAGGCTTTATCTTAATAAAGCATGCAGTTGTACACACAGGTCTTTTTGGTTGCAGGATAAGTGGAGTCAGGGGAAAGGCAACGCTACCCAGACTAACTCTGGAGTGTCTGGTTTCATGGAGCGAGTTGGGAATGGGTTGAGGAGAGAATGCAGACTGTATTAGTAAAGACTTACAGTTGGTTGGGTCACAGAGCTTATGGTGGGGAGTGATGAATTATAAACGTTAATACGGAAAGTGAAGGCTTTGAAAAATAGGAGGACAGTCCTTACTAAAATAGATTTGATGAGGTTTATAACCAAAACAGATGAACAAGTGTTATTCATTCATTTATTCATTCAGTTAATAAACCTAAATCAGGTGTTAGATATTTTGATTAGGAAATACTGAGTTAAGAAATAAACAATTAAAAAAATACCAAACTGTTACTGAATATACAAATTTGTTAAGTCAAATCATTTGGTACTATTAGAAAGGGGTCCTTTTGACTTGGACCCAAATTATGGAATATCAGTGGGGAAATGTCCAAAGCACATCTGGTTTCAACCTACCTAGGGATAGTGACCAATCTGGCATCTTTAATTTATGGGACTGTGGGAATTCACTGCCCCAAACACATTTTTCTATATGTAACATAAAAAATACTACAATATCAAAATTCAAGGAAACAAAGTAAGACCCATTAATTTTATACTTCGCTCAGATTAAAAAAAAAAACAGAAAAACATTTTTGAAAATGTTCCTATGAATGCTTCTTGAAGAAATTACTGGAGTAGATTTTTAGCTGACAGAGATGTTAGTCTATACCAAAGAAATCCACAAAAAGAAACTGATAGTTTTACACTTAGAATAATGACAAAACAAAGATGAGAGGGGTGCCTGGGTGGCTCATTCGCTAAGTATCTGCTTTCCACTCAGGTCATGATCCCAGGGTCCTAGGATCGAGCCCCGCATCGGGCTCCCTGCTCGGTGGGAAACCTGCTTCTCCCGCTACCATTCCCTCTGCCTGTATTCCCTCTCTCGCTGTGTTTCTCTCTGTCAAATAAATAAAAAATCTTTAAAAAAAAAAAAAAGAAAAGGTGAGAATTTTAGCTACAAGAATAAAATATAAATGTAATTAATATAAATGATGTAGAAACTATTACAAATTACAATAACCAGAAGAGAAAGGTGAGAGAAAATAAAGAAAATGTGAATATGAGAGAAAATAAAGGAAGTGTGAATCTTTATCCCTTGTGACCAAGTCTAAAAAGACGCCATTTAGGAGGGCCTGGGAGGCACAGTTGATTAAGTGTCCAAACTCTTGATTTTGGCTCAGGTCATGATCTCAGGGTTATAAGATCAAGCCCTGCATCAGTTTCTACACTGGGTGGGTTCTACACTGGGTGTAGAGCCTGCTTAAGATTCTCTCCCTCTCCCTTTGCTCCTCCCCCCACTCACATGCTCTCTCTCTCTCTCAAATAAATAAATCTTTTAAAAATGTCATTTAAAGATTATAATTCATAAAAAATAATATAATCGATTAATTCATAGAAAATAATATAATCGACTAAAATTGGAGGAAGAGCCAAAGGGAAATGTAGATATGTATTAATTTTGTCACTGCTCTAAAATTTCAAATGGTTCTGTCTAAAGAAAGACAGGCTTAAATTGTTATGTTATTGTGATTACAAAGAAATTATCTAAAAGAAATATGTAAGCCTTCCAAATGATCAAAAGAAATACAACACAGACTATATGGTGAAACAGGTTCTTTTTTTTTTTAAAGATTTTATTTATTTATTTGGCAGAGAGAGAGAGAGAGTGAGATCACAAGTAGGCAGAGAGGCAGGCAGAGAGAGAGGGGAAAGCAGGCTCCCTGCTGAGTAGAAAGCCTGGACTTGGGACTCAATCCCAGGACCCTGAGATCATGACCTGAGCTGAAGGCAGAAGCTTTAACCCAGAGGCACACCTACGGTGAAACAGTTTTAAAATGTAAAGAGAATCCTTACAAACAGAAAACATACTAAGATGCCAACATTAAGACAAAACGTATCTGATATTCCAGTAATTGTAAGTGGGCCAAATACCATAATTTAAAAAATTGGATTACAATTGGATTACAGAGCAAAACCCCATTATATGCTGAGAAAATAGAAACATTTAAACAAAGAATGTTTGAAAATAAAAGAATTAGAAAAAACATACCTGGCAAAAAAGAATAAAGAAGAGTAATTAATTGAAAACAATCATTGAAGGGCACCTAGGTGGCTCAGTCTGTTAAATGTCTGCCTTTGGCTCAGGTCATGATCTCAGTATTCCCCTGTTCAGTGGGGAGTCTGCTTCTCCCTCTCCCTCTGCCCCTCCCCGCACTCATGCTCACTCTCTCTCTCTCTTTCTCTCAAATAAGTAAATAAAATCTTTAGAAAACAATTGTTGAATTAATAAACAAAGGCAGAAGTTTTTTTTGGGGGAAGGAATAAATAGATAAACTCCATTGGATCACTCAATCAGGGAAAACACCAAAAATAAGCAAATTAAACTAAAAGAAATAATTATGGGCAGAAAAGTTGAAAGAATTATGAGACTATTTTTTTCTAACAACATGCAAATCAATTGGAAAAGAATATAATGAATATAATGAATTATTATCTAGGAAAACATGGATCACTAAAAGTGACCCGAGAAGAAACAGAAATATGAGAAGACCAAATAACATGAGATGTAGATATGTGTGCTTACATACACAAAACCCATAAGAGCAGGAGTGGATTCTGGTCTTTAGGGTCTTAATGCTTAAACAATTTCATCACCCTCTTTATAAAAAAAGATACAAGTTCTTGAAATAATAAAATTAGCAAACTAAATGTGTATTTGGAATGAAAAAAGAAAAAAAAGGGAAAAAAAACAAACACTAAACCAGAATGCAAATATTATAAAGCTCAGGTAAATAATACAAAATTTTAATTAATTCATCTATGATATATTTCTTTCTATAGTTCTAGACTGCATACTTTGTGACCTTTTCATTTGACAATGATTTTTAAGCATCATTTTCTACAGAAAGGCAAAAGGCAATTTGGTCTTTTCCCTAGCAATATTAATCGAAATTTTTTTCCTTATTGCCTCTTTCCACTTTATAGCTCATTCCTGATAATATAGGAAACATTTTAGGGTTGTTGGCAAATTTGGGGAAACCAGTACTAACTTTCTTTCACATATGAGATATGTATTTTTTTGTATTTTAAGGTTTCTAGTGCAGTGTTTAATCTTAAATACTATTTGAAGTGATGCTACTCATTACCTAGAGCAATTCAAATTCATTTTAAAATTGCTGTTCTGTTGAATTGAGTTGTGTAATTTGTTATCAAATTACTCATAAGATACATGTATTAACATATTGATATGTGTGTGGTTTTGCCCCTGCAATACTTGTTTATTCAAGCATGGTAATTTGGCATGCCATTTGTCTGGAACTCCAGCCTTGTTTAGATGTAGTTCAATATTTAAGGATACCAAAACCAAAACCAAAAGCAAAATATGCGACTTCACACATAGGTGTACTTGTTGTTTTGGGTACTGGTACCATTTTGTGCTCTTCACGTGAGAAGTCTAGTATGTTCTATTTTGCACAGTTCGATTTTTTTTTTTAAAGTTTAGTACTTTTATAAATGTATATGCTGTATTATTGCATATTTTCTTCTTGGGAGAAATCTTCCATTTTGACTAGGTATTGATGTGATATTTACATGTGTGGCAACTGGAAGACTTTTCACAGACTAGCTTCTGATTACCTACACTTTGATCTTTATTTCTCCTCAATACCAGATACATCTAGAACTGGGTACCATATGACAAGTTCATATCTCAGTATAGCCTCTGCTGCACTTTCATGTCCTGGTGCCAGTACATTAAGTGTAGTGGGAAGTAGGAGTACTCTGGAAGACATTCCTGTATACCACAGTAGCGAACAATAACAAAATAATACACAGAAGTGATTGAAGACCACAGTGTGTGTGTGTGTGTGTGTGTGTTTTATATAGCATTAAAACCAAACTAAATACATGCTGAACTTGACTTTCCCAATTGTATGTTAGATTCTCCAGAAGCAGAAGTTTGGAAGCAGTTTGTAGTACCAGATGCTCATTAGGGATCAAGACTAGGGGAAGGGAAGGAAGGAGGGAGAGGGAAGGAGAGGAAGCAGGCCAGTGCAGAGCCTGTGGTGAGACCCCTAGAAATAATACCACTTATCAGAGTATATTCAGGCAAGTGCTAAAGTGCCTGGGCCTCCGTATCTCTCCTCTCTCAGTCACTGGAGGGGAAGGCTGCCCCGGGAATGGTGTGACTTCAGACAGAGTGTTTCTCTACGTCTAAAGTAGACCCCAAGGGAGCTTATAGTTAGAGACTAACTACACTACCCACAGTTGAGATGCAAGTCCTTTCTTGAAGGGGGATTGGGGGGTACATCTCCAAGGCTACTATGTTTCTCTTAGCCAGATCCCCAAAAATGTTTGCAGCTACTCTAACATCAGCTGAAAAAAAACAGAAGAGGAACATAGAAATTAGCATGGAAAGAGACCATGGCCTTAGCCACTTGGGATTACAAATTTCTTTGCAGATTTCACAAAAAAGATATGGCCAAGTGAACACATTGCTAGGGCCCTTCCAGGGCCTTGTTAGGGTCCCATGCAAGGGGTCCTGGGATTTAAGTTTCAATAGCGTACATTAAACCTGCGAGTATAATCGAAGTGTTACATTCCCCAAAAGCAACCACCCCAGATGACTTTACAGAGCAATTCCCATCAAACCTATAAGGAAGAGGTTAATCCAGTGCAACTTACACTGTTCCAGAACAGGGAAGTATAAAGCAGTGTTTGAAGTTCTCCTCTTATGAGGTTAGTATAATACCGAAACCTAAACCCTACAGAAAAAGGGAGAAAAAGTAAATAGCAGACCACACTAATTTGCATATATTAACCACTATGGATTGAATTGCATCTCCCAAAAATTCATAGGTGGAAGCCCTTGCCCCCAGTGCAGTGGTATTTGGAGGTGGGACCTTTGGGAGGAAATCAGGTTTAGATGAGGTCATGAGGGTGGCACCCTCATGAAGGATTAGTGTCCTTATAAGGGATGTCAGACAGCTCTGTCTCTGTCTCTGTCTCTCTCTCTCTCTCTACTGAGTGATGACCCTGACAGAGGGCAACTATCTGCAGAAAGAGGGCCCTCCCCAGGAACTGAATCAATATTGATATTGGACTTTCCAGCCTCCAGAACTGTGAGAAATGTGTCTCTTATGTAAGCCACCTAGTCTTCGGTATTCTGTTTCAGCAGCCCAAGCCAACTAAGGCAACAATGAACAGAACCCAGAAGCACATTAAAAGAGTAATGCAATAGACTGGATGAACGGTACTGAATTCCAGGATGTCGGAAGGTTGGGTCCCCCACCCATGTAATTCATAAAAATGCATCAAAAGAAGAAAATTACATGATCATCTCTAAAGATGCAAGAAAGATACTGGATAAAAATTTAGTAGCTCATCTTAACAAAAACTTAAAAAAATAAGTACATAAATGTTTCTTTACATGATGTACAGCTATGTGAATATATATTTTAGATATACCTTACCCTCAAGATCAACATCATGCTTAATGAAGACAGAATAATTCTCATTAAATTCAGGCTCAACAGGATGTGGGGAAGTTTCTAGATAAATGGAGCATAAAATAAATATAGAAATTAAAGAAACAAATAGAGTCAAGAAAATGCTGGAAAAGAAGAGAAACAAGGGGAATCTAGGTTTTCCAGGTATTAGGACATGTTATATGTCTATGCTAGTTAAAACAGTGTGGCATTGCTACATGAATAGATGGATTAGTTAACTCTATTAGGAACTCAGAATATGAACCCAAGACTGAATGAGAACATAAAGTGTGAAAAAGGAGTAAAATAAATTGTTCAAAAATGTAGTTGAGGAAATTGGGAAGCCATCTGAAAAAAAAAATGTAGCTGGCTCCCAACATCACCTCACACAAGGAAATAATCTCCATATTTTTAAAAGATTCAGTACAAATTGAAGCCATAAAATACTGGAAGAAAATACGGAAGAATTCTTTTAAAATAGTCTTGGAGAGAGGAAATTATTTCTTACCATAACAAAAAAACCAACATGAAAAACTTATAAATTTAACCACATAAATGTAAAAATAGAATTCTGCAAAGAAAAAAAATAAACATAAAGCCAAAGACAAACCACAAAGTAGGAGCAAATATTTGCAACTCACATTGCAAATATGGAGATTCTCTCTTGTATAGAGAGCTTCTACAAATCAGTAAGAAAAAGGCAAAAATCTAAAAGAAAAATAGGCAGAGGATTTGAATAGATTCTGATTTTCACAAAATCAGAAGTACAAATGGTTCCTATATATGTAAAAAAAAATATTCAGCCTAATAATAAAATAAATGCAAATTAAAACCACAATGGAGATACCATTTTCTACTTATCAAATTGATGAAGTTAAGAACATCTAATAAAATTCTTTGCCAGCAGGGTGTATGGGAAGTAGAAACTCACACACTTGGTGCATCTTCCTTGGAGGGCAATTTGGCAATATCAATTCAATTTACAAATGCCCATCTCTTTTAACCCAAGAATTCCACTTTTAGAAATTTATTCTTTTAATGAAAATTAGGTTGAACCAAGTAAAACTGTTATGTAGGTAGGCCAAAAATGGTTCACTGTCTTCGCTTTTATGGTCCCAATCAGTACTTGAAAATGATTAAAATAGTGAATGTACAAAGAAACAACCTACATGTCCATCAATAAGGAATGGGTTAAACCAACTATGATATATCTTTTCAGTGGATATAAATTTTTTTAAAAGAAGATGGAAGCTTATTTTTCTAGTGAAGTATTTTTTCCTATACTGATATAGAATAATTCCATGCTATATTGTTCAGTTAGTGAAACAGTATACATAGTACGTCACCATTTGAGTAAAACTATAAAAAAAATATAGTCATATATATTTTCCTGTATATGCAAAAAGTATCCCTGCCATGATACATAAAAAAATCATTGCTTGCTGTTGGGGAGGAAAACTGTGATTGGGGGCAGAGATGCTGAGATACTCCTATAAAGCTTTTGCAAAAAGATATTGCAAAAAAGAAATAACCTAAGATATGAGCTTTGGTCATATGTTGTTTTACTTTGTCATTAAACAGATATTTATTGAGTAGTTACTCACTATGCTAGACACAGTTCAAGTTGTCAGGGGACAGCCATGAACAAAACAGACAAAAATCCTTTGTTTTCCTGGTGATTACATCCTAGAAAGGAGAGAAAGATAATAAACAAAGAAGCATATATACTTTATAAGCATATAATGAGGTGAAAAGCACCAAAGATAAAATAGAGCAAAGTTGGGACATACGATATCCACAGCGCGGTCAGAGGAGGTCTGTCTAGTAAGGCAGTATATCAGCTAAAGCCTCTGGAGGTTAGGGAGCCAAGAAAATCTGGGAGGGGAGGTCTTTTTAGACAGAAGAAAATGCAAATACAAAAGCCCTGAAGCATGCCCTGCCTGGCACTTCTGAGGAGCAGTAAGGAGACCTGTGGGGCAGGAATGGGGAAAACCTGGAGTCCCAAGAGGGGGGCAGAATGCTGTGGGGACAAATCATGCGGGACTTTGGGCCAGATTAAGGCCATGGAACTGAATAGTTATTTACACTCGTTTGGGTCCTTCACAAGGAAGAGAGGTTGCTGGAAAGCCAGATGCAGAGATGAGGAGATACCAGGGCTCAGAAAGGAATAGGAAGGGGACATGAAGAGAGAAAGAGGATGCAGGAGTGGGAGGCTGGCCTGAGAGCCCTAAGCTC
The DNA here is from genome assembly GCA_028646535.1 of Procyon lotor. NCBI lineage: Eukaryota > Metazoa > Chordata > Mammalia > Carnivora > Procyonidae > Procyon > Procyon lotor. Next base: position 8,906,667 of record CM053604.1, on the reverse strand, counting down.
TGCTGTGTCCTTCAAAGAATGACTGAAGCACCCAGAGTCTCAGATGTTTGCAGACTGGGCTGTAGGAACCAGGCCTTAGACCCACCTTGTATATTCACCTGGAAATCAGCCCCCATAGAAACAATAGGTTCATGTCATGTTTTCTAGAAATTAAATTTTCAACTAGTAAAGAGATCCTCCATGTTCATCTCCTCTGGATAAGCCCAGTGACTGCATGAATCTTGAGGATCTTACTCAGCTGCACAAATATTCTCTAGCTTTTTATAGATCCTAAGTGCTTTATTCGGTGGGGATTGTGACCTCTTGAAATATGCTATCAGCCCCCTTATGAGGTGCCTCTTTGAAGTTGGCTAACAAGGTCCCAGGTCTCTTCCTTGCTGAACACTGAAATGTCTTACCTTTTCTATCTATGTGACTTGAGGCCCCTCCTCTCCTGTGGAAAACAGGGAAATACAGGAGAGCTCTTGGATTAAACTCAGGTATAAAAGAAAAACTCTAAAATTTTATGTTAAGGAATTGTGTTGTGATGGGCTCAGCCTTCTTTCTCCGGCAGTGTAGTTCTCATAAACAGCAAAGACTTCTTGTTTTATTTTTTTTTTTTTGTTTTTAATTTTTTTATAGATTTTATTTATTTATTTGACAGAGGGAGAGAGAAATTACAAGTAGGCAGAGAGAGAAGGAGAAGCAGGCTCCCCGCTGAGCAGAGAACCCAATGTGGGGCTCGATCCGAGGACCCTGAGATCATGACCTAAGCCGAAGGAAGAGGCTTTAACCCATTGAGCCACCCAGGCACCCCGACTTCTTGTTTTAAACGGGTAGAGTTTGCAGCAGTATAGATGGACTCAGTACAAGATTAAACTTTCTAACAGACTGTCCAACAACAGGGCACAGTGCTTTAAAAGGAGAGAACATTCGTCTAGAATATGAGGTACCACTTTCCAGAGATATTGAAGAAAGAATTAATGAATAGGCAGAAATTTGAATGAAATACTTTTAGGTTTCTTCCAACTCTGAAATGGATGTGTCATGCTAAAATTCTACCTTGGCTTTTGCATCTTTTATTTAGTATTTTGTCTGATCTTTCTGAATCATACTCAAGGGGTGGGAATGAACTAACAATTTCACTCCTAATAGGAGTGCCTGCTGAATTAAAGGCAGGTTATCTCTTCAGGCTCTCCCAAACTAATAGAACTAGGATAAGAATCTGGATCACAGACAAAGGAGCACATAAAAGATGTCCTAGGCTACGTTTGCCAGAAGCAAGTGCTGAGATACAAAAGCATTTGGAGGAGATACTGGGAAGACAGTGGGGAAGCAGGACAGGAAACAGCATGAAATCAAGCAAGGATGCTGTTTCAGACAAAGCCCCAACCTCAGTCTGATACTATAGGGGGACCTCTGGAGTATAAATTATTTTTCAGAGTTTGCCCAAACTTAAGGGGAGGGAGCTGGGGTCTCATATTCCCACACCAGCCAGCCGCAGGCTAATAGCCACAGAGAGGACCTCAGAGCTTGTGGAGAAAGAAAGATGCTCCAGTAACTCATGGGAAGACCTCCAAAGAGAGTCACAGATGTGGATCTTTAGAAGTAAAATCACACAAAATCTCGGGGAAGGACATACAGTAAGGTTCAAAGAATCCAAGTGGATCTGGGCAGAAAGCTAACAGTGTCTCCTACAAAAATCATAGCAAAGAATACAGAATTCAGCTTCAAATCCGAATCTGAAAACCATAAAAATGTATCAAGATATACCCCAGATATTGGGTATAAATGGATGCAAGTAGTTCAAGGTACATACGTACATACATTGCATATGTCCCTATACATTACATATGTATCTACATGCATGTGTGTGTGTGTATATATGTATGTGTGTATATATATATATACATATATACATATACATATATGTGTATATATATATATATATATATATATATATATATATATGATTTATTTTAAGGAACTGGATCACATGTTTGTTGGGGCTAGTAAGCTGAAAATTTATCGGGGAGGCTGGCAGGCTGGAAACATAGGCAGAAGCTGATGTTATAGTCTTGAGGCAGAATTTCTTCTTCTCTGGAAAACCTCAGTGTTTGCTCAATGGCCTTCAACTGGTTCTATTAGGCTACCCACATTATCAAGGGCATCTCCTTTATTTAAGTTCAACTAATTATAAACAATAACCATATCTACTAAGTACCTTCATGGCAAATGGCTATATCAGTGTTTCATTAAATTTTGGGGTACTGTAGCCTGGCCATATAGAGGCAGAAAACTGACCATCACAGGGAATATTCTGCCTATCATTAAGGCTCTTCCTAACTGTTAAAGGGATTTTGTAGATTTTAGCAATGCAGGCTAGAAATTTTAGGGAGTGAGTATTTTAGCCACTTTTTTTGGTTGCTAATTATTGTACAGACCCAGGATCCACACCTAACCCCCTGTTAATCTTTGCTGGGGTTAAGAATCTTATCCTGGGGCTTGGTTTCAAGCATGGCATCTAATAAATGACCATTTGACGCTATGTTTGTATTAAGGAATGAAAAACAAATTCATTATTGAGAAACTCGCTTATAGTTTTTTTGGAATGAATAATCATCTGTTGGCTCAGGGAAGACTTTGTGTCTATCTGGGAATTTTCATGGTGTGAAAACATTGATTGAGGGAATCTGTTAGTAAAAAAGACTTGCAAATCATGATTATTTGTAAGCATTGTCATTCTTTTCCTTACTCACTGGCAGGCCGGGGCTATAGTAAAACACGGGAGTCCTCCATTTCCAACAATAATGGTTGTTTGACAAAAGAAACTTAACTCTGACTTAATTTAGGTTGATGATTCTCAATTCTTCCCTCCCAACACACCTAAAGGATACAATTTTCTGTCATTAGCAACAACAAGGTAATTTCCAGAGGTGATGAGGAAACATGACCACAGCATCTCAGTGTAGAGGAAGGAGGGGAGCTCCACAGCACAGCTCTGCTCTATCTCCCCAGTATATTGAGGATTAAAAATTACTCCTCCAAATAACAAAATTGTGCTTAGAAAGTTGTCCTACATATAATAGATATTCCATATATGTGCCTTGTGTTGAAGAAACAATTATTCTGACACTTGTTAAAACAACAAGGCAGACTTTATGCAGGATTATTGTGATGAGTATAGGAACTACTTCAGTGGGGCTTTGCAATAGGAGAGATATTGGGTTCAACTTCAAATACAATAAGGAAAGGTGGGGATTTATAGCCAAAGAGTAGGGTGGGGGTCTGGGGGGATGGAAAATTACTAAGAGGAAATGTCAGGGATAAGGAGATTCTTGCTAAACCAACCCAAGAGGATTCTTGCTGAAGGTAGGCCATGGTGATCTGACATCACCTGGGGGATATGGGGGGAGAGGGGTTGAGGATGTTGGATCAGATATTGAAGGTGGAGATTTTCTCTTAACTGACTTAGCAGGATTCTTGCTTAAACTTGACTTTTCAAGGACAGCACTAAAAGCCCAAGTTCAGGCCTACTTGAGGAGTGGACCCAGAGGACCTTATGTTCGGTGAGAGAGAATCTTTGCCACTTGAATGGAATTGAATGTGCTAGAATTTTTATTTAAGATTGAATAAACAATCTAGATAAGCATTAATGTTCCTTCTCTTGACTTTCTACCATGAACCCTATAAACTACATGTTTATGAACTACAAATGGTGGTACCATAAATGAATTTGTTCTTAGAAATGTAGAGTGAAGCAGTAGCTTCTTTAAGACTCTATATAGTTTATCCATGGGTACAAAAATATTGCATGATGAACAACCACATACCCTCTGTGTCAAATAGCAGTAAGTATATATTTGGTTTGTGAGTCTTCAGGGTTTAGCTGATCTGAGTTGGGGTGTGCTGATCTCGGTTGGGTGTGCTCATGTGTCTGCCAACAATTTCAAGTCACCTAGGTGGCTCTGCTAATGTGGGCTGGGCCCACTGCAAGTCTGGGGGTTGACTGTTGCTTAATCCTTGACAGCCTCATCTGGGATGATGGAGGCATCTGCTTTGCTTGATATGCCTTCTCCTCTAGGGAGCTAAGCCAGGCATATTCTTATTGAAGTTCATAAGTGCAATAACAAGCAGAAAGGGCCTCCTAAAGCCAAGCTCAGAACTATAGCATGGTCACTTTTGCTTTCTGTTGGCCTTTGTAAATCACAAAGCCAACCATATTCAGTGTGTAGAGAAATAACCCTCACCTCTCCAGTGAGAAGAACTGTAAAATCACATGGCAAATGGAATGGGTACATTGAGAAATGAGAAAGGGGGCCATTATTTCAGTTGATCTATCATGGACTCCACATTATTATCATCCAATCAAACACTAACCAGCCTATTTTCCAGTCTACCCACATCGGCCAGCTCTCATCCCTAGTAATAAGTTGGGAATGAAGCAGCGGAAACTATTCTCCTGTATTGCTAATTGAGAGTTCTGAGAGTTCAAGGGGCTTTGCATTAGCCAGAGTTGGTTGAAGTTTAACTGACCCTTTGGGGTATTGGACACAAGACTGAAATACCCCAAATCTTCTCCTCCCCTGTGTCCTTCAAGTCTAGGTCATAGGTCGTCCTGCTTTAGTGTATTATTTCACTCCTTATGTCTTATTAACATCATACTTTAATTAGTATGATAGTCTTAAAGTTTTGCAAATGCCTGTCACTTCATAAGTGCTCAATAAATGGTAGCTATTATAATTATAGTGCAGATACTCAGAATAAGGTGCTATATTTTGGAACAGATCCAAAATTCCTTGGTTACTAAAGAACAAAAGGGGCCTTATGATAAGCCTGCCTGGCCCATTAAAAGTGGTGTCCCAGGACAGCAGTGTAAAATGCCAGGGTAGGCACTCTATCACAAGAGTTGCCTATTAACATCATCATCCAGCTTTTAGCCATGAGATTTACATTTATGCATTTGTGACCGTTCATTTTATTCAACTTCCACACCTCTACAAATTGAATTCAATGTCATTTTCCTATGGGGCTCTCTTAAAAGTGGGAAGAGGGTACATTAAACAAATAAGAACTCCTAATTTTTTTCTAGCCATTAGGCATTAATTTATCAGTACTCTCATTTATAATTAATGGTCTCCCACTGCTTGTGACAGCTGGTTTGTTATAGCCAAAACCAACTTTACTAAGTTAAGATTTGGAGGTTTGCCACAAGAGGCTAGTTATGCCTGTCACTAACTCCTCATTTAATATTTTAAAGGCTTTTTTGGCGTATGAGCCATTTGCCTGGGCTCACTTTTCTCTCAGCCTACAAAGGCGTGACTTCAGCTTTGTCACTCTACATATCCTCATCTTGTCTCCAGCGCTCAGAGAACCAAGGTTTGAAAAGGTCAAATCAACACAGAAGAGAAGTTTATGTAGAAGCTCAAATAAAAACACGATGAAAGAGCATAGAGACAGCATTTAGTACTGGCAGCTCATAAAACAAAACCATGTTGTTAACTTGTCCAAATATCAACAAATCATTTTCCCAGAACATACTGGAGAATAAAGGATTAGAAATAACCGTGAAGGGTACAGTTGGTGTCATCTCACTGTGTGTTAATCTGGTCTCTTGAGGGGAGGGCAGAGAATTCCCATGTACTGAGCCCCTACTATATATGGCATCCCATATGGAGCATCTCTTGTTTCTGGCAAAAAATTTGTTTGCTCCGGAAATTTGTTATTACCAGCCCCTTTTTAAAAAGGAGAAACTGAGTCTCAAAGAGGGGACCTGATTGGCCCAAGGTCACATGGCTGCTTGAGCCTGTTTGAGGCAGAGCCAGACTTTAATTCAAGTGTACCTCTTTCCAAGGCCAATGGGGCAGATCTTCTCCACTCTGAATAGATGGGTAATTTGGTCTACATAAGGAATTTAGAATTCAAGAGGTTCTTTATGTTGATATGGATGGCCAAATGGTACTTTTCATATACAATCATAAATGTTCATTCATTATGGCTTAGTATCAGATGGGAGAAATCAGGGTAGAAAGTTAACAAAGGGTTCTCTCTAGTGTCACCTGTCCTGCTACCTGAGAGAAAGCCCTTTGCAGATACTGGCAGAGAGAGTCTTCTGATTCCTTCCAAGTGCCCTATTAAGTACTGTTATTTGTCAACAACTACAGTAAGCAATCTTTTAGGGGATCCCATTTTCAACATCACAACAACCCTGTTGGCAATCATTGGCAGCCTCAATATTACAAATTTTGGAACTGAGGCAGTTTCAGAGATGTGAAATAACTGGTTCAAGGACATACAGCTTGGAAGTGACTACTCTAGCATTGAACTCACTTCTATCTAACCTCTAGCCCATGTTGTTTGGATTGTATTCATTTTTCTTCCTTTTCTTTTCTTTTTTTTAATGCAACTAAGATGAATAGCTTGATATTACTTATTTTTCTGAGAAAAGATACCTAGAACCAGCACCAGAGAGTGAGTCTTTTATCAGGGACACATTTCCTGATATTTGGGATTAGTTAGAAAAGGGTTTGTGTCTCCTGGATAGGGGTACAGAATAATGGTTTGAGGCTGAGGTGGGAGGTGGTGGTAGATTTGTGAAGGTGGTTCTGGGAAGCTTCAGGTTCTATGAAGAATTAGGCTCTGGCTCTTATCTTCCTGGAGCAGGAGTCCATAATGGCTCTGCTTTGGGTTTCCAAACTCAGGAAGAAGGGGCAAAGTAAGGCTACAGCTGGTGGATGTACATGTCTGGCACCTCAGGTTATTTTCTGGTAGAAAGTTCCATTCTTTTACCCATATCTGGCTTCCTTGATCCAGGGAACGACTTCAAGTGTATGATATACGTTGCTTAGCAGACCCTGCAGCAAAGGCATGATGGAATTTCCTAATGTGGCATAATGCTCTGAGAGGTAATAGAGACCACACAAACCCGGGTACGTTTGTGATTTGGGATGATCAGTTCAGAGCAGAAGTTCAATCAGGAGTCAGGAGACTAGATCTCACCCTTGAAACTGTAGAATGGATGGTCCTGACTGACAAGAAAGGGTTAGACAGGTTGTGTAGATCATAGGCACAGGGCTCTGGTCTCAATGGGACTTTGAATTTGGGTCAGCTTCCAGCTTTTGTATAAATTAGGAGAAAAGCAGCTTTCCTGGGTTGGTGAATAGCAAAATTTGTTTCTTTCTTTAAGTGAATGTCAGCCTAAGCCAGATCTCACAGTGTGGTGGGGAATTTTGGCCTTGATTCATTTCCTGAGATATTTGGGCAGTGCACAAATTACATCACTGTTCATGGACACCTGGCCTGGATAGGTATAAGAAATGGAAACAGAATCCTTTTATACTATGAAGATAATAATAATAGGACTAGTAATAATGGTAATAAAGTTTTTATGAGGATCAAAAGAGATTATAAGATGATATGATAACGATGCCTAGTATATTCTGAATGCTAGATCACGGTTTATTCACTAAATAAATCCAAAACTAGGTCAATTTGGATGTTTCCTTCTTTATAATGCTTAACAGACCACTAAAGATAGTTTTTCATCTTTGTTATAACTACTCAAGGGTTCATTCTTGGAAATACAAAAGTTTTCTACACAACTTAAAAGCTTGTCCACTGCAGTTAACACTTCTCCAGAGTTTAGCACAAATTTTGGACATCTGGTAGCTGCACTCTACAGTGACTGAAAGCTCAGGCCATAGGACCAGACAGAACTGGTACCCATCCCAGTTCCATTGTCACTCACTAGTGGGCCAATTACTCTAAATCTGTTTCCTCATTAAATGATTGGAATAATAGGGGTGCCTGGGTGGCTCAGTGGGTTAAAGCCTCGGCCTTCAGCTCAGATCATGATCTCAGGGTCCTGGGATCAAGCCCTGCATTGGGCTCTCTGCTCAGCAGAGAGCCTGCTTCCCCCTCTCTGCCTGCCTCTCTGTCTACTTGTGATCTTTCTCTCTCTGTCAAATAAATAAATAAATACAACCTTTAAAAAAAAATTGGAATAATAATACTCACAGATTTATGAGGATTAAATTAGTTGATGAATACAAAGTGCACATCATAGCATTGTGTATAGCAAAGATTTAGACCTTGACCAAAGAAAGAAAGTTCTGATCTTTGTCCCTGGCTCCTGTGGAGGTAACCTCTAAACCCCTGGAATTTTCCGAGTTACCACTTCTTATACTAATTAGATGATTCATGCTAAGCTCCTCAAGCCACCTGATTTCAGCCCCATCTCCATGGTAAGGGGTGGGTAAAGATAGTTCAACCACATGAGTAATCAATGACTAATTACATGCCCAAGAAATGCATCTCCAGTAAAAGCTCTGGACACAGAAGCTTGGGTGAGCTTCTGGTTTAACAATTAGTGTGCATTGTCACACATCACTGCTGGAGGAGACTATATCCAGAGGATAAAGAAAGTTTCATTCCAGAACCTTCCCAGACTTTGCCCTATGTGTCTCTTCTCTCATTTGATCTTAAGGTGTCTTTTCCCTGTAATAGACTGTAACTGTGAGTCTACCAGTTTTTAGCGAGTTCTGAGTCCTTCCAGAAAATGATAAAACTGGAGAGTAGTTCTGGGAAGCCCTCAAACTTACAGCTGGCATTAGAAATCTTAGTCAGACTTGACAGTCCAGAGGACTGTGTTTACCCTCACAGCATGGCTGACTTTAGGTAGCTTGGTAGGTGGTAACTGCTTAATACATTTTTGGCATGTATGATATAAATGTTGATTTAAAGAACGATTGATAGAATAATGGTCAGTCAGCCCATACATCTCTTTTCACCGTCTGGGGAAACTTAGTTGTACCTGTGGGTCCCTTATTCTATAAATCTGAAGTCTTTACTAAATTTATCAACATATTTCCTTTTGAGCAAAAATATAAAAATCAAATAATATTTTATTTGAAACCAAGCAGTAATATTTTGGTTATGAGCTTAGAAAATGGAAAAGGAATAAAAATTGAAAAGTTAAAACCTCCAAATTGCCAGATCAGAGAGATTTTTTATTCCAGAATATTTATTTCATTTTATTTCTTTTTAAGATTTTTTTCTTTATTTTAGAGAGAGAAAGTGAATGCAACGACAGGCAGAGGGAGAGAATCCTAAGCAGACTCCCCACTGAGCTTGGAGCCCAGTGTGGGGCTCAGTCCCACAAACCTAGGATCATAACCTGAGCCAAAATCAAGTCAGACACCTAACTGACTGAGCCATCCAGGCATCTCCAGAATGTTTCTTTTAAGCATTGTTTTAATAGAAATCAGTTGACTCCCTCATCCAATGGAATGGTCCTTGAGATAGATTGATTCTTCAAAGTCAAGAAGATTTTCCAGGCTACTTGATCAGTACTGGGTAGGAGGTTATGCCTCAGCCACATTTCTTTCACAGAAATTCCCCTGCTGGGACCAACTGTCCCCATTTGCAAGGGACTGAAGTGTGGTCCTAGGATACAGGACTTTCCATTTAAAAACTCACCAAAGGTTTCCCTGGGATGCAAAACTTTCAGTGCCTAAACTAAGAACTTGAAACAGAGACAGTTGACCAACTGGTAATACAGAGTCAAAAGATACCCAGAGAGAAGAACCAAAGAGGGTAAACCATGTCTTAATAATGGATAAGATCATGAGATCTATAGGGTGACCAGTGAACTCTGTTGGTGCGACATGACAGAACCACAGCATCTTAGGATTTTGAAAAGCCATCCACTTTCCACATCCTGTTCCTTGTCCACGAGGCCTGCTGTCTTCTCATGATGCCTGGTTAAACAGTTAAGATTCTTGCTTCTTTATCTCTACATATACCCTTTTGATGCTTTCTCAGGTTGAACTGAGCAAACTCTGTCCTAAACCAAAAGGCTAAATGGGACATCTACACTGGATATTATGGGGAGTTGGAAAGAAAAAAATTAAGGAAGATGATAGAAAAATGAACCTAAAGCTGACACTGAGTGTGGCATTGTGTGTTTGAGGGATTTACTTTTGTTCACCTGTTGTTGAGTCAAGAACAAGGGGGTTAATTTTTACTTAGTTCTTACTGTGTGTTAGACACTTTACAGAGTTTGTTGTGTTAGTTTAGTCTTCTCGACAACATTGTAAGGTAAGTTTACCATCTCATACATATGAAGGAACTTCCTAGAGGTTAGGCAAATTGACATTGGTTCTTTATGGGTGAGGTTTCAGCTTCAGTTTGTCTGACTGCAAAGGCATTAGCTCCTGCTGCCTCTCATAGCATGGGGAGTGGGCGGGATCAGTGCTAATGGTTGGAAATAATTTTGGAACTTTGGACACATTTAGAAGACAACAGATTCCATAGTCCCTCTATCTACTGTCAGATTCACGATAAAAATGCCAGGGAATAAGGGTGAGGGTGGGGAGGGAGATGAAAGGTACCCAGAAAGCCAAAGGGCATAATAGGCACACAGATTCAGGAAAGGGTAAGAACACCTAAGCCTGGGACACCTGGGTGGCTCAGTGGGTTAAAGCCTCTGCCTTCGGCCTGGGTCATGATCTCCAGGTCCTGGGATTGAGCCCGTATCAGGCTCTCTGCTTGGCAGGGAGCCTGCTTCCCCCCCTCTCTCTGCCTGCCTCTCTGCCTACTTGTGATCTCTCTCTCTCTCTCTGTCAAATAGATAAATAAAATCTTAAAAAAAAAAAAAGAACACCTAAGCCTGCTTGCCTATTAGCTAGCCATGTGACCCATGGGCTGGTCACAGTCCCTTTCTAGGCCTCTGCTGCCCCCATTCATCCACACAGAATTTGGTTCAGTTAAAGAGTACATCTAGCTGTCTTTCACTGTGGGTCTTTGCACTCACTGGGGTCTGAAGCTCTGTGTTTCCTTTCCTCTCTACTCTTCCACACTATTCTTTATCTAGCTTGAGCTAATGCTTGATTTAGGTATAACTCAGAATTCATCTCCTCCAGGAAACCTTCCATGGCCCCCAAACCTGGGTAATACTTCCCTCTTAGGAATTTCTCTAGGATTCTGCTGTACCCATCCAATTTATTGCAATGTCCTATTAATCCATCTGTTTCCCCTACTAGATAGTGAATAGGGATCGTATTTGTCCTGCATAACATCATAGCTCCAGTATACCTGGCACATGGTAGGTACTCAATACATACTTGTTGAGTAAATTAATTAATAAGTAAAAAAAAAAAAATAGAGTGATAAATAGCAGCCAAAACCAAGAAGCTTAAAAGCCAATCAAACAAAGAAACAGCAGAGGTCACCATTTACTGAGTGGCCAGTGGGCCCTAGACCTACTCTTATATTGTCTATTTTATTTCTTATGATGGCTTTTGAGGTGGGCATTATCATCTGCATTTGAAAGGCCAATGGTCCAAGAAGCTACATCACCTGTCCAAATCATTCAGCATCAGAGCTGGGACTCAGACTTGCTTCTCTGATTACAAACTCATGCTCGAAATCCAGAAATACAACAGGGATGCAGCAGAGAAGCAAGTGGTCCTGTCACCCTCCCCGGGGGCAGAGCCGTGGATCGGTCACACAGGGCTGGTGCACGTGGTGGCCTGGTTTAAAGGTCTACACTGGGAGAGCTGTCTGGGACAGCTTTGTGAAGAGCTCCTTTGGCTGGCCATGAAGAGCAGATACCTAAAGTTTGATTTTGTTTGTCAGCATTTCTTGTTTCTACCCACGCAACATTTCTTCTAGAGTCTGGAGGGAAACCAGCACTGCTTTCCACAATCAAGTTTCTCCCGTTACCCAGGAATAGCCAACCTGATTGGGCTTGTTTCCTCTGCTGTTTTTCAGAGAGCTTTTGTGCTCCCCCTTCGTGAGCCTCTTTCCCCTCGCTTCCCTCAGTAAGGTTGAATTCCCTGATGGTAATCATAATTATAAGCATATGTTGTTGCTCTCAGCTACTATTGGACTTGCAAACTTTGGTTTTAAAGGCAAAAAATAGCAAGTCATTTTTGGAATACATTCTTTGTGAAGGGGCAGTTTCTGTGGACAGAAAAGTGATAGTCAAACACATTCTTTGGAGCAGATTTGCATACCAAGCACGAGTTGGAACCAGGTAGCCATGTCAGGCAATTACCGCATCAGCAGAACAATGTTCTATAGCTTAATGTGATGGTCACAGCATCTGAATCGCAGACTTGTTGGCTTACAAAATACTAATGGAGAATTGAAAACTCCAAAAAGCATCCCAACAATCTTTGCAAATCAGGCCAGGAATTATTTTAAAAGTCAGACATTTTTGTAAACAACGTTGATTTGTTTAACTCATTGCAGCCTCTTTTAAAAAAAAATTCCTCTCCACTGCAACAGAGGCAAGCTGTTCAAATCCTGGTTCAGAGAACGTTTACCCCCAGCATCTTTGTGGGGATGGAGCAGCAGGATGTGTGTGGGTGGAGGCATAGGATGGTATCTTGGTCTGTTCAGTGTGCGTGCTAGATTTTGGTCAGCCTGGCATCCTTTCTAAGGTCTCTGCCGTATCACAGAGGAAAACTAGAGACTATATATCCTGAAATCCCCTTCCCCCAACTCACCTGTGAGAAGCACCCAAACAAGATCTGGAAGGTTGCAGGGTGGAAGCCATGATTCCCCGGAGGCAGTTGTAGTAGATGTATGCATGGGGGTATAATTCATGGAGACTTCCTGACAAATCCTTAAGGACAACCTACTTCAGTGCCACAGGCTGAGGGTTTCAGCATTGGCTTTCTTGACCTTCAGTGTTTCTCTGTCTTCTCTTTCAGACCCCCCCCCCGCCCTTTTTTAAAGATTTTATTT
>CM053604.1:8843479-8893835 GCA_028646535.1 Procyon lotor | reverse complement strand
CCCGTCTTCCAGCTCTTTCAACAGTGTGCACTCCCCTAATTCCCATCCCTGGAATAAATAGAGTAACTTCTGGTTTACTCAATAAGCCTTGGTTAATACAATGTGTTTTTTAGAAAAGCATTAACACTTCAGGGAGCAGAATCTCTCTAGCAATTTCTTTTAGTTGTTTCTTACAGAGTCATAGTTTGTTGAAGCTGGAACAGGTCTTTGAGATCGTATGGGCTGATGTTCCTCAAATTTTGGATTTCACTCACAAAACTTGAAAGTTTGTGGGACTGACTTGGAACGTTCAGTTTTTATTTTGTTAAGAATATTTTTTTATGTTTGTCCAGTTAACAATTATAATCACTCTTGGAAGAAGGGATATATATCACTTCTCTCTAACGAAGCAAACTCTAAGATCAGTAAAAAGGATGGAATTACAAAGTGAATACATTAGTTTTGTAATGATTTTGCTATAACTTTTTTTTCCACTTTGTTATGGGGAGATCTAAGCCAAAGTTTTCATTTTACGGATAAGCCGAGTACCTATTTAATGCAGAGCTTATTCAAGGTAGAGCTAAGACTAGCTAAGACTCAGATGTCCTCCTCACTGGTCTAGGGTTTCTCAACTCCAGCACTTCTGACATATTGGGCTGCATAATTCTTTGCTATGAATGGCTGTAGGGGGCAGGGTGCAGCGTGGGAGTGCTGTTCTGTGCACCATAGGATGTTCAGAAGCTTCCTGGGTCTCAACCCACTGGATGCCATAGCATCCCCCAGTGGTGCTAACTAAAAATGTCTCCAAGCATTGTCTCCCACTTGAGTCCTGCTGCTCTAGTCTAAGAGAACTTATTCTATGCTAAGCTACTTGTGAATTTATTTTCACTTTTATCACCAATGACCAGATGGTAAAAGAAGCACTTTTTAAAAATATCAATTATCAGGGCACCTGGGTGGCTCAGTCATTTAGCGTCTGTCTTCAGTTCAGGTCATGATTCCAGCATTCTGGGCCCGAGCCCCGCATCGGGCTCCCCACTTCTCCCTCTCCCACTACCCCCTGCTTGTGTCCCCTCTCTCGCTGTGTCTCTCTCTGTCAAATAAATAAAGTCTTAAAAAAAATCAATTGTCTTTTACAGAAGATAAACTAAAAAAGACTCTGGGGGCCATATGATGGAGGAAGAGGCATGGATGTATGTCTGGGACTATGGAGGGAATCCCTGTACCATACCAACTAATAGATTAATTCACTTCATAATAATAGCCCCTCTTTATTGGATATGCTGATCTAGGCACTTTGCAGGTAAGATCTCATTTTTTTTTTCTATTCAAGAAATCTGTAGGGTAAGTATTTTTAAGCTCCATTTTTGCAGAGGGAGAAACTGAGGCTCAGAGAGATCAAAGTCACACCTGAGAAGCTGTAAGGGAACCAGATAGAAGTAGAGGAGGCATCTACCTTGCCCCAATTTCTGGCCTACAGCCTTCTCTAGCACTCCAGGTAGCTCAGACTGGGCCAGGTCTGCAGATTGCTGCTTAGGGTTGAAATCTGAGGAAGCCTGATGTGGCTTGGGTGCCCATCGGTTCCACTGTTCTTAAATCCCCAAAGAGGTTTCTGGAGTTGCAAATGCCTTTCCAGTCTTTTCTTCTGTGTTTCTCCTAAAGAAACCTTTCTCTACTTGAGCAGTCTTCCTCTGGTGCCCTGGAAACCCTTATAATTTTACACCTTTCCATTTTATTCATCCTATTCCTTCCATCTAGATGCCTGTCTTTTTACCCACCCCATTAAGTACATGAATCCTGTTCTTTAGCATCCGGTTCACTAGCCACTTGTTCTATGAAGTCCTTCTGGGCTAGACTAGCCTTTTTAAAAGCTCCTTTAAGACTACAGTGATCCCATGGCTCCAAGTACATATTCCGCTTATTGTTACAGATCTTTTCAGGGAAATACACATTTATTATACTTCCTTAGCCAGACATACACTCCTAGAGATCAGAGCCTAGGGTGCTTGGCTCCTTCTTGATTGTGCCATTTACTAGTGGTGTGATCTTGACTATGCCATCCAACTTGCCCAAGCTCCAGTTTCCTTATGTGAAATACTGGGATAATGGCATTTCCTCTGTCTGTTGCTGAAAGGATGGAGTAAGAGGGCCAGTTAAAGTCCTTTATAAATTACAAAACTCATCACATTTGTCTCTAGTATAATGATTATTGTAATTTTCAAGATTCTCACACTCCCTGTATGTGCTATATTGTCAATAAATATTTGCAGATTTATTAACTGGTTAATAAACAGTCTCATTGATAAACGTGCAATGCAAAGGTGGGATTAGATTGAGACTTTTGAAGTCAGGTCCCAGTGAGTGATGCCCTTAGACCCACTGCACTGGAGTGATCCTGGGCTGTCCTGGTAGGTAAGATTCCAAGTTGACACCCAGTGAGTCATGCCTTTCTATAATCACCTCTCTTTGAGTACAGTAAAATCCTCTAGCCAGCGGAATATGGCAAAGGTGATAAGATTTCACTCCCACACACTGCTTTATGTAAGATTCCATTTTAGCAACAGGAACAAGGGACTCTCCTCCTGGCTTTGAAGAAGGAAACTGTCAAGGTATGAGATGGCCTGTGGGAGGGCCATGAAGCAGGAGCTGCAGGGGCCTCACTGCGTCACTCTCTTTTTGCAAGCCATCTTCCTGGGCTCATTTGGAAAGACCCAGTCTCAGCATTTATCTGATGGCTGGGAACAGGCAGTACCCCATCCCCACTCACCACCCAATAGAGCTACAGGAAGAGTCAAATTTTGGAAACTTGCTGTTTGCTGCAGTGCTTCCCTAGCCTACTTTCCCCACCCACATGTGAGATAGGGGCCCCTAAAATTCTGTCCTCTTGCTCTTTCTCTTTGCTAGTCACTTGCTCTCTCCAGAGCATTGTGGGTCTTATTCCCATAGCTGAGAGAAAATGGCTCCATGGGAGCATTTAACAGATAAAGACATTGAGGCTCAGAGCAGTGAAGATACTTGCCTATGGTCATACATAGTGAGTAGGCAGCCAAGTGGGATCCAGTTCAGCCTCAGACAGAGACCCCACCTGAAGGCTAATCTACACAGTGTGTTGGAGACTGGTTGGTGGCAGGCATCCAGCTACATCCATTTGGTATGTTTGGGGTCTGCATGTATAGAATCATACTATATAGTGTTGTCCCCTAGTTCAAATTAGGGTTGGTGATAGGGTTGATTCAGTGTTGAGAAGGAGCTGAGAGAAATATAAAATGATACTCAAAGACACTGTTGTTGGTTCCAGTACTTAAAAGCAGATGGTGAGAAATAGCTCCAAATCTGTTTAAAAATGTGTGTCCGATCAAAGTGCTTCCTAAAGTCCCAGTGCACAGCTGCAGAGAGAAGGCAGAGGGAAGCAAGAAGGGGTTAGATAATCCCGGGAGGATCATTTTTCTGGGATTGTGGTGGGAAGTGGATGGTGCGAGCAATAGCCCTTTCAATTTGGTTTGCTTGGTACTGGTAGACAGCAGCTGTGAACAGGCTGACGAGAAACAAATTTAGGAAGAGCAGAACGCTTGCAGTAAACAAACAAACAAATAAACAAACAAATAGAGTGATTACTTCTGAGAACTCTGGGAATGCCTAGGAAACGTGGGAAGGCCTCTCCTGAAGGGTGTTGCTGACAGCCACACGTGGCCTCCAGTCGCCACGGCAGTTTTAACATCACTAGTCAGATGCGCGAACAAATTACAGTACTTTCAGCATGTGGTTCATATTCTCCCCTCATGGCCTGAAGAGAATGCAGGCCCATTAAGCCAAGAGTGTGGATGTGGAGTGGAATGAAGACATTTAAAAGCAGCAGATTAATGAAGAAGATCTTAAGAAAGCAGGACTCTTTTTTTTCCCCCCAGAGAGTGATGGAATGTCATAGCTGAAAGGGTCCCTAGGTGTCATGGAGTTCAAAGTCTGCTAACAGGTTGAATCTTGAGTGGTGTTCCTGGTCACTGCTGAAAGTACAGTGTTGAAGGTGGGCTTGGGCACAGTGGGAACCAGTGCTAGAATGGTTTAGCAATGTCTATCTGGGCATAGGAGTAGGAAATGACTGCATGTAACATGTGTGCTAGTTTGAATAGTTCAAACAACACACTCTACAAAAGAGTGAACAGAGACTTAAGGAGAGAAGTGACATATCCAAGAGACAGTGGCAGAACAAGTCTTATCATTTGTGAGTTTACTACTTTTTCCTAGAGTTTACTCATTTATTTATTTGCTTAACAAATATTTAGTGAGTATCTACTTTGTGACACGTGTCCTTCATTTCCCTTTAATGTGAATGTGGGCTTAGTTCCTCATCTTTTGCAAAGCATCTTTGGTTCAATCCTGACACAAGTTTGTTTTAACTTCCTGGCAGTGGCATTGAATGCTTGCCATGTAGCAGGAACTGTCTTAAACACTTTATGAATCTGAATAGTGTGACATACTGTTCAATACCACAGACTCCGGAACCAACCTTCCTGGGTTCCCAGTCTTAGTTTTGATTTACTCAGCTACAAATTATTTAAGCCCAATGCACCTTCCTTTTCTCATCTCTTAAATTATAGTAATAATAATGGTATTTGCCTCATAATGTTGTTGTGAGGATTAAAAGAGTCAAAGCATGCAAAGCCCTTAAAACAGTGTCTGGCATATAATATGTGCTTCATAAATATCTATTATTATACTTTTAAAATTTAATCTTCATAGCAACTCTACTTTAGAGAACAAATTGTCTGGGTGTGGATCATGTCTCTGCTGCCAATTGGCGTGGGCTTCAGTTTCTCAACCATAAAAAGGGATAGTAATAAAACATACAGTGTTGTTAAAATAATTAAGTAAAATAGTGTACCAAAGTGCCTGGAACAAAGTAATTGTCAATGAGCATTATCCATCACCATCACTACTGCCATTATCACTGTCACTGTCTCCATCACTACCACCACTGTCATCATCACCATCACCATCCTTATCACCATCCTCATCACCACCATCATCACCACCACCACCACCATCATCACCATCCTCATCACCATCCTCATCACCACCATCACCATCCTCATCACCATCATAACCATCATCATCACCACCACCACCATCACCATCCTCATCACCATCATCACCATCCTCATCACCACCATCACCATCCTCATCACCATCATAACCATCATCATCACTACCACCATCATCACCATCACCATCCTCATCGCTATCAGCCATCATCTTTAGCATCATTACCATGTTTAAGGGCTAAAAATGATAATGGATGATATGGGGTAGCTTAAAATCTGAAAATTTAAAGATCTTTGCATGAATCTGTACCGCTAATGGATACTTCTCTCTTGCGCCCATACATCTAACTACTTATTCAGCTTCAGTTGCTATCTCTCAAAATCACCTCATTTTCAGTATTTTCATAACCAGACTCCAGATTTCTCTCCTCTCCTCTTCCTGCCTGAAATTTGATCGTGTCCTAGGGAGCCTTATCTCCCTAGGACAGTGATACTGCCTCGGGACTGCCACACCATCATGCTTATGAAGGAGGCACTCTGACTTCCCTTATCCTGGAGATCTGATCCATGCCCAAATCTTGTCAGGTTCATCCCCTCTTTCTTGAATCCCCTCACTCCCCCTCATTCCATTGCCTCCTCTCTAATTCAAGTTATTACCACCTCTCACAGAACAACTTAGCAACAGGCTGAAGAGCCTCTGCTTATCTATTCTTATCCTTCAACACTCTCTGCATTGCAGCCCAAGAGATTTATGTAAAATGCAATTTTAATTATTTCATGCCTTTCTTTTCCATTCACTCACCCTAAACATATACTTAAAGCCTCAATACTTATTCCAGGGTTGTTGTGAGAAAGGCCACATTCCTTAATATGGCCTGTAGGAAAGAAGATTTTTTTTTTAAAGATTTTATTTATTTGTCAGAGAAAGAGGAGAGAACACAAGCAGGCAGAGTGGCAGGGCAGAGGCAGAGGGAGAAATAGGCTCCCTGCTGAGCAAGGAGCCCGATGGGGGACTCGATCCCAGGACACTGGAATCATGACCTGAGTTGAAGGCAGCTGCTCAACCAACTGAGCCACCCAGGCATCCCAGGAAAGAAGATTCTATAGTTACAGGGTCCCACTTTCCTCTTCAGTCTTATCCTGAGGCTCACTGACCTTTCTTTCCTCCAATGGCATGCTCTTTCTCATTGCTGGGACTTTGCATATGCTGCTTTCTGCCAAGAACAGCTCTGACCCTAAAAACCTTACTCAATTAACTTATATTCATTCTCAACTCTCAGTAAAGAGGATATTTTCAACTACAACGCTTGGTATAAGAAATGTCACATTATTTACCTTAAAAAATAATTTTGAGTTCTAGCTCACTAGGAAGATAAGAAATTCCATGTCTATTCTTTTGAAAACATTTTGGTAAACAAGGGTTAGGTAGTGTCCAAGGTCTCTAATCTTCAAGATATCAAGGTCGCAGCTGCAGTGTTTATTTTCCAAGCCCAAAAGGTCCACTCCTCTATGCCATGCTTTCCGTTGGCACCATTGCTGAGGCTAGGAATTTTCACGCATGATGCTAGCCCCCATCACATTGCCCAGCTGATTATCTATCAAAGGAGTGTTACTAACTTTTATTGGCAGGAACCACTCACATCCTAACCTTTTCCTAATACTAGGGCATCTCTCCCTCTGCCAGGGTGAGTTATTTCTGTTTCTATCTATTATCTCTTCCCTTGGGTCCCAACTCCTTTGAAGTGACTCTTACATGGGCCTTTAGAAACATAGTGAAGACTTGGGGGTAGTGGTAGGGGAAGGAGATGATGACACCATTTTTGTTTTTTAGTAACTTACCTAGTTACATCACTTGAAAAGAAAGAAAAAAAAGAATTCTTAACCATTTTTGTATCAGTGATCCCTTTGTCAGTTTGATGAAGTTCATGTATCCTCTTCTCAGAATAATGTTTTTAAATCTCAGAATATACAAGAGTACAATTTTATTGAAATAAGTTATCAAAATATATTTTTAAAAATTATTGAGCTACAATATATACACTTATTTATTTATTCATAGAACATCAGGCCGATATAATAACTATAATAATTTGAAAGTAGTGATAAGTATACACTATTTCAAGATCTCTATAAGCACTGATACTACCATATTTGTTGGCCATATTTATAAATTGAAGGAAATGTTAAGTTTCAGTTAAAAGATAGTGAAAATAAAGCTATAATATTTTCCTATTCAAGTTCAACCCCCTTCCCACCCCCACTGAGTTGTTAAGCCTGGATGGAGATGTCCTCCTCTTGACAGTCTTCATCTTCTTGCCCATTTGTCCTTGAGCTCTCCATGCTTTTTTGCATACTCCTTTTCATAGTTTGCAATTATGTATTGATTTGTATGATTATTTGATCATACAATAGACTATGAACTCGCTGAGGGCAGAGAACATTTTTATTTATAATTATATTTCCATATCAAGCAAAGTCCCTGGTACTTAACAAGTGAATGCCTAACAAATCCTTGATGAACAAATGACAAATGAATGAATGTTGAACCAATTCATCATTATATGACTTGAACAATGGATTGTGGCTATTTTACTGGTTTACACTCTGTGGTTCTTCTTAGCTGCCTGGTGGCTCTGTCAGGAAGGAAGCTGGGCATCTGGGCTGGTAAAGGTGGGGGATTTCAGAGATAATATGAAACTAGAGCCAAAGGAAGAAGAATGAAATAGTGGTGGAGGCTGTGGGAATGCAGAGAACATCTAGGTGTAGAATCTCATCCAAGTACATTGTTGGAATAAAAGATCTTGGAATGAGTCTTGGAGCTTTGCTTTTTAGGATACTTTTGGCTGCAAATAACGGGATATTAAATAAAAAATGGTTAAAAGTGGGATGCCTGGCTGGCTCAGTCAGTTACACGTTCAGCTCTTGATTTTGGCTCAGGTCATGATCTCAGGTTTGAGAGACTGAACCCTGCATCAGGCTCTGTGCTGAGTGTAGAATCTGCTTGGATTCTCTCTCTTCCTCTCTCTCTGTTCCTCCCCCCCCCCCATTTCCACTCCCCCTTATGCATATGCACTCTCTCTCTTTAAAAAAAAAAGTTTAAAAGAGCAAAGGCAGTTGCCTACCATGCCCAGAGATGGGGTGTGCTAAGAATGGTTTAGCAGCTCAACCATGTTACCAGAATCTGCTCTTTTCATCTTTGCAATTGGCCAATCCCAGTAGGTTGGCAGTGCCTCTTTTTATGGAGACATGCAAGATGGCTGCACCAACTTCCACATCAAAATCTCCCCCAAAAGGGAGGGGAAGAAAATCTTTATGTTGTACTGGGGAACTGGTCATATAGCCACTTTGAAACCAGTCTGTAGCAAATGGGAGAGAGAGTATACTGGTTGTTTTAGACAAATCATAAGTCATCCCTTGGAACATATTGCCAACTGATTTCTGGGACTTATCCTAGCAGGGAAGAAGGGGGTAATGGCTACAAGTAGAGAGGAAATCAACTGTGTGGATTGAGGTATGGAGCCACGGTGGCAGGGATGAGGGCTGTTGGGTACGAGGAGACAGAACTAGATGAATACTCTTGCCAATGAAGTAACTCACTTTTTAACTGCTTCTAACAGGGCATTTGCATTGAGGGGATAATTCCCTTGTTGAGAACAATATAGGGCAAGCCATTGTGTAAAATCCCACAGTTGTTATAATCATTGATTTTATTATTTATCTATCTATCTATGGAGAGGAAGGGGGGACGTGTTAGGGAGAGGGTGGGAAAGAATCTCAAGCCAACTCCCCACTCAGCATGGAGCTCAACATGGGGCTCAATCTCATGACCCCAAGATCATGACCTGAGCCAAAGTCAAGAGACGGACACTTAACTGACTGAGCCACCCAGGTGCCCCATAACCACTGTTTTTAAAATCTAAAGAGTTATAAGGATGCTTAATTTTTATTTTTTTAAAAAAGATTTTATTTATTTGACAGAGAGACACAGCAAGAGAAGGAACAGAGGAAGTGGGAGATGCAGAAGTAGGCTTCCCACAGAGCAGGGAGCCTGACATGGGGCTCAATCCCAGGACCCTGGGATTAGGACCAAGGCCGAAGGCAGACACTTAATATCTGAGCCACCCAGGTGCCCCAAGGATGCCTAATTTTTAAATAAAGTTCCCAACCCCCAAAGTGTTTATGTACACAATACCTGTGTTTGCATATGAATTTTCTAGAAATACATACAAAGGGTAACAATGATTACCTCTACGAAGAAATGGGAGAAAAGGGGTAAGATAGAGGCTCACTGTTCATGCATGCCCTTCTGTATCATTCGAGTTTTTAGCATATGCATGCAATATTTTTCAATTAAAAAAACTGGTTCAATTTTAAAAAATAGAGTCAAGTGATTATTTTCCATTCTAAAATTTCCAGTAGCAAGACATACCCAACATGGGAAATCTAGATAATATTTTTAAAGTGACTTTAATTAGTGCCAAATAATTGTTCATTTGTTATTTCATTTAATCTTTACAACAGTCCTACTTACAACCCTGTAAGTGTTATTTCTGTTTTGCAGATCATAAAATTGAGGGCCAGTGACATTAATGATGTTGTCCCAAATCACAAGTGGCAGACCTGGGATTAAAATTCAGATCTGTTTAACTCTAAAGCCCTTGGTTTTCCAGTAATAATAAGGTGACTCTCAGTATGTGGTTGTGGAAAGAAAAGAAGGGGAGAGATGCAGTCAATTTTTATCCTTGGCTGCAGTTCTGTTCTGTAAAGTTACCGTGAACACTGAATTAGTGAATACCGAATCATTGCTTCCAGGCAAATATAGGAGTAGTTTCCTGTGAGCCTCCAGTTGCAAATGTTTTGTCAACTGATCAATACATAACTTTGTTTTATGTGCATTTTTGTTTAAAGCCATCTTATCTAATGTACATTGTTGATCTTTTAACACTGAACTCAGCCAACAGTAAATGAATGAAACTTATCTAACACACCTATTTTCTCCATTAGGTATGTCATTGCTTTCTTGAACTTAGGAAAACTAGATTGCATTTCAACACTATGCTTTGGGACAATTTGAAACAACAAATCCTCAACAAAAAAACACAAAAATCTGAAAAACATGGCACTAAATAGAACTCGAAAAAGGTATTTATTTACAATATGAGAGCTGAAAAAAGAAGGCAGAGGATTATGTTGTTGGACCTCAGGTGGGAAGGTGTATGTGACTGTCTCAAAATTCTTGCCACCCTTCACATATATGCAGACAACCGTGAAAGTGCCATGAGTATTGATTTTGAACTTACAAATAAATTCTAGCAAGAAAGCAAATTTGCAAATACAGAACCCACACATAATGAATATCAGTGTATACTACTCAAATTTAGATAAAATTATCTTACAGTGTTTCTGAAGAAGAGATGCCTGAGACTTTTTTCTAGTCACTCACATAAAATAGTGTCCCCATTCATTGGAATCCACTGGAATGTGGCTTCCATCCATTCCAAAGCTCTCTAGCTTTTTTACCATGGTTAGTTATTTTTTTATATACAGGCCTTATGACCACCTGATCCATTATTTGTTTAATGAGCTGTTCTCTTCCATGAGAATATAAGCCCCATGAAGACAAGCATTTCATTTTGTTCATTCTCGTATTCTCATTGCCCCTGAGGATATTCCTTAGTAGGCCCCTGGTAAATATTTTGTTGAATGAGTAAATAAACAAATAACTATTCTGTGCTTGGCATTTGAGTGTGACTGAGAACCATTGGCTTATTGCAAGCACTCAAACATGTATGATGTCTCAAAGGCAGTTTGATGGCGCTGCCAGAATTCTTGGCTTATAACTGTGTGTATAAAACATTCCCACCCACCGCCGTAAGGGAAATCCAGCACAGGCTGTGTTTCTGAAACTCTGGTGAAAATGCGTAAAGGTTAAGATCAGTGCTAAAACCACTGACATTTGAACAGCCTCAATGAGAAAGCAAAGTGGTTGTGAGAAACATTCATTTGAAGTTTTATGCTGGAAGTGTGAGCGCCCACGGTAATGACTCTTAAAGAACCATATAGACTTGCTGGAAATTTGTCTGGGGGGCGTTGGTGGAAAAGCTGCTCATTAAACTAACAACACACATATGCTGGGTCTTTCTAACTGAAGGTCGGTGGAGCATGGCAATGGAGGGTCAGGTTTAATTATCAATGCACCATAAACAATGTTCTTTGCTGGGTAAACTCTCTTTGCACTGGAATACAGTTATAGCTGCTTGTCTTAAGTGTGCTTCCGGAACAAACTCAAACCATACGATTGTTCAAGGAGCCTTCTCAGACTCCCAGGGTGGGAACTTTCCCCCCGGTATCTGGCTGGTGCTAAAGTGTGCCTCCACAGCATGACCAAGCTCATATCATCTATTTGTGGAGGGGCTGCCTCCTCCACTACATTTTACGTTTCTAGCTGCTTTCCAGCAGTACCTTCCTCCCTTGTATCCTGGAGTTCAGTCTTGCCCCTTCCTGGGGCTTGGCTGAAAACCATGCCATTTTCCTGTTTAAAACCCAACAAGGGCTCCCTGTTGTCCTTTGGGTAAAGTCCCAGCTCCTTGTGTGGTTTATTTTTCATTTAGACCCACTCCCAGGTCCTCAGAACAAACAACATTGAGCATGAAATGATAGTATTGAAATTGGTTGATGAGCAGATGGGAGTTCATGACAGTATTCTTTCTAATTTTGTATATGTTCAAATTTTTCCAGAAGAAAAAGAAAAGAAGAAATGAGACTTGAGTGTGAAAGATGTTGGGAGGAGGTTTTATGACTTAAGGGAATAGCATATCAAAGCCCTATAGGTTACATGGAAACTTTGTACCTGATCATACAGTTGATGGAGCACTGATCTGAGAGGCATTTTATGGTCACCTTGTCAGAGTCAGACCTAGCTGTGCCAGTGTGCACTCTTAATGACTTCTCAATTTTGTCAAAATCCATGATTTCAAATTACCTGATTTAGAGTATATCAAAATTATATTTTGATACATTTTACAGAGACCGAGGCTGTACTGAGAGATACCAGCCTGTTGGGGATAGCAACTCAGACATTCTAGGAGTTGAGCGTGGAGAAGGGAGAGCCTAGGTGGTCCACAGTGGCGTTTAATGCCTCAGTGAATGAGTGCGGCAGGCGGGGGGGGGGGGGAAATGCATGAGACATGCAGAGGCTTAAAATAAGAATTCAGTTGGGCAGAAGACACTCAAAACTCTTAGAGGTGGCTCTTTATCTGGGAGGAGTGATAAGGACTCATATTTGTTGGCTGTCCTCTGATGTGCTGGGCACTGTCCTGGGCCTTTGACTTGGGTCTGTTCTTTTAATTCTAAGCTCAGGAGAAGGGCTCAGTAGGAGTCTGTGTAGTATATAAGATTTCATGGGATACCTGGAAATTCAGATGGTCTTCAAGTGCCGTCTTTAATGAAGGAGTAAGTGGGGAAGGGCTGTGGAAACATCTGGTCTTCACTCTCCGATTTGTTTAACACTAAATTGATTGCTTTAAAACTGGGTTTTCTCAGCATGTGTGAATTGTCGAGTCGGGGATTTTTCCTGTTGCCACAATAGTTCTGTTGATGATTTTTCAGGTGAAGTATTTGAGGAATAATTGGATTGCAGGCAAAACATGAATCTGGAGAAGATAAAATTTTCCAGACGTTTAAAACTCAAATAGTCCTTGAACCAGAACAGGTAAAATAGAACACACATACCTCCTTCTTGTGTTCTTTTTAGGTCATGTTTAGTGGGTATAATCCCTAAGAAGATGGAATTCTGTATAACAAAGCTCGTCTTTTCCTTAGGAGCCTATACAAGCAGGCTTTTGTTATCTTGTTGTAGTTGCTCTTCATATAGATTGTTCACTTAGAAAGGTGTTTTTTGTAGTGCTGCTCCACTTAATAATTATTCAAAAACTAAAGGTTATAGTGTTTATCATGTAAGATTCATTTTCTAAAGAAAACATTAGGGATAGAAGATGAAAAGGATGTTGCCTGTGGTACATGGAATTTAGGAAAAGAAAGGGAGGAAGGAAAGAAGGAAGGGAGGGAGGGAGGAAGGGAGGGGGAAAAGTAAGGGAGAATGAGGATAGGGAGAAGGAAGGAAGGAAGGGAAGAAGGGAAGAAAAGGAAAAAAGGGAAGGGAAAGGATGGAAGATAGAAAAAATATTTTCCCTATTTTCCAGCAGAGACCTTTGGCTTGTAAGGCCACATGACATGTTAATGCAGAGACATTGGGTTTGTGAGAAGATGGGCTTCAGTGTTAGAAAAACCACGGTTTGAAGCCTGGCCCCATTAGTGACATAATGAGCTTCTAATATAATCTCTCTGCAACATATGAGAAAACCAGAGGATGATTGTGTAGATTGTGATTACAAGCACATAGCAAGCATTGAGTAAATGTTTCCCTCTTCATCTTCTGTTCTTCCATCAACATTATTTCCCCTAACTTTCCTCACCTAAACATAAATCAGGAAAAAAAAAAAAAAACTCAGCTAAATTCTCATAAACCAGTCACTGAATCAAATAAATATCCTGGGGCTTATCCAAAGAAGAGATCTAGGTCTGAAACACTGAGAAGGTGGTTTTTAGCAATACATGTGTATGCTTTTAACTAAATATAGGAAACCACTCAGTTGTTACCTGAAGCTTATTATAATGGAATTTACCTGTGTTTGTAACATTTATCTAAACACCTTGTTTCACATGGTATTTGTCCCTTTAAAAAAAATTTTTTTTTGTCCCTTTAAAAATTTTTAATGAACCTTGTTCATGCCTATATGAAGGTCAACACTGACTGTGGCTGTGTTTGGATATAGAATGTGGCAGTGGGTTTGCTCTGTGTCTCAAGGGCTGACCCCTACCTCCCAGGGCTCCTGGTTGGCTTTGGCCAGTGGGAGGTGCTATGTAGAGATGGGAAGAGGCAGTTGAAGGCAAAGTCTTCCCACTTTCTCCCTGCTGCAGGCCAGAGACCCAGGAATGGCTGGGCTCCCCTATACAACATCTGATGGTGGGTGACTGTCTTCATAGTCTCACTACTATGAGACTCACTACTATCTCACATAGATCTCACTACTTTCTTCCCTTACTCCCCCAGGCCTGAGAGTGGTACTGGCTTTGCTTGGTTGCTAGTGCTTGAGTCCTTCAATGTCCTTTATTGGTCCCTTGACCGATGTGGTATGAGTGGTCTTGTTGGTCTGTGCTTGCCAAGACCCTGTTTGATGCACTGGTGCTTCCCCTGAAGGTAAGACCCTCCGTACTCCAATGTTCTCTCCTTAATTAGTAGGAAACTTTCTGCTCTAGGCTTTGGAAACTACTTATGGCTACCAAGAGACCCCATACTGTCTCTTGCTCTCTCTGAATGATGTCCTTTCTCTCATTCCCACAGCATCCAGCACTCCTGCCTCTCACTATAATTGAGGCATTCTCTGGGCAGGGACGAGAACTCTTAACATATCTGCATCCCAATGTTCATCACAGTGACTAGTATACACCAGAGGCTTAATAAATACCTGCTGCAACAAAATTAATCATGTTGACCAATCTTTCACTTGATAGGTCCCTCTTTACTCAGGAAAGAGAGGAAGAGAAATCAATTAGAAGGTTTTTGTTTTTTTTTTAAAGATTTGTATTTATTTGACAGAGAGAAACGCAGCGAGAGAGGGAACACAGGCAGGGGGAGTTGGAGAGGGAGAAGCAGGCTCCCTGCCGAACAGGAAGCCTGATGCGGGACTCTATGTGGGCTCTATGTGGGGCTCGATCCCAGGACCATGGGATCATGACCTGAGCCGAAGGCAGACGCTGAACGACTGAGCCACCCAGGTGCCCCAGAGGTTTTGATGAATAAACAAACACATAACTTTCTGCCTAGAATCTTTGGTTAGAGTCACAGTTTCTAGCCATAAAGAACACAGAGGGTCATCTGTATCTAAATCTGAAATGAAGCAAGTTTCAACCCTACTGGCTGCCAAATTATAAACTTCAGCCCTGGTCCTTCTTTAAAGAAATCTTAGAAAAGAAAAAATAAAACTGGTTCATTTTCTTCCTGTACCTATATTCTCTTACCTGCCTTTCAGTGAAAATTATCTGCTTGTGAGATATTTTTGCAAGGGAAATTAAGACCATCACTGATCTATTCAATATAAAAATATTTTAAGGGTGCTTTTGGTGCCTATACTCTGAGAGTCCCTAACACTGCAAAGTGGGAACTTAAAAAGTGGTGACAATGTGGGGGGGAAAAAGAAAAATAACCAAAATTAAAATTAATTTTACCCAAATGTACATAAGAACAATATACTTTGTTCTTATGATTTTTGCTTCCAAAAAGAACAAAAAGAGCCATTTACTGATGTGTTTACAACATAAAACATGAAATACAGGTTTTTCAAGCTATAGATTTTTTGAACTTAAATCTCCTGTTTCCTGTCTCTGTGTTAGGACCATAGGAAAGGAGAACCACAGAGCTCTGATCTGTACCTGCCATGATGAACTCATCAGGAGCACTGGCGCTGTAAATCCTCTTGTGGTATGACAGGAAGCATGAGCCTGGACCACCTTCCCGGGGATACTGAGACCATGTGGGATTCTCAAGTTTTTCTCCCAAGGGCTTTCATGCATGTGATGTCATGCTATACCTGAAAAATACTTTAGCAGTCTTCCATTTCCCAAGAAGTAAAGAAGCTCATTCCCCAGGTTAGCAAATATCCCTAGGACAACTTTCTCCATCCTCGAGTTTCACAAATTCCATCCCAATAGATTAAAAATAAAAGCCTCAAACATCTTTAGCCTTTGCAGTTCTTCTGTTCCAACTTGACCTTCCCCATGACACTTTCTCTCTGTCCTCTGCATCCCCTTATGCTCTCCCCTGTACCATTTACTCGGTCACTAATCAGCCATCATCTTGTGATAGGAGTATAAATCACTCTTTAGATTTCAGTTATCATTTCCTTTTTTTCACTATTTCTTGGCATAATGTCTTTGAGCATATGTGTGTACCTCTCCCCCAAACACTCCTCTCTTTCTCTTTCTGTGAATGTCAACTCATCCTCCAAAAACCTATCCTAAATTTTACCTCTTCCTTTGAGCCTTCACCATCTTTGCATCTTTAGGGTCAGGCTGCACCCTCCTCTAGACCCTGCAACATTTTATTTTCAAGTCTTCATCCTGTGACCTTATTTACCACAACAAAAATTACAATGCACATGCCTCTAGTGCAAGAGAAGTTTGGAAATGGATGGGACCTTACAACTGCAGCACTCAGCAAATTTCACTGTGAGTCCTGGCACACCATTTATATGCATAGTGCACCATGTCACTGCTGTTTTTTATCTTTCTGGACAGAAACTCCTTGAGAGTAGGCATTGTGTTTCATCTTTTTATTCCCAGAGCATTTTACAGCAACAGGCACAGAACAGATACTCAATAAATGCTAAAGAGATGAATTAAGGAAGGAATGAATGCACGTCTAAGAGAGAATGGTGCTATATTTTTCTATGTATATGCATTACATGTGAATGGAGGATATTTATGGGTGTCAAAAGAAATGTGAGTATTGAATGAAGATGTTGAAGAACGAGGTATGTTGATGAGAAATAGGGATTACAGAAAATAGTACAAAGAGAGATACGCATATCCATCTGAGACCCACTGCTTGCTTTAGAATCCTGTATCAGCTCCTTATTAATTGTGTAACCTTGGGAAAGTCACTGAACCTCTCCAGCTATGTCTCTAAAATGAGGAACTCCAAAATGCCTTGTATTCTTCCAACTCTCAAAGCAAAATAGACTTGTTTTCTGGGTAGTTTAAAAAGTGGGGAGCAAAATTAAGTATGATGTAACTAGTACTATTGAAAAAGAGTCTTTCTGTACACTCTGAAAGTATTGCACATATGTCTAGGCTTGTGGTTCTCAAACTTTTTGGTCTCCAGACACTTCACATCCGTAAAAATTATTAATGAAAGAACCTTCATGACCTAGGGCTAAGCAAAGAGTTCTTAGACTTGGTCCCAAAGGCACGATCCATAAAGAAAAAATCAACACATTGGATTTCATTAAAATTTAAAAGTTTTGCTCTGCAAAAGATCTATTAAGAGGATAAAAAAAAATCCAGACTAGGAAAAAATATTTGCAATCATATATCTGACAAAGGACTTGCATCCAGAATATATAAAGAATTCTCTGAGCACAACAGTAAGGAAACAAACATCTCAATAAGAACAAGGGCAAAAGACTTGACTACATACCTGATCAAACAAAGGAGACATATGGGTAAGTACATAAATATGTCCAACATTAGTAAGTGTGAGACAAAATCAAACTCAAGCTACAATGAGATACCACTACACACTCATTAGAATCACCAAAACCAAAAATACTAACAATGAAAAGTACTGGTGAGATTGTGAAGCAGCTGGATCTCTCATCTGCTGCTGGTGGGAAAAGTATTGGAAACATGGAATGATGCTCATATAGCTGAACATATTCCCCGTACAGGCCAGCAAACATGGTTCTGAGTTTTTAGCCTGGAGAAATAAAAACTCATGTACATACACAAAAATACCTATACACAAGTGTTCTTTATTTGTAGCTTTTTTTGCAATAGCCAAACTCTGCAAACAGTGCAAATGTCATCCAATGTGTAAGTAAATAAACTGGTGCATATTTTCAATGGAATAATACTTAGCAATAAAAAAGAATGAACTTCTGATACACTCATTTGCTGCGATGGATGTCAAAAGCATTATGGCACAAGCCAGTCTCAGAGGGTTATATGCTGGATGAGTCCACTTACACAATGTTCTCAAAGTAACAAAATTATAGTGATTGAGAACAGATCAGCCATTGCTGGGAATTCCGTTGGGAGGTAAGTGACTGTAAAGGAAGAACATGAAGTTTCTTGTGGTGATGGAACAGTTCTGTACTGTATGCTGGTAATAAAAGTTATAGTTAGGTGAATCTGTATGTGTGATAAGATTTCACAGAACTGTACACACACATACATATAAAATACATACAAAAACTGATGAAGTACCTATAAGATCTGTAGTTAAGAGTACTGAACCAATGTCAGTTTTCTGTGTTTTGACAGTGCACTATATGTTAAGATATTGTCATTGGGAGGAGCTGGGCGGAGAATACATAGGATCTCTCAGTAATATCTTTGCAACTTCTCTATATTCACATATTATTTTAAAATTAGTGAGGTCCCAGCGCTCTTGGGTGGCTCAGTGGGTTTTTGCTCAGGTCATGATCTTGGGATCTTGAGATCAAGTCCCACATCAGGCTCCATGCTTAGTGGGGAGTCTGCTTGGGATTCTCTTTCTCTCTTCCTCTGTCCCTCCCCCCATGTGTGCATGTGCTCTCTCTCTAAAATATTATAAATAAACCTTAAAAAAAACCAGTGAGGTCTCAAAGAGCTTCTGTGTATGTGTACTCTATCAATATTTATAATATAAGAAATTGATTCTGAGATTTTGTTTACAAATGTATTAATGTAAAAATCACAATAGACCAATTATACAATGACATAGTAAAACATTTTTATGAAAAGTAGCTATATTTTCCAAAACAAAACAGTATAAAGGGAGTGACATTATTTTAAATTTTACAAATCTCTTCATCTTCTGAAAACTCCATTGTACATGTAAGAGAGAATGAAGGAAAAAAAGGCAAAAATGTGTTAGTATTTTTATAAGGAGTGTTTGGACCTCACAGGTTTTTTGTTTTTGGGTCTTTGTCCCCCACATGAATGTGAGCTATAGCAGAGCAAGAACTCTCTCTAATTCACTTCTGTTTCCCTGGAGGTCAACACTATGCCAACTCCTTAAGTTCCAAGTAGGACTTAATACATACGGTGAAGAGAACAAAGAATGGATGAAGGAAACCATTTGTTGTTCTGTCTTTTACCTTTGAATTTAAAGATCTGTAGGTGATTACTGTTTTCAAAGTTTGAGAAGAAAATCTGAGTCTCCAGAAATGTGCTGTCTGTAGGAAGAGGATCAGTTGGTCCAGGGTGCAGAGGACGGTGGTGGAGAGACCCAACGAGGCAAGCTAAATGATTTGCATTCATACTGCTGCGTTTGACTTCTCCCTCCCCTTGTCTCCTGCCATCTCTGACGTTTATGTTCCTTGTCAGGACACAGGAGTACATACAGGATATACAGCACATGTTGCAAGGTCCAAGAGGGCTTCTTTGCGGGACCAGGCACAGCCAGGATCAATTAAGTAACAAGGAAGGTAGAAAATATAGCTGCAGCTGGAACAAATCAGTTAGTCAGGCACGCGGGTTGCAACCCATAAAAGGTCAGCAGGCAACTGGCATGAGGAGCTGTGAGTGAAGCTTTTGGCTCCATGGGGCTGGAAGGAGCCAAGCAATCAAGCATCCTCGCATCCTGATTTCTAACCAGGTGCACTACAGAAGGTGAAGAATTTGCAAATGATGGGCCTGGTTGTGTCCCAGTGAGGTTTCTCATCTGGCTTCTTCTGGATGGATTTCTCCCCTGCCCCACTAGCCCCATGTGAGTTATTTCACGCCAGTGACAGGTTGGTTTTATGGCTTGGAGGCAGGCCTCAACTACTAAATCTCCATGAGTGAGAGGAGTTGGACGTGTATGTGAATCAAGGGACTTCTTGGAAGGGAGGGTGAGGGGGTGCCGAGAAGCAGTGATGTTTGTAAAAAAGCAAAACCTCACACATCATCTTACCACACACATGTTACAGCTAGAGATCACATTTCGGGTAAATTTTCAACAATGGATAACTTCTTGGTGAATTGATTAGCTATCTGGTTCTTTGTTAGGTCAGTGACAAGGGATTGTTATTTCTTAGCCTGACTCAGTTCCCCATCTGTGTTCCTCAGAATAATCTTTCCATATACATGCATATATTTATATATTTTCGTTGGTGGTGGTAAGGGCAAAAGTCTAAGCAGATGTGTGGAAATGTCTTTTTGACAATCCTTACAAATTAAGTACATTTTGATCAGTATTCAGGACACAATTAGGGAAGGAGACCCAAATTGAAATGAAGAATTTTAACTGAAAATAGAGACGTAAACACGATCCTAAGGACCACGTTTGTTGCAAGTTCATCCTTTCATTCAATAAGTAATCACTGAATATCTGCATATGCTCACTTAGACCCTACAGAAATCAACAAGAAACCTAAAGGTTAGGTGGGGGTCATTTCAGTACTGCCTGCCAAGGAAAGAAGGAAAGGAGATTATGCACAGTAGGCCAACAAGGAGAAAGTGGCCACCTCTACCAGGTGATTTCACAGAGGGTAGAGTCTTTGAGGAACGTGTTGGCTTACTGTGCACTTTGCCACAAGGGTATACTTTTTAGAATCTTTAATAAGCTTGAGTTATTATTATTATTACTGTTATCATCCTGATTTGATTCAGGGAGATTATGCCTTGGGTTCAAATTCAATAAGGTAAAGGTAAACCTCAGATTCAAATCTTTTGACTTCAGGATATTTTCACAACTACTGTTTGGATGAGAACTAACTTTAGAAATTTATATATAAAGGTCCTGCATTGTCCCTGTTAAGGCATTTTCTGTAAAGTGATAATTGTAGCGAAGATTAAGAGAGTATAATCCCCCGCCTTTTTGACACTTTCAAACAGCTTTCTGCTAAGTACATTCCTTCCAATTCAGTATTTATTGAATTTAGGTGCTGAATGTGGCCTGCTTTGTACCTTGGGGAATATTAAAAAGAGGGACATAATAAATTATCCTAGTTCTTTTGTGTTTAGGATAGCATGTATGTGTTTTGTTTTTTTTTTTTTTTTAAAGATTTCATTTATTTGACAGAGAGAAACACAGCTAGAGAGGGAACACAAGCAGAGGGAACGGGAGCGGGAGAAGCAGGCTCCCCGCCATGCAGAGAGCCCCATGCAGGGCTCAACCCCAGGACCCAGGGATCATGACTTGAGCCGAAGGCAGACGCCTAATGACTGAGCCACCCAGGCGCCCCATGGATAGCATGTATGTTTAAAAAGGAGGATTTTGGAAGAAATCTTGAGAGAATGCAAAGAGCAAGGAGGGGGAACAGGCTTCTGGGAGAAGCTGGTGTGTTCCATGTGGGACATGGGGACCCAGGAGTACCAGGGGATCCTTTATAAGATCCTTTATAAGATTACTGGTAGGGTCAACAGACTCAGGGCAGCGAGGTCTGACTGGAAGGTAAATGAGGACTGTCCTCCCCAAAGAGAAAGAACAATGATCTGAATTTGAGGCAGCATTGGGTATGTGAAAATGTGTGTTCTGGTGAGAGACAAATGCAGAATATGTTCTGGAAGCATGTGGCAGAATCTGCTGAGCTCTGGCGTCTTCCTTCTGAATGTGTTTTGCTGGACAGATGATGCATTATAGCTAGCACACCGCTGAGCCTTCAGCCTTGTCCATTTGGATCTTAAATGTTCACCAAAATAACCAAAAGCCTGGGAGCAAAGCCACAGCAACTCTGAGTTAGAAATGAAGGATAGGGATGCAGGTGAAGGAGAGGCAGAGAATACAGGAGCAAGCAGAAGTATTTCATTCTGATCAAGGACGGGCATCCGCCATTGTGAAGGAGCAATCCTGTTCTTCCTAGAAAGCTTTGATGATGCAAGACATTGGAAATATTTAACCCTGGAATAAGGAGGTCCTTTCCATCACATCAACATTACTTTGGGGCATAAATATGACCCTCCCCGGTGAATATTCCCACCAGTTTGTAGAAGGATATTTTGTGAACTGAAATGTACTAAGCTTGGATAAGAGGCTGAGTTTTATAGTTAGGGACCTAAAGCAGAAACATGAGTTAGGACAAGCACTTTGTTGTGTGTATGTAAAATTGGGGAACAGAAGCCTCAGTAAGGAATCCTCTGTTCTACCTCTCTTATTTTTCTCTTACAATTTTTTTTTTTTTGAGTAGGTTGAAGAGATGAAAAGAGCCCCAATTAGTTCAGGAATGAGGAGGTGGGCTGGAAAGACAGCATGAGTCAGTGTTGAATCATTGTTCTCCTAAAATAATGCCAGGAATGAAAGGGAGGGAAGATGGTTCTAAGCCTGCTAAAGAGAAAAGCACCCTCCCTGGACAAGAGCAACTTGTCAAAGGGCCTGGGTGTGACCTTGGGTAGTCAATTGCCCAAAGAGATCACTTGAACCCTAACGGTGCAAGGGGTCCAGGGCAGTAGGACCCAAACAATGCACCTGGGAGTGCATTGACACCAGTTTCTACCCGAGAACTAGAGTCCACTCTCCCTAGAGGATCCAGGAAGCTATTTGTTTGAACAGAATCCCCCAAAGTGTTCTTATAGCTAGAAATCCGGGATTACACAGCAACCCTCAGGAGCAAGGGACTGTCTGAATTCTTCTTTGAAAAGTTCAAAATCTTGACTCTCTCAACACAATTGGTTCTCAAGGAGGGTTTGAATGGATGCATTGATCAGACCACTTAGGGATGGGTATACATGATTTAAATGCATCAGGGACCATTTTCAACGTGAGAAGCATGGCTGAGGACTGCCAGGGTGTCAAGGTGGATAGAGCAGAGTGATTCTAGAGGAGCAGAGATATCGGATCAGTTCCTTGGAATGGAGAAGAAAGAGGGGAGTGCACATGAGACAAACATTCTCTGCTGTAGGTCTTTGACAAAGGACTGAGGAAGAGGTTTTCTGGAGCTGAGAAGTCAGAGGGACACAGGGAAGGTGCCAGAGACCGTGACAAGGATCCCAGTTGTGCCTCGTCTGGCTACTTTGGATCTGGTCCTGATTCTGCCAAGGCTTTGAGACAGTCAGCCGTATCAGCCCCCTGGGCCTCAGTTCCCCCTCTGCATATGGGGAGCGTGGGGACTGACCACAGTTCCTGGAGCCCCTCTTGGCTGGCTAGAGCAACATGGCCATGGGACCGGAAGTCCCCAGGAGTTCCCGTGGCTCAGTGAAACAACCCTTATTCCAAGAAGGAGGTGATATTGTCCATGTGGGAGCAGGAAGGGGCAGTTATTTCACTTATACACACAAGCTGTATGATGTTGAGTGATGGGCAGTTGATGGGTGTGAATTTTTGACTGCCTGGCTCAGGAGGGCCTTATAAGATGGCTCTTTTAGCCAGGACGGCTGGGTGGGGAAAGAGGTAGAACAAGGCATGGAGGGGCTCTCCCTGGGAAGTCCAGCAGGGCAGTGGTCCTGCTCTCTGAGCCCTGGTTAATCATCTCAGTATTAAATGAACTGCCCTTTGCTCGAATCATTTTTTAAAAACCACAGAGTATGGGAGCTAACAGCATTTGGGGCCCACCATGGACCCTCATGGTACCACAGTGTCCTCTCCTATAAAACGAGGGAGATCATAGTACCTACCTATAGATATGAAGTGAAGAGTGGCATTTAAAACATCAAAAGTGCTTAGAAGAGGGCCTGACTGAGAATAAGGGCTCCTAAACAGTAGCTACCACGATTACAAATAGTATTTTGTAAACAGCGATAGACAAAAAGTAGAAGCAGGTATTTGGACCCCCATGAGGGCCTTTTTGGATGATGCTGTAAAATCCTTCTGCAATTTTTTGTCTTTGTGTGCCTTTTCTCCTCCTGTACTGTCAAGTGGGGAGCAGAGCCCCTGGGTGCTCCCCCTGAGGCTGAGGACTGTCACAGGGTACACACATCTCAGCTACAGGCCACTTGGGCCCAGCCCCTGTGCCAGAAAGGAGGTTAGCGGAGGCAATTCAACCCACTCATTCTGCAGGTGAGGGTCCTAAGGTATAGACAGATGTACCTGAATCCAAACCACAGGAGCCGGAATTACAAATCCCCAAGCCCACGGACCCGTTTTTGCCCTGTTTTGTCTCGGCCGACAGAGCCAGCCATAGTGTACTAACATTGGCTTTCTGGCTCACTGGCTTTCTAGACTTCAGGGCATATTCACTCTGATACGTTGTACAAATTAATTTTGTTTCTAAAACAGGGGTGGAACATAAGAATGACTAGGGGCATTCCTGCTTTTTATGTGCTCGACATTTATGGAAGTATTTACAGTCAAGAGTGGTAGTGTTTGGGGGTGGATGGATTTGCCATAGCAATGGAAGTGTGTGTGGGACACGGACACGCTTCCTTTTGTTTCTGAGTGACTGGAAGACTTTCCCAGTGGCCTTGGTTGGAGAGATGTCCCACCACTTGCAAGTTTGGCTCTTTTCCTTTTCTCTGCCTTCTTCCTCTTTGGTCTGTTGGGTTACTTCCCCCTTAGCCCTGTCCCTGCATGGAGGGCCCGCAGTTCTGTGGACACCTTTCTCCTTTGCGAATTCGGTGCCTCACAGGGCTGGGCCGCCATGACACAGTACCGCAAATGGGGTGCCTTAAACAGCAGAAATATGTTCTCACGGTTGTGGAGCCTGGAAGTATGAAACCAAGGTGTTGGCAGGACCCTGCTTCTTGTGAGGGCTCTGGGGGAAGATCTTTCCTCACCTCTTCTAGCTTCTGCTGGTGGCTGGTGGTCCTTGCTTCTCCCTGACTTTCCAGTCTCTGCATTCATCACATGGCCTTCTTCCCTGCATATCTCTGCATGTCTTATCCTCTTCTAAAGATACCAGAGTAGATGTATGGTCCACCCTAACCCATGTTAAGTGAGCTAATTACATCTGCAAAGACCTTATTTCCAAATAAGCTCCCATTCTCAAGTTCCAGGTGGACATGAATTTTAGGGGACACTCTTCAACCTGCTGGGGTTTCAGCAATGTTTTGGAGTGGGTTCCACAGAAAGGTGTCCTGCCACCCTGTGTCCTGTAGCTCTTTGGATCAGAGGGGTTTAGTCTCAAGGCCTCTCCAGGCTCAGACCTTATCCATTACCTCTAAGTTGAGGCTCTTTGATCCTTACTGGCCAAAATCTGTTAGCTTCACAAAGGACATTTGGAGCAGAGTAACTGAATTGTGTCTGCTACTACTTCCCTCAGCCAAGTCCATCTCCAACATATTTTCTTCCTCTGCTGACTACCTCTACCACCTTCTTATACAAGCTTCACTTCAGACAAACTACCCAGTGTCCCCTCAAAATGCTTCCCACTTCACTCCTTTAAGCTTCTGCTCTGCCTTGAATGCCTCTTTCCCATTTCTGGCACCTCCCTCATCATGGCTGGCTTCTATGGAACCTCCCTCCTTTCTCCCCCAACCTCACCATCAGTACATCACTCACACCTTGATTACAGCACTAAGCATGCTGTGCATGTTACCCCTTTGGGAATCTGCTTCTCTATTAGAGCCTCTAGTGCCTTGTGTTCCCAAGCTTGCCCTACAGACGTTCTCCCTAGAGACATCCCTCCATGCATGACCGTATTTCATGACTTCTTCCTTCATCTTCCTTCTGCTTCCTATACCCTATGCTTCCTATACCCTAGCCTTCCTATACACTTCCTTTACCCTATAAAGGAAGGTCTGAGTTCTTCCTCCTCTTCCCCCATCTCCTGGCAAGAAAAAAAAATAGTGTGGAAGATGAGTCACGTTCTAGAATGTTAATCAAATCACATTACTAGGGGATAGAGTGTTAACAGGAGCATATAAATAAACCTGAATAAGGAAGGGTGCCTCTCTCCTCTTTCTCTCTCGTATTTGAAATAATGGTGCCTGGAGCCTGTTCTTCCACTGAAAACATGCCCTTCACATCTCACTGTTTTATTGCCACCTTAGAAAATCCAGTAGGTGCCAGAGGGAGGCCCCAGAGACAGAAACTCATGAAAGCCTGTTTAAGGAATCTTTCTTCACCAGGGAGAGAGGGTCCACATGGGATCTGCACACTGTGGCAGAGACTCTTGGTGGTCTCCTGGCATCTCTTCTCTCCTCCTTTTTTATAAGAGATTGCCAACTGCAAGCTGGGCTCATTGCTACTCTAAGGACTTTATTTCCAAACTGCCATGCAGTGGGAGGGTGAGGAGGGGTATAATATGAATGAGTTCTGACAATGGGATGTAAGTAGAAGTAATGTATACCAATTCTTGCGGGGGAGGGTGTTCTTCCTCCTCCCTACAGCTGCCTGGACTTTGAACATGATGGCTGAGCTTGAGCAACCATTTTTAGATCGTGAGGAAGGAACCAGTGCCCAAGGTCATTGTGGAGCTGCCATACCAGACTTGGACTCCTTACTTCTGAAATTCATTGATGTGAGAGGGAAAGCAAGATCTGTCTTACTGAAGCACATTTTGGAGGCAGTTTCTGGTGCTCACAGTGAGTTGAGATGACCAAACTCTCAGCTGGTAATGAGCCTCTTTCTCTCTAAGACTGCATTTCTCTTGGGGGTTTAGAGTAGGTGATAGTGGCAGGATAGTATGGGAAGATTGGGACTCCCACATTCCTGCTACAAAAAGAAAGCTTTTCACTCCCTTTGAGTGACCTCAAGGTGGGCTCTGTCCAGCTCTGACTCCATATCTCTCAACCTTTCACTATTGACTCTTAAGGACTTTTTAAAGGTATTTCAACACAGATACACTGTACATTTATGTGTTTATTGCATATGTATTTGTGCCTACATAGAAAATGCCAGGTTTTTTGTACTCCCACCAGGAACCAATTTATTCTTCCTTGGGGGCATTATTAGCCCTGTTAAGACTACGTTGACTGAAGACATTTTGTTGACCAAGGAACATTGAGACTTGTTTTAAACCAACCTGTGCAGACCTACGGACTCGTTATGTCTCAGTATTTTCCCTCATTCTGGAGGCTGGAAAGTCCAAGATCAAAGCACCAGCATGGTTGGGTATTGGTGAGGAAGATCTTGTTTTGTAGATGGCAACCTTCCCCACTGAGTCCCCACGTGGCAGAGAGAGGAAGTTCTGGTGTCTCTTCTTTTGGGATAATTTCAAACATCTACCAAAGTAGAGAGAATGGTGTAGGTAAACTGCCATATTACCCTTTATCCTCCTTCATCAATTATCAACTCACAGTGATTCTTTTCTTAGTTTTAGGCATACAACACAGTGATTCAGTATGTGTGTATGTTGCAAAATGACCACCACAGTAAGTCTAGTTAATGACATCTCTTCTTAGAAAGGCACAAATACCATTCAGGAGGCTCCATCCTCCCAAAGGCCCCACCTCCTAATGCCATCACTTGGGAGGTTAAGTTTCAACATATCAGTGGGAGATGGGTCACAAGTAGTAGTTTATAGCACCTTCCAAGTTTGTTCCCTCATCCTGCACTTGTTGTTCCTTCTGCCTGGGGCACCTTGTCCTACGTGTTCAGATGGCTTGCTCCTTTGAACCTTTCAGACCTCATTACAGCAGTTACCTTCTGGAGAATGTCTGTTCACATTCCAGAAAAAAACAATATCCCTTACTCCTGTACTCTCTGTCCTAGCATCCCACTTTATTTTTTGTTATCCATTTTGTTGTTGTTGTTGTTGTTGTTTGCTCACTTATTTGTTTAATGTGCTGTGTGTCTCCACCCACTAGGATGTGAATTTCTATGAAAGGCCTTACCTCTCTGGTTCACTGTTGCATCTCAAGTACTTAAAGCAGGACCTGGCACGTAGCAGGTACTCAATAAATGTGGAATCAATGAAGAAACACCCATCAGACACTAAGTGTGGTGAGCAAGCATGCTGTCATTTTCTTACAGAAAATGGACGGTTTTAATCCTTCACAGGATACAGCACTCTAGAGTTTACAAAGGATTTTCACATCCATTTTTCATTGAAGACTCTCAGCCTTTCAGGCAGACAGATATGCTTAGCCCCATTTGTTGGGAAGATCTTCTCAGAGTCACGTATCTGGCTGGTGGAACTGAGACCTTCTCACTCAGGGCCGGCCTCCCTGCATTACAGGCCCTCCTTCACCAGGGAAAGACCCTCCCTGTCCATTACAGTTTCCACTTTTTGGACTTGGACATGAAGGAATGACTCAACTTCTCAGTCACTTGGGTTCTGGGTCAGATATTGATTCAACTGATGACTGCTAAGTCTTAAGTTGCACTTAGAAGTAACTGGAAAGATTTTTATCCTACTCTTGTTTCTTAGCTTTTCCCTAGCAGGCCCTTGGCCTGGTCCCAGCTCCTTCTGGGCTTCAGAAGCTCTCTGCTTCCATTGCACTTTAAAGATGGGAGCTTAGGCAGAAGGTGCTGTTTCCAAAGATCTCATAGTAAGGGGTAATTCTGATGAGAGGCAATCAGGAGCCCAGGTGATGGCTTTTATGTGATTAGCTGTCCCTTACACATGCTTTTGGAAGAGTCCTTCCTTAGATGATATGAAATGAGTTCTCTTCTGGGGATTTCTCCCAAGGAAATCTTCCCAAATACATAGCAATGCAGAATTTGTTTTTGGAAAATTAGCCTAAATGTCCAACAATATGGGAATGGTTAAATAAAGTACAGTAAATCCATAGGATGGTACATAACCATTATGAGCTTTGGAGGAAATATCTAGTAATAATCTGGGAAAGCACAAAACACCCACAAAATGTTAAGTGATTAAAAATAAGATTCAAAATGGTACATATACTCTCATAGCTACAACACAAAGGAAACACTAAAGCTAGAAAAATCCTGCAAAGAAATATACACAGTTCCATGAGAATGACAATGACTGTATTGCAATGTTAGGTTTATTAGTGGGGTCATTCTTTCTGTTTTACTGATTTTTCTGTAATGCAGTTTCTAAGTTACTTTTCTTTAAAGAGCTTTGTTTAAATGTTATTTTTGTAGCTCATAATAATTAAACATGTTTTTAAAAGGAAATATCAGAAAGGAAGGATGTTAAATATTTACTGATATACTCACCGCTGGTAAGGTATCAGGGTGTATCCTCCCTATTCGTCTATATGCATATAAACCCATAGTTTTATAAGCAAAAATAAAATTATACTGTACTTATAATTTATAGTGTATATTTGACTCACTGATACGAACATTTTAACTTGTTAATATTCTACAATATATTTTAAACTCTGCTTAGTTTGTGTTGTACAGTTATATCATTATTTGTCATAACATCTTTAATTTGTCTTCAACTAACTTGTCTCACACATTCTTGATGATTTATGTAAGATAACATTTTTTAAAAAGTTTTACTTATATATTTAAGAGAGAGAGCATGTATGTGACTGGGGGAAGGAGCAGAGAGAAAGGGAAAAACAGACGCTGATGCAGGGTTTCCATCTCATGGAAGATCACGACCTGATCTTCAAGAGCCAGACACTGGGGGCGCCTGGGTGGTTCAGTTAGTTAAGCATCTGCCTTTGGCTCAGGTCATGATCCTGGAGTCCTGGGATCGAGTCCCTCATCAGGCTCCCTGCTCAGTGGGGGTAGTCTGCTTTTCCCTCTGCCCTTCACCCCACTCTTGTGCTCTTTCTCTCAAAAAAATAAATAAAATCTAAAAAAAAAAAAAAAGAGTAAGACCCTTAAGCAACTGCAGCACCCAAATGTCCCAGATGACATTTTTAAAGTGAAATTTTTGTTTACTAGGTATGGTTTATGTGTGTGTGTATATCAATTTATATTTATGTAAGTTGTGTAAGAAAGAGCCTATTTCTCACACTCTTACCAGATTTTGGTCATTATTATTTTTATAACTTTGTTCACTATTTTAATAGGCATGAAAGGGTGTGCTATTTAGGTGTCTTCCCATTGCAATTTTTAAAAACCCAACTCAAGGGGTGCCTGGTTGGCTCAGTTAGTTAAGTGTCTGCCTTTGACTCAGGTCATGGTTCCAGAGTCCTCGGATCAAGCCCTGCATGGAACTCCCTGCTCAGTGGGGAGCCTGCTTCTTCCTCTCTCTTTGCTGCTCCCCCGGCTTGTGTGCTCTCTCTTGTTTACTCTTTCAAATAAATACAAATTAAAAAATAGGAACAAAAAACCAAAATTAAAAACATAACTCAAATAGTTGAAGAAGGCAGGGCATAATGGAGGGAGATATATATGTGTGTGTGTATACACACACACACACACACACACACACATATACATATATACACATAAAACATATATAACATATATAAGTTATTTATATATTATATATGTTATATATTTTATATATATAACTGCAAAGTGCTATGGGTAGATTTGACTTTAAGTAAGGCTTGATTTGTGTTTAAAAATATTCCTGGGACTCCTTTCTGGACTTGGCTCCCTCTGAGTTGGGTGCTTTTCTACTCTGTGGTGTCATATCAAGATCTATACAACAGAAAGAGAGTCCAGTAAAAATGACAGTCCAGTAAAAACCTGAGAACAGGATCATGTTAGCTTGGCCCTGACTGGGTCTACTCAGGATGTATGGCCCGCAGTGAACCGACCAAGGGCCAGGGCATGGATCCCGGCACATGCTCCTCCCTAGAATCTTCTAGGCTACAAATAGGGAAGGCGTACCTTCCTCAAAGCCAAAGCAGGATGTGGCTGCCACTCCCAAGAAGGGGTGAATGTTAAGTGGCTAAATGTGAACGAATGCTCTAAAGGTAACCTAAAACTATATCAGATTGTATCTTCATGTTCTTTTTTTTTTTTTTTTAAGATTTTATTTATTTATTTGACAGGGAGAGAGATCACAAGCATGCAGAGAGACAGGCAGAGAGAGAGGGGGAAGCAGGCTCCTCTCTGAGCAGAGAGCCTGATGCGGGACTCGATCCCAGGACCCTGAGATCATGACCTGAGCCGAAGGCAGAGGCTTTAACCCACTGAGCCACCCAGGCACCCCGTATCTTCATGTTCTTAAAATACATCTACACTTTCAAATTGCTCCTGAGATAAAATCTTCGAGGACTGTCTCTCCCCTCCTCCCCCAGCTCTTTGTTTCCAGCTTGTTATCCCCAGTATATCACCTTAACAATGCTGCCCTTTGATCTGGAGCAAGCCTTCATTTCTCTGAGCCTCAATTCTCTCATCTCTAAAATGGGGTTATTAACCCCTACTTTATCCTAACGGGATAGCAGTGTGCCATACAAAATGAACCCATGTGTGATAAAACCTTTAACATCTCATGTTTGAACAGATGTTTCCTACCAACTCGGAAAGCAGACTCCTATAAGAGCTCTTGACCGTGATTTTTGGACTACTTCTAGAGAAACTTGCTGTGTGCCCTTGGGAAAGAGACCTAATTATTTGACTTCTGTTTTTCCTAATTATTAAAAAAGTTAGGCTAGGAATTCCTGTCTTCAAATGCATAATAGTAACGTAAAGAAGAAAGCCCTGTAGGAATGCAAGGTAGATCAGACTATCCGATAAGTGATGTCCTTCTTTGTGTGAAGGGTTTTGGTGGTATGTCATGTCCACTTTCCAGTGGCTGCTGTTCCCCAGTCCCAGGCCCAAGTCATGAGGGACACCCTCAAGATTTTCATCAAATGCCGTTCATGGAGAAAAAGCCTGTGAATGTATATATACTCTCTTGTATCTGTGGTCCCGAGGGCTCTGTGTGATCTCAGCAGTCTCCATTCAGGAGTTGTTGTAGCTGAATGCTTCCTCCTGGTGTCCTGCTGCATCTGCACCAGGTGAGCGTCTGCTCTGGACAAGCAAGTGCTCAGGTCTTGTCCTCTTTGCTGGTGTCTGCCTCTTCTGAATGTGGGTTAGTCCATTGCCCTGGGACCTCCGGTCTTTGACTACAGAAAATTCATGAGCCTGCAGTTTGTCCTGCTTCTGTTGTAAGATCAGGAGCAATGTTTGTTCTAACGCTACATGCCTGAGAAGAAACGGCAAGTTCTGCTCTACAACTGAAACTGAATCCTTGCACTGATTATACTCCTGTAATCAAAAGGCACTGTTAGTATCTTTTGAAAAATGAGAGCCTCACTCAGAGTTAACCTGAAGGTCCCATGCAGCTTGGAGAAAGTGGAGCTGAGGCTTGAACCCAA
The DNA here is from genome assembly GCA_028646535.1 of Procyon lotor. Classification (NCBI taxonomy): domain Eukaryota; kingdom Metazoa; phylum Chordata; class Mammalia; order Carnivora; family Procyonidae; genus Procyon; species Procyon lotor. The sequence goes on along the minus strand of CM053604.1, from coordinate 8,862,012 downwards.
AGCCTTATAAGCACTATTCTTATAACTTAACTTCCTAATATATCTTTCAGGAATGGTGTGTTCTTTTGTGTGGCTGGACTATAGCTTAGATTAGGATGAGGCTGAATGGGAAAATTGGAGGCAGTTTATAGAAGACTTTGAATGACAGGTGAGGAAGTGTGAACTTTGAGCTACAGTCAGTCACAGATTTCAGGACCAAGTGGGACTTTGCACTTAGGAAGAATAATAATTGTCCTTTGAAAGGAATGGTCTGGCATCAGTATGGAGGTTGTGTCAGAAAGGCTGAGTGCAAGAACTTGAATGGAGACAGTGGGGATTAAATTCTTGAACCCTGAGGAGCAGGGAGATCAATGGGACATAATGGACATGATGTAAGGTTAGAGATCAGGTGTTGGAGAATCTGATTTGTGCTTTTGAGGAGAGGGGGGTGAAATGAAATGAATGTATTTAGGATCAGGTGTAGCACCTGGTTTGACAAGGAGGGTGGATAATGAGCGGCAGGTGTCCAACCCACAGGGAGAAGTTGGACAGGTCCCTGGGAATAGGAATCCAGAACCCTGGAAGGAGGTCATAACTGTTGGCTAACCAGGATGGAACTCTAAGACAAGTTCTCTCTCATCTGTGCACCTGTGTATCACCAAGCAGGGGCTCCAGGTTTGGAAAGCTTAAGTAAAATCAACAACTTGAATGGGAATTTTTCAGGAGTCTTAGTGAAGCTTGCATAAAAAACAAGCGGTCCTTCTTCCTCTCATGCAGGAGCTCATCACGCAGTGACAATTTGAAATTTACGACTCAGACATTTAACATGTTTCAAGGAGAACATTATCATTTGAAAACCTTGTAAAGAGAAATGTGTCTGTACTAAGAAGCGACACTATCTTCCTTTTGTAAAGAGACCCCAATCATTTACATTTTCACTTTTGCTTCCCATCTTGTGTTAAATAATTCTGACATTTTCTTCAAATGCAAATTATATTTCTGAAAATTTCTTAAATGTGAGGTTTTATTTTTCCAAAAGAGTAGAGGGAGAGAGAGGGAGAAGGAAAGAGAAAGAGAGAGGGAGAGAAGATTTTTCTTTCATGTGACAACTGTGGCCATCTTTTGGGTCTCTAACTCCCACCCAGTCTGGTTTAAAAAAAGAAAAGAAAAGAGAAAAAGTCCTGATTTAATCTGTTTTTTTCTGCCCGGCAATGCAACTTCTATCAGAAAATGGCTCCTTGAATCTTAAATGGCTGGGGAGCTAGCTGTTCAGATAAATATTCAAAGTACTTAATATTAACATATATAATAAAACCTCAACTTTGGGGTTGAGAGGACCTTCAAGGTCACTGGATGATAGATGATTCCCTCCATCATTGAATTTCCATTAAACCTCTCTACCAATTGGGTATTTAGCCAGAGTGTACATATCTTCAATGGCTGGTAGAAAGGATATCCTTAAACTAAGATAATTAAATTAAGTTTCAATTACATTTGAAAGCTTCCACACATCAGTCCTAGTTAGCCACCGTAGTCTGTCCAAGGTAAGAGGGGCAGTGGGCTCTGCAGACAGATGCATTTGGTTTCAAATCCTTCACCTGATGTGTGAATCTTATTTTGTGCATCATCTATGTCACCTGGGAGTTATCAGAATTCAGAATATTGGGTTCCATCCCCGATTTACTGAATCATGATCTGTATTTTAATAAGATCCCCAGGTGATCCCCATACATGTTAAAGTTTGAGAAGCATAGCTCAGAGGAAAACAAAACAAAACAAAACAAAACAAAACAAAACAACCAACTCAGTTAATTGCCCATAGCTCAGTGTCTTGTCTTTGAGACAAGATGGTTGGACTTGATAATCTCTAAAAATTCCCTTCACTTAATAAGACATTAAAATAATAAATACAGAGTTTATAAAAATATCTTGGCAGAATATTTTTGCAAAAGGAAAACTGGTAACGATCTAGATGTAAAACAATAGGGAAATTTTAAACTGTTGTTTAGCCACTCGATTAGACTATGTTTAAAATTACTTTGACTAAAATTATAATAAAATAGAAGGTACTAGAAAGAATGTCAAAAACAGATCAGGATATAAAATATAATGATTATTTTTAGTACACAGAAACAGCTTAGAAACATACCAAAATATCTAACGTGGTTAGAAATAGGTGACATAATTAGGAATGGTTATTTCTTTGTCATTTAGTCTTCTCTCCCCACCCCATACTTATTAAGTATATGTGATTTTAATAATAGAGTAGAAGGGCGCCTAGGTGGCTCAGTGGGTTAAAGCTTCTGCTTTCAGCTCAGGTCATGATCTCAGGTCCTAGGATAGAGCCCCACATCGGGCTCTCTGCTCAGTGGGGAGCCTGCTTCCCCCTCTCTCTCTGCCTGCCTCTCTGCCTACTTGTAATCTCTCTCTCTGTCAAATAAATCAATAAAATCTTAAAAAAAAATAATAGTAGGGTAGACAAAACCAACAAGCATCTTTATTATTTGATCAACAGGATCCCCTAGAAGACATGAAAATCTTGAGTTTTATAGACAAGCACAGAATTCATTTTATAATGAATGTGTCAACTCCATTCTCCATTGTACAGAATATGTCCTTCAGCTATTGTCTTTCAAGGCTCAACTCAAGTCCTACTTCTCCCAAGTCAGCTTCTCTTCATCTACACTCTGAGGTCAGGGATCTTGCCTGAATCCAGTCTTGACAAAGGAATGGACTCTGATTAGGTACAAAGTAAATGTGAAGGGAAGGAAAGGAAGGAAGGATGGGGGAGGAGGGGGAGAGAGGGAAGAGGGAAGAGAAGAAGAACAAAAGGATGAAACCAATAAGCCCCAGTGCCGGTTAAACTCCAGCCCCTTCGGAGTCTTGCAGAATATTTCTGAGCCGGATCCGGCTATTAATAATAAATGGCCTTGTGTTGTTTGCTGTAGTGTCATGTCATGGTCTTGCTTCTCCAATGGGATTTCAAGGACCACAGGGAGAGAAAAACACGCTGCTTTAAAATTGTGTGTTAGGGTAATTCTTTTCTGAAGCAATTTAATTTGGAAGATGCATTATTAATTCAAGTCATGTAGGAACAGGGCGAGACCTCAGGACTGTCAACAACTCGTGAGGGTGCAAAGTGGGGCCACGAGATGCTTTATTGGACTTTTTAAAGTTGTGAACGTAAAGGAGTATCTTGTGTCTAACAGCCGTGCTTTGAATCCAGAGATGGGAACAAACTGTTAGAACTGAAAGATGAATGAAAGAAATCTGCAAATAAAGAAGATTTCAGCCCTTTGCTCTCACTGGCTGATGATAGGACAACCAGACAAAAACGTAAGCCAGACACGGAGGACTTGCATGACTCACAGCCAACTTGACCTAATCGGCCTTTATAAAACACTCCACCCGATAATGGCAAAATTAACATTCTTTTTAAGTATACATGGACCTATTTACCAAAATGGATGATTTTTCTGGCCCATAAAAAAGTTATCCATAATTTAGATTAAATTCATATAAAATATTATATCCACTTTAGATTAGAAATCAGTAATAAATACAGATCTTAAAATCCCTAAGTAATTAGATGCTAAGTATCACACTCAAAGGTCAGAGAAGAAATCGAAAGGCAAATAAGATAGTAGTTTGAACTGAATGAAAAGCAAAACACAAACTAAAATCTGTGGGATGCAGCTAAAGCAGTACCGAAATGAAAATTTGCAGCACTGAACACCTAGATTAGAAAAGAAAACAGTCTCAAACCTTCACCTTAACAAATTAACAAGAGCAAATGAACTCAAAGTAAAAAGAAAAAAAGAAATAGTAAAGATTAGAGTGAAAAACAGTGAAATAGAAAACAGAAAAACAGGGGCGCCTGGGTGGCTCAGTGGATCAAAGCCTCTGCCTTCAGCTCAGGTCATGATCTCAGGGTCCTAGAATCGAGCCCCTCATCGGGCTCTCTGCTCAGCGGGGAGCCTGCTTCCTCCTCTCTCTGTTTGCCTCTCTGCCTACTTGGGATCTCTCTGTGTCAAATAAATAAATAAAATATATATATATAAAAAAAGAAAACAGAAAAACAAATTGCATTCAAAGTATTTGCATTTAAAGTATTTTTGAATTGGGGTGCCTGGGTAGCTCAAGGGTTTCAGTGACTGACTCTTGATTTCAGCTCAGGTTGTGATATTAAGTTCATGGGATTGAGACCAATGTCAAGTCTCACAAGTAAATAAATAAAATCTTAAAAAAACAAAAAAGCTTTTCTTTTCTTTCTTTCTTTTTTTTTCCCTAGAAGAGGAGTGACTGATCAGGAAAACAAACAAACGAATGACTAACTACCACTCTTAGGAATACAAATCTAACATAGCAATAGATTCTCCAGATATTAAAGTGATAATAAGAGAAAATGATGAAAACTTTATGCCAAATAATCCAATAACTTAGATGAAGTGGACAAATTCCTTGAAAGACATAAACCAAAAGCTCACTGGAAGAAAAGTAGACAACTAGAATGGCTTCAGATTTGTTAATGAAATTGAATCTGTATTTTAAAAAAAAAAACCTTCCCACAAAAGAAATGCCAGGCCCAGATGGCTTCATTAGTGAATTCTACCAAAGATTTTAGGGAAAAATGATACCAATTTTACCCAATGTCTTCCAGAAAATTGTCTTACGCCAACATGTAGAAAATACAAAGAAACCTACAGGAAATATACCTGATCTAATAAGGTAGTTTAGCAAGTTACAGGACCTAAGATCAATATACAAAAATTAATTGTGTCTCTATATTATAAGCAATGAAAAACTGGAAATCGGAAGAAAAAGTTAGCAAGGTGCTTGGCTGATTTTGTCTGTAGAGCGTATGACTGTTGATCTCGGGATGGTGAGTTTGAGCCCTATGTTTGGGTGTAGAGATTATTTAAAAATAAAACCTGTAAAAAAAAAAGACTCAGTAAATATGAAACACTCAGACACAGCTGGGATGAGGGTGAGCCACGTGAAGCCCTCACCTCAATCCCAGAATCTAAGGGGGCACCAAAAACTCAGTAATCAAGATAAACAGTATTACAATGTGATCTTTTAAAGTACAAAATTTAATGCAAAGTGATGAGTAAAATATCCACATTTTACATAACGACAGGATGTTTATTTTGTGATCCTGCATTATTACATAAGAGGAACACTTGTTCCCCATCAGTTGGTTGCCTCAAGACCTTATACTGAGAATTACAAACCTGATAGAAAGGAAAGAACACCTAACCCAAAACTGGAAAGCTATACTGTGTCATGGATCAAGGGACTCTGCATTTTTAAGATGTAATTTTTTTTCCCAAATTGATCTATAAATTCAATAATTCCAATCAAAATCCCAGCTGGAAAAAAATCCCAGCATAACTTTTTTGGAGAAATTGATAAATTGACCGTAAAATTCAAATAGAGATGGAAAAGACGTGGAAAAAGTAAAAAGAATTCTGAAAAAAATTTGGAGGACTTTTATTACTCAAGTTCAAGACTTCTAAATCCATGGTAATAAGGGCAGCATGGTATTGGCATCAATATAGACAAATAGATTAATGAAGCAGAGTAGGAATCCAGAAATTGACCTGCACACATGGGGCAATTTTCAACAAAATTGCAAAGACAGTTCAGTGGAGAAAGGATAGTTGTTGTTGTTTTTTAATGAAGGTTTTTATTTATTTGACAGATAGCACAAGCAGGGGGAGTGACAGGCAGGGGAAGAAGGAGAAGCAGGCTCCCCACCGAGCAAGGAGTGCAACGTGGGGCTTGAGCCCAGGACCCTGGGATCATAACCTGAACTGAAGGCAGAGGCTTAACCAACTGAGCCACCCAGGTGCCCCAGGATAGTTTTTTAAATAAATGATTCTGGGACAATCGGGTAGCCTCATGTAAAAAATAAAAATTAATTTTGAACATTTCTTAATAGTTCTCAAATAGTTTTGAGTAAAACTCCAAACTATAAAATTCATGGAAGAAATTCTTATGATCTTGGGTAAGGCAAAGATTTCTTAAACATAATATCTAAAGCATGATACATAAACTAAAAATTATAAATGTGCTTTCATCAATACTAAAAACTTGAGCTCTGTGAAAGATCCTGTTAAGAAAAGCCACAGACTGGAAAGAAATAATAGCAAGTCACATATCTGATACATGGCTTGTATCCCAGAAAATATAAAGAACTTTTGAAATTCGGTAATAAGAAAACAGTTCCTCCCTCTCCCAAATAGCAGAAATATTTGAAACACAGACTTCACCAAAAAAGAGATAACAGAAACAAAAAATATGCATATGAAAAGAGAGGTTCAATACCATTGTTATCAGAGAAATGCAAACTAAAAATCACAATGAGAAACCACTACACATCTATTAGAATGGCCAACATTAAAAAGAATGAGGATATTAAGTTTTGGCAAGGATACAGAGCAACTAGAACTCATACCCTGCTGGTGGAAATGTGAAATGGTACAACCACTTTGGAAAACAGCTTAGCCATTTCCATGAAAAGCTGAAAACCTACTTTACGATTCAGTCTCTGTAAATGTATGCAAGAACGGGGGTTTGGAAAATGTACAATAAATATTTTAGGCTTGGCTAGCCAAGATGCTACATACTCTGCTATTGTAATGCAAAGGCAACTATAGACAATAAACAAATAAATAAATGCACGAATGCGCCTGTGTTTGTGGGAAGTACAAAATAAGCCAGAGTCCGCTGATGCCAGCAGATGTCCACATAATAACGGGTACATGAATACCTCAGGGCAGTCACAGACTGGAAACCACCTGATTTCCACCGGCAGATAAATAAATAAACCAGTTGGGGTATATTCATATAATGGAATAATACTCAGGAATAAAAATTAGGGAATTATTGATACATAGAACCGTTGCAGGATTTCTTTTGCTGACGGTTCTTGGTCACACGGCTTCAAAGAATGAAGAGGTAGACCAAAGAGTGGTGGGCAGCAAGCAAAAGTTATTGAATGATGGTAAAGCAAAGTTTATAGAGTGATAATACAAAGCTTCCAAAGAGGGAGGGGACCCGAGAAGGTTGCCATGGGAGTTTCTAAGTCTAGGGGTTTTTATGGGTTTGTTGGTGGGCTGTTTTAATCTGATTAACCTTCCATATTCCTGTCACCCAGTCAGGTTTTTATTCTCCTATCACGTGGGAAAGGGTGGACAACTCCTTCCAGGATGGTGTAAAATCCTTTTAAGGGTGGTTTCCTCTTGGGCGGTGGGGGAACCCTTGTCGCTGCCTGCCTTTCTTCTGACTATCCTTCATTAGAACGAAATCTCCAAATAATTATGCTGTATGAAAAGAGTCAGACCCTCCTTCCCCCCAAAAAGAATATGTACTATATGATTCCATTTATGTATAGGATTCTAGAAAATGCAAATTAATTTATAGTAACTAAAAGCAGATCAGTGGTGGCTGGCACAAGGGAACAGACGTGGGAAAGGTGAAAAGTATTATAAAAGCACATGGGGAAGCTTTTGGGAATGATGATATATTTATTGTCTTGATTGTAACATTGGTGTGATGTATATATATTAAAACTTATCAAACTGCACACTTTAAATATGTTCAGTTCATTGCGCATCAACCATACTCAATAAAAGGGGAAAAAAAACCCCAACAAAATAAAACATGCACCTGGCAGTGGAGGACAGGGTCACACTGGTCTCAGAAAGGACCAAAGTTGGGTGCTTGGGTTGCTCAGTCAGTCAAATGTCTGCCTACAGCTCAGGTCATGATCCCAGGGTCCTGGGATCGAGCCCTGGGTTGGGCTCCCTGCTCAGCAGATAGTCTGCTTCTCTCTCTGTGCCTCATACTGGCTCTCTCTCTCAAATAAGTAAAATTAGAAAAGGAAAAAAGAAAGGACCAAAGCCAAGGCCTCAGATGCCATTAGCATTTTCTCTCTCTGACCTTGACTTTTCTCTATAGATGGTTCTCTCTCTGAGACTAGCTTGTCTGTGTGGAGGGCCTTGCTCTGCTTTCTGGAATAACACGGAATAAGCCTTATGGGGAGGCAAGTCATGTCCTGGAAGGAACATGGCATAGGAGACAGACAGACCTGAGTGAACGTGACATCAAGCACTTAAATGGAACAATTGCTTTATTTTACACGATTGTCTCAAGGATTAAAGAGACAGGTGGAAAATCAAAAGAAAGGCTCAGTGCACCATTCAACATGAGTTCTCTTTGTTCATTTGGTTTTCACATACCAACTACATCAGTCAGGTTTCTCCAGAGAAATGGAAACAATAGGATGCATTTATACATCAGGGTGTATTTCTAGACAGAGAGGTTCACTTTAAGGAACTGGGCCCTGGGATTGTGGAGGCTGGCAAGTCTGAAATCTGCAGAGTAGGCCACAGACCGGAGACCCGGGGAAGAGTTGATGTTGTGTGACGTGGAGTCTGGGGGCCTTCTGCAGGCAGAATTCCTTTTTCCTCAGGGGATCTTGCTCTTTCTTCTAAGGCCTTCAACTGATTGGGCGAGGCCCACCCCATTATAAAGGGTAATCCACTTTACTCAAAGTCGACCGCTCTAAATGTTAATCACATCTCGGGGCAGCTGGCTGGCACCGTTGAGCAATCCACTTTTAGTTTCAGCTCAGGTTATGGTCTCGGGGTCCCCCATGCTCAGGGCAGAGTCTGCTTGAGATTCTTCCTCTCCCTCTGCCCCATCCCACCCTGCACACATGCTTCCCTCTCTCTCTCTCTTTGTCTCTCAAATAAATACATCTTACAAGATAAAATGTTAATCATTTTATGATTACCTCACAGCAACAGGTAGGCTGGTGTTTTTTTAAATAACGGGACACCATCACCTAACCCAGTTGACACATAAAATTAACTCACACCAACCCTTCAGCTATTTGAAGAGGAAAATTTTGATGGGTGGCATTCTTCTCTTTCTTCCTTTTTTTTTTTGCATTTTTCTCTTTCAAAGCCAGTGGCCTTGACTAGTGACTATTCTTTTGCCTTCAGTCCTCTGCTCTCTCAGATTTCTTTCCCCCCAGAGACGGAGAAACCCTCCCATCCCCCGCCCTGTGATATTAGATCCATTCTTCCACATTTATGGACCTCATTTCCTTTGCATCTTGAAATGGCCTTGGTCTTAGACAACTGGCTGCCCTGTTTGAAGAGCCTGAGTCAGTAATGAAGTCCCCACACATTTTTAAGATGCAAAACCCTTTCCCTCCATTAGCGTTCCGCAATTTTATGAGATCTCCAAAAACACAAGATGAGCCCTAGGGCTTCAGCTACAGGCCATATGCTCGAAGCCGGACTGCATCAGAGCAAAAGAATTTTAATTCCTTCACAATAAGGTTTAGTCTTAGCAGGCGAGGCTGTGCCTGGGCTGGGAATTTAAATGTCGAAGAAGTAAACAGGTTGCAATTTCATTGCTTCTGAACATGCGACTGCCTCGGGGGTTTCTGATTTATTTATTTTTTTAATGGAGTGCGAGGCCATAAACCCTTCCTGCTGGCAGGCTGGCAGGCCGTGCACGTTTTTAGAGGCACACGAGGCTGCATTGGAGTGGTATCTGGAAGCTGCCTGAGCCCCCGTAATTAAAACCATGCTCAGCAAATGCTCCTGATTCCAGGGGTCACATCTGATTTCATCTAAAACATTCTTTTTGGTCCCCTCTTAACCCAGTCTTGACTTTTGCGCATTCACATCATTACCGCAGCGGAGAGGGGGAGGATGTGGGGGGTGGGGTGGCAGAGGGCAGAATGTAAGTTATAGGTGGAGTTCAGAATGGGGTTTTGTCGGTCGCCTGATACCGACGGGACGTTGGCAGTTCAGTATTGGTGAGCAGCAGCGTTGTATTATTTCTCTGTATCACTAACAGGTTTTTTGTCTTTTTTTGTCTTTTTTTCAGGGTATTTTGAGAAAGGTAAGGCTAAAACCGAGCTATTTAGTAGGGGTGGGTATCCCTTATCATTCGAGCCTCATATCCAATTTCTATCTTTTTCTAATGGAAAACATACTTTGGTTATTATTCACTGTGGCCAACACACATTTCCAAATGTCAGCAGATTGTTTTTTTAACTTGCAGGTATCATCTGTTGAAATTGGACTTGGCCTTTACCTAAATATTTGGCTGTACAGAGCATCAGTTTCACTTTGGATTAACGTTTTGTTCAGTGCCTGAAAACTGTGAGGTGAATGAAATCTTTTACTGTTGAAAATGGGGAAACTTAGTCCAAAATGGCTTTGCAGATTTGAGCCACAACTTTGGAGATCTAGAAAGGATCCTGTTCAAATATCTAATTTGAATAAGAAAAAGGGTGCCTAGGGGCCTGGGTCGCCCATTCAGTGGAACATGCACTCTTGGTTTTGGCTCAGCTCATGATCTCAGGGTCCTGAGATGGGGCCCCAGGTCGGGTCTGCACTCAGCTGGAAATCTGCTTGAGATTCTCTCTCTCTCTTCCTCTGCCCCTCCCTGCTCCCTCCCTGTGCTCTCTCTGTCTCTTTAAAATGATAAATAAATAAATCTTAAAAAAAAAAAAAAAGAGGGTGCTCACAACTTGCTACAGTGAAATATGTTAGCAACTTCTTTTTTTGTGACACTAAATGTTGTTTTCTCAGATTTGGTACCTGCAACTCTATTTTAATTTTGTATAATTGCATCATTTTTTACACTCTCATACACTGTACCTACAACTTGGGGAGGAGGAGAAATATTTTAGGGTGTGATAAACGTTTGTGGAGTACCTGTGGTGTGCCAGTGTGTTGGCACTGAAGAAAACCAAGGAGAAGATGCCCTTCCTCTCTCCGCCTGAGTTTCTCATCTGGAAAATGAAATCCAGCCGGTGTGGCATGGGTCCATTGGCTCCCCAGAAGGGTGGGGGAAAGAGCCCTGATCGTGGTAGCTTGCCCTGTCCCTAGTGTCAGGAGTCCACAACGGCCGATTTCAAACTACAAACAAAAAGACACTGAACATGCATCTGGAAGGAGATGTGCCTGCTCTCCCTGCACCAGGAGAGCCGTGTCCAGTGCCCCCAACCACAGGTTTGCTTCCATGCTGCCTTCCTCCCAGAGCCACCTCTGAGCCTTGCCAACTCTCTACCCTCTTCCTGCCCTGCAACACATGGGAGTATCAGGCACCTGCAGGGCGACTCTTGTCTTTTTGTGAATAAATGAATATTAAGTAGGAAATGAACACCCTGAATTTTGAGCATTGGCTAAAGGCTATGTGTCTATCTATCTATCAACTCATTGGCTCTTCTGTAAAGGGAGTAGCTGTCCCCCTCCCTTCGTGGTTCCTGTACTTCTGAAACAAGCTCCGTAATCGTGTTCTCTTCCTGGCGAGCCCCTAAGCGGCGGACACATCACCATTGGTGAAAGCACGACCTGTCTTTCTAAGGTTCTAAGTCTTGCCTTGCGGTTTCCTTAACTTAAAACCTTAAACCAAGCGCTTGAAAGAAGCTACACGAAAAGTAATGATCCTCAAAAATGAATGCGTTGTAACGGCAAAGAAGAAATTTAATTAGCCGCCATAATAGCATTAGGCTTCTTTTTTCTTTTCTTCCTTTTAAAAATAAGTGCAGTGACTAGAAATCATGGGCACTGCTGCCTTAGTCCCTTTAACTCAATGACTAGGATAGGGTTGGGGGAGTGTCTATTTTGCATATTCTAGCTTTCCAAATAGACTCATCTGATTTTTAAAAAAATAGTAATAACAGTAGTAATATTTTTAATGGCCCCATAAACAGAGCGGGGAGGGTTGTCAAGACACAGTGAAAGAGCATAAACTTACAGGAGCTGGCCCAAGACCCGGGCTACTTACAGCCAGAGTTTTGGTACCTTTGGGTTGAGTTTTCCCTCCATGTAATGGGACTTTCAGCGCCATGAAGGGGAGCAGTAGAGTGAGTCAGGACAGTGGGGACCAGAAATTCTATATTTGAGAGATTTAGGAGATTTAGGGTTGTATCTTTCCATTGGAGCCTGTGTCCTATAGGGTGGTTTGCAGAGGAGCTAACGGGCCTGGATGGAAATAACCTGGGTCTTCACACACCCAGAGCTGCCATTTTGATTGGTTCCTCTTACCTTCCAGTGTCCCCCTACCCCCATTGCCCTGTCGAGAGACTTCTTTTCCCTTTGAGCTTGGCCTTCAGTATCCATTGGCCATAGGCAGTGTTGCTGGTATTTAGGAACATGTGGTTATTAGCAGTGTAACCTTGGCTAAGTTATTTAACCTAATCCACACTGAGATTCCTCACCTGTTAAATGGGGGCAAGATAGTTCTGACCTCAGAGGTTGTTTGGACTATCACATGAGATAATGAATGTGAAGTGCTCAGCACAAAGGGGAACTCACATGGTTTTTCCACTGAGCAATAGTGACAAACACTGTAGGTAAGAGTTCAGGGCAGGAAATTGAAATCCGTAGGACACCGATGACCCTATTTGGAAGGTGTTTAAGGGAGCGGGTGTGGAGGAGAGCAAGGGGATTTGGGAAACTGGAGGGTGTTCCAGGAGCTGTGGTGATAAGTCTCCCAGGATCCGTTCATGCCTGAAAAATGTATACCCTCAGCTTCCAGAGGTTGCCATAGCTCTCGGCTGTCCCCAGGTGGCTCCTCTTCCTTGGCTACGGGTTCACTAACTAAAGTGGGGACAAAGGCCTGTTCCCTTACCCCAATTTGGAACAACTCTGAAGGGCTATCACAGCTTCAGAGTTCCTGCTGGGTTGGCTGAGGCCCCATTAGACTAAACCTCTGTCCCTTCCCCCACCCCTATATCCTAGCACACAGCACCTAAAACCCTTGGAATCTTTGTAGAGATCATGGCTTTTGGTATGCTAATGAGATGCCTGGGGGCTGGGGGCTCCGGGATAGCCCTGGGGAAGGTGCTGGTTGCCAGGGGAACCAGACTGGTGAGTGAAGGGCTGGAACTTTCAGCCCCATCCTCCAACTTCCAGGGAGGGAAGAGAGAAGAGCGGTTGAATTAATCACCAATGGTCCATGACTTAACCAACTGTGCCTGTGTAATGAAGGCTCCAGAAAAGCCCTAAATGACAGAGTTTAGAGAACTTGCAGGTTGGAGAACCTGTGGAGGTGCTGGGAGGGTGATGCCCCCAAGAGAGGGCATGGAAGCTCTGAGCACCTTCCCACATACCTCGCCCTGATGCCTCAATTCCATCTGGCTGTTCCTGAGTTGGATCTTCTTATAATGAACCAGAATGTAGTAAGTAAACTGTTTTCCCGAGTTTGTCAACTGTTCTAGCAAATTATCAAAACTGAGAAGGGGTTTGGGGGAATCTCTGACTTATAGCTGGTAGGCCAGAAGCCCAGGTGGCTCCTGGGCTTGAAGTTGCCATCAGAAGGGGCTCGAAGGGGCAGTATTAGAGGACTGAGCCCTTAACAGGTAGACGGTGTCAAAATTGAGTCACATTGTAGAACCCCTAGATGGTGTCAAAGATTGGCGTGGTGTAGAAACGACACACATTCCATGACCTGAGTGACGTGGTGTGAGTAGGAGAATAGAAGAAAAACTTTCTCCTTAGAATGTGGAATGTAACGTGAGAAACAAACTCACAGCCCAAGCTTTCCTTTGCCTACTTCTACTAAGGTTCTCCTTCCTGAACGTCATGAACTTCCTGCTCATCAGTGTCTCTCCAGGGCCTGCTTCCCAGGAAACCCAGCCTGCAGAGGCCTTCAAGGTCCAGGGAGCAACAAGCCCTGGGATGGGGAAGGATGAGAAAGTGGGGCAAGGTTTCTGTGATGATTCACGGCGTTTGGTGTGAGGAAGAACATTGTAAGAGCTTGGCTCTCGTTGTCTGCTCAGAAGTTGCTGCCACTGAGGAGGCTGATGGGAATAACAAATGGTTCCTGGTTTTCCACTGGCTTCTCACACAGACACAGAATACCAAGGTTCTTCAACTGTCTAAAGACAGGGCAACTCAAAAACATGTCTCCTCCTTTAATAGCCCTCAGATTTTTTTAAAGACAGCCTAACTGCAGGAGGTCAACCAATCCTCAGGGCATGTTGTCTGAAGACAGTCTTCAGCATCCACTATATCATAAGCCTAAATCCAGCTGCCTTTTCCTGAATGACACTTGATGAAGATTGAGGGACAGATTTGATGACACTCTCTGTCCCTAATCCCACTGGCAACCCTGTGACCTACAGATATGCTTTTTCTTTTGCCTGTGCAGTCGTTAAATAGATCACAACAATTCCTTTGTGGAGCTACTTCTGTGTGAGCAGAATTAACGATTATATTTCAAAAGAATTATTAAACCAATATATGCAATTGATTAAACAAATTCAAATGCGAAATAATAATAATAATAACAACAACAAAAAGTCTCCCTCTTGCTGCAGAGCTCCCAAACTCACTCCTCAGAAATAATCAGTGAACAGTTGTGTGTCTCCTTCCAAAAATTTTCTATGCATAGTCAAGCACATTTGTATATATGAATTTTTAAAATTTTTGTTTTTTAACACAAATGGGTAATACATTCTACACTTTTTTTTTTTTGCTTTGCTCCTTGCTTTTTTTTTTTCCACTTAATTTACAGAACATGTTTTACTGCAAGTAACTAAAAATCAAACTCATACTGTCCTAAGTAATAAATAGGACTTCTTGACTGGTATAACCGGAAGTTCAGAAAAAGAGCTTGGTTCAAGGTTGATTTGACTCAGTGGTTTAATTATGTTATCAGGGGTCTGGTTTTTCTCTTTCTGCTCTGCCACTCATGGTGTGATTGCTAAGGCTGGCTTCCCATCTTGGCTGAAATATGACTTGCTAACATCCCTAGGGCTACATACTGATATGTCCATATCTAGGCAGAGAGAGAAGTTATTTCCTGAAGTTCTCTCAGAAGAGCCAGAAAGCTTTAATTTTATTATTGTTTTTCCCTGGAGGCCCAAGCCAACTATTTTCAGACCTCATTGACATGAGTCAGGTCACATGCTCCTATTAGAACCAGTCCCCGTAGAAAGGGACACGGCTACATGAATTAGTTAGACCTGAGCCAAGAACCCACCTAAGAGGTAGAGGTGGAGTTATCGTTTCCCAAGAATATGGGCTGTGAGCGGTAGGTGTGGACATCCAACCAAAAATTAAAATATTTAATAACATTGCTTAATATTCTGTTACACACTTCTTTTTGTAATCACATAGCTAGATCTATTTCCTTACAAAAGTAAATTGGTGGGGCACCTGGATGGCTCAGTTGGTTAAGAATCCTACTATTGATTTTGGCTCAGGTCATGGTCTAGGTTGGGCTCTGCACTCTGAAAAGTGAGCTAGAGATCCTCTCCCTCTGTTCCCTCCCCCCACCTCTCACACTTGCTTTCTCTCTCTATACTCTAAAAAGAATAAATAAATAAATCTTTAAAAAAAAGTATAAAAGGGGCGCCTGGGTGGCTCAGTGGGTTAAAGTCTCTGCCTTCGGCTCAGGTCATGATCTCAGGGTCCTGGGATCGAGCCCCTCATCGGGATCTCTGCTCGGCAGGGAGCCTGCTTCCCCCTCTCTCTCTGCCTGCCTCTCTTCCTGCTTGTGATCTCTCTCTCTCCGTCAAATAAATAAATAAAATCTTTAAAAAAAAAAAAGTATAAAATTGAATTGTGTGGATACAACAAAATTTATTGAGTCAATCCTTGTCAATGGGCATTTAAGTTATTTCCTTGATTTGAAGTAATTCTTTGGTGAATGCTCTGTGTCCATTTTTATGTACACAAGGTTTATACGTACATCTATGGCTAAATCCCTAGAAGATGAGATCAAGAATATAACCTGTCTATATTTAGTTTCAGAACAACAAATCTACCCCAGGAGATAAGGACTACAGTTGAAACTTTCAGGAATGATTCTCAAAATTCTACTGTTGGGCCAATCTGCCAAAGGAGCAGCAGCCTGGTTGAGAAGTTGTTGCACAGATGTCAGTTACTAGGACCACGCTGCTGTGGAGACACAATGGAGGTGCCAAGATCAGCACTCAGTAGGAATCAGGAAACCGCTGCTGCCATGACTTCAGCACTGACCTGTATCAGTAAATGATGCCCTGACTTTTGACACCCACAACAGTGATGACCATAGATACAGTAGGAGTCAAGTGTCTGCCTCATTTTTGCCTTCCATGTCTCATAGGATACTCCTGATTGACAGAATGTAGTTTACATTTGAAACATTATCTGCAAGGGAGTCTGGGAAATGCCTAACTTGCTAGCCCCTGCTGTTGGGAAGGTGCATGGAGAGTATAAAGACACACATATCAGTCTCTCACATATAAGGGAGTATGCATTTTTAATTGGACTAAAATCCTGCCAAAATGCTCAGAAGAAATTCTGTTTTCTGCTTCTGTAAAACTAAGATCTCTGTGGCCAGTATGGCTCCTGCCCCAATTTCAGTGTGACTGTGTGGACCAAAAATAATCCTTCAGAGCCTGCTTTGCAATTTCAACAAAGATGCAAGGATGGGGGAACCTTATCTAGCTGATTGGAAAGCAAAGATAGCATTTTTTCTAAAGATCTGAGGAGACAAAATAGGAGCTGTTGACCTGTTTGGCCAATGTGGACCATCGCCATGGGCCAATTTCTGTACCTATTAATCCTCACATGTCTCCCATGAGGAGGGTGCTGTAGTCTCCAGGGTGGCTGTGCAAGTGGAACAAACTGGCACATCCCCAGAAGGCTGACTTCTCTTTAAATGGGTGGGTATGTGTACTCATCAATAGTTAAATATTTTGAGTATTACCCTTCATCATCCCTATTATATGGATATGAAAATAGAGGTTCTAAAACAGTAGAATATTTCCCCAACGCCAGGGGGTTGACAAGTACCTAGGACCTGAGTCTCCTGGTGCATGGCCCCAAAGGCTGCTTTTTCTATAATGCTTGCCACCTTTCTGCTGAATCAAATACTAACATGCTTATGTGGTATGGTGTAGTTTTAGAAGGTTCTGCTTTTAAAACATATTAAACACATTTCTTAGCCTTATTGACCATGTTTTCTGGGAAGAAAATCGGGATATTGTGATGTGATTAATTTTGTGTTGATTAGACCACAAGATGTCCCCTGATATTCGGCTAAACATTATTCTAGGTGTGTCTATGAGGATGTTTAAGGTAGATTAGCATTTGGATCTGTAGACGGAGTAAAGCAGTTCCTACACGCACATACAAACTGTGGGTGGGTCTCATTTAACCCTTTTAAGGCTTGAATAGAGCAAAAAAGTTGAAAAAGTAGAACTCATTTTCTCTGCTCATCTTTGAGCTGGGATATCTGCAGTCTTGTCTCGTGTTCAGACTTAGACCTGATTTGGAATTAACACTATTAGTCCTCCTGGTTCTCGGGCCTTTAGACTAGGACTGGAACTATACCATCAGCTCTCCTGGGTCTCCACCTTACTAACTGCAGATGTTGGGACTTCTTGGGTTCCATGGTGGGAACTGTTGGAGGTATCCACAGAGCCTTCTATTGGCCAGCCTGCAGTAACATCTAAACCCCAGCCCCTAGAATCCTTCCTTAGACTCCCCATTGGGAACTGCTAGTGGTAGCTGCAGTTCTCTGTTTGGAATCAGTCTGCAATCCCTGTTCTTTGGGGTCTGCTGGTTCAGTCCTTGCCCCTGTTCTTAGGTCATTGGTTGCTGCTGGTATATTAAGGCGCGCATGTTTGTTTATCTCCTTACCTGTAGAAATTCCCATTGCTAATAGGAATCTCAAAAGCACCTGCCAAACTGGTGGGCACAGATTGAGCATTTAAAAGGTGTTATAGCACTCACCTCCTAACTCAAAGACACCTGTGTTAGGAAAATTTGGTCACAAAGCAGGTTGATTGACACCAGGTTACTCACCCGCTTCAAGAAAATTTCTATACAGCGAAGTACACTGTAAAACACCACACTATCCCCAACCCTGTGGCACATCTCTTAGGTATTAATATGGATCAAGAGACCCAAAAGGCTAGCTAAAAATATGGGATCTTTAATTTCTAAAGAGTGAAGCACACCACCTTCTGGCACAATTGTTTATTTTATATCTAAGAACTGTGGTTCTGGAAGCTGTAGATATCTACAAAGCTGGTGAAATCTTGCCAAAAGCAACCCAGAATTACAATGGCCATTATGAGAAACATTTCAATTATACAAGATAATTTAAGAAGTGCATTGGAAAGCAAAGAGTCCAATGGGATACCTACTTTCATTGGGATGCGGATGCCCCCAAAAGGTTTCAAAATTCCAAAACAGCTTCATTGAAAAATTTGTTGTAAAAGGCTAGTGAAAAATTTACACTGTTAAAGATACCTAAAACAAAAGACTGTAAGAATGACATAACTCCTACTGCTCTCTCCATCCTCCTTTATGACAATATGCATTCTACTAATCCTAAGTCTGAATTGTTTTACACTCTGAAAAGACTACATGACCATAGCCAAAAGTCTGCCAAGTTAATGGCCTTCTAAATACCCCCTTATGTACCTTTAGAAAAGGACCTCTGTCTGGGTGCCTCTCAGAGTTGATAAGGCTCTGAGGAATTTTCTGGTAAATTGCTACATTATTCCCTTAAACAAC
>CM053604.1:8812402-8842979 GCA_028646535.1 Procyon lotor | reverse complement strand
TTTATAACTATTAACTTTCTATATTTGCCTACAAAGTCTTTAATTGTCACTATCATTAAGTAGATAAGAAAGTATTGCTTCACAGTGACCTGTGATAGCACTTGACCAGTGTTTCTAAAACCTCTTGATATATTTTGTTTAAAGATTATTTACTTATTTTGAGAGAGCAGAACAAGGCCAACCTCATTTTCTGCTACACATGTCATCTTGTATATAACCCCACACGACCTGCTCCTGAGAAAGGTCACAGAATGTCAGAACATTGCCTAGCTGGTCCTTGAACCAGTTCGAGTTAGCCGATAGGAATGCGGAATCCCTCACCGCCACAGGATGTAAACCCCGCCTTTTGCCCGCCAAACTTACGACTGGAGTAATAGGCTAGTTCAAACAGTTACCTTACCCGCCAAACTTGCACGCCAATTTAGACCAGAGTAATAGGCTTGTTCAAACGGTTGCTATAGGGTACATTGTGATTCAATTGGCCCCCTCGTGTGGACCAGCATGACTATGCAACTTTCCGCGTGTGTTACAACCTCATTGGCCACCTGTGTGTGGACGCACAATGACTATGCAACTTTCCGCGTGTGTTACAGATCTCATTGGCCACCTGTGTGTGGACCGACATGACTACACAACTTTCTGTGCGACCACTGGCCCCTATAAAACTGTTATTCCCTTTGACCTAGGCATCCAAGTCCTGACCCGGCTGCGTTGGATATACTTGGGCCCAAGCTCGAGCTTGCAAATAAACCCTCTTGCGTTTGCATCGGTATCGGCTCCTCGGTTGTCTCTCGGATTTGAAATCGGGGGCATTACAATTTGAGAAAGAGAGGGAGAGAGCACTCACAAGCAGGGGGAGCAGCAGGCAGAGGGAGAAGTGGGCTCTCCGCTGAGCAAGGAGCCTGATGCAGGACTTGATCCCAGGACCTCAGATCACGACCTGAGCCGAAGGCAAAGGCTTAACCGACTGAGTCACCCAGGCATCCCTAAAACCTCTTGATATTTTTACTAAAACTTCCCCAAATAAAATTCTAAATAAAGTCTCTTTCACCCTGAGCTAACTTTAAGAATTTTTAGAAGGTCCTTGGAACACCTCAGAAGATTTTTTTCTCTCCTTTTGTAAAAAGAGAGATGTTAAACTAAGGAGACTTATTTGATATCTTTAATTACATGAGGAGCATTTGTCAAATAAGAAGTACTAATCTTCTTTGTGTTGTATTTGTATAGGTATATGTTATAAATATTCCAGAAATTGTATGAAATTCCTAAAGTCTGATATGTCCTGGTATAATGTTATCATCATAATTCTAGTCATCATATTAAAATGTTGCCTGATGCAGAAATAATGAAATTTCCTTGTCAGTTTCAGTATAATGAATTCTTATCAGACATTTAATAATGGGCATTTAAGTCTTGTTATTTACCAGGAGTTATTGTTTTACTCGGATGTTTTTGCAAAAGTGTTCCTGCAAAAGTACTTCATCTTCAAGGAGATTCATGGTAAGGACTCTGGTAAACACAGGTTTCTGATTGCTTTGAGATCATAAAATGGAGCTGGGTAAGAATTTCCAGAACTAATAGCAAAAAAAAAAAAAAGGGATTCAAACTGAACAAGAATTAATAATGTAGAACTGAATAAATTTAGGAGGATGATTGTAATTTTTTATGACTTTAGTCTAAAACATTTCTGATTCTTTAATGTTTTGTTTTTCTAGATTTAAGGAAAACTTTTCTCTTAAGTTATCTATGGCTTATAGCAATATGGTAAAGTATACCTTGTAAAAAAGATGAAATATTTGTTTAGTCTTCCTATCTGATTCCTCCAGAATTTGGAAACTCTTGAGTATTCTTTCCATGGCAATATAATTAATCACATATATAAGTAAAATAAGAATCTGTTCTGAACATTGGCTATATTACCAAAGCTTTGAATAGAATGCTGTATTTGAGAGAGGTGTACATAGATTCATATATGACCAGACAGCTTCTGAGAACTAAGGTTGACTTTATGAAGCCAATAAAGCCCCTCAGAAAAATTGGACTATTATCTTGCTTACAGGATTCCTGACAGTTTTATCAGGTAGAATCTGATGGCAAGTCCTTGCCTTGGCTTCCTGGTCCCAGAGACTCTTACAAGTTCAATCTGAGATTCCTTGTAAAAGATTCCAGCCTAGCAGTCTTAAAAATAGCTTACATGGTCAATCACCATTCTTTCTTCACTTACCTAATGAGTCAAGCTAAGTTTAATGCAAACAAATTAGTTTTACTGTGATTATCTTTGGTAAAAAAAAAAAAAAAATGGAGGTGATTATGGAGAGAAAAATTATGTTTGTGCCTTTGTCTATATTAGATTTTAATATTGTTGTCTTTGAGGTTTTGTATATATGGCTGTAAATCAGACTAGATCCTGAGTCTTTCTAGTTTCCTTTCCTAAGTTAAGGAACAGATAATTCAAATATCTGTCTATGACTCTCCAAATTTATGGTTCCAATTTCTCCCATCCTCTGATTTGGAATCACTAAGAACAAAGACTGCCCCTGAATGTCCTTGGAAGGGACTATACTGAGTCCTCCTCACTAAACATCGGGGACTTGAATCTTAAGTACATATCTTAGAGCTGAAGAAAGCTCTACCTGATGTCTGTTTTTTGTTGTTTTTTTTTTTTTTTTAAGATTTATTTATTTATCTGAGAGAGAGAGAGTGAGAGTAAGAGAGCATGAGAGGGCAGAGGTCAGAGGGAGAGACAGACTCCCCACGAAGCAGGGAGCCCGATGTGGGACTTGATCCTGGGATTCTAGGATCATGACCTGAGCTGAAGGAAGTTGCTTAACCAAGTGAACCACCCAGGCACCATTGATGTCTAGTTTTGTACAAATACTGGAGACCTCCAAATCAAGTTGACCAGGAAGAAAAGAGATTGGCCACTGCCTCCTAAGAGGCTGGATCAAGACTTCATATTTTAACCAAACATGAAAACCTTTCTTTTCTTTCTTTCCTATACTCTGGCTTTGGCCTGGAAAGATAACATCATCATCTGTATCTCTTGGACAATTCATGGGGACAGGGGGGTGATCTCTGGAATTTAGAACAATTTTTTATTTCGGTCTTGGTGAAGACCCAATTGATCCTTGGTTGCAACAGATAAATGCAACAATCCCACCAATAACAGTACCACCTTAGTGGAAATGATTTGTGCCCAGATAAGACTTATCTTTGACTATGGTGGTTCATTCTCCTGGTGCCCATGGATGCCTAGATGGTTGGCACATAACTGGGCAATGCCTCTTAGGTTATCTGATTGCACCCCTAACTGTTCACAGAGTTCACAGACAGACTGAGACACCTCATTGATCAATTCCCCTGAGTTTACATTATTGAGTTAGAAAGGATATTGGGAGATATTCATGATTCAAAATTAACTTCCTTTGGTAGATCCCCACTTCCCTGGTTAGGAGCAAATGCAAATGAGAATATGATCAGGAACCTCTCCTTAACTCTTGAAAATATTGCAGATTCTGCTGCTAGGTCACTAGCTGTCCAAGAAAAACTCCTAGACTGTCTGGCCAAAGTTGTTCTTGATTATAAGATAGCCCTTGATTACCTTCTAGCTGAGCAAAAAAAGTGTCTGTGTTGTGGCCAAATACCACCTGCTACACCTGGGTTGATGTTTCTGGGGAAGTTAAAACTCAATTATGTAAGATTACTGAGCAAGCCACTTGGCTTAAAAAGGTGGTTCTCTCAATAGAGTCTTTCTCTGACTTAGTTGATTTTGATTGGTTTGGATCTTGGGGACCGAGGGTGTGAGGTACACTCCAGACATGGGGAATTATCCTGCTTACAGTAGTCATAGTAATCTGCCCCGTGTGCTGTATTTTCTTAAAACCTCTAAATGCATGTTTGCAGCCACTAACCATCAAGCAAATGATCTCCCTAAAACTGGAATGCCAGAAAAGGAATGAAGAACATGAGCAACTAAAAAAATTGTGACCCTGAAATCATGACCTGTGAATATCACACTAGGATCAGTAAAAGCTATAGGAACTATAGAATGGTGGCTGAGTGGTGCAAATGCCTTAATTTTTGATCACATCTCTCAGTTAGACTGAGAGTCTGATCAAAAGGAAGAGGGACGGTTTAAAAAAAAAAGGCTAAAGTGGAGCCACTTGTCCCCAAGACCACAAACCAAGACTTAATTGCAGTTTCAACCTCTCCCAAGAAACTTTTAACCAGTTAATCTGAAATGTCCTAATCAACACTTGTGAGGTGATCTGCAGGGTAGATGCCCTTCCTCCCCCAAAGAAAGGTGTCTTGCCTGAAACGATCTACTCTTTGTTAGAAAAGTCCTTTCCTCCCTCTTTCCTTTCCAAAAACCTTCCATGTTGTACAGCTCCTCAGAGCTCCTTTTTAGAGATTAGATGGGATGCTGCTCAACTTATGAACCATTGAATCAAGCCAATTAGATCTTCAGATTTATTCAATTGAATTTTGGGTTTGTACCCTCTTAAATAAAGTTATGACTTTCTTGTTCCCCATTAAACTTTGAATTCTAAAAACTGGGTCTTAATTCCTGACAGGTAACACATACATTTAGAGGGGTGTGTGTATGTGGTTGATCGTATTCCCAAATAGAGGGCTGAAGTGGGAAGGTTCTCTGTGTTATTCATCTCCTCCACTGTAACCAAAATCCTGTATTATGAAAACCAATTATATCGTCAACAATTCTAGAATCATAGGTAGTATCTTTTCATGGAGCAGAGTCAGCAGTAAGGAGTAGCAGACTTTGGACTGAGAAATTATTAGCTTTGAATTCTACCTCTGTCACTTGCTACTTCTACAACCTGGAGTGACTTCACTTTCTTCAACCCTCATTTCTTCATTGGAAAGTGGGAATGATAATCATTCTTATCTCATAGACTATTGTGCAGCTTAATGAGATAATGCAAGTAAGCACCTGCTACAGGGCCTGGCACTCCGTGTCATCTAGCAGTGATGACAAAAATAGAACACGAAAACGAGTAGTATCTGTGATTTCATCATGGCATTTTCATACTTTTTCCCTAGAAAAAGAAAGCATTAGGTTTGCTTTCAGATTTTTCATTTATGTTATAATAGCAGAATTTGAGAATTTTGTTTAATGCATGCAATACATATGTTTGGAGAAATCATTAGAAATAGCCTTCCCAGGGGGCACCAACCACCATCCATCTGTGTAGAGGAGAGCTAGCCTGCCAGATGTAGGTGAGAATGTTCCCCTCATCTCCACAGCAGATTGTTGCTGTGTAGAATCACCCTAGGAGGTTAATATCTTGATTCTTGGGTAAAATAAAAAATATAACTTATAAGAAACAGGACTGCAAATGGAACCATAGCTGAATGGGGAGTAGGGAAGAAAACTTTGCAACGTAGAGAAAATTTGCAAAATAGAGATTCAAAAGTTTCTAGAACAGTTATAAGCTCTGAGTCAGGGACATGGGACAGGAACTATAGAATGGTGACTAAACTAGCAGTGTGACTTTGGGGAAAGCTACTTTTTTTTTCCCTCCCAAGCCCATTTTCCTCATGCATAGAAGGGGCATAAAAATTCCAGTTTTGAAAACAGGGGTTTACAAAGCACCACTCCAATGCAAGAAATCTGATACTAGTGAGGTTAAGGCCGACATCAACCAGCCCCTTCCTGCCTGTCTCTGGCACCTTGACCTGAGTGTCACCTTCCTGCAGTAGAACCAGAGCGAAGTTATCTCAACTTCCATGTTCTAGGACAGGAAGTTATTGAAACTGAAAAATAAATGGGAAAACTTGTATCTTGTGCTTTCTTCAACCTCTGTTGAAGGTTGCTCGAAGTTTTAAAAAGAAAATGACTTCTGAAATATAAACATATTCCAAAACCTCAAATTTAAAAATCATTGCATATTTAATTTTTAATGAAAAGCATCTTTTATTAAATCTCTAGTATTCTTCATTTTAATTCATTCCTTCTCCTCCTCCTTCTTCTTCTTATAGTTTAATGTAGGCTTGTGTGTGTGTGTGGTAAATGGCTGGGGTAGGGGGGTTGTACCATTGCAAATCATTTATGGAATAAGGCAGTACATATTTACATATACTTAAATATCACATTTAATTCTCACCACAGATTTATGAAAAGAGCACTGTGGCCCATTTTATAAATGAAATAGCTGGACATTAAAGAATTTAAGGAAGGTGCCCACCTCTCAAAACCAAGGAGTTTTCATAGCCAGGATCCCAAACCCAACCCCACAACTTCCAAGTTCAGGATGGGGCAGGAACTTAACTGAGTGGCACCCTTTTCTTGTAGCCTCACTGTGCTTCAGAGAAGGAAGGTCCCCAAGGCTGAGCTGGGCAGACAAGTGAGCGGGACATTCTTGCTACTTGATCTTTTTAGTTATGCAAAGAGCAGGTAGAGCTGCATAGAGCATTTGGATTCAGGTAATTTTCAACCAGGCAAGAAAGTGATGGGTCAAGGGGAAGAATCCAGGATGTTTGACAAGAAATTCTGTTAGGAGACATGCCCTCCAGGCTGCTCATTTCGTATCTGAGCACTTTAGCTAAGGACTGTGAACTTGCACTCTCGTAAGTTTCTGTTATATCTGGAACAACTGGACCTCTCAGTGACTTATGGACGCCTGGTCCAGTGGAAGTGCAGATTTACACATAAATTGGTGAGAAGTGTGGAAAACCCTTATATCCTTGGCTTTAATTCTTGGAATCCCCTCTCAACCCCAAACTTGCCAATTCCTTCCAGGAATTGAGGAAGTGAGGACTCATCCCTCTTGCAGGTGTCAGTGATATGGCGTTCCTTAAACAAACCTTATCCAGAAGCCTCTTTGAGATTTGGGCTGTTGTCAATACCACAGGGTTGTGTTTTTTGTCCCCCCAGAAGGAATCTTAGATTTCTGCCTTTCAAAGCTAATCATTGAAAAGCAAGCGATTGTTTTTGGAGGGCCACTCCCAAAGCAGCTTAAAACTCCCTTCTGATCTTTTCCCTCCTCTACCAGATTCCTTGAAAAGCTCACTTTTTCCTGGAAAGGGAAACATTTCTTCCATCCAGATGCCTACAAACTATTTTCCTTTCTGATTTTCAGTAAGGCTGGGAATTAGGTGTTGAGGATGTCAGGGCTCCCTAACATGATTTGTTTAGCTCTGTTGGGGGTATTTGTGGAGGATTTACTTAATGTTGCTGTCTGAGCTGCCGTGAAGTTTTCAGATAGGTCTTGCCTCCTCACTACACATCCACTCACTAGGAAGACAGGCTGTACATTTCCTATTTTCCCAAATATGAGAATATGTCATTAAATGAGCCTAAGAAGAAGAAAAATAAGTCCCTAAGGTCACTGCAACCAGAAAGCACACTGTTTCATGAGTGATTTTAAAAAGAAACAAGTTCATGTAACATTTTAGAATATTCTTGATGTCTAATCTGAAAAGGGCAACTGCAACTTCTAAATTTTGCTTTCAAACCAGCGAAAAACCAAAGTTTTCTTGGCAGAATAAATTGAGCCTCCCAAACCTACACATAGGTGATCCTTTCTAAGCTGGCTGCCTCCAGACAAAACCCAAAGCAGAGTCCGAATCTGGGTTTCAGAGAGGGCTCTGGAAAGTTCCGCAAACTTCTGCAGCAGTCTATATGCACTTAACATTTTTCTAGGGACAAGGTACATAACTTTCATCAATTTCTCTAAGGGACTCATGGCCCTAAAGGTTTTACAGTAAATGACCTAATGCAACATTGGAAAGAATTCTCTAGCATGAACTCAGCCTGCGCCCTACTGATTAGACCTGAGCAAGTGGGAAGGCAGAGGAAGTGCCTCATTTAATGATCTGCCATAAGCTTGATTCAGTCAGTCAACAAACATCCAGCCGGCACTCGCTTAATAGAAGGCATGAGATTTGACTGTCTCTTTTAGAAAGCGCAATCATAAATGCAATTGTTAACAGCAAATTGCCCAGCCCCTTTCAAGTCTCTGGCTGTAGGATTGAAGTCTCAAGCCTTCCAATTCCCGGGGGGAGACTGCATACTGTGTGATGAAGTGTTCATTAGTTGATTTGTGTAAAGTGCTTTGAAGATCTGAAGAACCAAAGTGCTAGGAAGTATTATCAACCTC
Source organism: Procyon lotor (assembly GCA_028646535.1). Taxonomy (NCBI): domain Eukaryota; kingdom Metazoa; phylum Chordata; class Mammalia; order Carnivora; family Procyonidae; genus Procyon; species Procyon lotor. Next base: position 8,834,859 of record CM053604.1, on the reverse strand, counting down.
TTTAAACTTTCTTTGTCTCTTTTCTTCCTAAAGGCAACTTACAGTACCCAAAATACAGACGTTGCCCCAAAGTCCTCATTCTCCGCAAGTAGGCTGCCTGAATAGGGGCATTTCTTTCTTCCTTCCTGAAGAAGGGAGAACTTGCCTCTCAGGAGACTAGTTTAGAACAGGTGCTTGCCCCCTGTTGAGCACAAAGGCAACTTTATACAGAGATGTTTATAACAAGTTAAAGCCTACGGTGTTGGTGATAAATTAAATCAGAGGGCCTGCTGGCTGGGTGCCCCGGTGCGTTTGGGAGGCCAGCTCCTGGCAGTATGGTCTGCATGAAGCCCGGGAAGCCTCCACAAGGGGTAAAAGGATCAGAATTTACAATCTAGTAGGGGCAGTAAGATAAAGAAGCACACAGATCACTACAACATGACTTACGACGATGTACTCAGAGCCATCTGAGAGATTTAAAGAACAGGAAGGGGGTTCGAAATTGGAACTATCACACTTCATAGCTGGAAAGAATTTTTGAGTGGTTTTGGAAAGAGTAACACACATTAAGAAAAATATTCATTGAGCCCTCCCTGTGTGTTCATTGAGTGAAATTCTTTCCATGCATCATCTCATTTAATGGACCTTGACTGATAGGCAGGGTCGAGCCTGGTAGTTATGGCTGAGGACAGCATTGCTCAAGGGAAAAGCAAGGGCAAGAGTCAGAGTGTCTCAAGCTGTTCTCTACAAATCTTCTCTCTGCTTTTCATCACTCCTGATTTCTTATGTACAAATGTGAATTTTTTTTGTTTTGACTGAGCTTCTACTTATCCTGCTAACATATGCCAAGAGCATCAAAATCGCTATCTCAGTGTTTACTTCTATGTCTTGATTATAAGGATCCTGTGGGGTATAACAGCAGTTCTAGGGTGTCGATGTGAAATGAGGATGAGGCATCTGTTTGCAAGGACTGTCGGACACTTGTCAGGGTGAGGCATTTTCCTGGCAAGCTCACCATATTTAATTTCTCTGAATCTACCCAGGTTAGATTGTGGACAGGAAAAAGAACTTTAGTGGGACACTTGGTAAAATTTAAATAAGGTCTGTCAATTTGTGAATTATATTGGATTGATGTTGATTCCTGATTTTGATCACTGTGTTATAGTCATGTAAGATGTTAATATTTGGGGAAACTGAGGCAGAGTATAAGTCAACTCGCCGTACTATTCTGTTTTCAACTTCTTTATAAGCCAACGTGAAAAGTTAAAAATGAGTAAAAATATTTACATGGATGCACAGGGACCATGGTGGGTGTCTGTTGGTGTCTGTGTTTGGCAGGGGAGGGATGGGAGATGTTGAGCCCCTTTCCTTGATTTCCTTGCTCCCGGAAAGCCTGTTGTAAGCACAGTCTCGGGCATCAGAAGCTTCAGGAAAGGGGCTGTTTTTGGACAAGCTTCTCTAGAGGACCTTTCTGGAGAGTTTGGGAAGCAGCATCTCACCCGTGGTTCTAATTCCCTTGGCAGGTGAAACCCTGTTTTCTGCATTGCAGGAGGGAGAAACTGAGGCCCTAGGAGGTTGAATTGCCTGAAGTCACAGGTCTGGTAAACGGCAAAGCAGCAATTCTCCTAACTCTCTAGGAAAGCTTTTCTTAGGCCTCTCATCTAACCTCACCCTCTTTGTATACTTGCCTTTCCCAGAAACTCCTGGCAGGCACTGCAGCCTGTGCCTCTCCTCTTCCCAGCATCCACCTCGATCCCAACACATAACGGGGCTGCTTCATATCCTTATTGGCCTCTAGTCACCGTCAAATGGTAGTTATCCTATTGGTTGTCCTGTATGTGTGTCCCACCTGGGGGCTACAAATTGAAAAAGTATTTTTGGCTGGGAAAACTCCTGGATTTATAGCCTTTTCACTTCGAGAAATGTTTCTGTTGATTTTCGTGTAATTTCAGGTATGTAAAACACACACACACACACCACACACACGTAAGAGGAATCAAACCATTTCATCTAGTGTCAAATATTAATTAAAAGCTCAGGAAAACAACTTTGATTAAGTGACTTAAAAGTTGGGAGCAGGCTTCCCTTTAAAATTATATCCAACCCCAGAGCCACTTCTGGGCATTCTGTCTCCTTTTGTAGGTCACCGGGAAGCAGGAAGGCACTAGGCTCGCCATATTACCATATTAGTGAGATGTTGATAACTGAGGCCCATGGACAAGGATCTAACATTCTGGGCCCTTCCCTCCCTGGCACTCCTGCCTTAGTCTCACTCATTCTTGATACCAGGAGTAGGAGGAAAGAGAGAAGCTGTGTGAGACTCAGTGGAAGGTGACAAGAAGAGAAGAATCCATTTGATCACTGGAAATTGTGTTTTATAATTAAGTACCTCTTTTCCCCTTTCTGCCAGAGAGTGCCATGTTATCCTTTCCATAATATTTCAGAACATATGTATAGGCACTACTTTTAAGTCATATTCTAAGAAGACTAAGATAATAAAAGCATGGGGTTTGGAGGCAGGCCTACATTTAGGTCTGAGCTCCATCGCTCACTCTGGGATCTGGATCACCATGGCTATGGGATTGGAACGAGCCACACCCCACATTGTGGCTCAGTTTCCTCACTGGTGAAGGAAGGCCAAGAGCACTGGATGTGAATCTAAGGGGCAGCATGGCACGACCTGCAGTAAGGTCCCCTCCACGCCCACAGTCCTTCTCCCTTCCTTCAGCGTTGAAATGCCAAGCACCAAAATGCTGCATCTGTCCTCTGACTAAGAATGTCCTAGTTGCCTCTGTTCTCAGTGGCCCAGGAGACCCTCCCATATCTCTTACTTCATCATATCAAAACTTACTAGTCTTGTCCCCTTCCCTCGGGGCACTGCCCTCTGCTCACCCCTAGCTCTAAACAACAAGTTCACTGCTAAACTGCTTATATTTAATGATGACTTAATGGGTCATTATGGGACTTGCAAGGTCATTCAGTATCATAGTAAGAAAAAAGGGGCTATGGCTCAGGACTCCTCACTTCTAAAGCCAGGCTGGGCAGTCTATACTTTCCTTCCTATCTGGGGCCCCAGGATGCTGTCCTTTAGCCCCTGAATCTTGTTGGGGTTCCAGTAGTTCCTTCTCTTGACACTATTTACAATTTTGAGTTTGCTCTAGGTTTGGGATTCAGCTCAGAGACTTCTGGGACTGATAGTGCAGTCTTGGGTTGTGGGGTTTTTTTGTTTGTTTGTTTGTTTTGTTTTGTGTGCTTTGGAGTTTCTATTCCTTAAACCAGTAGAATGCTTTGAAAGGTACAGCATGTCAGCAGTAGCCTGGACCTCATACTTTTACATTTATTTTGCTCTTAGCTATGCTTTGAGGAATTGGAGAAAATGCCAATTCCTGCACCGCATTGCAACATATTGTGATAGATGCTTCTTCTGAGATCCCATATGCTTCATATTGTCATGGAAAAAGCACTGGCATAGCAAGATTTTTTTGCTATAAATTTCCCTAGAGATTGAATTGGATTTCTGTTGGTTGCTTTTACAGCAACATTGTCTCAGCAAGGAGAGAGAGAGCGAGAAAGAGAGAGAGGTACACTAGAACAATTGGAGTAGGTTTTAATGCACACTTGCTTTAAGATAGCAGCTTGGAGGACATGGTCCCGGAATGTTTCTGATTATGGTTCTATAACCCAATATTAGAAGGGATGAGTCTTGGAATAATGGAGAAAGAATGAATTTAGGAACAAGAAGCCACAAATCCTGATTTGGCCATTCACCATCTCTGGATCTGAGGCAAATGTATCAATTAGGTTTTGCTGAAATGGTTTAGTGATTCAAACATAACTTTTTGAATTTCTCACCTTCTGGTCTGGGCTGGCTCTGATAGGACTGAATGGTCTAAGGTAACTTTGCTCCTGTGTCTGGTGTTTGGAGTGAGATCATTTTGGGAGATGGGGTAATCTGCTGGCCATACATCTCTCATCTTCTAGTGGGCTAGCCCTAGCTTGCCCCGGTGGTGATGGGCATGGTATTGGCAAGACTACCATCCACGCCTCTGCTTGCATCAACATTGGCTAATATGCAACTTGGTCAAAGCAAGTCACACATCTAAGGCTACCTTCAAGGGGTGGAGAAATAGCCCTCCCCCACTTTAAAGGGCAATGTCACAATGTCACGCCGTGTAGGGGTGGCATAGACAATCTATTGCAGCAAGTAAATTATGCTCATTGAGCCTGAATGTCCTCAGAGTTAAGATGGTCACCACTACATACCTAGCAGTGCATATTTATCAGGTCAAATGTGAACTCTTGACTCTGTGTGCCACCCCATCCCCCTCTTCCCTGTCCTTTCAAGCAACTCCAGCTATGCCGTGATGAGCTGAACGCACACACCTGAGCATCACTTTTTACTCCTCTTCTTCCTCCTGCTATCCCTCACATCCAATCCGTCTACAGAAAGCTCCACAAACTCGAACTCTGAAAATAATCTTGAGCCTGTCTACTTCTCTCCCTGCCTCTGCCCTTGCTCATTCAGCAAGGGTGATCTCTCTTCTTGGAACAATATTCTTGTAGATATTCTCATGGCTACTTCTGGTCTTGGCTCAAGGTCACATTCTGAGTGAGGCCCTCCTTGGCCACCAGGTGTTATCATCAACCCCACTCCTACCTTATATTTCTTATCCTCTCTTGCTTCATTTTTCTCTTGGATACTTGTCACCACGTCATTTATCTTTTAATTGTCTGCATGCCCCACCAGAAATTCAATGCCATGAGAGCATGAGGTTATTTGGTTGTTTGGTTCACTATTGAATCCACTGTGCTTATATTAGAATGTTTTTAGCGATAGCAATCTTTTTTTAAAATAAATAATAAAAGAAGATTTTAAGGAGTGTGTTTAAACCTATTGTCTAAATTAGTACGTTAACACCTAGGCTTATCCTGAATTATAAAAACCTGTTTCCTTGTGCAAAGGTCCTGAGGCACTAACTCAGACCTAAAGAGTCAGAAAACCTACCAGAGAAGTGAGATATGAGAACTAAATGATAAATAGTAATAAAAAAAACGAACAGGGGAGTGAGAAGACAGAACAGGATAACACAGTGGGCAAATAGATGGCCCACTGGGTATAGACAGATCCCCCCCTTTATGTTTAGTCTTTATAAGAATAAAATAAGCTTTACTCATTCTTAATGTGCTGATTAGTACTGAGGTCCTTAGTAAGTTCCCATGTGAAATAAGCAGAAGTCTCTAATTGTCTGATGCTAATGAGACTTAACAAAAACACTGGCCAGACTAGTTATAACTAACCTTCGCAAAATTAGCAAACCACGTGGACACATTCCTGGTAAAGAAACCAACTTGTATTGCAGATTATACTGTTAAAGCAAGCATAATAGAAGACCAAGATGGCAGAGCTGATATTTCATCCTCTCCTAAAAACAATGACAATATAATCAGATTAGACAAGAAGGTCTGAGTGGGAGAAGGTAAAGTTGCCTTGTCAAGGCAATTTTAGAAATAAATTTTTATTAATTATTGTTAATAATTCTGAGCAGAATATGCTCAAGCTATTAGCAAACCAGTGGTATGAAACATCATGTTGAAGAAGATTTAAAATATTGCTCACTGAAATTTTAATCTTTTCTTAACTTCTTTTTTATTGAGATATTATTTACAAACAATAAACTCTATAAATGTTAAATAATTGTTTCAGTTGTTTTGAATAATTTTGAACAATCATATAATAACCACCTCAAAAAAATATGGGATATTTTGATCAACCTGGACATTTATGCCCCCTCTTCAAATAAATCTCACCTCCTTGGAAAATTCAACCATTTCTTAACTTCTGTCATCATAGATTAATTTTGCCTTCTTGTACTTTAGTCATTCAGTATATCTGTGTGTGTGTTTGTAGCTTTTAATGCTCATCTAATTTCTACAAAGTTCACCTTGTTATTTCTATCACTAGTTTGTTCTTTTTTATTATTAAATAGTATTTCACTGTATAAATTCACCACCAATTTAAAGTTCATTCTCCCCTTGATGGACATTTGGGTTGTTTCAAGTTTCTAGCAATTCTGAATTAGGCTGCTATGAACATTTGTGAACTAATTTTAGTGGACATTTGATTTTATTTGTCATGTATAAACACCCGGGAGAGAAATGGCTGAATCAATGAGTAGGTAAATTTTTAACTTTATAAGTAGTACTAGCATTCTGCATTGATACCAGGAATGTACAAGTGTTTTAGTGGTTCTTCATCCTTGCCAATATTTCATGTTACATCTATCTAGTTTTAGTCATATTTTTGTGATGATATCTCATTTTAATTTTCTTTTTCATTTATGTGTCTCCCAGTACCAGTGGAACAATTTTTAACATGCTTATTGGTCATTCTTATGTCTTTTTTTTAGTGAAGTGTCCATGTTTTCAACCAATTTTTTAACTATTTTTTCATTATTGAGTTTATATATTCTGAAAAGTCTTAATCAGATATATGTATACCAGTATTTTTTCCCTGTCTGTGTCTTGACTGTTTTCTTATGGATATCTTCTGATGACTCAATGATTTTAATTTTGCTAAAGTATGATCTATTTTTTTTTTCTTTTTGATAGTTCATGATTTCTGTATCTTCTTCAGGAATCCTTGCTTATCAAAAGGTTGTGAAGATTTTCTCTCTCTCTCTCAGTCTCTCTTTTTCTTTAGAAGACTTAGCTTTCTGGCTTTTAGGATTAGATCTATGATTCATCTCAAATTAATTTTGTGTATGGTATGAGGTAAGAATGCAAGCATTTGGGGCACCTGGGTGGCTCAGTGGGTTAAAGCCTCTGCTTTCGGCTCAGGTCATGATCTCAGGGTCCTGGGATGGAGCCCCGCATTGGGCTCTCTGCTCAGCAGGGAGCCTGCTTCCCCCACTCTCTCTGCCTGCCTCTCTGCCTACTTATGATCTCTCTCTGTCAAATAAATAAATAAAATCTTAAAAAAAAAAAGAATGCAAGCATTTTTTTTTCTATATGGATACTTTTAGTTTCAGTGCATTTGTTGAGTGGACTTTTCTTTATTGAATTGCTTTGCACCTTTGACAAAAATCAATTAACCATATAAAAGGATCTATTTCTGAACTACATTCTGTTCCATTAATTGATTTGTTTCTCCTTATGCAAATGCCACTCTTTTGAAGACTATAGAATTACAGTAGTTCTTAAATTACGTAGTATAAGTCTTCTAGTTGTGTTTTTCTTGAAGATTGGTTTGGTTATTCTAGATTGTTTGCATTTCCATAAAAATTTTAGACATATCTTGCAAATTTCTATTTAAAAACCTGCTAGCATTATAATTTGGATTGTGTTGAATTATTGGGGAGAATTGACAGCTTAATAATAGTAAGTGTTTTCTGCTATAAACAAGTCATATCTTCTAATTTATTTAGGACTTCTAAATTTTCTTTCTGTAGATTTAAAAGTTTTGAGAAGAGAGTTCTTATATAGTTTTAATTAGATTTTTTCCTAAATATCTTAGTATTTTTACACTATTGTAACTGGAATTTTTAAAAAAAGTTGTTTTCCAATTGTTTGCTGATTGTGCATAGGAAAAATTAATGACTCAATGTTGGCCTTGCTTATTGAATTGTAAGACTTAAATTTACAGGTTTTTTTTGAGACGGAGAGGGGTTGATTCCTTATGATGTTCTATATAAACAATTACAACTTGCAAATAGAGAAGTTTTACTTTTTAATTTCCAATTCTTATGCATTTTATTTCTTTTTCTTGCCTTATTGAATTGGCTAGGGCCTCCAGTACAATGCTGAACAGAAGTGGTGAGAGCAGGAAACCTTACTTTGCTCTTGAACTTATGAGAACATAGTTTAATATTTCACTGTTAAGTATGACTTTAGCTCTAGATTTTGCATAGTTGTCTTTTATCAGATTGAATAATTTCCCTTCTGATGGCAATTTCTACAAGTTATTATTATGAATGAAAGTTGAATTTTATGCATTTGAGTTGACCATACAGCTGTTCTTTATTCTGAAAATATGGTGAATTACTTTGATTGACTTTCAAATATTAAACCAAACTTGCTTAAATTCCATTTAGTCATAATGTATTATCCTTTTAATGTATTGCTGTATTATATTTTCTAAGTATGTTTGCATCTAAACTCATGAGGGATGTTGCTGTATATGTTTTTTTCTTATAGTATTTGTCAGGTTTTGGTATCAAAATAATTCCATTATCATAAAATAAATAGGTAAGTGCTCCATCCTCTTTGTGTTTGAACAAGTTTGTGTGGGATTTCTATTTGGTCTTTAAAGAATAGTACTTTATCTTGTTTGATAGAATTCAAATACTCCTAGATATTTCATTCCTTCTTTTTTTTATAATTCTTTTTTTAGAGATTTATTTATTTGTCAGAGAGAGAGAGAGGGAGAGAGAGAGAGAGCACAAAGAGAGGCAGGCAGAGGGAAAAGCAAGCTCTGTGCTGAGCAAAGAGCCCTATGCAGGACTCAATCCCAGGACTCTGGGATTATGACCTGAGCTGAAGGCAGATGCTTAAATGACTGAGCCACCCAGGCGTCCCTACCCTTCGATATTTCTGTGTGAAAAGGTTTTTCATAACAAATGCAATTTAAGAAATATGAGACTATTCAGATTTTATAGTTCATCTTTTATAAGTTTTGTTAAGTTACATTTTAGTATATTTATTTCATCTATGTTGCTGCATTTAGTGGCATGACTTTATTCAAATGTTCTTTTATGATCCTTTTCATGTATATAGAATTTTGGGTGACAGCTTCCCTTTCATGACAGATTGGTTATTTATATTTTTCTTTGTCATAGATCAGTGTCCCTAGGAGTTTATCAGTTTTATAAATCATTTTTAAGAAACTAATTTTTTATTTTGTTAAATTTTTTATGTTCTCTCTTCCTTGTTTGTTTTCTATTTTATTGATTTCTACTATGATCTTTCCATTCTACTTTATTAGGATTTAATTTCATCCTCTTTTCTAGCTTTTTAAGATTGGAAACTAGATAATTAATTTTTCTCTTTCTTATATAAGAATTTCAGATATGATTTCATTGCAAATTGTCCTCCCATAATTTTTTATAGGTTATATTCTTAACCTCATTCAGTTCAAAATATTTTCTAGTTTCACTTTTTATTTATTCTTTGACTCATGAATCCTTTAGAAATAACTTGTTTGGCTTCCAAGTATAAGGGAGCTTTTCTCAATGTCTAACTGTTACTAATTTCTAATTAAATATTGTGGTCAGAGAACATACTTTGTAGATCTCAGTGTTTTGAAAGATGTTTAAGTTGCTTTACAGTGATTTTTAAGACTATTTTGTCTAAGTTTTATCACTGTTATCTGAAATTCTTATACAAGAAAGAGAAGATTTAAATCACTATTTGGTTTCCAATCAAGTTTTTTCACCTGCATTACTCATCCATTGCTGTATAACAAATTACCACAATTTAGCAGGTTAAACAATGCAGATTTATCATCTTACAATATCTGTGTGTCATGAGTCTGGATGGGCTTAATTGTGTCCTTTGCTCAGGGTCTCCCAAAGTCACATTTTTGATTTTGGCTGGTCTATAGTCCTTTCTGGAACGCAGGATCCTCTTGTAATTGTTGGTAGGATTCCATTTCTTGAGGCCTCCATTTTCTAGAGGCCAGTGGCAAGTTCCTGCCATGCAGAATTCTCCATAAACAAGTCACAACATGGTGTTTTGTGTCTTTGAGGCCACCAAGAGGAGTTTCTGTCATCTTTCTCACGCACACTAGGAAAATGTGTGTGTGTGTACATACATACATATAATAGTTATATATAATATATTATATATAATAATATACAAATAATTATATATATTATGTATATATATTACATATATTACATACATACACATAATATATATGTATATATACCTAATTCCAGGAGTGACATCCCATCACCTTTGCCAGGTTTACTGATTTGAAGCAAGTTACAGGTCTCCCTCAGCCAATACTCAAAGGTAGGGGATTCTGCAAGATGTAACACGAGGGGCCAGAGGTCATGGGACCCATCTTAGATTTCTACTTACCACACCATTCTTAGAAGGCAGAATCTGCTTTTCTTTTTAAAAGACATATTTGGGGGCACCTGGGTGGCTCAGTGAGTTAAAGCCTCTGCTTTTGGCTCAGGTCATGATCCTGGAGTTCCAGTATCAAGTCCTGGGTTGGGCTCTCTGCTTCTCCCTCTGACCCTCCCCCATCTCGTCCTCTCTCTCTCTCTCTCATTCTCTCTTTCTCAAATAAATAAATAAAATCTTTAAAAAAAAGACATTTTTGCTAGATTCTATATAATACAACTCTATTCAATATAGAATTCTGTATTGACAGAGTTTTTTCTTTCAGCACATAAGATTTATCATTTTATTGTCTTTAAACATTTTTTTATTCTAGTGACAAGTTAGTTGTAATTCATATTATGGTAATAAGCTTTTAATGTCTCCCCCATCACCCCCAGCTTGCTTTTAAGATTCAATTCTTAATCTCTTGTTTTCAGCTGACTATGATTTGTCTGCATGGTGTTCTTTGTATTTATCTTGTTTGGTGTTCATTTGGTTTTTAGACTTATATATCGAAGTCTGGAAATTTTGAAATTAAATTTTATTTTGAAATAATTGTAGATTGGGATGCAATTGTAAGATATAATACACAAAGATCCTGGGTACACTTTGAGCAGTTTCCCACAATGGTAGATTCTGGTAAAACTAGTACAATATCAAAATTAAGATCTTGACATTGATACAGTCAAGATACAAATTATTTCCATCACCATAAAGATCCCTCCTGTTTTACTTTTATAGCCATATGCACTTCCCTCCCAACCTACTCTCTCCTTAACCTCTGATGACTATTAATCCGTTCATTATTTATACAATTTAGTCATTTCAAGAATTTTATATAAATGAAAGCATAAGTTATATAAACTTTTGGAATTGACTTTCTTTGCTCATCATAATCCTGTGTATCAATAGATCATGCTCTTTTTTTGCTGAATAGTATTTTATCATATGAGTGTACCATACTATGGTTTTTTTTTTTTTAATTTTATTTATTTATTTGACAGAGAGAGATCACCAGTAGGCAGAGAGCGAGGGGGAAGCAGGCTCCCTGCTGAGCAGAGAGCCTGATGCGGGGCTTGATCCCAGGACCCTGAGATCATGACCTGAGTGGAAGGCAGAGGTTTTAACCCACTGAGCCATGCAGATGCCCCGCACACTATGTTTAAACACTCACCAATTGAAGATATTGGGTTGTTTCCAGTTTGGGGGTATTACAGACAGATAAAACTGCTATAAACATTTGTGTAAATGTTTTTGGGTAAACATAAGTCTTTATTTTTTCTGAGACAAAGGTCGAAGAATGCAATTGCTAGGTTATTTGGTAGCTACACGATTGGTGGCTTACAAATTTGATCATTTTTATGAGTTACTATATAGTTTTTTACATATATCAGTAATCCTCTTTCTCTGCATCCTCCCTCACACACGGTGTTGTCACTATTTTTAAATTTTAATTTGAGATATCTCATTACAGTTGTAATTGGTATTGCCCTATTCATGTGCTTATTTGCCATCTGTATTTCTTCCTTAGTGAATGTTTCTTCATGTATTTTGCCCATTTAAAAATTGGGTTATGTGCTCCTTTACTGCTGAAGTTTGAGAGTTCTTTTTCTTTTTTATTATGTTATGTTAGTCGCCATACAGTACATCATTAATTTTTGATGTAGTGTTCCATGACTCATTGTTTGCATATAACACCAAGTGCTCCATGCAATATGTGCTCTCCTTAATACCCATCACCAGGCTAACCCGTCCCCCCAACCCTCCTCCCCTCTGAAACCCTCAGTTTGTTTCTCAGAGTCCATAGTCTCTCATAGTTGGTCTCCCCCTTTGAATTAACCCCTTTCATTTTCCCCTTCCTTTTCCTAATGTCCTCCATGCTATTTTTTATGTTTCACAAATAAGTGAAACCATACGATAATTGTCTTTGCTTGATTTATTTCGCCTTAGTATAGTCTCCTCTAGTTCTACCCATGTTGATGCAAATCTTGGGTATTCATCCTTTCTTATGGCTGAGTAATATCCCATTGTATATATGGACCATATCTTCTTTATCCATTCATCTGTTGAAGGGCATCTTGGCTCCTTCCATAGTTTGGCTATTGTGGACATAGCTGGTATGAACATTGGAGTGCATGTGCCTCTTCTTTTCACTACATCTGTATCTTTGGGGTAAACACCCAGTAGTGCAATTGCTGGGTCATAGGGTAGCTCTATTTTTAACTTTTTGAGGAACCTCCACACTGTTTTCCAAAGTGGCTACACCAACTTGCATTCTCACCAACAGTGTAAGAGGGTTCCTATTTCTCCACCTCTCCAACATTTGTTGTTTCTTGCCTTGACAATTCTTGCCATTCTACCTGGTGTAAGGTGGTATCTCAATGTAGTTTTGATTTGAATTTTCCTGATGGCTAATGATACTGAACAGTTTTTGAGAGTTCTTTACATGTTCTCAATGCTAGTCCTTGTTCAAACATGTGGTTTGAAGCTATTTTCTCCCATATATTTCTGGTCTTTTCATTCTCTACATTGGGTCTTTCACAGAACAAAAATTTTTAATTTTGATGAAGTCCAGTGAATCAATTTCTTCCTTTTATGGATTGTGCTTTTAGTGTTAAATCTAAGAGCTCTTTTCTAGGGGTGCCTGGGTGGCTCAATTGGTTAAGTGTCTGCCATTAGCTCAGGTCACTATCTCAGGGTCCTGGGATTGAGCCCCATATTGGGTTTCCTGCTCAGTGAGGAGTCTGCTTCTCCCTTTCCCTCTTCTCCTACCCCTCAATGCTCACTCTCTTTCCTCTCTAATAAATAAATAAATAAAATCTTTTTTTTTTTAAAGAACACTTTTCTAGCTGCAGATTCCAAAGATTTTCTCCATTTTTTCTAACAGTTTATGTTTTTGCATTTTATTCTATAAAAAAGAATTAAATTTTGTATAAGATCTAAGAAAGTTCAAAGATAATTTTCACATCCAATTGCTCTAGCACCAATTATTGAAAAGGCTGCTTTACTTCTAATGATTCAATTTTTTTTGTGGGGGGCCAAAAATTAGTTGAACTTATATGTATGGGTTTATTTTTGGGTTTTCTAATTCTCTTCTGTTGATCTATGTGTCTATTCTTATGTTCATTTTTATCACACAGCCTTGATTACTATATCTGTATAGTAAGTCTTGCAATTAGGTAATCTGTTTCCTCTTTATTCCTGTTTTCCAAAATTGTTTTCTTATTCCAGTTTCTTTGCTTTTCTACATATATTTTAAAATAATCTGTATCTACATTAACAAAATATCTTGCTGAGATTTTGATAAGAATTGTGTTGAACCTGTAAATGGGTTTGGGAAGAATTGCTCTCCTTAGTATGTTGAATCTTCTAATCCATAAACATGGTATGTCTCTTCAATTATGTAATTCTTCTTTGATTTCTTTAATCAGCAGTGTAGCTTTTATAATACAAACCCTACCCATACTTTGTTAGATTTATATCTAAGCATTTCTGCATTATTTTATCTGATATAAATGCATTGTATTTTTTATCTTTGTGTCCACATGTTCATTGCTGGCATATAGATATACAATTGGTTTTTATATGTTTATTTTTATCCTATGACATGACTGATTCTAGGAATTTTTTTATATATATTCCTTGGGTTTTCCATGTAGAAAATTATATCATTTTCAAATATCAACAGTTTCTTCTCTTCCTTTATAACCTATATGACTTTTATTTTATTATTTTTTCATGTGGGACTGGCTAACTTCTAACATATTGAAAAACAGTAGTGAGAACAGACATCCTTGCTTTGATCCTGATCCTAAGAGAAAAATATTTAGTCTTTCACCTTTAAGTATAATGTTAATAGTGTTTTTTTTTTAAAGGTGTTCTTTATTGGGGCACCAGGGTGGCTCAGTGGGTTAAGCCTCTCCCTTCTGCTCAGGTCATGATCTCAGCGTCCTGGGATGGAGCCCTCCTGCATCAGACTCTGCTCAGCAGGGAGCCTGCTTCCCCCCTTCTCTCTACCTGCCTCTCTGCCTACTTGTGATCTCTTTCTCTCTGTCAAAATAAATGAATAAAATCATAAAAAATAAATAAATAAAGGTACTCTTTATCAAATTGAGGAAGTTCTCCTTTATCTTATTTTTCTGAGTGTGTTATATTGAATAGGTGTTGAATCTTGTCTTATTCATTTTCTGCATTAATTGATACGATCATGTGATTTTTCTTCTTTAGCAATTAATATGGTAAATTACATTGATTGACTTAAAAATATTGAGCCAAGTTTATATCACTGAAAAAAAAAAAACCCCATTTGGTCATGGTGTATAATTCTTTTTATATGTTGTTGAATTCTATTTGTTAATATTTTGTTAAGAATTTTGGTGCTTGTGGGGCGCCTGGGTGGCTCAGTGGGTTAAAGCCTCTGCCTTCAGCTCAGGTCATGATCTCAGGGTCCTGGGATCGAGCCACGCAGCAGAGAGCCTGCTTCCCCCTCTCTCTCAGCCTGTCTCTCTGCCTACTTGTGATCTCTCTCTTTGTCAAATAAATAAATAAAATCTTAAAAAAAAAAAAGAATTTTTGTGCTTGTATTCATGAGGAATATTGATCTGAGGTTTTCCTCTTTCTTTCTTTCTTTCTTTCTTTCTTTCTTTCTTTCTTTCTTTCTTTCTTTCTTCTTTTGTTGTACTGTTTTTGTCTGGTTTTGGTAATACTAGCTTTATAAAATAATTGGGAATTATTTCTTCCTCTTCTATACCTGAAAGAAATTGTGTAGGATTGGTTTTCATTCTTCTTTAAACGTTTGGAAGAATTCTATATTAAAACCATCTGGGCTTGGAGATTTCTTTCTTGGTGGTTTTTAAATTAAAAATTCAATTTCATTAATAGTTATAGGGATATTCACATTATCTATTTCATATTGGGCGAGTTATGATAATTCAGATCTTTCATGGGATTGGTCCATTTTATCGGTCACAAATGTATATGTGTAGAGTGTTTGCAATATTCCTCTTGATGCATGAAGAGTCTGTAATATCTCCTGTTTTATCCCTGATATTGGTAATTTGTATCTTCTCTCTTTCTCTTTGTCAGTTTTGCTCGAGTTTTGTTGATTTTATTGATCTTTTCAGAGAACTATTTATTTCATTGATTTTCTTTATTTTTTTTTTTTTTTGTTTTTAATTTCAATGATTTCTGCTTCATCTTTATCATTTCTTTCCTTCTGTTTGCTTTGGGTTTATTTTGCCCTTCTCTTTCTCATTTCTTGAAGTGTGAGCTGAGATTATTGATTTGAAAAATTTTCTCTTCTCATGTCTACATTTAGTGCTAAAAATTTCCTTTTCGACACTGCTTCAGCTGTGTCTCACAAATTTTGGTAAGTTATATTTTTCTTTTTCTCTCATTTAATATATTTTTATAATTTCCATTCAGACCTAGATTGACCCATAGGTTACTTTAAGTATGATGTTTAGTTTCCAAGTGTTTGGAGATTTTCCTCTTTTCTTCTTGTTACTGATTTCTGGTTTGATTACACTGTGGTTGGAGAATGTACTTTTATTTCAGTTCTTTTAAGTTTATTGAGGTTTCTTTTATTCCTCCAATATGGTCTATCTTGGTATATGTTCTTTGGGCACTTGAATGGAATGAGTATTCTGTTATTGTCTTATAAATGTTGATTAGATCTTATTGTTTGCTAGTGTTACTTCTTTTATCTTTGCTAAAATTTTTTTTTATCTGATTGCTCTATAAATTATTGAGAGTATGCTGGAGTCTCTAACTGTGGATTTCAAAACCAGTATCTTTTGTCTTTTTATACTATAGCTACTCATATAACCTCTCTTACTTATTTCATTTTATTTTTATTTTAGTATATCTTTCATAATAAAATAATTTATTAGTATAGTAGTGTGTAAACAGATATACATTAGGAATGCATGCATATTGAAAAATATTTTTCTGATTAGAATGTATGATTAAAAGTTTGGAGAAATCACCTGAATTAATGGCAGGGACCATACATTATGGAGACTTGTAAGTCATGTTAGAGAGTTTGTATTTTATCCTGATGGCGTTGGGAAGTATTAGAAGACCTTCAGTAGGATGTTAACATGAAGAAATAGATTATTTAGATAGATTACTCTTGCTACAGAGTAGAAGACTGGTATCAAGGGGATCATTTGGAGGCTGGTGAAGTTCTCATTCCTTCAATATTTTCTTATAAGTTTGTACTGGTGTAGGCCTTATAAGTGTTCACATGTGACATATGAAAGTTATAAATCTGATAGCAAAGCATTTAATTGCCTTTTCATCATTTTTTTCTACCATTATTTTTGTCCCATTTTGGGTGTCTTTAATATCCCCATGGATCATGTTTTTCTTGGTCTCTTGGTTTTATTAACTTCTGACTCCATGATCTTTGACGTTCCACCATCTTACCCGTCCACTGTCATAGTCACACACTACACCTTATCACAGACTTGACTTTAAGCATTTGTCTCTAACAATCCCGTCTTTCCAACATAATTTCATACTCTCAATTTAGCAATTATTTGATTTCATCAAGACTCCAAGTCCATTGACCTGTCATTTACTTACCATCAATGACCTCTCTTTCTGCCTCCAAACATGTCCCATATAATTCAGAACATCCTAAGTCAATTATGAAAAACCATTCAATACCTCTATTAGTAATTGATTAAGGGGTAGGCTTGTGAACCAGAGCTGATCAATGAGAAATCATGGAAAGTCTCCATGGCATTTCTTCATACTTAAGAGATCTTGGGAAGAATAAACATGGTCTCTATATATGTATATATATACATATCATGCATTATATATAAGCCTAGATTGTGACAGCCTTGAGGCCATAAAGAGAGCCTCCTTGTAGGAAATCTGACTTGTTGGAGGTGGAAGAGCTGATTTATGTAAAGAACTTGGGTTTAGACGGTATTGTTAAGCCACTGTTGAATCAAGCACCCTTGATCCCTAATCTGCCATTGAACTTCATGTGATACAAGAAAATACTTCCCACTGTTCAATTTAATTGAGTCAGAGTTTTTCTTTCTCACTCTTTTTTTTTTACATGACTGAACATATCCAAAATTATACTCTCTTTCTCTTTATGAACCTTCTGAACGTGTCCCCATTTTACCTGACCTCATGAGCCATCCTCCATCCCCATACTCCTTGAAATTCCTTCTCTCCTATCTTCTCTATCTCTCCTGCCCCCCATAGTTGATTATATTTTCCAAAGATAATTGCAATAATATTCTTATCCCATATGCTCTGCTAGAATCTTATTACTCTCCCATCAGGCTTATATATCTTATTGAAATATTTTGATGGGTTGATGAATAAAACATGGTGAAATAGCACTCTGACTTCTAAGACTAGGTCATAAAAGACAATTCAGCTTCTATATTCATGGGAATATTCATTCCCAAATCCTTCAACCACTATGGGAGGAGTCCAACTGCCCTGAGGCTGCCATGCTGTAAGAATGCCCAAAGTAGTTCTTCTAAAGATACTACGTAGAGAATCCCTGAGGCCAAATTAAGAAAGAGAATTCTTGCCCATTTCTGCTTTTCCAGATCCAGCCAAGCTTAACTACAACTCCAAAAGAAACCCTGGGCCAGATCCACTTGGCTAAATCTTTCCCAAATTTCTGACTACAAAAATGATAGATAATAAAGTTATTATTATTGTTTAAACTACTAGATTTGGGAGTGACAACCAATAGAAAACCAGTAAACTTACTCTCATAAGAATTAAAAGTAACATAATGTGAAAATGTGAATCTTCCTTTAATATTTGGACTGCTTTGTGAATGGGTGCAATTAACATTCTGTATTTAAGGACAGAATTTGAGTGGGTAAAGGGAAAGCGAAGGACACTTAAGACAGGGCAGTAGCATCCCCCTCTCTCTCTGCCTGCCTCTCTGCCTACTTGTGATCTCTTGCTGTCAAGTAAATAAACAAAATCTTAAAAAAAGGGGGGGGTGCTGCGATGGTGGCTCAGTGGGTTAAAACCTCTGCCTTCAGCTCAGGTCATGATCTCAGGGTCCTGGGATCAAGCCCCGCATCAGGCTCTCTGCTCAGTGGGGAGCCTGCTTCCTCTTCTCTCTCTGTCTGCCTCCCTGCCTACTTGTGATCTCTCACTCTCTGTCGAATAAATAAACAAAATCTTAAAATAAAAAAAAAGACAGGGCGGCAGCAAACAACTGTCTCTGCTGAAAGGATCTTCTCTACTTTTTGGCATAGCTAGCTTCTTTCAAGCCCAGGTTCCACTAAATGGTCACCTCTTCAGAGAGGCCTTCCTTGAATCTATAAAATAGATTCTTTGTGCTGTTCTTTGTCACTACACCCAGACTAATAATTTACCTCATTGCATTTATCACAGTCTGAAATTCTATCTTTATTGGCTTGTTTTCTTTTTGATTGCCTTTCTCCTAGCTATAAATCAAGGAGGCAAGAACAATGCCATTTTTCTTTACCACTGTCTGCAGAATGCCTACCTCATGCCGCCAGTCAAGGCTCAATAAAGATTTTTGAAAGAATAAATAAAAGAATTAATAAAATTTACTTGGGGTTCTTCACCTAGCATCTACTCACATGGCCAACTTCTTGTTCCAGTGTGGTGATGTCTGTACCTTTTATCTGGTACTAAGAAACAATCCATGGAGCTCCAAATATTAATTAAGATCCACTGATTTGGGACAGGGTGTGAGAAGGGACCTAAAAAGGGGCAGGAAAGAAAATTCTGAGGAAATGAAGGTGTCCTATATCTGGATTGGGATGGTATTTACATGGGTATATACATTTTTAAGACTCATCAAACTGTACTTAAAATCTATGCATTTTATTAAATTAACATTTCATTTAATATTATTAATGAAAAAAATCCACCAAACTTGCTTCATCATATTCTCTCTCAGCCTAAACAAAGAAAAAAGCTCTGAAACAAACTATATGTTAATTTTGAATTAATTCTGAATCTGCTCTGGCCTTCAGTATGAAGAATTTGGAGCAAGCCAAGTTTAAGCTCTGAATTCCTTTTAGGGACCCATTTCACCCTTTTTTTTTTCACTTATTCTTTTTCCTCAGATCTCCTTTTTTTTTTTATTCTTCTGAGCACACATAAAAGAAGCCAGCTTACAACTCTTAAAATCTTCATGAACACATGGAAAATGAAATAATTTCTGTTGTAATATTATAATTGATGACAGAAAGCAATAAAAGACCAAAAACCATGGAGAAAAAATGTGATTTTTGACATCAATTAAGAGTTAGGGCTTCACTCTTCCTTTCTGTAAAAGAAAGACATGAAGAAACTAATAGATGTTGTAGTTCTTATATGCATAAGACCCTTCTTGGGTAATTTTACATCATCAAGAGCCCACAAAGACCTGACTTTGTAAGGTTAATTGTAAATGTGTTTTGAAAATTGAAATCCAAAATGCCATATGTGCTGGTGCTTTGGAAAGTAGAAGGATTTCACAGCATGGGAGAAATTTTTCATAACAGAATTAATAATGACACTTTTATTTTCTGAGTTTGTTAGGTCTGGATATTTTGATGATATTTATTCATTCATTTGGTAAGTATTTGTAAAGACCTCTTTTGTGTAAGAGACCATCTCAGGTCTGGGAGTTCACAAGTGAACATGGATTGGTGCTTGCCACTGAGGAATTTCTAATACGGTAAGGGACAAGGACCTAAGAAAGAATGGTAGGATACAGTAAGTGCTGTAATGGTGGCAAATGCTGCATGGAATGGGATTACGCAGTTGGAAAATCGCCTGTGGCTGGGAAGTCAAGTAAGCTTTTACACTTGTGGTTAAATTTTAACTAGATTTTCAAAATCTGATTTGACTGACATTTTATTAGTTATTTCTTGTTCTATATTTTAGTATATATGTTCTCTTGGTCAATATCTTGTTAATATATTGGGAAGTAGGTAATATTCTCCTGAAAGAGAAATCAGAGGTTTGAAAAGGTAAGAAAAACATTTCATTTAAATGACATAGGTGGTAAGTGTCAGAGCCAGAATTTGAATCCAAGATTTGGGTGACAAATGCAACCTTTCTTCCTTCCTTCTTTCCTTTCTACCATTATTTCGCCTCCCTGTGTCCTTCCCACCATTTCATCTTGGATATTGAAATATTAAAAGAATAATAGGAATTAGTTGAAAATTAACAACACAAGAAACAACGGGTGTTGGTGAGGATGTGGAGAAAAGGGAACACTCTTGCATTGTTGGTGGGAATACAAACTGGTGCAGCCACTCTGGGAAACAGTATGGAGGTTCTTCAAGATGTTCAAAATAGAATTACCCTATAATCCAGCAATTGCACTACTTGGTATTTACCCAAAGGATACAAAAATATAGATTCAAAAGGGTACATGCACCCTGATGTTTATAGAAGCATTATTAACAATAGCCAAACTATGGAGAGAGCCCAAATGTCCATCGACTGATGAATGGATAAAGAAGATGTCACATATACATATACAAGGAATATTACTTAGCCATCAAAAGATTGAAATCTTGCCATTTGCAATGATATGGATGGAGCTAGAGTGTATTATGCTGAGTGAAATAAGTCAGTCAGAGAAAGACAAATACTGTATGATTTCACTCATATGAGGAATTTAAGAAACAAAACAAATGAGCATGTGGGAAGGGGGAAAGAGAAAAGGAGAGAGGGAAACAAGCCATAAGAGACTTTTAACAATAGAGAACAAACTGAGGGTTGATGAAAGGAGGTGGGCAGCGGAGGGGCTAGGTGGGTGATGGGCATTAAGGAGGAAACTTTTTGTGATGAGCATTGGGTGTTTTATGTAAGCGAGGATTCACTGAATTCTACTCCAGAAAACAATATTGCACTGTAGTCTGCACCAGTTAATTAACTAGAATTTAAATTAAAAAGAAAAATAAAAAAGGAATTAAACAGCTGGAAGAGGGCATTTCAGTCCCTAAACCCACCCTCCAAAAAGTCAATATGAACACAAAGCCCAGAAATATCTGAATTTTTTCAAGAAAAAATCCAAAGATGGCAGAAATTTGTCAAGTTCATATCCCATTTTTTTACATCTCCCCATTCTCATAGAATGAGCTTCCATCCCAGTTCTACCCATTCCAATCACCATGTTGAAGTTCCAACTCCAATAACACCCTTTCATAGTATTTTTGTCAAATTTATAATCTATGATGTGATAGATTGGAAATTGCAAAATTTGGAAATAATTGGAAAAATTGGAAAGAGGAGAAATAAAATTGCAAAGAGGAGAAAAATTGGAAAAAGGAGAAATAAAATTGCCCTCTGAGAGCTCAAATACAAAAATAATAGCTAAAAAAAATTCATGACAGAGATGTCTAAAGTCTTTCTTTTAAGGAGAGAGAATGAGGTCCGAGAAGTCATAAGCCATGTCTGCAACTCGAATGAATGGGTAGGCAAATGAGAAGATCCATGATGAAGCATGGAGGGGTCGCAGAGAAAACCGTAGAGGATTCTTCTCAGAGCAGCCCAGAAAAGCCCACATTTGTGTCTTCAGATCTCGATGAGAAGATGATAGTACAATGTCTTCTTTGGAACCAATCAGATAAATACTCTAATATTTTGACAAACTCATTTTGTTCCAATCTGTGCTCAACTAGCACTATGTAATGGGGGTATGGTTCCCTGAGCAGGTTGGCCTGCAGCAAGTGGAAGGTATTGGCCATGCCAAAGAGGGCACTGTGGCCCAGTGGACATCATTCTCAGTGTGAATCAATACATTGGTGTCTGTATTAGAAAAGACTTGAGGGGAAATCCTCTGTAGTTCTGAGCCCTTAAAACGTTACCATGGGATGACTTTCTGCTTATAGGCAGCAAGTGAGCCCAGCAAACTGTGACATTGTTTAAAAAAAAAATTACATTCTCCTTTCCATAAGTAGACCACATCAAAGAGAGAAAAACCTATCACCCCAGAATAATCTTTTGTCCAAATTCTCTTTGTTTATGGTTTCTGCTAGCTTGTTTTCTATGCTTCAGTTATGGAAATGCAAAACACTTGGTTTTCTGTGTCCGCAGGAGCAAAGATAGTGGTGACTGCTGTCTGTTTCTTCTCTAAAGGAGGACAGCATGCAGGATCAGAAACACGGAGAAGGATTACCTGACCTGAGAACACACGGATGCCCCTTTTCTCCATTGCCCTCAGATTATTAAGTGATTCCATGTCAGCTCACAACGGAGTATCATTTGCACAATGAAAGAATTGCATTTGGGCAGAGAAGTGGCAGCTGGGCCGGTGACATCTCAATTGACCATGGCCTTGCATTTTTCAGGAAATAAACAATGTATCCGGATAAAACATAACCTTTTTGTCCCTTTGTTTTGTG
>CM053604.1:8777959-8811902 GCA_028646535.1 Procyon lotor | reverse complement strand
GGACACATTGATTTATTAGTGAGTAAATAACCTACAGTATTGAGTCTAAATTATTTTAATTGGTTTTCAAAATACTGGCCTATCTATCCTCTTCCAAATACATCTTTTCTTCCAGAGCACAGTGCACAATTGCAAGGAAGAGAAAGATTGTGCGTTTCTACTAAGTCATAGTTAACAGAGCCTTCTAAAGACTTCCTGTAAATCTCAGACATGATTGTTGCATTTTTCAGGATCCAGTGTTGGTATTTATTTCAGTGCTGCTCTAACAGCAGAATACAAACATCGCGGCTCAAAACAACACACTTTTTTTTTTTTTTTTTGGTCTTATAGTTCCAGAAGTCCGAACTCTGAAATCTGTTTTATCGGGTAGAAGTCAAGATGCTGGCCGGGCCGATTCCTTCTGAAGGTTCTGAGGGGGGGCTCGGTGTCCTTGTCCTCCCCGGGCTTCCACTCGCTTTCCACGTTCTTTGGCTCCTGGCCTCTCGGTCCATCTTCAAAGCCACAGCAGGTGTTGTCATCTCTCACCATCTCTCCTGTCCCCTCCACTGTCACGCGGTCTTTGCCTTTCTGTAGTCAAATCTTCCTCTGCCTCCCTCTTGCAAGGGCCCTTGGGATGACATTTAGGGTTCATCCAGAAAACCCAGAGTAATCTCTCCATCTCCAGAGCCTCAACTTAATCATATCTACAAAGTCCCTTTGCCATGTAAAATAGTACTGCCAAGTCTCAGCGATTAAGATTTGGCTCTCTCTGGGGACCCTTATTTGTCCCTACTAACGATCATAAAAAAACATTCGTAGTGGGGGAGACTCCTTCCTCCCCTGATCTGACTTCCCCATATAGCCTTGATCTCACTCTGCCCTCCACCTCCTCTCTATTCTAGCTGAGGAGGGGAAGGGATAATCCGATGGGCAAGTATGAAAGGGGAAAGAATTATCTCTGTATCAGCCTGGCCCCTGCAGTAATCTTAGCCTTAAAGTTGGGGGTTGAAGGAGGCTGGAATATCGTCTATGAACTTCATTAGTACTGATAATGTCATTTATGGTCCTAATTTCATTACTGTTTTGTCATATATCACAATCGATATAGGCCTCAGGTAAAGAAGAGGGATGCTTCGTCCAGGATAGCCCTCACAGTAACACATGCTTCTTATTAAAATAAAAATAATACACATTTCATTAAATAGACTTCATAATCTTTTTCCTTAGAGATAATGGCTGTGACTACTTAGATGTACATAATTGAAAGTCTTATGTATACTTAAATAATTATATATATATTGTCCTCCTTTTTCCATTGAATCTGTTCATGTCAATAGATAGATAGATAGATATAGATATATATAGATGTGCTTCATATTTGTCAACAGAGGCATCCCATTGTATAAATGTACCCTGGTTTATTACACCAACCACCTGATCTGTTAGGATGCACCCAAGTGTCTACTATAATAAACAATGGTACAATCAGTTTGCTTTTCATGATTCCCAAACAATTTAACAAATAAATTTGTTAAATTGTTTAACTTCTCTAAAATACAGTTTTCTCGGGATGCCTGGGTGGCTCAGTGGGTTAAAGCCTCTGCCTTCAGCTTAGGTCATGATCTCAGGGTCCTGGGATTGAGCCCCAAATCTGGCTCTGTGCTCAGCAGGGAGCCTGCTTCCTCCACCCACTCGCCCCTGCCTGCCTCTGCTTACTTGTGATCTCTCTCTCCTGTCAAATAAATAATAAAATCTTAAAAAAAAATAAAATAAAACAAAATATCATTTTCTCAACTGTAAAATGGGGATAATGGCAATATCTCCCTCAAAGTATTTTTTTGGAACTAAAACAGTTAATAATTATAAAATGCTTTTCACTGGTAGATAGCTCTATAAATAGATATTATTTACTATTGTTTAATTGTTTTTGAAAAATGTTTTCTTTGTTTATTTGAGAGAGAGAGAGCAAGAGAGCACGAACCGGGGTAGAGGACAAAGGAGAAGCAGACTCCTTGCTGAGCGGGGAGCCTAATGTGGGGCTTGATCCTAGGATCCTGGAATCATGACCTGAGCCAAAGGCAGATGCTTAACCTACTGAGCTACCCAGGTGCCCCCTGTTGTTTCATTTACTAGGCATCTTTTCATACCATCTTTATTGACCTTCTTTGGATAATTTCTGAGAAGTGAAATTACTAGATCAAAAAGTATGCACATTGAAATTTTGATTCATATTGTCAAATCTCCCTCTGGTATGTGAGACTGTGTTTCCATGCTTCTTCACCAATATTAGGCTATATTCAATTTTTGAAGTCTGATTAGGTAAGGTGTCTATCTCGTTTTAATTTCCATTTGCTTGATTAATATTGAGATGACATTCTTTTTAGGACCATGGCCTTTTTTTATTTAGTCACTTACTTAGGATTTGTAATTTTTAAGAAACTGAGTCTCTTTTCTTATTGATCTGTAGAAGCTCTCTACATATTAAAATTTTCTTATTCTTTTTAGTTCATCTATTTTACAAATATTTTCCCACACTTTTTTTAGTCATCAAACCTTATTTATATTATATTTTCAATACTTCCAAGGCATTAACACTTTATAATGGCACAGTCCTAAAAATTCTATGGTGATAAGAATATTCTGAATAGTATTTTAAGAACCAGTAAGTAATTCAAGTAAAAGTTGAGTTACTACACTTCCAGGAGTGGATGAATATAGTCTTTTCTCATTCATAAAAGATAAGAAATAAGTTAGTGGATAGATTTTCTTAAGTTTAGTTATTCTCCTTTAATTCACTAATCTATTGGCTAGTGAAAACTAGCGAACAACAAAATTAATGGAGGATAGCAAGCACATACTAAAGAAGAAATTTGGAAATAGTCACGCTTAGATAATTACTCTTTTTCCATAGATATATGTGCTTAGTGGAGTGTTTTATTGGGGATATTTACTTGAAGTCTATATCTCTCTGTATCTAGCTAGCTAGTTATTCTTCTAGCTCTTATAATCTTTTCAATATTCATTTACAAATTTATTCAGTTAGCATTTGTTGAGTTTATAAAACTAGGCTCATATTTGTAACATATCATTTTTCAGAGTGTAGTGGGTTGAATTGAGCCCTGGATTTCCCAATATTTTTGGCCACGAATTCCCTCCTTTCCCTTGTTCTTTCATGGTATGTCATTTTCCTGCTTTTCCATCCCCCACCCCCCAACAGCATGACAGGATTTCATTACCTTCCACCACGCATCAGAGTCACTCCAAGTAGAGAGCCAACTTTTTGAGGGTGGGTGAATATTCTAGTCATCTAAATATCTCCACAAAGCCTAGGACAGTGATTTATTCATGCAAAGTGCTCATTAAGAGTGTTCTCATTGGAGGGATGCCTGACTGGCTCAGTCAGAGGGGTGTGAAACTCTTGATCTCAAGGTTGTGAGTTCAAGTCTAACATGGGGTGTAGAGATCACTTAAATAAAAAAAAACATAAAAAAATTGTTCTCACTGGGTGAGCTGAAGATTAGGGGTCAGGTTCTGCTGTTAGCTGTGTGATCTTTCAAAAGTCACTTAATACTCAATTTCCTGATCTGTGAAATAAATGGCTCAGGTAGAGGACAGATGGGCCAATGGTGTCATTTGTCCTGCCAAAGCTGAGGTTGTGTAGTGGCTTCTTGGAGTGAAAGATGCAGCATAGACACACACTGGCAGAGAAAGGAAAGGCCATTATTATTTTTTTTAAAAGATTTTATTTATTTGACAGAGAGAAACACAGTGAGAGAGGGAACACAAGCAGAGGGAATGGTAGCGGGAGAAGCAGGCTTCTTGCTGAGCAGAGAGCCCGATGCGGGGCTCGATCCCAGGACCCTGGGATCATGACCTGAGCCGAAGGCAGACGCTTAACGACTGAGCCACCCAGGTGCCCCAAGAAAAGGCCATTATTGAGTGCCACTGTTTGCCATGGGGAAAGCCAACAGAAACACCATGTCATGGTTCCTCTCCAGTGGGCTAGAACAATCCAATGGTTCTTTCTACCCAGACAATTCTACATCCCGTGTGGTCTGTTTATTAATCACCCGATTCCTTTCCTTTTATTTGAAACATTCTGAGCATGTAGCATTATTCAAATTTGAAGTAGCTTTTTTCCCTCCTTACTATTCTGAAACTTAGAGGGATTTACAGCCTGTGGAAAGTCGCCCATTTAAAGCCAGTGACACCAGATGGTCCCCAACCAAATATATAATTACTTCTGACTTGAGCTAACAAACCAAGCAATGAACTCATGAAAAGGTAATCGTGAAGCATTTGTGATTTTGACAATTTTAAAAATGACTTTGGCTTTTTTAGCAAATGAATAACTTTGGAATTTTTATCAATAAAATGGAGATACACTTTTTGTTGGAGACTCAAAATGCATATAATCTGAAAGGATATTTTAAAACACCCATAAATCTGCCACCTCGAGATAACTGCTATTAAGCATTCATGCTGCCATTTCAGACTTTTTGTCTATTGTTACATGTTACATATAAGTAAATGTAGGTTTTTGAAACAAAAGCAGAATCGTAGCATATATTCTATTTCATAATCTTTTTTCCTAACGATATATGATGAACATCATCCTACCATTCTGTCAATAAATATGTATCTATTAAGCTATTTTAAACATTTAGCATGATATTTCATGCTACTATGTCGAAGCTTTGAGAATACCC
The DNA here is from genome assembly GCA_028646535.1 of Procyon lotor. Classification (NCBI taxonomy): domain Eukaryota; kingdom Metazoa; phylum Chordata; class Mammalia; order Carnivora; family Procyonidae; genus Procyon; species Procyon lotor. Next base: position 8,807,214 of record CM053604.1, on the reverse strand, counting down.
ATAAAATAGCCACCATCCTTGCTACCTGAGTTCTGAACTATTTGAGATATAAGTATCACTTTCATTTTTGATGAGGCTGATATTAGACACATGTGCCAGGAGCTGAAGACTGGTTTCCAAATATGGAACCTTACAGTTTTATAACCTCCTATCCAGACCCAGAGATTGCTGGGCAGGCAGGTCCTGCTCCTATGAAGGACCCCTGTGGGCCTCTCATTCCCAAGGGATTGGAGAGAGGAACTGGCTAAGCACGCCCAGTTTACTCTTCCAAACTCACCAATTAGAAAAGTCACCCCTCTTTCCTATGGAAGAGTGAAAAGGGAGATGGAGATGGAGAGGACTATGTTAGCGGCCCTTCCTCTATATCAAAGGAAACATCTAAAATGGGAAAGTGGGACGCCTGGGTGGCTCAGTGGGTTAAAGCCTCTGCCTTCAGCTCAGGTCATGATCTCAGGGTCCTGGGATCAAGAGCCCCCCATTGCTCAAGGGGGAGCCTGCTTCCCCCTATTTCTCTGCCTGCCTCTCTGCCTACTTGTGATCTCTCTCTCTCTGTCAAATAAATTAATAAAATCTTAAAAAAAAAAAAAAAGAAACGGGGAAGAACTCCCCCAAGGTGTGGATGTACCATAATTTATGTAACCAGTCTTGGTGGGACCTTTGGCTTATTTCCAATCATTCCATTAGATCACAAATTATTTTGTCTGGACATGATAATTGCCCCCCACAGGTACAGAAAGGGATGCTCGGGAAGTTCCCTGTGTTCTCTGGAAATACATGAGCAGGGCTGGACCTGCATTTCGAATTCAAGTTCTCCCGACTCCAAAGCCCAAAATCCCATAATCACAAGCCGATTCAGAGGTCACCCAGACCAGTCCTTCAGGCAGCTTTGGGAAAGGCTTGGCAGTAAGTGTGGAACTTGCTGGGTCTTTTTTTTTTTTAAAGATTTTATTTATTTGACAGAGAGAGAGAGAGAGAGAGAGAGATCACAAGTAGGCAGAGAGGCAGGCAGAGAGAGACAGGGAAGCAGGCTCTCGACTGAGCAGAGAGCCCAATGCGGGGCTTGATTCCAGGACCCTGAGATCAGGACCTGAGCCGAAGGCAGAGGCTTTAACCCACTGAGCCACCCAGGTGCCCTGCTGGGTCTTAACTACAGACAACAACCAGAAGATCAGCCAAAGGTGTATTAAACAAATGTGGGACCATCTGGTGCAGACCAGGTGCACCGATGCTGCACGTAAACGATCCCAGCGGAAGGAAACTAGGTAGACAAGATTCTGTGAAGAGTGAACTCGTGCTCCATGCCACTAGCATCTGTAAACACCCATGTCTGTCCTGGAAGCCTCTCTCTCTAGGACTGCCCAGCCTCACCTCGACTGATAGTGACCATGCCTTATCTTCACTTCCTGGAATATGACAAGAGAAATTACAGACATGTGTCTTCAGAGCCTAAGCCCCAGAGGCTTTTTACTGGAGACTTTGTCATATACTATAAAGTCAAGAAAGCAGCGCCCAGGTGTCAGTGATGAAATTCAGATGGCAGGCGTTGGCAGCCTTCTCCAGACACCGGGCGTCTGATCTGGAGGCCGATGCTTCATTGACAGCAGGTCCTTCTGGTCACATCCCACACTAATGGATTACTCTCATTTTTCTAGTTTCTGGCCTAATGGTCTGTGGGGTGTGAGTAGTTTTTTCTTCTCTTCGTATCTCAAAGCCCTGCTATTCACTGTGCCTGGAAATATAGTCACAGTCTTGCTTTTTTGTGAAATGTGTGATGTGCTTCCTTTAGCTGGGGTTGGCTACGATGCTGCAGGTAATTCTTTGCCCAGGCAAATCTTGGGCTGGTTTGTTTGGTGGCAAGGCTTGATTCAATGCTGGTGGTTTGAGTCAGGGAGAAAAACAAGACTGCCCAATAGAGGGGCACTCTAGTTCAGAAGAGACCACGAAGGAGAAACAGAGCAGGGCCGCGGGAGTGGGGATGCAGGAGGACTCATTCATTCCTCTATCTATTCCTTCTAGTCTTTAGTCAATACGCGCTTAGCAAATGGGAGGCTCTATATCAAGAACTGCTTTGTGTATTGTGCTTGGATGATGCAAAAAGGAACAAAACATATTCTCTGTTCTCCAAGGGCTTAAAAATGAGACAAGTCTTCAGCTAGAAAGTGAAACAGTGTGTGATATGTATGTAATGGGACAGTTTGTTAATTTGTATTTTGTTTTTACTCTGTCTCCCTTCCTCCTAGAGATTCCTGAACCCTCTATACACTCTCCAGCCCCAGGGAAGGGTTCTGTTGAAGAGAGAGAAGTAGCCTGCGCGCCATGTATTGGTCAACGCTGCCTTAGATGGTGTGTGTCACTGGGGAAAGGGCTAAATCAAATTAACCTCTTAAGTTATCTGATGCATGTTTAGTTCTAACAGTATTTATTAAGCACCACCTTGAAGCCTTATTATGATTGTAGTAGTGGTCACTGGTGTTGCCCCCACTTAAGAGATGAGTCAACTAAGGCCCAGAGTTTAAGAAACTTGCCCCAGGTCTCACTGCTAAAGTAGTGGCAGGAATGGGATTTAAATCCCATGCTGATCTCCAGTCCAGCCACTTTCCATGGATAAAAGTCTTGGAGGGTAGGACTGCATGCAGTTCCTTGCATTTGGTCAAGAATCAGTGAAGCTCTGTTCTAAGTACGAGGACTCTGTAGTCCAAGAACTAGAGCAACTCACTGAGGGCTCAGCATTGAGCAAAGGGAAGGCCAGGCTGGTGTAGCAAAAGTAAGATGATTGATTGTCTTGAGTTGGATCTCACCTCCACCTTGAACTACTGTGTAACTTTGGATCAATTATTTCCTTCTCTGGTCTCATGCTTTCCTTTTACAATGAGGACATCTATCTCATAAACTCTCAGATCTCTGCCAGGGAAAGTGAATTGAAAAGAGAGTTTAAATCAATTCTATAAGAAGAAAGAAAAATTGCCGTTTGCAAATGCAGACTTTAGAAGGATAGATGAGCATAGGTCTTCAGTGTCAGAAAGGACACATTCCTTTACACACATTTGGTGAGTTGTATTCTTTCAAAGGCCTGGTAACTAGGACAGTGCCCAACACGTAATGCATTCCCTTACTGATTGACTACAGTTCATATTGTAGAAGTTGAGATTTAAGTCACATTTTTAAAAAAACCTGGCTCATCTTTTTTTTTTTTTTTTTTTAAAGATTTTATTTATTTGACAGAGAGAAACACAGCGAAAGAGGGAACACAAGCAGAGGGAATGGTAGCGGGAGAAGCAGGCTTCCTGCCGAGCAAGGAGCCCGATGCGGGGCTCGATCCCAGGTCCCTGGGATCTGACCTGGGCTGAAGGCAGACGCTTAACGACTGAGCCACCCAGGCGCCCAAAACCTGGCTCATCTTAAAGTTAAATATCGCATTAGTTATTGGAGGAAAATTAGGAATCTTTGGTCTACTGATTCTCAAAATTAGGCCAATGTTCATCCATTTTGATAAAAACATAATTGTTTCCTAAAGTATATTTTATGATGTGCTTGGCTTCAGGGTCTTATGTGATAAGAAGGTTTATGTTCACGTAAGTTTAGCAAATAGTCATTCACGCCATACCTCTTGTTAGAGATTCAGTATATACTTTAGCACATCAAACGCCCTGAGAAGTCCTTCAATAAGTAAATCCATTTAGCTTCATCCAAGATTTCCCACCATCACCCCCTTTTCTCTAAAAAGGTGATATTTAAATGCATATTAATCTGTAGTCATTTTTTTGTTCAAAGGATTCTGATGATCAAAATACATATTTTTAGAATATGCAAATAAAAAATTTTAAAACCTGAGAAAAATCTAAAAAATGTACTATTTATTTACCTAGATGGAGTAAATTTCTTAAAGCAGTAAATTAAATATAGCTCATCTAGGAAGACAAAAATGGATTATGTAATTTCCAAAAGTCCTGTTTGTTGTTTAAACATTATAAGTGCAAGGTTACCCCTTCCCCTTTAGATATTTGGAGATAAATATATTATTTTATTTGACTTTGATTTGTTCAACATTTTAAAAACAATATTTGGAATTCTATTTTTAGGTTCAAAAATTTGTTTAATGCTCTTTTGCAGTCATTTTCCTGCTTTCATACAGCACTTTGTAATATAAGGACATCGTATTGCTTTCAAAGATATATTATTTCTTTCCTCTAGAAAAATAATATTAGACAATGCTAAAGATAGAGAATTTAAGTCCATATATTCTCACAGACTTCTACTTTCTAAGGAGGGTTTTTTGAGCTGAGGAAAATGGGGATATATCTGTTTGTGTATACATATATATATATATATACACACAAGCACTCAGAATACAAAGTTTATGATATACGAAGATGTATATATGCATATATATACATATATATATATATACAAAGAAATATACATACTTGTCTTCAGGGTCTTTTGTGATGAAAGGTTTATGTTCACATAAGTAGCAAATAATCATTCATGCCATACCTCTTGTTAGAGATTCAGTGTATGCATTAGTACATCAAAAGTCATGAGAAGTCCTGTGATGCACATATATATAGTGTGTGTATACATATATATATATACTATATATAACATAGTATACTATAATATATACTATAGTATATAATACTATATATAATATATATGACTTCTCAGTATTATATACTATAGTATATATAGTATATATAGTATAGTATATATAGTATATATATATATAGTATATACTATAGTATATATAGTATCTGTAGTATACTTTCTATACTATATTTTAGTATTACTTTACTATATTATACTACAGTATATATTATATAGTATACAGTATTATATATAGTTTATATATTTTATATAATATATATAGTAATATTCTGTAAACTGAAGTATTACCCAAGTATTAAGATGTGTCCTTATATTAAGCTAAAAAGTTGGTAGTCGTAGACATATATGAGATTCTTTCCTGTATAATTGCTAAGCACTTAGAATACAGAGCTTATGACTCCAAATTTCAAGTTTTTTCAAATCTACTGAAACATTTCCTCTCCATATCATCTCAAATTTTGCTTTTTAATGTTTACTGCTGATGCTCTACCATCTAAGAAATCTTATCTTCCCCATTTCTCAAATTCTATCCAGACTGTTGGCTCTATGGGGGTTTTGAAGGTAGCAAAAAATGTTATCTCCAGCAGCATGTCTAAAATTGCACATATCATCTCTCCTTTGAAATTTGCTCTTCTCCTGTTTCGTTTGTAAGTAAGTTGCACCACTGTTCACCAGGAATTCACTATTCATGCACTATTTGCCCAAGTCAGCTTTCTGAACAATATCTTTGGTTCCTTTATACCCCTCGCCGTCCCCAATGAATCGGTTACCTGGTAATTCTCCCAAATTTGTTTATTGGATTCCATTCATTTATAGATCAAAACATGTCTTCCTAAAAACTTGTGTTCAGGCCCTAAACTTCAGTACCTGTGGATGTGAGCGTTTTCTAGAAATAAGGTCTTTGCAGATGCAATCAATTAAGATGAGGTCATACAGGATTAGCGTGGGCCCTAAGCCAGTGACTGGTGTTCTTCTAAAAAGAGAGAAGTTTGTGCACAGAGAAAAAGATGCACTGGGAGAATGCCATGTAACCACAGAGGTTGGAATTTACACACCAAGGAACAACGAACTTTGCAGCCAACCACCAGGAACCAGGCAGCAGTGACAGCCTCCCCCAGAGCCTTCAGAGAGACAGAACGACTCTGACGGTTGCTTGATTTCATGCACCTAGCTTCCAGAACTGTGAGGGAATCTATTTCTGTTGTTTAAGCCACAAAGCATGTGATGCTGTGTTATGGCAGCCCTAGGAAACTGATGCGCATGCCAGGATCATTTTCCTGAATCAGGCTCCCATCAGTCCCTCCCTGGATAGCTGGCTACAGGTGCTGCCTATAGATCTGCCTGCTCCCACCCTGCCTCTGGGCTTCCCAGCCAAGGTCCATTCTGCATGCGGCACCTAAGTGATCCCGCTAGAAGGCATGGAGGCCAGGTTCCTTCCTGGGGTAAAATTCAGTGCTCTTAAGATAAAGCCTCCATACTTTTTGACATAGCTTCTTGGCTCCCTGGCCCTCTGACCTAGCTCACTCCCCGTCCTGGGCTTGCAAGACACACCCACTCCCCTAATTGAGGGCAGTTGTCTTCTCTGAGCTTTCAGAAGACTCTTCACTGGCTCAAACGTTTCACATGATATTAGAGTTGCCAGTTTGTTTGTTTCTCTTCACTAGACAAGAGACGCCATGAAGAGAAGTCCTGGGTCAGCCTTCATCACTGCTGTTTTCCTGGTCCAAGCACAAGAAGATATGTGAACACTCACTCTATTAACCAATGCATCACTGCCTGAGCATTGGGCTGCTTTGCACTGCCTGGGCTGTGCAAACCGAGGCTTGGTGTTTGCATGAACTCTCAGGGGAAATGCCATGGAATTGCTAGCATTATAGCGATCCTAGAATAGCCTGTATTTATTGCCAGGACTGAAACATCTTCATAACAATTCTTCGAGGGGGGTTGCTTTATTATCCTTTCTTGCAGATGGAGCAACTAAGGCACGAGAGGGTTAAAGAGACCTGCCTGTGGTCATAACACTAGACAGTCGCTGGACCCAGGCAGCTGGACTTGACATTTCACACTAAGCTCCATTTTCCCAGGACACTTCAGGTCAAATATTCAAATCTGTTTTGGACCATGTTATCATGGTCATATGCCATGGGCATATGCCTTTATTTTTGTTTTCTGTGTATAAAGAAACGGGCATTGTCCATATACCTTCTGCCCAATGCTTTCCTGAAGCCTAGATAACGAAGTTCAAGGTCTGACTTAATCTTCACTCAGTATCATTAAGTGAGGACCTTCTGTGCCGCCGGCACTAGGACAGACACCGGACATACGGACATGATCACAACCAGGCCCTGGCTGCAGGAGCTCACGGTCAGACAGGGAGACAGGCAAATGGAAAATATTGTAGTTCAGTGTGATTAATACAATCGGGGATTCACATTCACGGTAAAGGGTGGTCCTGGGAGGGCTGGGCTCATTCAGTCTGGAAAAGCTTCCGCCTGTTGAGTTGTAAGAGATGGTAGAATGTTTCCCGGTAGGGAAGAGCAAAGACTTGGGAGATACTACGGTGCTTTCTTCTTCCTGTGTTATTAATTCTAAGCAGTTTAGGACTATCAGAACAGAACAAAGAGGGCAGAGAATAAGCCAAGGGAAAAAGGCTGGAGCTGGAAAATAATGAAATATCAATATTTTGCTAGGAAACCTGGATTTGACCATGGCAGTGATATCACTACTGAAAAATTTAATAAAGAGGAGAGACACAAAGAGTTTTGCTTTAAAAAGATCACGTGGGTGGTCTCTTTGCGTTATAAAAAGTGTGCTGTGTTATATTACACGTACATACGTGTATTTCCTCTGTGCCTGCATTTTCATGTGGTTATTTATATGTATGCACATATGCATATACTTCTACTACCATTCAGTTGAACTGTAAGGTATTGCCATTTTTATAGGTCAAAAAATGGCCCAAGATCACAATTTCACAGTTGGGCCTAAGTTTATCGTGTGGTGGACTGTACAGTCGAAAGCTTTAGGTTTGAATCTCATTGTCTTGGTTTGAGTTCTCTGGAACCGGACTCTGACACAGGACTCAAAGTCAAGGAGTTTATTTGGCAAGTGAAGGGCGTATTTATACTCCTACACCCATCAGTAATTGGTTGAGGGCTGTTCCGGGGTGGGGGGTGGAGGTGTTCATTTCAGGCACTTCTTACTGAGACACAGGCAAAGTGACTTTCCAAGCCTCAGAGAAAACCCCCCATGAATGAGGACGAGAGACTGGTAGTTGGAAGTCAGCCAGGCTACCTTAAAATGGAGAGGTCCCTAGGGCATCCCACCCATTCATACCTGTTACCAGCTGAAGAGCTCCGACCTAGTCCCTTAATTTCTTGAGGCTCATTTTTCTTATGGGCAAAATGGGGACAATAGCTATTTCACCTGGTTATATAGACTGAATTGTGTCCCTCCAAATTCATAATGTGACTGTATTTGGAAATAGGGTTTTTAAGGTGATAATCAAGGTAAAATGAGATCATATGGTGTGTGTGTGGGTTAATCTGATATGACTGTCATCCTCATAAGAAGAGATTAGGACTCAGACATATAAAGAGGGTGACCACATAAAGATACAGAGAAAGACAGCTATCAACAAACCAAAAAGAAAGACTTTAAAAGAAATGAAACCTGCTGACACCTTGATTTCAGACTCCGAGCCTCCAGAATTGTGAGAAAATTAATTTCTGTTGTTGAAGCCTTCTGACCTATGACACTTTGTGGTGGCAGCCTCTAATGTCCCAGGGGAAGGTGAATACACTTTACTAATCATTTATTGTGATTTAGACAAGTACTACTAATGTAGTATATTTTGAGTTCATAAACACCAGAATACATAGCCATCTCAAAATCTGAGAAACAATTTCACTTTTCACTTAGCCTTTCTTATGACTGAGCTTTCTCCTGGAGAAGTCTGCTAGTTAAGTTGTGTGAACCGAGAACATTGAGCTCCATGGGATAAGCTCTTAGAATTGGGAAGTAAGGTATGCTTATCCATAGTGTTCCTTCCAGTCAAAAACAGCCCTCTTATTGCTAATAATATTTCTGCTGCTTCATCCAAGGAATATGTCAGAGGAAGGGTCACTTGTGTAAAGCTAGCGTGGTTTCCATGGTGTCACACAAAGAATTCTGGATTGCTACTGTAGCAAGAGAAGTTCAGACCGCAAGGATGGCTGACTGCCCTGCCTTGATGCCTAAGCAAAGGTGAATTCAGGTTTCTCAGGATGATCACAGAGAGTCCTGGGTCACACAGGTCCACCCCTGGCAGAAAGACCAAGTAGGTGTGCCCTTGCACCTTAAAATACCTCCCTTGCTAGTGTCTGAAATGCCACAGCTATCAACACATTCCTTTGTATTAGGTATTTGGTATTTCTCTTCTCTTTAAATTGGAGTATAATTATATAGGGTAAAATACACAGATCTGACGTATAGAATTTGATGGGTTTTGACAAATGTATACACCTGTGTAACCAATAGCCCACTCAAAGTAATAGTACAGTTCTGTCTCCCCAGAAACTTCCCTCCTACCCTTTTCCATTCATCTTTCCCTGACAACCGTTGTTTTCATTTTTATACCTACAGATCAATTTTACCCAATCTTGGAATTCTTAACAATATCATACAATATATATTCTTTTGTGTAAGGCGTTTAAAATTAAACAGTGTTTTCAGGATTCATTTATGTTGCTACATGGAACAGTAGTTTGTTCTTTTAAATACTGAGTAATATTCTATAGTATCATATGTCACTGTTCCTTTGTTTTCCTGTTGGTGGACATTTGAGTTTCTATTCTTTTCTTTTCTTTATTGCTATTAGGAATAAAGCTGTTATGAACTTTCTTACACAGGTCCTTTTGTGGACACCTGTTTTCATTTTCTCAGGGAAAGTTAATTGGAATAATGTTTCACAAAAGAAGATATACAAATGCCCAGTAAACACATATGAAGATGTTCAACATCGTTAGTCCATCAAAGGGATGCAAATTAAAATCACTATGAGATACCTCTACATCTTGTTAGGATATCTGCATTTTGCAAATACTCTGTTAGAATAGGCAAATTAATCTGGAAAGAGTGTTCTTTTAAGTTTGTAATGTTTTTATTAGGAAATTTTGAAATGCACAACAGTAGAAAGATAGTATAATGAACTATCACCTACCCATTCCATAGATTCAACAGCTATCAACAGTTTGCCATAATTATTCTGTGTCATTTTTCAACAACAACCAATTCTTCAATTCTCCAACACCAACTGAGTGACTTCCAATTCAATTTGATTCTGATATTATCCACCTGGACTAAGTATAGACCCTGCAGGTCAAAGACTCAGCCCAATGTTAACCATTGGTGATTGAATTCAATTTCTAGCCCCTTTTCCCTTCCCAAAGGTTGGGAGTAGGTCTGAAAGTTCTAACCCTCTAATCATATGGTTGGTTCCTCTGGTGACCAGCCCCCATCCTGAAGCTATCTAAGGATACCACCATGAATCACCTCACTAGCATAAATTCAAGTGAGGTTGAAAGGGGTTTCTTTTGTGACGAACAATCCTATCACACAAGAAATTCCAAAAATTTTAGGAGCATTTGTCCAGAAACGGGAGACAAGGATCAAATATGTATTTATTGTACTATGTACTCCAACTATGCCTTATTTGCATATTTATCAATTGTTCTATTTATTTATTTTGCTCTAGTATTTTGAAGAAAATCCTTTACATCACATTATTTTACCCTTACATGAGATTTCACACACAACCAAAATACTGTTTTCATACTTAGTGAACAATGATAACTTAATATCATATAATTCTTTCTCCCTACTCAGAGTTCCCTAACCATTTCAAAACGTCTTATGATAGGTTTGCACATTGCATCTGGTTACATTTTTAAGTCTTTTTTCTTCTAGAAGAGTTCCCCTCCTATCTCCCTTCATTTCCATGCCATTGACTTATTACAGAGACCGGGTCAGCTGTCCAAAGAATCCACATTATATTTTTTTCCTGATAGTATCATGTTACTTTTCCTTGATCTCTGTCTTTTCTTCAAACAAGAGGATTGAGCTAAAAGACTCAGGTTTATATGTAATATTTTTAAAGCAAAGATGCTTTATAGGTGGTATCATTTTTTGGGAAAGCATCTTATTTTTATTTTTTAATTTTTATTTTTTAGGGTCTACCATGTTTTTTAGTTCTGGAAATTGCAACAGTAAATACCATATGTCATAGTCTTGCCATTAAAATCTTACATCCTCTCAGGGGAGAAAGGTATTGTGGGGGAAGAAAAATAATTTCCCCTCTACCCTTCTAGGTTCTTAGCTGAGACACTCCTGCAATAAAAAGACACATTAGCTGAAGAAAAACAAACAAGTTTCATAACACGTTTACCTCCTATGTACATGGGAGATATGCAGGAAAAGCAGTAAGTGTCTGAAATGGCCCAGACCATCATGGTAAAAATCGTCTTCTACAAAAGCAAAAACAGCATGTTGGGGATTAGGGCACCACTTATGGGAGGTTACCAGAGAGCACAGTAAACAAAAGTATGATTGTAATGAAGATTGAAGTCCTTGCAGTCTGCACTGAAAAGAGTTTCTAGAGATTTGGTCACCCCTCTTCCTGGTACAGTGAGGGAGGCATCCTATGAACGGGGATTCTCCTAATACATGTTCATGTCTCTTACAAAGGCTGACTTCTATCTGGTTATCAGAGCTTCCCGTGTCTGTGGTTTCTTAAAAACAACTAGCTTAAAATAATCCTTAATGCCAAAGAAGCATATTTTGAGGTGACAAACTCTGATCCCCTCTGGCATGTAAACCAATCAATATAATAGTATAAAGGCCATGGAGGATTGGGTGTGGATAGAAATTCTGAAGGGGCATCAAGGCTGCGCGAGGAAGTGAAAAATGAACTGACTCTGGAAGAAAATGTAGATTTTGCTAGTCAAAGGAAAGAATGTGGAGAAGTATCCTCTTTTCCCAGACAGCTGAGGGATGCATCAGTCCCAGCTGCCTGATGTCCAGCCATGGCTGACTCCCTCAGGCCCTTTTTACATATTAATATTTGGAGGAGTAACAGTAGCACATGCATGCTGAAAGGAATCAATAAATGCATGGCAGGTCCCCAGTTCTGGAAGAGTGATTCAAAGGAAAAAAAACTGCTTATAAGTGCTAGAGCAGAGAAAGGACAACGAAATGTCACCTCACTGCAAAGCTGTGGCCCTTGATTCATTCTTCTTACCTGCATATGGCGTCCAGAGACCAGATATAAGACCGTTACAAAATACTGACTTCCAGCTGTTGTTTGTACACGATTCCATCGAGGTGAGACTTAGGTACCACTTTTCAAAAAATTTCCAGGTGATTTTAATGCCTCTGAGTTTACAAATATAGGAGAAGGGGTAGAATCCCCCCATCTCCCCAGACCAAGAACTTTTCCTCTACTATCTTCTGTTCAGTCGCTGGGGTCCATGAACTAAACTGAGAAAGGATAGATTAACAGGAGAAAAGGTTAATTTTACATGCATATGGAGGCTTCACAGAGTAGAAGTAAAAACTGCAATGAAGTGGTTAAACCTAGGGGTTAATATACCATCTTAACAAAGAGTAATACAGCATGGAGGAGAGTAAAGGACAGAAGGGATGGGGCTTTGAGGGAGGGAGCTAAGTTATGGGAAGGGGACTAAGAAGTAAGGTAAATAAGAGTTGATTAGTAAGATTATTACTTAATTATTAATTAATTATAATTAAGTATATATAATATAATTATATATTAATTAAGTATATATAATAATATATTAAGTATATATAATTATATTAAGTACATATAATTAAGTATATATAATTAAACATACAATTAAGTATATATAATAATATAATTATAATTATTTGTTAATTATAATTACTTAATTATTAAGTAAGATTAATTAGAAAGTAATCAACTCTTATTGATTACTTTCAATAAGAGTTGAAAGTAAGTAATTGTTATGCAGATTAAAGTTCTCTCAGATGGTGAGAGCTGTCTCCTGAGAGGACGACACCTACACAAATGTAAATTTCCTTCACAAAAGGGAATTTTATGCCCTGCTTTTAGGCAGAAAGATGGAGGGCTGAGAGCTCCTCCTGTGTTTGCTATTTCTTGATTGCCTTCAGCTCAAGTGGCATATTTTGGGATGTCATATTCTGATCTCCTTCACAGACAAGGGAGTCAACACAGGAAAGGAAAAAAAATCAGGCTAAATGGGCAGGCAAGGAGGGGGTGGGCCAGTGCTAAGATAGGCATGGAACTTCTCAGCAGCCTAGCAGGAGTTAGGAGGAGGCCTCGCTACTTTTGACCAGAATCCCCTTTATAGGTCACACGTGATTGCAGAGGGGTGACTGCTATGGCGGAGAGCAAAAGTCATGAGAAAGAATCAGATTGGCTTCATGGTGTTGGCCCGCATTGGCCTAGAGAGCAGAACAGGCAGCCAAGTGAGCGTGCAGGAGCACCTCGCTACAGAGGGAGGCCCTGAATTCTTCTCTTGGAGACCTCTGGCACCCTTTATGCCAGAGGGTACCAGATGGGGTACCCTGGTACTCTTTATGTACCAGGTACTTTTTTGGAGGTACCCTTTATGGATACCTGGTATCCTTTATGGAGCGCTCCGGGTGTACATTCAGAATGTGCTTGGAATTTTTAGTAGGCAACAAAGACCCTGTGCTCTGTAGGAAGGTAAATGATTAAAAAACAAACAAATAAAAAACCAACCCAAGTTGCAATCTACCAGGAGTTTAGGACACTCAGGGAGGAAACGTTTACCAAGTATGATGTGGGAGTATGGCTTCTGTTGGACTCTGCTGAAGCAAGAGGTGTGTTTTTTTTTTTCCCTGAGAGACTGGGGACACCATATGTTAGTATTATGAACTCTAAAGGGTGTTTTTTCACAAACTCTTACAAGTAAACTAAGTGGATGTCAGCAGAAACAGTTGTTTGTGAAATATCCGGAGTTATTCTCAGACAACTATTTACAGGGGCCAATAAAAGTCAAATATATATTAAAGAAAAAAATCAAGCAGCAAATGTTACTAAACACCTCTTTTATGCTTCTCTACTCTTAATTTTTCCATGCATATTTCACCGTCCAACATACTATATAATTTAATCATCCAAGGTATATTGTTTACTGTCTTTCTTTTCTTGTTAAAACATAAGGTCCTTGGTGTCTGTCTTTAGGGATTGTCCCAATTCTAGCTCAGAGCCTGGCACCAAGTAGGCGTAGAAATGACTCGTTGAATGCATGAGTGGGAAGTGATGGGTGCTGAGTTTCTGGGGATCAGAATTTAACCTTAATGTGATAGATGTAGGGGATGACTTATAAGTGCGAATTGCAATTTATGAATTAATGCAATCCTTCCTGGGTAAATAGAAAAGACTGGAAGTTTACTGAACAGAGGGCAGTTGGTAGGTCCTTTCAGAGAACAGATCCACACCAGCAGTCAGCATGGTAAACAAAATCACAAAACAGTTCCATTCTTTTAGGCTATATGTTCACCTAGTTGGGTTGTTGCAAACAAATTTCTTTTGAGGGGGGCAGATTTTTCTATTGAGATCATTGGAGCCAGTTTTACTTCATTTGCAAATCACAGGGACACATTACAATCTTCGATTATTAAGGTAACCATTTTAGAACTGAAGAAACAGAGATTTACTTTAGGCTGTCGATTTTTGCCACCCCAACATCTGTGACCTACTCTCTCAGGGATGGCACAGAGAAGCCGCTATATTTCTTACGTGAAACCAAATAACTTGTCCCTAGTTTATAAAAGGGAGGGAGATTTGAACTAGGTCCATTCTCTTTCCACTGCCCAGGCTGATGATAATCATGATTGCTGAAATTTCCTGAGTGGTACTTAAGTGCCGGGTACTGTTCTAAGTACTTGGTATTTTATAACCGAAGTTTGAGGTGAGAAGGAATTTGAGTCTAGGCTGTTTTCCTCCAATCCCATGTGTTGTTACATTTCCATTTTAGTGCCCTTCGATTGGTTTTTGTACATGGAAAACACTCTTCAGAAATTGTCTCTTGCCTTTAACAATTGATGTTCAATTTATTAAAGTTATGGATTCACAAAACAGGATTTTAGTTTCATCTTGTAAATGTATACTTATAAATCTAACAAATGTTAGCAATCTGTTTATTTTGATGATGTTGATAAATTTTATTGTTTTATTTTGGAAAATACCAAATATATGCAAAAAAAGAATGAATAATATAATAAACCCTCATGTACTTTTCACTCCATTTCAATGATTATCAACTAACGGCCCATTTATTTCATCTACACTTCCACTCATTTGTCCTCTGTTATTATTATGACTTAATCCTCATTATCATATTATTTCAGCCATAAATACATCCATGTGTGTGTTAAAAAGGTAAGAACTTTTTATTTTTTTAATTTTTTTAAACTTCTTTCTTTTTTTAGAGATTTTATTCATTTATCTGACAGAGAGAGGAGAGAAAGAGAACAAATGGGGGGAGCAGCAGAGGGAGAAGCAGACTCTCTACTGAGCAGGAAGTCCCATGTGGGGCTTGATGCCAGGACCCTGGGATTATGACCTGAGCGGAGGGCAGACTGAACCACCCAAGGGCCCCAGAACTCTTTTTAAAGCATAACCCCATTTCATCACTATACATAAACAAAATAGCCGTAAGTTAGCAATATCAAGTCTACAGCCTTATTAAAATTTCCCATTGTCTCATAAAGGCCATCTTTTAAAAAATATTTTTTTGTCTGAATCAGAATTCGACCAGGTCTATCTACTGTGATTGTTTGATAGATGTTTTAAGTTTAGTTTAATCTATAGGTGGTTTCTGTCTTCCTTTCTTTTTCCTACAGTTTGTTTATATTGAAGAAAAAGGGTCATTTATTACATAGTCCGTCGTTTACTGTAATGAAATTGACATTTGGCATAATTACCCAACTGCATTGTTTCTCAATACAAATACAACAATCTCCAAATAACATTGTCATAAACAACATGCTTACTTTAAAAAAACGTACATACATTTGGAGGGGGGGCAGTTCTTTTTGCCCTGAAGGTAATATCCCACTAGGCATAAAAAAATCAACTCACTGCGCTTCATAATCGCTTGAATTTCTTTTTCTCTTGCAGATTTGACACAAACTGGACAGTCAGTGAAGTTCACTTGTTTCATCTTACTTTTACTAAAAAATGAAAATTCCACTGAACAAATCTAATGAGCTAATTGGCTTTGTCCAGCAATTCGTGAATCTGGCAGCATCCCACCTAGCAAGCAAAGAGGGGCTGAGGAGCCGTACAGGATGAAAGACTTTTATAGGCAGAAATATGTTGGGATGAGGAAGTTACTAGTAAAAGAAAAGAATTGTTTCAGGCAAGGGTCCTTTCCTTTGGGGGAAGGGCAGGAGTCTCTCATGCTGTTCACCTCACTCATGCTAATCAGGAAATTCCAGATTGACTGGGGAAAGGTCACATTCTTGCAATTAAGTCTTGGTTTGTTGTCATAGGGGCTAGTGACCCCATTGTGGGCCTGTTGTTTCTTTTTTTTTTTTAAACACTTTCTATTATTAATAATTGATCATTTAAATTTAAATTTTAATTTAAATTAGGTGAATAATTTGCATGATTTGAGAGTCAAACCTATAAAACCAGTCCCCCATAGGTACCCATTTTCTTTTGATTTTGGTTTATCTTCTGAAGGGGTTCAGAATGAGCCTCCCCAAAATGTGCCATTTGGTGTGTCGATTGCTTTGAACTGAAGTCAGTCAAGGTCCAAAAGACTTAGGAAGATGTTTTACCTCCTCCTTAACTATCTAAAGGAATTTAGATAGAGGGGCTGGTCCAGGAGAAAATTATCACTAATTTTCTGTGGGTTAAGTGTGGTAAGGCAGGCGTAAGCTCAGCAAAGCCTGGAGAGCAAATTCTTCTCTGTGTCCCATTGCCTCTGCATGGCCCAACAAGCATTTGTTTACCAAATATCTACTCTTCCTAATTTCCTATAAACTGTTTTTCTCTCCTTTGAAGTCTCAGACCTCCAATCTCTTCTCTTTAGCACAGAATGGCATATAAGCTTCCATTGCCTGATTTCCTGAGGGTCTCATATTCTTATGGGGCTCCTGCATATATGTAATTAAGTTTGACTTTTTTCTGTTAATCTGTTTTATGTCAATTTAACTCATAGACCAGTCAAAAGAACCTAGATGGGTAGAAGACAATTTTTCTCTCCTCTACACTTTTGTCATTTGCTTTCTGTTAATATGAGCAGATGTGAACTTCTACTCATACTCCCTTTACTTAAAAATAGCACACTATTGGGGCATCCGGTGGCTCAATTGGTTAAGCACCCAGATTCTTGATTTTGTCCCAGGTCACCATCTTCACATCATGAGATGGAGCCCCGCATCACTATCACACTTGGCAGGGAGTCTGCTTGAGAGTCTCTCTCCTTCTCCCTCTGCCTCTCCATGCCGCTCTCTCTCTCTCTCTCTCTCAAATAAATCTTTAAAAAAAAATAGCACATTATTTACATTTTTCTTACCTTGCTCTTTTCATATAACATATTCTGGGTATCAATCTATATTAGTCTATAGATAGAGTTATTCCTTATTCTTCTACAAACTTCATGTTACTGCCTTGTGTGACTGTAAAGAATTTATCCACCAATCCTCTGTTGATGGGCATTTGGGTCCTTTCCATGTCTTTGCTGTTATAATTAATGCTGTAATTAATTGTAATTAATAATCTTGGAATTATAGTCTTGTCTTACTTCCTTTCTTTCTATACGTTGCCAGTGTATCTTTGGGATATATTCCTAGAAGTGGGATTGTTAAGTCAAAGCTTAAATGCTCATATAATTTTGTCAGATATCGCCAAATTCCCTTCCATAAAAATTGTACCATTTTTTACTTCATAAACAATATATGAAAGTGCCTCCTTGCCCAAAAAAAGCTTTGTCCAGAGGATTTTTGTCAAACCAATAAATCTGCATTTGCTACCTAATATAAGAAATGACATCTCAATCTGAACTAGATTACCTTTATTATGACTGAAATCGAGCAACTATTCATATGATTAAGTCATTTAAGTTTGTGTGTGTGTGAACCATTTGTTTATTTTCTAGTCTGCTCTCTATAAATTATAGTTATTTAAAAAATGCTTGAAGCTTTATATGTGTTAGGGATATTTACTGACACAACTTATTGTTATATAAGGAGCTAAGGTTTTTGCCAGTTGGGCTTTTATCTTTTTTGTTTATGGCATCTTTTCCTATGCAAAAGTTTCTTTTTTTATATATACAGTTTATTTTCTCTCTCTCTCTCTTTTTTAAAGATTTTATTTATTTATTTGACAGAGAGAGAGATCACAAGTAGGCAGAGAGACAGGCAGAGAGTGGGAGGAAACAGGCTCCCCACTGAGCAGAGAGCCCAATGCGGGGCTCCATCCCAGGACCCTGAGATCATGACCTGAGCTGAAGGCAGAGGCTTTAACCCACTGAGCCACCCAGGCGCCCCTATTTTTTCTTATAGCTCTTTTGGATTTTGAATAATAAGAAAACATTTTCCGACACTAAGTTCTAGTATAAATTCACTCATGTTTTTTTCTAGTACTTGTGTTCTAATTTTTTTACACTTAAATCTCATCCAGTTGGGATTTCTCCTGGTGTGCAGTATAAGAAATAGATACCCTTTTATCTTTTTCATTATCCCTATTTATCCCTATGTTACTCATCAAAAAGTTGATCTAGTCTACACTGATTTGAGAAGATACTTTTATCATGTACTAAATTTACTGTTGTAATTGTTTCTATGTCTTTATTTATTTATTTATCTATTTTTTAAAGATTTTATTTATTTATTTGATGGAGAGGAGAGAGATCACAAGTAGGCAGAGGGGCAGGCAGAGAGAGAGAGGGAAGCAGGCTCCCCGCTGAGCAGAGAACCTGATGTGGGGCTCGATCCCAGGACCCTAAGATCATGACCTGAACCGAAGGCAGAGGTTTTTAACCCACTGAGCCACCCAGGAGCCCCTATTTATTTATTTTTTTGAGGGGGAGTAGGGAGGGGCAGAGGGAGAGGAAGAGAGACGATCTTAAGCAGGGTCCATGCCCAGCATGGAGCCCGACTCGAGGCTCAGTCTCAGAACCCTGAGATCATGACCTGAGCCAAAATCAAGAGTCGTTACTAACTAAGCCACCCAGGCACCCCTCTAAATGTATCAATTTCTTTCCTTGCTCTTTAGTTTCATTGGTTTGCCTGTCTTTTCAGGCACCAATACTGCATGTTAGATTTACAAAACTTGGTAAGATGTTTTCATTTCTGAGAAGGCCAGCCTCTCTCTTCTTTTCTTCCAGGGTTTTTCTGGTTATTTTTGTTTGTTTAACCTTTCAAATGAATTTTGTAATCCGCATGTTTTGCTTCAGAAAAAAACCGTCAACTGTGATTCTTATTGGGATTGCATTATATTTATAAGTTAACTGAGGAAAAATTGGTAGCTCTATCCAGAAACATGGATGACTTTTTTTTTGTTTAAATCTACTTTTGAGTCTTGCAAGAATTTTCCTTACCATATGGATATATATGGGCTACAGAAAAGTGTGTTATAGTAGTTAATATTTTATATGAATTTTCTATTTTGTTATATTAATAAATATAAGAATTACATATACAACCTTAGCAACAGAGCCAGAGACTTTTCCACTGAAATCAGGAATAAGAAGTGTGAAATCCACTGCTATGTATTAGTCATTGCAAATGTTGCATACCAATGGATTCCACGACTATCTGTGTATGGAAATGATGAACATCACTCTTCTTATTATTAATTTTAGTGGCTTTGGTGTTAAGGTTATACATGTAATTTTTATATATGCCAAGGAAATATCTATCAATTCTTATTTTATCATTTTATTTTTATGTAACTGTGTAAAATCCATAAATGGATTCTAGTAGATGACCTTTCTGCATCTCTGGAAATAATCATCTAATTTTTCTCTTTGGGTCTATTAATTTGATGAATTATATAAATACAACTTCTAATATTGAAACGCTTTTATATTCCACAAAAAATGAACGCTTTTTTGTGTTTAATTGAAGTATAGTTGATATATGATGTTTTATCAGTTTCAGGTGTACAACATAGAGATTTGACGATTATATACGTTACTCAGTGCTCACCATGATAAGTGTACTTACCCCCTGTCACCAAAGTTATTACAATGTTATTGACTATATTCCCTATATGGTACTTTTCTTCCTCATGACTTATTTATTTTATAACTGAAAGTAGCACCTCTTAATCCTCTTCTATTTTACTCATCCCTCAAACCCCCCTCCTGGCAACCACCAGTTTGTTCTCTGTATTTATGACTCTTTCTTTCTTTTTCTCTTTCTTTTCTTTTTCATTTTTTAGATTCCACATATAGGTGAATTCGTATGTTATTTGTCTTTCTCCTTTTAATTTATGTCACTTAGCATATTACCCTTAGGTCCATCCATATTGCTGTTGGATAGTTAGCTTTCTTTCTTTTTTTTATGGTTGAGTAATAGTCTATTGTGTATATACCATATCTCCTTTACCCATTCATCTGTCAGTGGACACTTCGGGGGCTTGAATATCTGGACACTTTTTTTTTTTTTTTAAGATTTTATTCATTTATTTGACAGAGAGAGACACAACGAGAGAGGGAACACAAGCAGGGGGAGAGGGAGAGGGAGAAGCAGACTTCCTGCCAAGCAGGAGCCTAATGTGTGACTTGATCCCAGAACCCCAAGATCATGACTTGAGCTGAAGGCAGAGGTTTAATGACTGAGCCACCCAGCACCCATGGACACATGGTTTTAATGTATATTTTTTAGTGGGCTATTTGCTCTTTTTTGGGGCGGGGGAGAGTACAAGTGCAAGGATGAGGGGCAGAGGGAAAGGGAGAGACACAGAATCTTAAGCAAGCTCCATGCCCAGTGTGGAGTCTGATGCAAGGCTCAATCTCATGACCCTGAGAGCATAACCTGAGCTGAAATCAAGAGTCGGACATTCCACCCCACTAAGCCCCCCAGGCATCCCTATTTGCTCATATTTTAGATTTTTAGTGTGATTAATCCATACTTTTTGGGGGGAAGGGAGTGCAATTTTACAATTTTTTAGTATTAGTGTATTTACTTTATAAAATGCATTTAGGATTTTTCCTTATTTTTTTATATTTAATCCTTAATATCACTATGGTTGAAAAATACATATTCATTAAGAAGCACTTTTACTATTCCAATTAGCTAAGTTTGCCTAGCCATTAAGGAAGGCAGATAACATCTCTAGTTAACTATGTAAGAGGCTTTGGCTATGAGTGAGGGTTGAAGCTGCCGACAACTATGGGTCAGACTTTCAGAGCTATTTTTTCACATTTCAGAAGATTAGATGGCACATAGTAAGTGCTCAAAGCTATTAGATACTGTGATAAGATGGACAAAGGAACATGAGCTTGATGAAGATTATGAATCTGAAAATAAGATCAGGATACATCGTTGGCAATAGGATGAAATATTTGAAACTGAGATTATTCTGGAAAACCCTGGGTGTATACTTGTGGCTTTTATAGACTCTCCAATGTTTCATTGACTAACATGCACCATATAAGGAGAAGAGAAGAAAAAATAAATGAACTAACATTGAGAGTATTTACTGAGTGTGAAGCTCTGTGCTAAGAGCTTGATATTAGT
This sequence comes from Procyon lotor, assembly GCA_028646535.1. NCBI lineage: Eukaryota > Metazoa > Chordata > Mammalia > Carnivora > Procyonidae > Procyon > Procyon lotor. The sequence continues at coordinate 8,785,845 of CM053604.1, read as the reverse complement.
GAATTCAAACCACAAACCTGTGGGGGTAGTTGTTAGTTATTAACACTCTTTTCAGGTGAAAAACTAAGGTTTAGGGGTTACTAAGTAACTTTTAAAAACTCTCTAACTCATAAATTTAGGAAGTGAGCAAGAAAAAATTAAAAGGGCACTGGACATTTGGTTAGAGAGCCCACTTTCAACTACTACATAAGGAACTTCTGCATTTCTGAAATTATTAGAGTAGCATATATTAGTAGCAGAAAATTTAGGAAGCAAAAATGAGGAAAAAGGAAATGAAAACCTGAAATCGCATCATTTAAGAAAATGAGTTTTGATTATATCCTTCCAGAACTTTTCCTGTACAAATTCATGCATATAAAATGCACACACACACACACACACACACACACACACACACACATATACTTTTTTAGCAAAGAGGGAACATTGTATACATAACATTTTACTAGCTTTTTTTGACTTAATAATATGTGGAGAATTTTTAAGTTTTTGAGATTCTACCTTTTAAATTTTAATCACAGAATTTTCCTTCTGGCTCAGATGTGACCATATGCAAACTTGGGCATCTTTTTTGTGGACACTGATGGCTGGGCTTGATTCCTCTGTTGTTGTTTCTTAAGGGGTTATACATATTTTATAAGTAAGAGCAATAGGGTTGAGGACAGATGGCTAAAGCAGGACCTGGCAGATGTAGGTGGTCAATATATGTTTGCTAATTGAATTAAAGAATGCATGACGAATTACATTTTTTTAATGTAAATGCAATGACTACATCCTTTTAGCAAGTTATGAAGGATGTAAGTTCCTGGGGATGGGATCGTTGCTAAGAAATAATTGTGATTATATTATTGTTTCAGTGCAACTGACTTCATTATTGAAAGTGAAACGATAAAGCGTGTGATGAAGCAAATTTCAGTGCCTTCCTCGTGCTTCTCTGTGTCTCCAAATTTTACTCAGATAACAATCTAATGGTAGAGAAGCAGGCAGAGGTCATACAGTGGCAAGCTCAGAATAAGAAAGTGCGGAGATAAGCAATTAACATGAAAAATGCTTCATCTCACTCATATTCAAAGAAATGTCAATTATTGTAAACATGTAAGTGTGAAATTGTTGTTTATATGTGGTATACATTTTGTACTGACAAATCACCTCCCCAAAGGGCAGTATACCTTTACACTTTTCCCCGTGATAGCAATGGCCATTTCTCCACATCCATGAACACTTTGGGTCTTTTTTTTTGTTTCATTAATGTAATAGGAAAAAAAAAATCTATGTTGAGTTTCATTTTCTTGATTATAAGTGTGGGTGAATGTCTTTCCATGTTGGGGGCAAATTTTTTCATTCTGCTCTTCAAGGTTCTTTAGCTGGTCTAATAATAAAACTGATAAAAGATAGATTAACAGGAAAAAAATCCACAAATTTAATTTCATATGTATGGGAGCCCCATGCAAACATAAGATGTCAAGGCAGTCAGGCAACTGAAACTTACATGTCATCCTGAGCGAAGGAATGGGATAGGAGCTGGGGCTTTCAAGGGGAGGAGGGCAAGTCACAGGAAGATAAGAGGATGTTTGCCTGGTCCTGTAGGTAACTCTTTCAGATAAAAGTTATCTCTGGTAGTATCTCTCTTTCTGCACCAGACCCTCTATCTAAATTATTTTAGGCAGATGTAAAAGTCTTTCTTGAGTCTGCTCGGTCCTGACTGCCCTCAGCTAAGACTACTCCCCATGCCAAAGTGGGGCATTTTGCAGTAGTATAACTTGCTTCCCTGGAGAGTCTTTGCCACCCGCACCAGAGAATCGTTTGTGGATATCTCATGTTTGTTTTCTATGTCACTGTTTTCTTTTTTTTTTTTTTAAAGATTTTATTTATTTGACAGCGAGAAACACAGCGAGAGAGGGAACACAAGCAGAGGGAGTGGTAGCGGGAGAAGCAGGCTTCCTGCCGAGCAAGGAGCCCGATGCGGGGCTCGATCCCAGGACCCCGGGATCTGACCTGGGCCGAAGGCAGACGCTTAACGACTGAGCCACCCAGGTGCCCCATGTTTTCTTTTTCTTATTAATTTGTACAATTAAAAAAAGTTAAGGTTCTTAATCCTTAGTCATTTGCTCTGCAAACATTTCCCCTGAATGTTTCCCTCATCTTTTATCTTGATCCACTGTGTCATAGAAATATTTAATATTTTTATTGCCAGATTGTCAATCTTTTCTCTATTACCTTCTTGGCCTTGTGCTTAACTTTAAAATATCTTTTCCACTGAGAATTTTTTTCTTCCAGTGCATTATTATACGAATATTCCCCTTTAAATAGTGTCTCTATGTTTCTTTACATGTAGCTCTTTACTCTGTCCAGAATTTTTTTCCTTTTTCTTTTTTTTTTTTTTTGCATATGGGGTCAGGTCAGGATCTCTAGCAAACTGTCCTCTCAGGGCTAGACTCTGCAGTGGAAAGAGCATCACAATTGATTAAGTCTCTCTGCCATGGATGTTGGGTGGGAGAATGGCAGGATTGATTCATTAATAAAAGCACACAGAGCCCCTACCTACCCTTTGGCCCACGTGACTTCAAGTGCTAGGAATGTAGAACTGAGCAATACAAGCAGTCTCCTGGCATGGAGCTGTCATTTAAGTTGCAAAATAAACAACTTAATATGAAGATAAATACGAAAATGTAAAGTAGTGGTGAGTGCTGTGAAGAACTAATAAAGTATGGCAATGCAGTGAACAAAGGTTTCCTTAGCTAGAGCAGTCAGGGGAGACTTCTCTGAAGAGGTGGTATTTAAGCAGAGACCTGAGTGATGATCAGAAGCTAAGTGTAAAGAATCTGGGAGAAGAAAACTCCAGAAAGTGAAAAGTAAGTGCAAAGTGTCCAACCGTTGCATTAGCTGGGAATATTTGAAGTTAGAATGAAGGCGGAAGTATTGTGAGGAGGAAAGAGAAGATCATTGAGGTTAAGCAGGGTCCAGATGCTGCTTGGCCTTGTAGATGGGCCAAGTAATGGGGAGACATTGGAAGATTTTAAACAAGGGTCCCTGGCCATGTGATTTACAATTTACCTCTGTGTACCTGCCATCCCGGAAGCTGTCACTAGAGGGAGGCAGAGGGAGATGGGGCAGTCATCCCTCAAGCTCCCCAGTTCACGTCCTTCCACAAGGGAAATAACCTTCAATTAGGGCATAACCTGCTTAAAGAGAAGGAAATTTCCAGGAGGAGAACAGAGTCTGTGTGATTAAGGGAAGAGGACAGGAGTTTTGTCTAATTAAAAAAATAATAACAATAAGCTGGGTATAAATAGATTTTTATAGATACATTTCTAAGATTATTTTCAGTAGCAACTAAAGAAAGATGCATCCTTGGGATTGACCAGCTGCCTGGTTCCTGGGTGGCCATGCAAACCTCACAAGGCGGCAAGGACTCTGCTGACTTTTCAGGGAGGTATGGCCCTAGCTCAGCAAGTTTGGGAGTTTGATGTTTTATTAGTGCTCTGAGGCAATGGAATGATAGAGGCTGAACTTCTTCAGTCACCTCTAGAGAGCCTAGCATCTGTAAGCCAGGATAGCCTTATACCAGATTACAGCAAGAACTCCACCCCCCCCCACCCCGGCCCCCCGCAGGCAGGTATGCCCCGGTACATCTTTCCTCTAATAAAACAAAACTGGAAGTCAAACCTTTGCCAGCCACATGCTTAGTGAATAGAGCACCAGTAAAAGAGGTGAAAATGCTTAAGGGTATCCAGCTCTGATTGTCACAGTTGAGACAGCTGCCAGGTCAACATGAATTTGGCAGTGGGACAGGGCTTTGCGGGGGAGGGGTTGCTTCTCCCCTAGCAGTTCTTGAATGAGCACAGCCGATGTTTGCCTTAGTGGCTCTCTTGGTTGTAGGAGCCACTTGGCATGGTGCTTCCGAGAGCGGGTGTTGGAATACCATAAGTGGATTCTCCCTGTAGCTCAGTTTCCCACTAACTCTGTGATCTTGGATGAGTGACAACCTATCTGAGCCTTACATCCCTCCTCTCCAAAAGGGGATGATGGGATAACAGTGCCCACTTCCTAAGATTGTCGTAGGACTAAATGAGAAGACACACAATGCTCGACACAGTGCCCACTCATGGCAAATGCTGCAAAATGGTGGCTTTCATCCTTGGTCAATGCCCCTTTTTGATTGACAGTTTTTCCTTATATATACTCAACTAATCTGTTGGATTATGTTTTCATTATTTAATTCTAAATAAGCAATCATATTCCAGATATGGGAGTGGGTGGGCCACTTCCTGTTTGTTAACTGCACCACCCTGTAAGACCACCATCCCCTTCCCCTTGAGTCGCCACCTAGCTTCCAAAGCAGGAACCCTCAGGCTTCTACCACCACCATCTTCCAAAACTCCACCACGCCCTGGATCTTGGGTCATGATCCAATTTCACCATTACCTTAAGCAGAATCCTATAAATAGCAAAAATGGATGGATCCAATTTTCTTATAGGAAATGCAATGGAAAGAAAAATGTGTAATCAAATTAGGTTCCAGTAGATGACAAGCTCAGTTTTAAAACCACTGAAACTCATGCATCAAAATTCACATATAGCAAAATAATTAGGATTATGTCTCAGATTTTAACATAGCAGAAGGTGAAACAAAGGAGCTGATACGAAAACTTTAACGGCAAAAGAGAACTGCCTTCAACATTTTAGGCTCAGAAGAACACATTCCTCACAAGGGAATTTGACCTAAGATCTGGGTCTCTGACCACATTGACTGCTGAAGCTGACACACTGTGGAATTCTAAGGCAACACTCTTGCCATTCACGTGGTGACTAAAAAGTATGTGGAAATTCTAACTTGTCTTAGGAAATATATAGTTATAATAAATACTCCGAAGGCAAAATTAAAGTCACTCAGTGACTGGGAGACAAGTGGTAACACATATACATCTTGGAACAGGAAAAGTAAATGACGACCGCAAGTTTTCTTTTTAAATAAAACAAAGACATGAGTATACTTCTGTTAAACATGGCTAGCAGTCAGTGTGTAGATAGCCTATATATTTCTTATAGTCCAAGAGAAGTTTGCATTTAAGGTACTTTCATCAATATTCCAACCACTTCCCTGCATGCTGAAATGTATTTTGCATTTTTTAGAAGAAGCTGCAGAGTTAATCAATACTGTATGATAGTTATAATCAGACTGGAAAATACCCCAATTATGCTGACCTTTGGCTTCTCCCCTAAATGACTTTGGGGAGCAAGAGAAGTGACAAGAGAACACGCTGACATCAAAACACCATAGAACAACTGTATTAGTCAGGGTTTTTCAGATACAATCAATAAGAGATCTATAGATGAGGATATATAGATATAGATCCCATTGATTCTACTTTTCCAGAGAACACTAACAAATATATTTACAACCCTGTGAGGCAGGAAGAGTTAATGTTTCAGATGAAGTCTGAAGGGAATCTGTTGGAGAATTTTTTCTTACTTGGAGAGGTCAGGGTTTTGTTCTATTTAGGCCTTCAACTGATTAGATGAGACCCACCCACCTAATGGAAGACAATCTGCTTTACTCAAAGTCCACCAAATTAATGATATTCTCATCCAAACACACCCTTGCAGAAACACCCAGAATAATGTTTGACGAAATATTGGGGTATCCCATGGCCCAGTCAAATTGATACATGAAATCAGGGATCACAGCAACCTACTTGTAGAGCATGTCCTTGGGTGAGAACACATTCAACCCAGTCTTCCCTGCAGACGTCACCACTGAAGCTCAGAACAGACTCCTCAGCTTGGGTGACGTGAAGAATCCATCAAGGGAAGATGTTCTTGTAAGTACTAAATTTAGGGATGTGGCTGAAGAGAAGGGCAAGAGCAAATGTTCCTTTAGTCTGCAGCAGACATATTTAAAATCTTGGAATTTGTTTCTTCAACTGTAAAGGGAACATAAGACTAGAGTACCCATCTTCCTTCTCTGGGTTTTGGCCAGATCCATTTGGAATCATCACACATATGAAAGAGCATTTTAGAAGGCTGTTTGACCAACCTAGAACGAGAGGTAGATGGGTAATGATAGTGTTGAATTCAACAGCCATGGACGTTGCTTGCGTGAACACACAGTAGGGCCTTAGATAACTGCAGAGTAAGTTTCTGTTGATGAGAATAGCTTGAGCAAAAGCACAGGAACAGGAAGCACAGTTTGGAGCAGAAGGTACAATATGAGGACTCTTCAGAGCAAGGTCTCTAACATAGACTGGGCAAGAGGACCCACCAGGGGGCACCTGGGTAGCTCAGTGGGTTAAAGCCTCTGCCTTCGGCTCAGGTCATGATCTCAGGGTTCTGGGATCGAGCCCTGCATTGGGCTCTCTGCTCGGCAGGGAGCCTGGTTCCCCTTCTCTCTCTGCCTGCCTCTCTGCCTACTTATGATCTCTCTCTGTCAAATAAATAAATAAAATCTTAAAAAAAAAAAAAAAGAGGACCCACCAGGCATGAGAAAATCATACTACAAATTCTACTAGTATATATAATTTTTTTTATTTAGAAAAAAATTTACAGTTACAGAAAAGTTGCAAAGATAGTACAGAGAGTTCCCCTATGCATTTTACCCAGTTTCACCTACTATCATAACTTACATAATCATATTGCAATGATCTAAGCCAGGAAACTAATACTGATACAGTACTATTGACTAATTCATAGACTGAATTGGAATTTTGATTTTTCTACTAACATCCTTTTTCTGGTCCTGGATCCAATTTAGAATTCTACATTGATTTAATCACCCTGTTTACTTGGTCTTGTCCAGTCTATAAGAATTTCTCAGTCCTTGTTTTTCATCCTTGAAGGCTACTGGTCACTTATTTTATAGAATGCCCCTCAGTCTGGGTTTGTCTGATGTTCTCTTGCAATTTGACTGAGGTCATGTGCTTTTGGCAAGAACTTCACAGAAGTGATGTGCCCTTTTCACTACATTATATTCAGTACATATACGCATATAGTATATACATGATGCCAATGTGTCTTGTTACTGGTAATGCTAACTTTGATCACCTGGTTGAGATGGCATCTGCCAGATCCACTGTAGAGTTATTAATTTTTTTAAGATTTACTTATTTATTTATTTGAGAGAGAGAGGTTGGGGGAAGCACAGAAAGAGAGTGAGGAGGAGAAGCAGACTCCCAACTGAGTGGAGAGCCTGACATGGGGCTCGATTCCAGTACCCCAAGATCACAACCTGAGCCAAAGGCAGATGCTTAACCAACTGAGCTACCAAGGCACCCCGAGTTATTAATATTTTTTGCAGCAGTTAAAAAGTTTATGATGGGGAGAGTTTGAAACTATGCATATAGCTTACTGTCACCCCACCTTTGCCCACTAAGATTAGCATACACCACTAGCCTCTTCCTGCAACAGTAATTGTTGTGGTATTCGCCTAATGGTGATTTTCTAATTTTGTCAAAATATAAGAGAGGAGGTTAGGTTTATTAATATTTAATTGGATTTTCACTGTTGCTTTTGTCGGGTCTGTAAATCAAGATACATATATGGGGTTTAAAAATAATAAAACTGCTGATCTGCCCAGCTCCAAATTTGATATTATCAAGAAAGCCATTTAAAATATGAATTTTGGGGCACCTGGGTAGCTCAGTTATTAAGTGTCTGCCTTTGGCTCGGGTCATGATCCCGGAGTCCTGGGATCAAGCCCCATGTCGGGCTCCCTGCTCAGCAGGAAGCCTGCTTCTCCCTCTCCCACTCCCCCTGCTTGTGTTCCCTCTCTTGATGTCTCTCTTTGTCAAATGGATAAATAAAATCTTTAAAAAAATAAAATAAAATATGGGGGCACCTGGGTGGCTCAGTCGTTAAGCGGCTGCCTTCAGCTCGGGTCATGATCCCGG
>CM053604.1:8759950-8777459 GCA_028646535.1 Procyon lotor | reverse complement strand
ATGATAATCAACTATATAAATAAATTGGACTTAAAACCTAGTTTTTAAATATTATATCTCTATATTAAACTATGATTCACCAAAGCCTATTGTTATCACAAGCATTTATCTATAATAACGTTAGTAAGATTTCTCCCAAATTGTCATTCATAGTGTTATTTATTTCATTTTTATTTAATCTTTTAAAACTCCTATGCTAGGAATAGTTAGCATTCAGAAACAAATGAAAAGTAAATAAGTAAAAGACATTTTTTGTAGTCATTCATTCAATTTGTTTTTCTAATTAGGATGTATAAGCAAAAGATTTTGGAGCCCCCCCTTTTTTGGGTTTTTTTGAATAAGTAAAATTTCAAAAATATTTCCAAAAATTGCCAACTTTTCAGTTTTTCCTTTAAAAATCCTATATTATTTACTGCTCCTATCGTTTACTAAAATAAAGAACATCTCAATATTGAAAAGTTAAGGAGGATATAATCTTAGAATAAGGTAACAACCCTTTCAATGGAATACATTTAGGTTGACTTAAAACCCATGTGATAATCTTTCTTACTGTTCACTAGGGAAACTTTCTAGAAGATCCTAGTATTATATAGATTGAATTGTGTGCCCCCTTGAGAAAGATAAGGTGAAGTCCTAACCCCTAATACCTTAGAATGTGACCTTGGAAATATTGTCTTTGCAGATATAATTAGTTAAATTAAAATGAGGTTATACTGGAGTAGGGAGGGTCCCTAATCCAATGTGACTGGTGTCCTTATAAGAAGACAGCCACAAGAAGACAGAGACACAAGAGGAGAACACCATGTAAAGACAAAGATTGGAGAGATGCATTTATAAGTGAAACAATGCCCGGGGCTACAGAAACTAGGAGAGAGAGGAAGACAGATTCTTCTTCAGAGATTACTGCTCCGAAGCCAACTTTGTCTACGCCTTACTTTTGGATTTCTAGCCTCCAGAACTGTGTGTTTGTGTGTGTGTGTAAAGTACTCTAAATGTAGTTTTTATACATTTATATATATATATGCATGCACATATAATATGCATCCCTAGGGAAAAAATGCATTCAATAATTAGCAATATTTGGGGAAAATCTGGGTTATACTATATTGTGTAAATTCCATAATGGGTTTATGTTTGTTTGACCCTTAGAAGATTTCTGAACAGAGACGTGGTAGGCCAGAATCCAGCTGTACTAAAATTATTCGGCCATTGGGGTATAGAATAGATTACAAAATGAGGTGCTTACAAGTGGAGAGCACGGTTAGAAGAGGACCTTGCATAGGACTATCAAGAACCGCGCCATGAAAAGGGGCGTCCTTGAGAAGGAACAGATAGTCCCAAGATTAGAGAAAGAGTGGATTTTTTTTTTTTAATTAGAAAAAAAATAATCGTGCTCACAATTGTCAGAATGTTTATCGAATAGGAAAGAATTTCTAGTATTGTTCAAAAGCCTTAAAATTGGTTCTGCCTTTAGAACCTAGAATCCCATTCCTGGGAATCTCTCCCATGGTGGTCCCAAAAGTGCGTCTCTCAGGTCTCTGAATGCCAGGAGCGAAACTGACAGACATTTCAGCTGTTGCTCTGGGAAATCCACCACTGCCGCCCAGCTGAGACCACTCTTACTGGGGCTGTGGCCAATGGCTCGACTCAGCAGGGATACATAGGCAGGACGCTCCTGCAAGGAAATGCAGGACTCTTGTCATGGGTACCTTTGGTTTGAGTACCCTCATATGACTTCTGACATTTTCTTAGAACTGCATGTCTGCTTAAGACTCTTCCAGGCAAAGTTCCTCCCTTCCCTTCTCTTCTGCAGGGGTTAGATCTGCATCGTGATGGCACAACTCTACCAGCCGCCCCAACTCCCTCCCCATTTCCCTCAGGCACTTCCCCTAATAAATCTCTGGCATTTCTAATCCTGCCTTGTGTCTGCCTCTCAGAAAGCCTGGCCTAAGGTATCTCTAAAGGAGGTATTAAGAAATAGTGCTGGAAACTTCACATGAATATTCATCATGGTAGTTTTCAAAAGAGCAGAAAAGGAGAAATTTTCTAAAAGTCCAACAAGAGGAAAATGGTTATATCAGTTGTGGTATCTCCATAAACTAGAATATCATGCAGTTATTTAAAATTGTGTTTTTAAGATTAATGATAAGAGAAAAAGGTTTTATATACATATACCTATATATAATATTAAGTAAAAAGATACAAAATGTTAAATACAAGCTTTTCACAATCATATTTCAAAATAGTCTATGTATGCATAAACCAGGAAGCAATATGCCAGAATGTTAGTGATATTTTCCTGGGTGACCGAATTTCCCCTCAATTGTCTTTTAATTTTTAAAACTTTCTCTGATGATTATTACTATAATTATAAGTGGAAAACCACTTTACAACTTAGCAAATAGATTGCTCCTTCAGTTTTATTTAAATATGATATATGAAATATGCAGTATATCTGGGGGATTTTTCTATTTTAGTGCTTACATTTTCAAGTGATCTCTCACTTAATTCCTCTTTGCAACTCTTGACTAGTTCTTGTGTAGCTCTCTCAGGGAAAGGGCGTTGGCATTTCAGAAGAAAGGAGTCAGTAAGAGTGTGGTATGGTGATCCCAAGAAGAAATGACCTGTAGAATCATGTTCACTGTTATGGGAAGACGTCCGTGTTCCTAGAGATTGGAATGAATTACTCTGCACTTCCCACGTCCTCAGCTTATATCCTGACCACTTGGCAGTTCTCATTGTGAATCACATCCTAGGTACACACATTACTTTGGAAGCACTTGGAGGGCATGCATTTTGTGTCCCTCAATACTTCATGCCTGGTTCCAACCATAGCAAGAACCAGATTATGGCCTGGATCTTCAAACTGAATCATCTGTCACCCATAAAGCAACCTAAAAATTTTTTCTTAACCAGGGGGACCAAAAATAGTATTTAATTTAAAACAATATTATTTTCACACCCTTTATGTTACTTCATACCAGAAAGTGTAGGTGGATAGTCTTTGATATGGCTATGCTTGGATAGTTCTTCTGGAATCTGGAATTTCTTTCCCTCCTTCCCTCCCTCCCTCCCTTCCTCCCTCCCTCCTTTCTTCCTCCCTCCCTCCCTCCCTCCCTCCCACCCTTCCTTCCTTCCTTCCTTCCCTCCCTCCCTCCTTTCTTTCTCTCTCTCTCTTTCTTTAAGATTTTATTTTTTTTATTTGACAGAAAGAGATACAGTGAGAGAGAGAACACAAGCAGGGGGAGTGGAAGAGGGAAAAGCAGGCTCCTCACGGAGCAGGGAGCCCAATGCAGGGCTCAATCCCAGGACTCTGGGATCATGATTTATTTCCCATCTCTCATGAAAACATTTATTTATTTACTTTTTTAAAAAAAAATAGATATTTATTTATTTGTCAGAGAGAGATTGAGAGTTGAAGCAGAGGGAGCAGCAGGCTGAGGAAGAGGGCGAAACAGCCTCCCCACTGAGCATGGAACCTAATGCAGGACTTGATCCCAGGACCCTGGGATCATGACCCAAGCCAAAGGCAGACGCTTAACTGACTGAGCCACCCAGGTATCCCATGTGAAAATGTTTTAACCAGTATGTCTAGAGTAGGTGTGACTTCTTATTCAGTAGGACCAATCAGCATAATGTTATCAGTATAATGGACCGGTATAGTGTCATGTAAAAGGGAAAGATGATCAAGATCCCTAAATCACTAACTTATGATGTAAAGCTTGCCTTGCTGGCGATGTCACTCAAAAGCAAACTGTGTCTGGGGGGTCTTTATTGACAAGTCTAGAGGAGAAAACATTTGCCAGATCAAGAGTGTGTAAGTACCAGGTGATGTGCTAATTTGCTCAAGCAATGCAATTATATCCGATACAATTGGAGTCATCCCCTGAGTAAGCTTATAGTAATCCATGTCATTCTCCAAGTTCCCTCTGTCTTCTGCACGGGCCAGATATGTTGAATGGGGCTATGGTGGGAATCACCACCCCTTCATCTTTCAAGTCCTTGATGGTGGCACTAATCTCAGCAAGCCCTCTAGGAATCCAGCATTGCTTTTGTTTTTACTATTTTCCTGGGTGGACACAGTTCTAGTAACTTCCTCTTGGTCTGTTCCACATAATAGCCCTCAGTCCTCAGGTCAGGGAACCAATGTGGGGATTTTGCCTGGTACTGAGTATGTCAGTTCCAATCATGCATCAGAACCGGGGAAGTAATCACAGAATGGTTCAGACACCCAGGGCCCACTAGGAGAGGCACCTGAGCTAAAATTCCATTGATCACCTGCACTCCTTAAACCCCTGCTCTGAGTGGTGAACCCAGTGACATTTTAGGTCTCCTGGAATCAGTGTCAGTTCAGAGCCAGGGTCCAGTAGTCCCCAAAAGGTCTGATTATTTTCTTTTCCCCAGTGCATAGTTATAGATAGAAGGCCATAGGATCCTTTGGGGAAAGTTGAGAGAAAGATAAATGGTATAATTTTTGGCAGTGTATCACGATCCTTCCTCAAAGGGACCCAACCTCCCTCTTGTTCAAGGTGTTTTGGGTCTGTAAAGTGGCTCGAGTCCGAGAATTGATTGAGGAGCCATGACTTTCTGTTTTTAAGATTCAAGTTATACTCTTCTTCACTTAACCTAGAACTTGTCTGCTTACACAGATCAAGTAAGAATTTAGCAGACTTCCCATTTATTTCACTTCCGGGAATACCAGGATCAACTAGTCAATGCTGTAGCTCTCCGTGAGTCAAACTGTAACTCACACAGTCATATGTCACTGGCTGCTCTCCATCATAGTAACCACATCCACCTTGCCTTCGGTGACTGAGTGCCTCCGTTTGACCCGTGTCACCCCGGGATCCAGTTGTTCCCACTGAATTTAGGTTTCTTGATTTAGTGACTGACCTCACCCACTGTGGGGTCAGAACTAGGGAGAGTAATGATCGCAGAGCTCTGCAAGGTCATTGGCATTCCACTCATAGGTTTACTTCAGTCATTGTGTAAGGTTCTTGTGCACCCCGGTTCCCTGCTGTGTTGGTGAGTAGGTCTTAAGTGACAAGTCCATTCCCAATCTCTGTAAGCCTTCCGATCCCTCCATCTACAATGAAACAAGCAGGCCCAGCATCCCCAGCTCCCTCACTGTGGGTTCCCTTTTGCTCCTTGTTTCAGCCAAGGAACCAAACTGTCAGAGTCCGTTCTAACTCCTCAAGCTGCAGCATTAAATGCAGAGTCTCATCTTAGGGAGCCCAGTTTGTTCTGACCCAACTTTCCGTTCCTCCCACCACTATCCCATACCCTTAATATCTATTCCTACACGTGTTCCCAGATTGCTCCCAGTATAAGGTGGAAAGCTCAAGTGGTTCTTTTGCAGTTGAGTGCGTGTCCTCATAGGTCATACTTTGTACCTCACCTTTAAGGGCCTTCTGGGACTTGAGTCTAGTTACAGGTCTAGAAACAAAGAGGGGTTGTGAGTAGGGGGGTAGTTCTGAGGAGAATCAGTATTGTCTTGCATAACAACTGCCTCCGGGGAAGTCAATGCTGTGTCCTCAGATGACAAGGGTTGTCCCCTCAGACAGTGGAGAAGCAGTTCACCTCCAGAGTAGAGACCTATTTCAGTAATAAAGAAGACTTATTCAGAATTTAGGGGCTTAATGTCTCCAGCCTTATCAGAGTTCTCCTACATATCCTCATTTCAACTTTCAGGATTCCAGTCTTCCCAACCAGTGTCCTCACTTTAACAGTAAACACACTATGAACACACAGAAACTTTCAGGTCATTTATTCAGTGCTGGAGCTGAGAATTTGAATCCCTGAGCTGATCTCATTCTTTCCCCACTTTGTTCAGTGACATTAGGAACAACCGATCAATCTTATTATATTTGTTAGTTTGACAGAAGTGTTTAACAGTATCGTATACACAGTCACTCGGATTGTTGCTTCTTTTAAGTGGGTTATTAGGAGTGCCCACTGGTGATATTGTGTGTGTCTCTATTGCAAGATCATGCCTTTGACCGTCAGCTCTCTTTACTATCATAAATAGAGTCATTAGCGTCTTTAAATCTGATCAGATTGGAAAGCCTATTCCAGAAACCACACTTCAGGAACTTATCCTCAAAACTGTTCCTCTAGAACCACTCTTAATTCCAAAACCTGTCTTAGTCCCATTCTCCAGAGAAACAGAACCAATAGAATGGTTATTTCTGTCTCTGTCTCTAACTCTATAAGGGACTTATTGTAAGGAATTGGCCTCACATGATTCAAGAGTTGACAAATCCCAAGATCTACGGGTAATCAGCAAACTGGAGACCCAGAAAGCCATTGTTGCAGTTCCAGTCTGAAGCCTGACTTGAGACCTAGAAAAGCCAATTCAGTTTTAATTCAAAGGCAGGAAAAATTCTTCCTTACTTGTGGGAGGGTCAAGTTTTTTCTTTTTAGACCTTCAACTGATTGGATGAGGCCCATCCACACTGGGGAGGGTCACTGGGGGAGAGCAATCTGTTCTACTCAATCTACCAATTCAAGTGTTAATGCCATCTAGAAACACCCTCACAAACACAACCAGAATAATGTCTGACTGAATACCTGAGCATCCTCTTGGCCAATCAAGTTGATACATGAAATTAACCGTCACAGTCCCCAACTTTTGTCTAGTACCTGATACATCATGATGCCAATAAATCTTTATTCAGTTGAACTGAGCAAACAGGACATTGTGTATATAAAATATTGAACCATTTTGAAATTAGGTTGTAACCGATAAAATATCTCACAACATATATGTTTTGAAATGATTGGCACACATCCATAGATGCATCCAGACTTAGCTTGTCATGATGTGCTAGGTACAAGAGCCCACGTGGGTGCTAGTTTCTCTTCTGAAGACTCAGGACCTTTCACCTCTAGTTGATGAGTCAGAGAAAAAGTTGAAATGTAGACTGGGGAGTTGGGGAAGGCCCCTTAAGAAAGCAACATTTCCATCCAGTCCTGAAGGATGACTATCAGGTCATTGTTTTTCTATAATTGTGAAAAATCAAAAAAGAGCCGGGGGACCCGTCACCCCCAAACTACACATCACACAACAGATTCCCTTGCACCAGCTCCCAGTGGAGGCATAGCAGCTGGGGGCCCTGCACATATGCTCACAGAGGTCAGCTGCTGGGTCTTCTCCGAGCGTATGCATGGAGAAAACCAGTGGCGTTTCACGTTTTCCTTCATACCGTGAAGTGTTAGGTAAAACTTCTTTCATGAGGATGAACCGCGCTTCCCAACATAAGAACTAAGTCAAAGCTGCATGTGGACTCTATCCAAGTCATGGATGGAGCATTTTGGCAACATAAGCAACCAAAGCTTTACTTGGTACATACCCTTTGCCTTTAGATGACTTTACTTTTAGAATTTTGTTGTGATAAAAGTGGTTGTACAAAAAGATACGGATTGCTACTTGATGATTTGCTACAAGTAAGCATGTGAGGTGATGGATGTGTTAATTAGCTTGATTGGGGGAACTATTTCACAGTGTGTATGTATATCAAATCATCACATTGTATACCTTAAGTAGATACTCTTATTGGTCAATTATACCTCAGTAAAGCTGGGGGAAAAGATATGCTAATACTCATTAAAGAATTGTTGCATTAGAGAGAAATTGGAAATAATGTAAATATCAACTCTAAGGGACAGTTAGATCAGTTAAGGTCAATTTATGTAAGGGAATCCTCCTCAGGTCTTAAAAACGATGTGCAGAGAACAAGGTAATGACAATCCACTTGGGAAATAAGTAGATATAAGCAAAAAGTGGACTGATAGAGCAGTGGGTAAATGATAAGTCCCCAGCAAATAGTAGGGACACTAAGTGCAGTTTTCAGGAACACAGGAGTTTCTTCATGATACCTTAGCTATTAAATACTTCAAAGCCGATGGCAAATGACAGGGGGAACCTGGCCAGTTCTAGAAAATGTACCATTATGTACAGTTATTTTCCAAAATAAATTGTTTGATCTTGGATTAGGATAGGGCTTTTATGAAAGAAACACACACAGGCGCATCCGATGTCGTTTTCAATAATAGAGGGACTCAGAAGTCAATTCAGAGCAGACACAGGTGTCTGGGCGCCTTTGTTCACGAATGATTGTCCAGGTCCAAGTTGTACCATTGAAGATCATCCTTGGCAGGCTTAGGAGACTCTCTGCAGCCACACTGTCTTTCCTCCAGCCTTCGGGTCTGATGGAGTCCTGGGGTCTGCAGCCAATCTGCACTGGGATGCTCCAAGAGAAGGAGACAGAGGCAGGAGGCAGGGGACTGAAATCCGGATGGGGGAGGCTAGTTCTGTTCTGGCAGGTTGGGGTGGGAGATGGGCAGCTGGAACGGCAAGGTGGGGCAAAACAGAGCAGGAGAAAAAGGGGATATCACAGATCATAGTTTTTAGTCTGTTAGAAAAAAATTGGCAACAGTTAGAGATTTAGCAAGCATAGACTGCCTTTTATTCTTTTGTGAAATATTTGCCACCCATTTCGTGCAAACACAGCTTGGTGGTGTAATACCGGTGTGCTTGTGTGTGTGATTTGTGGAAAAGGTGCCATATAAAGATTAGTAAGATATAGAACCGGCCTTCAGCGATCTTATCCATAATTTCAGAAGGAGGATCATATTCTGAATAGAGTAGCTCCTTCATGCAGAGAGGGAAGGATATCTAACTCAGCAGGAGCATCGTGAAAGATAAAATTTTATGTAAAGCACCAAAGTCTACATTTGCATGGCAATTAGCAGGCAATCAGTAAATGGTGCTATTATTATTATTATTGTTATTACTCTTATTAGTACAGGAAGAGACAACATACAGGATCTCTCCTTGCACTCCCTTCCTAATCACGTTGTTTTGAGCTAAGCAGCATCTTTGCACTTGGATATCAAAAGATTTGCGTACCAGATCCATTTCCTGTCTATAGACTTCCAGGGCCACTATACCATACACTGGGTGGCTTAAATCATCAGCAAGGCATTCTTCAGAGTTCTAGAGGGCAGGGTCATGCTCCCTCTGAAGGCTCTAGCAAACAATCCTTCCTTGCCTTGTAGCTTCTGGTGGTTTCTGGCAGTCCTTGGTGCTCCTTGGCTTATAAGGGCATCAACTCCCATTTTTGCCTCCCTCTTCACATGGCTGTCTTCCCTCTCTGTGTCTCCGTTGTCTCCAGTCATTGGATTTAGGCCCAGTCTAATCCAATAAGGTCTCATTTTAACTCAACTACATCCACGAAGACCTCATTTACAAATAAGGTCATATTCACAGGTACAGAGGATTAGGACTTGAACATATATTTTGGGTGGACACAGTTCAGTTCAACCCACTACACCTACCTTCTGCTGAGGACACTGCCACTTGGTCAGGCCCTGAGATTTAGAAGGATGAACTCTGGCTCAGGCTGGATAGGCAAACATGTGACCTAACTGGCCACTCTCTTGGCCACCATGATTGGTTCAGATGTGGGTATTTATGTCCAGACCAGACAATGAGAGTCAACACTGGCATTTTTTTTTTTTTATTTTAAGATTTTTGTTTATTTATTTGAGAGGGAGTGAGGGCACAGAAGGAGAGGGAGAGGGAGAAGCAGGCTCACCGCTGAGCCAGGAGTCCTATACGGGAGTCCATCCCAGAACCCTGGGACTGTGACCTGAGCCAAAGGCAGACACTTAACTGACTGAGCCGCTCAGGTGCCAAACCCTAGCATTTTTATTGAATCTCTTATGGAGGAAACTTCTCTTCTGGCTGGGCTAATTTGGACAGATCAAAGCTCAGCCCTGTCTTTGGTCACATATGGACAAAGCTTGTCTGTGAATGAAGGAAGCTTGGTAGGGATTAATTTGGGCCCCTGGATCCTATTGTAACTGAACTCAGATACTTCTAACTTTTTCAATGACATAAGCCAATAAATTCATTTTTTTCTTTTTTGCTTATGACATTTAGAATAAACTTTCTTTTACTTATAAACAAAAAGAGTCCCAGATGATACACTGTATCATCTCGTTTATATTTTTGTGTCTTTGTGACCATATGTGTTGTATGTCTATGTGGCCATAGACCAGCAAAGGTCTGTTCTCTGTTCTCAAGAAGTTCACAACCTAGCGTGGAGATGGACAAGGGCTGTGGACCATATTGGTTGACAAAATCAACAGGGAGAAGTCAAACTGCCTGGGTTCAGCACCCATCCCACTATTACCAGCTGGGTAACCGTGGGCAAGTTACTCGTCCTCTCTGTGCCTATGCTTCCTCATCTATAAAACAGGAACATAATCATCTTTATCTTATGGGATTGCTACAAGGATTAAATGAGTTACTATTTACAAAGTGCTTAAACAATGCTTGACATTTCAGAACAGCTATATAAGGGATTAGTTATGGTTACTAAGTGTTCTTCCTCGAGTCTCATAAAGGCCCAATGAAATTAATACTATTACCTTCATTTTACCAATAAAGAAACAAAAGCTAACTTCAGTCATCCAATAATTGTGTGGAATCCAGTTCATCCAGTGGGAAAGAGACAAAACTGCATCCAGAGGGCAGTGTCTTGACATTTGACCACACGGTCTCCTGTGGGTTGGAAGGAGATTACAGACATCTCAATAGCAGCCCTGAGCCCTTTTGGATACTGAACAATTCATGACAACAAAGGGCCTGATAGGTGACTGGATCCTGGGAAAGGGGTCTTTGAAGTTATAATATTTGCCCTTTTTTTTTTTTTTGCTCAGTACTTACCGGTACCCGTACCTGACTTGTAGTAAGTACCCAATGTGTGCTTTCTGAATGAATGAATGAATGAATGAATGAATGAATAAGAATTGTCTACATCCTTATTAAATGGAGAGCCTGGCCTGGAATTAGGGGATGCAAATGGCTAGGACAGCTCTCCTGAGATTCATTCTGATAAGTTTTCATCCATTTATTTGACAAAAATATACTGGACACCCACATGCGTCAGGCAACATGTTAAACTCTGAGTGTAAATGGGGGGATAAAATGAACACATCATCCACACTCACAGAATGTACAAGCTCGTAGTGAACACAGGCAACATACAAGCAAATAGCAAATGCAACCCTGATTGCGAATGAGTTGTGATCAGGGGTAGAGACCAAACCAACAGAATTCCATGATAGAAAGTGAGGGATCAGGGATGGGTTTTTAGGTCACTTGATTTTAGATGACCGCTCCAAAGAGGTAATATCTTCAGCTGAGAGTGAGAGCTAAGGAGGTCTCTTTGCCTGGGACAAAGAGAGGAGGGTTTCTAGAGTCTAGAGGAATGAGCTTAGTGTGTGCTGGCAACGAAGCAGAAGGAGAGTCAGGGGAAGAAACAGTGGATGTGGCAGGAAGGGGAGGAGAGGGCCAGATCATACAGAGTCTGAAGGAGGAGGGTCCAGCACACAGAGGGTCCTCAGTGAATGCTTCTGGAGGAATAAAATAAATATCGGATAGTCCATGCTGTGGGTTGGATTATATTGTTGATACTTGAAAAGTGAGTTGTTTCCAGTGGCTACGGCTTTTCTTAGCCATTACAATTACTTATTAGATTTGGTTTCGTCAAGAGGACATTAGAGAATGACAGTGGACGCCACAAGAAGGGAAACCCAATACATCTTCAAAACTGCAGGGTGGAGACAGATTTTCAAGCTCTTTGGCACAGTCAGCAATGCCCTCCTCAACCGCAGACTGACTCTATTTGTAAGTCTGAAATGCCTGAGCAATGGCCACTGGTACTGCGGAGAAGATGGCCTTTGGGAATCCCACAAAGTCATCAGTCATTTTCATTCTAGGTGAGAGCCAAGAGCAACAAGTTTTCCAGTCTCTGTTCTGGATCTTCTGTTTCAGATGTTCCAGAGAGAAGTTTCTGAGCTAAGGTACGCTAGCGATGCCATTGACTGAAATCAACTTCCCGGAGCAGAGTTCAGTCCGTGGGTCTGTCTGAGTCCAATCTGTTCTCCTCATGTCTGCAAATCATCTTGCTCAAACAAAGCACTTATCTTGTCATTTTGTGACTCCCTGGTGCCCATGCAATAAATTGCACTTTCTTTAAAATGGTATTTAAGTCTTGCAGAATTGGGCTCCAACAGCTTCTTACCGTCTCTACTTTTGCTGAGTTTCTTGACTTTCCTTGACATCAAACATGTTCGTTTCCATGGTGCCCCTTTGGCTTGGCATGACCTTTCTCAGACTTTCATGTCTGTCTCTGTGACAAATCTGTTGAGGTCAAACACAAGTGCCAACTCCTCTGTGAAGCCTTCCTTGATTTAACTCATTTGAATGAATCCCTCCTCCCTTGGAGGCTCTTTGTAGATTAGCATTTCATTTATAAGTTTGAAGATACCTGCCGTAGTATGCCCTGGGCTTTTTTTCTTCCATATCTCTACTGTTAATTCCCTAGTCCCTATCTCAGCCTGTCTATCAGACTTCACAGAGTCGCTTTACATTTATTCCTGAGATCGGGAAATCCCTGTCACCTCTTTGTATAATAACAGTATTGTGAATGCTTACTAAATGCCAAACACTCTTCTAGACAATTGACATGTATTAACTTACTTAATTCTCAGAAGAATAAGAGGATCATTATTAGCCTCATTTTACAGAATAGAAAACTGAGTCACAGAGACATTAAGGGCCCAAGGTCACCCAGCTCTATGCAAGATTCAAGATTCAATCCAAGTTTGTGAGGCTCCAAAGTTCATCCTCTAAAAGATTCTTCAGGGCTCCTTCTCTATTGTAAAGATCCTGGGGCTGAGGATTGGTTCTGTGTTTATTTTTGTTTTGTTCCTGGAGCTTTACACTCAGTACCTGGCATAGTGTTTAGTACAGTGTAAGACCTGAATGTGTACTTGTAAATGAAGGAAGCACATGTTCGTGTATCTTGAAGTCACCTGAAATTAGACCACGCCTTCTATATCTTTGTTTATTTTTATCCTCTGGCCACATCTCAGCTGTATTTTGCACGTGTATGTTTGCTGAATGCTTATGGAATGAAGGGGCAGAAAGAAAAAGACAGGAGTCATAGAAATGGGTGGGGACTGAAGACCAGGAGGGAGACAGGAGAGTGGTAAGAAAACTAGCTTTCTGAAGCAAACAGAGCTTGTAGAGGAGTTGGAGATGGTGCATAGATTCCCCTCTAGGGAACTGCATAGATTCCCTAGAGGGATCAGGCAGGTAAATGGTGGTTAGGGATATTGGCCGGAGAGGGCCATCTTGTGGTGGGGACCTAAGCACTAGGGGTCAGGCCCCCCAGATGCACCGCCATACAGGCGGGGATGGGGCCAAGGGTTGCCAGGCCTTATGATTTTTCAAGACAAGCTGAAAATCTGGATTTTCGATGAACTTCTTTATTTTTGTACACTGTTGGCAAGTATTTCAAATTAAAGGAAAAGTAAACACTCTGTGCGTTAGACCTAGTGTGAATGTAGCGAGATGAGGTCCCAAGCTTAAAGGTCAGGCCAACTTTTCGGTCCCCTTGAATGTCTGTGTGACGACTTTTGGCGCTTATTCAATACTCAGCATGCAAAATTATATGTGAACTCACGGCTCAGTCTTTGGGGGTGATACAAGTGTCACACTGGGGGTTAGTCTTGTTCAATCTTCTATGGTCGACAAACATTGCTTATTGAATTTCCCTACGGTTTCCTGAAGGAGTTGATTTGCAGCCTTAAAACGAGCATGTCATTTCTCTTACTTATCATGCTCAGCCCTGGGCTAGAGTGAAATAAGTCATAGCTAGTCCTTCCAGAAACAGGGAAGTGGCAAAACCAGCCAGGTGACCTAACTGTGCAAAGCGTTAAAGACTTAACTGGGCAATTTGGGGAGTCTGTTCTAGAAGATTTGGGACAGTAAGAAAAGTAGGAGTATCTTGGCAAGGCTTCAGGGAGAGTGGATGCAAATGGGGAAAGGGGACAACGGATGCTTGACATTGAGCAGGACAAAGAACAAAATGTAGGTAATGGGAGACACTTCATCCTTTTGTTTTTTCTTCCATTTAATTAGGTGTATATGGTTTGAGCACCTACTCTGGGCCCAGTACCACGCCGGCCACTTGGGTCAAAGAACAGAGATGCCCTAATGCTGAAGACGGACCTGGGCTTCCAGCAGCAAAATGCCTAAGAATCTTCTCCCAATCACTTACTAGTTGTATGACCTTGAAGAAGTTTCATAGCGTCTGGAAGCCCCAGTCTCCGTATCTGTAAAATGGAGAGTGTGGTCGCATCGATCTCATAGGTTTATTGCAAGATCAATAAAGAATATTTGTGTAAACCATTCAGCACGGCGCCTTCCACATAAGTAAGGACTTAATAAATGATAGCAATTAGCACGTTTATATGTAAATTCTCCAGTGGAAGAATATAGAAGACACAGTGTTGACCCAAACTGGGACATCATTTTCTGTCTCTTGGTTTTATTTACAGCAGTCCCCCCCCCACCCCTCTTCTCTATGGTTTTGCTTTCTGCAGCTTCAATGACCAGCGGTCAGCTGGGAGCTGGGAGCAGATGCTCCTCCTGACAAAATGGTCAGAACGTCAAAGACGGACCAGCACATATGCTTACATCATTCACCTCCTTTCCCCTCATCAAGCAGGCGCTTTACTGTCTCATATCATTGTAAGAGGGGTGAGTACAGTACAGTAAGATTCTGAGAGAGGGAGACCATAGTCACATGACTTCTATTACAGCGTTATAATTGTTCTATTTTATTATTGTTGTTGTTCATCTTTTATTATGTCTAACTGATGAATTAAACTTTCAGAGATATGCATGGATAGGAAAAAGCAGTATATATACGTCGGGTGCTAACGGTGGTTTCAGGCATCTCCTGGGGGTCTTGGAACATACCCCTTCGGAACTACTGTATTTCCTTCGTAGCACATACTACAGTTTGCAATCATGTTCCCGCAGTCTTTTTAGTTCTCCTACACTGTCTCCCCTCTTACCCTCAGTGGACTACAAGGGGCAGGAAGGCAGGAAGCATGTCTGCTATCCACCTTGACCTCCTAATGTTCTCTATTGCCTAAGCATATATTAGGTACCTAATAAGAATAATATTTTTTGAGAATTTATACATGTGAGTTCTAATACATCGTAGTGCATTATCTCACCTAATCCTTTGCAATGATCTTATGGATTGTCACTTTCTCTGTCTCCAGTTTAAAAATGGGGTGACAGGATCACAGAGAGATGAAGTCACTTGCTCAAGTTCACAGGGCAGAGAAGTGGTGAAACCAGGGTTGGAAAGTGCTCTGGCCAGTGCTGTGGTCCATGCCCCCTCCTGCTGTGGATTGAATATCTACGGAATAAATGAATTAATGAAGGCATAATGAAAAGATTCAGAGGAGAGGAGACAATTTAGTTGGACAGAAAGTTTGCAGGAAAACAAAGGATGGAAGTACAAATGTGTGCATGCACGAAATAAGATTGTAACTTTAGGAAGACCAAGTGTAACAAACAAATAAATGGGGTGTGTGTATGTGCGTGTGTGATGGAGACAGAGAGACAGAGAGGGCATGGATAAGTACAGGTCTTAAGGAGCTCTGTGTCCTGCTAAGGTGCATGGACGTTTTCATACCAGGGACAGGGAAACACTGAAGGGAAAATGTGGGGCAAAATCAGCTTTTCTTTTCTGCAGTCAACATTGTGATTATAAGGACAAAGCACAAGAACTGCGGATCTGAGCAGGGAGAACCAGTTTGGAGACTCTTGAGATGAAAAACTATGTGGCCCAAACATGATAAACTTTCAGACATTTCTGAATTTGCGGTCTTTAGATATTAACAGGAAGCAGTATTTCCAATTATAACTTGGAACGGCCTGCAAGAATTAACAAGAGTAAAATTTAACCTTGTTAGAAAGGAGTTCCTTAAATGGATCTTTGAGCTTTTCCCTTTTTTGATCAATATTGGGCTGTACGTGCCTACTAGGTGTGCCTTTGCTTCTTCCTCCGAAAACAGCCACATAAACACAAACTCCAGCAGGCACTAAACTCTTGGAACGTCTTTGGTTGGGAATCTAAACACAAGGAGCCGTTAGATTTTGCAGTGGCCATGATTCCAAAACATAAATCAAGCCAAATTTGTTTGAAATCCTGTCTTTAGAAGGTTGTGTGTTTTGACAAACCTCGCAGCAAATTTAGTCCAGCTTTTGGGTTTGTAATGAAACCTGAAACCGAGCATGCTGGCCTGCCCTGGGGTCTTCTCAAAAAAGTTCCAAGCAGCCTTAGTGTAAGGCCTCCCCTAATCTCATCCTGGCAAGGGACATTACTGTGTTGGGTTGAACTGGAAGTTTGGGGTGGACTCTGCGAACATTTCAGACCATCACGGAAAGGGACTGAGCAAGACAGCAATTTGGGGGTATTTCTACCCCCAGATTATTAAGAGTTATTCTTAAGAGTGTAATTTACAGAATTAGTGATACCTTATCCCCTGTTGGCTAGTGACTTGGAGATACCCCAAGCCATGATTGGGGCAGAAAGTTAATTAATCTGCTTATTAAAAAGAAGAAATGTCTCATTTGCATGCATTTACATTCAGGTCTTGCATACATCACCCTTTTTGGTGGTCTCTGCTTTCTTTTCTTAATACCACAGACCTCGCTAGGTATTAGCTCAATACATTTACATTTTCTGTGTCTGGGCTTTGTTTAAGGGTATGTGTCTGGTTATCCTTGGTTCCAGTGGAATTTGATTGTTGTATAGATCATTTAATTCTCGGTAGAGATCCTTACCACTCCGGGAACTGTGCATTTTCCTCCAGTTACCATACACCTCAGTTGTGAAAAGATTTATGTTCTTGACCAATCTTGGAAAATAAAGACCTTCCCTCCATCAGAGTTGGACATGTTATTTGGGGATGAGCCATTCAATTATCTGCAATTTCCTACTCAACCGAATTTTCCATGGTCATTTTTGTGGGGGTTTTCTCCTTCTCGCTTTTCCTATCTTACTTGGAGGGCGGCTTTGGGAGTAGTTTTTTGTTTGTTTGTTTGTTTTCAAGAAGGAAAAAGGGAAAAAACCCAACCCATTGCTCCATGGATGTTTCCTAGGCATTCCACATTCCGAATGATTGTTTTTACCTGAAAATCCTTCTGTAACCTGAACCCAGGCCCCCCTTAAACCTGCTTGAGCGAAGCCTTGGGAGGAGAGGGGGGGCTGGGAGGAGGATTGATTGTGGGGGACAGGGGGCGCGGAGGGGGTGAAATGCAAAGGCTGTAACAAGCCCTCGGAGCACCAGCAGATAAAACCAGAACTATATAGGGAGATGAGCGCAGAGGGAAAGCTTGGCACGCGAGGGAATCACCAGCCTTAACGCGGGGACCCGGTGCGGGGTTTCTGTATTTGGTAGTAATCGCATTTCTGATACACTAGAACAGTGTGGCCGTCGGGGCAAGCGGCTCAGGCAGCGGTTAAACCACCTATATGCTAACAAGCTTCGCAGTCAGGT
The DNA here is from genome assembly GCA_028646535.1 of Procyon lotor. Classification (NCBI taxonomy): domain Eukaryota; kingdom Metazoa; phylum Chordata; class Mammalia; order Carnivora; family Procyonidae; genus Procyon; species Procyon lotor. Next base: position 8,760,017 of record CM053604.1, on the reverse strand, counting down.
TGTGAAGGGTCCTGGCTGGAGGAAAAAAATGAAAACCAAACCTTAGACTTCTGTCCGACTGTGAGGA
>CM053604.1:8748015-8759850 GCA_028646535.1 Procyon lotor | reverse complement strand
TGTGTGTGTGTGTGTGTGTGTGTGTGAGCGTGTGCGTGCGTCTACTTTGTACTGTGAGGAACACAGCCCATGTGCTCTGCATGGACGTTACTGATACTCTGTTTAGCTTGATTTTCGACAAGCAGGCAAGATGTCCAGCACACCACATGACCCCTTCTATTCTTCTCCTTTCGGCCCATTTTATAGGAGACATACACCATACATGGTGCAGCCAGAGTACCGAATCTATGAGATGAACAAGAGACTGCAGTCTCGCACAGAGGTAAGTACTTCAACCTTGGGTGTGCGTTTGCGTCTTTTTTTTTTTTTTTTTTTAACTATGCATGGGCTTTTCCTGGGTTGCTGGCTGAATTCTGTGGGAAGTGTCCCACTAGATACTACCACGTACGTGGAAATGAGCGCCAGGATGAATCCACTAGTTTGAACGCTGGGTTTCCAGGCACAGCAACTCTTGGAGCTGGGGACAGTTTCTGCCGGAATCTTGAAATAGACAACCCAGCACTTGATTCGCCTGCCGGGTCTCCAGATAGGCTGTTCTTCCCGAACTCTGGGGCTTGCAGGCTCTGAGTCAGTCCCGTTGGTGTTTCGTGAGATATAATTCCCAGGGATTCGGGGAACCGTTTGAATCTGGCAAAATAAATTTTTAACAAATCCGCGGGGAAGTCTGCTTTGACCTGCATTTGCTTTTCAAAGTCATCAAAATCGGGGTGGAGGGGGGAGAAGGGTAGCCCCCCTACACTTTTCAGAACTAGCCCTGGAGGGACACATTGTTTGTATATTTCCGTGTTAAATTCAGAAACCAGTTGCTTGGGGCAAGGGGGTTCTCGACTTTCTCTTGTCGCCGATGGGAGTGTCTCCCAAGGAGCTCTACCTTCCACCGGGAGCTGGCTCTGCATTCAAGTGAGCTCGAGTTTTGCATATTTGCAGTCTTGTGCTTGAAAGAGGGAGCGAGCCTCTGCCTCCTCGGCCAGCAACTCTGGGAGCAGAGGACAGGACTTTCAGAACTTTGGAAATGCAAAACTCCAGACTGCCTCCTGCAATTTAAATATTTAATGCCAGTTGACTTTTTCTCTGTGCTAGCTAGGCTGGCGGGTCCTGCTGCCGGGCTGTCCATTTGCCTGTAAGTTGGGCTTTGTGTTGAAGTGTTCTGAGAAGGAGTTTGTTATAGGTGCACCAAAGTCACTTTGGGAAGTAGAAATCACTGGGACTCCCGTCTTCTTTGCCTGAGTGCAAATACCCAGAGGGCGGATGGCAAAGAGCTTTAAGGGAATAGTTTTGGTGGAATTCGAGATTGCTGATTGACTCTCAGCCCTGGAAGGGGACTGAATTAATGTTGTATGATAAAATAAAACACACTTGCTTAAATTGTCAACAGAGCCATGGAGAATTCATGACGCTTAATGTATTTAATACAGCTCACAGGATGTGACCTGCTTTCTGATTGGCTAACTGCTGGACAAGGGCTGATTTTTTTTTTTTTTTAAACTAGGTTGTCTTTAGCACTGCTATTTTCTTTATATGTCGATACATCATAGAAGTTAAATATAACTGATGATTCTGTTGCTTCCCCAGAGGTCAGTAGCTTTTACAGAAGTGTAAACCCTGTTTTGCTTAGGGTGGTGACCTGTTGGTAGTAAATGATATTCCTGTGTGTGTGTTGTTGTGTTACAGTTTGTATATTTCATTCAGTTTTTTGGAACTATCTGGGGGACTCTTCAGTTCTTGCAGAAACTGTTGGTTGTCATAGCCTGCTTATCAGAATTCGGGGGACAGAAGATGTCTTGTAGTTCAGACACACTTACTGCAATACAAATTCGAGGTGAAAAAGGTCTTAAAAATATACTTGGTTGAAAACAAGAGAACAAGGGCCATTAGGGCTCAGTTTTGAACAGCAACAGGATTTAAAAATAACCCGCGTCCAGCTTACATTTTAGAAAGTTTCTGAGAAGTTGCAGAATGAGGTTTTTCCGCCATCCTCCTTGGTTAGGAGAACAGGCAGATTTCCCTCATATCTGTGTTCCCCTAGGCTCCTAAATTGTCACTTGACCAGTTCACAGTGAGATGATGCGGGCATTTCCTTGTCCTGGCCCTCAGGAAAATCTGCAGATGCAGAAAGGTCTTCCATTTGTTTCCCATTTGAGAGAAAACCTCTGAAAAGTCCTCTGTTCCTAGTATGTTTCCTAAAAAAAAGTCACATTATCTTTTGTGAGAGCTGAACTGAGGACCTCCTACCTTTTGGATTATGGGGTATTACTTTTCAAGATTTTTCTCTGAGTAGGGAAAAAAAAAAAAAAGAAAGAAAAGAAAAAAAACCTGAACAGCTTCCTAGCTCAAGAAACTAGAGAGAAAATCTTGCTCTGACAAATCTTAAAGATTTTTTAAAACCTCTCTGGCCATGAAAGAAAGCGCTGTGAAGTGTTTTCTGGTATGTTCTAGAGCCAACCCCGAACATCCCCCCCCATTAGCTCTTTTTTTACAATTATCCAAATAATTGCCCTAACACTTCTTTTCCCTTTGCCAAGCAGTAAATGATGTCATGAACCCAAAGGCCATAAATTTGTTTTCATTTCATGTGAAAAAGAGGAGAGAATAAAATAATCTCTCTTACGATATTTAAATATTAATATTAAATATTAAATTTTGATCATAGTTTGTACTTGGAAAAGAAAATATTTAGACAAAAAAACTTTTCATGAGGAAGTTTCGTTGTGCCTTCCACGATGATTATTGATGATAAAGTTGTTCTGAGTTTTAGAGACGGTTGAAACAAAATATAATAATAGCCAGCAAAGAGTTACGAGGTTATTCACACATAATATCAAATAGATTGTTGAGTGACTTTTGCAACTTAACCAAGTTGTTCAATCATTTTGGCAAGAGGGACTCACTTCTTTCTCCTCTGTCTTCTGGTTCCTGATCCTATATTATATGTTATTATTTCATTGATTCCTAATAACACACACACACACACACACACACACACACACACACACACACACAATTTGTATAATACTGTGAAGTCCCCATTCCTATTTGAACATAGACTTGGCTGGAAAGACCATTGTAGCAGATCAGTGTTGATGAATAAAGTGTAGTCAAGTTCATAGAAATTTCCTAGAAACCTCCTTATTTACGGAAAGGAAAGAAAGTGGTAAAGAACCATGGGGCTTACCTATTCCCCAATAGGTGACCCCAGGGGATTCTCTCCTGCAATTGGTGCATTTCTTCCAATTAAATCAAAGTCCTTCAGAAGCTGGGTAGTGAGAGTTTAAAGAGCATTGGATTTGGAGTTAATCTTGTCCCTTTCTTGTTTCTGTCACTTCCTAAAACTGTTCGGCATAGATCATGGTTCCTTATCTGAAAATTACCTCACGATACCCCTAAAATTCTTAAAAATTTCAGACCCTGCAAAAGTCCTGCGTTTGATTTTCTTTCGTACAAGAAAGTACAGTGAACCAGCATGAGGAGCACAGACATTATTTCTGTGCTTATGGTATTCAGTTTGAACTCACAAATGGTACTGAAACAATGAAGTCACAGTGGAGAAAAAGCTGAAGGCAGAGACCTTGCCAGTCTTGTTTAAAGTAGTGCTTGGAGCGCGAAGTTCCTGGGACAGAGTAGGTAGGTACTCAGTAAACAATTGTTAACTTGCCAATCAGAGAACAAGTAGATGGAAGAGGAGAGAGTTCGAGAACTGTGTTGCTCGGAATTAACACAATCTCAGTGCCCCTAGGGGCTTGGTGTGTCTGCCTTGGGCATTGGCCTCCCTTTCCCCTAAATGTGCTCATCCCTACCTTCTCCACCTTTATTTTACCTGTGAGGTGACCTATGTCCCTAATCTTTGGCAAAGGAGAGCAAGTAGTCTCAGAGAGCATAGGACCCTTTTAAAGGAACATGAATGTATTACGAAGTGAACAGAAACGACAACAAAAAATATGTTTTAAATGCTGTTGGCTGTTCTGGGAAATAAAATTTATTTGCAACATTAGAATCTCAGCGGACTTTCATAAAGAAACGTGTGGGTGTTCCTCCCCCTTTAAATGAAATTAAAAGAAACTCTTTGAGCTTTGCGTCACTGTTGGTCACTGTAATTCCCAGGCAGGAGGAAGGGGGTGACATTTTCCATTGTGTATGCTTCCATGATTTACCCGACGTCTTCCAAAATACTTGTATTTGAGCGGTCTTGCTGTTGCAAATGTTTTTGGGAAGAACACAACTGCACAATTAGGGAGTTTAGTATTGCACGCAGACTGCAGTCAGATAGGCTGTGAAAACGTGGTCTGTAGATATCAGAATCTGCTTTGTAAAAAGCTTTAGTAATTAGTTCACAGTAAACACTATTTTTTTAATTTCCTGAGGTCTGTAAAGTGAAAATATAGGTAAAATATGGGACACATCATAATGACCCTCATTTTTAGTGAGAGGACTTCACTAATGTTGCGTAACTATAGAATTTAAGAAAGTTTATCAAGTTAGAAAAATCTTCCTTCTCGTAGCTAACTTTTCTGTACCTTTCTTTCCCTCAAATGACCCAACATGTCTCCATTGCAACAAAGCTGTTTTTAAGTACATATATATTTTTCCTGTTGGCAATACTCTAATTTTAATAAAACACCACAAACTCCAGGAAAGTGTGGGTTCCATTATGTATTTCTTCTGTTTCGAGGTTTTTTTTTTTTTTTTCTTTTATCAACATTACACATCCCACTCCAAAAGAGAAAACTGTGATTACAATTGGAAGCCACACACACGAGGTTTTTATTAGAATTACAGTTTTGGGTTTTACAGGATTTAATATGAATGCGAAAAATGTTTGAAGACCTTGAAATTTAAATCTGCTGCCTGCACCCCTCCTTGCTCAACTCTTCAGCTCCCCAGGGAGGGTGTGGGAGGGGGTAGGGGGCTCTCATTCTTCTCTTTCAGTTACATTTTTATATACTTCAGTCACAGGGTTTCACGTTGTAACATCATGTTTATTCATGGGGTAGCTTAGTATCCTTGATGTTCAGACAGAGTCTAGTTGAAATGAGATTAGGTATTTTGGAGAGGTGGAAAAACATGAGAAATGTTTTGTGATAACTTGGATTTTTTTTTTCCTAGAAATTTAGAAAGAAAAATGCTGCTGTTACTCTGCGTCATATGAATGATTTTCAGTGTTAAACAGAGAACTTTCCAAGTTTTTCCGAAGGGGATTGTGAGGAGTGGGGGGAGGGGGCGTTGGTAGTGGTAAGGAAAGCTGTTTTGAAAATGTTAAATGAAACCAAAAGTGCAGTTTTAAAAATGAGAACTTCCAAACTCTCTTATTTTTCAAAATCTCTACATGACCTCAGAAAACAAATTGCAGGACTCTTGTACCGATTTTATTTTCCTGACGTCTTTTTTCCCCCATGTTCTTACTATGGGAACTGTTTTTAATTAAAAATTGCTGCAAACTAACTATTAGTAGGAGGCCAAGAAGAAAAAAAAAAATCTCTCAACTCACAGTCAACACTGATTCTTATCAGTCTAAAATCAATGCACATTTATATTTCTTCCTTTTTGGTGTGCAAATTATGATATAGGATTTAAAACCTGTATGCATTTTTTATGCATTTAGCTTTTTGTTTGGGTTTCAGAAAGAAATTAATTTAAATTGTATGGAGAACAGGGCTATAAATCTCCTTTTATTACATTTGTCCACAGTAACTCATTTTTCATGAGGAACACAGAGCACCTCCTTTCTGAACAAGCAAACAAAACATAAAACAAACAACTCTAAATATCCAACTTTATCCATTGTCAAGAGCAAGATTCATAAACTTATTTGGGTTTGGTTGGTGGGTCTCAAAATACAATTGATCTTAGAAAACAATCTCTTTTTTAAAGTGTCAGAAAGCAGCTTTAATGAATGTTCAACTGACGTAGATATTTCATATACCTTTGTCATTATCTGACAAAGATACTGTTCTTTCTCTTTTTCCCTTTCTTCCTCTTTCTCTTTCTTCCTTTCTTTCTTCCTTCCTTTCTTTCTTTCTTTCTTTCTTTCTTTCTTTCTTTCTTTCTTTCTTTCTTTCTTTCTTTCTTTCTTTCTTTTTTCTTTCCTTCTTTCTTTCTTTCTTTCTTTCTTTCTTTCTTTCTTTCTTTCTTTCTTTCTTTCTTTCTTTCTTTCTTTCTTTCTTTCTTTCTTTCTTTCTCTTTCCTTTTTCTTTCTTTCCTTCCTTCTTTCTCTTTCTTTTCTTTCTTTGTTTCTTTCTTTCTTTCTTTCTTCCTTCTTTGCTCCCTCCCTTCTTCCTTCCTCCCTCCCTCTCTTCCTTCCTTCCTTCCTTCCTTCCTCTCATCAGTTCAAGTTTAGCTTTTTTAAAAAACTTAAATTGTAGGAGTATGCATCTGGACATAGGGAACTATTAATACTTGAAACAAAATTTAGTTATTACTTCAAGAATTGCCATACTTCAGGCAATGACAATACCAGAGTCTGGAAATGCAGAGATGATTAAAACGTTTTCTGTCCTCTAGAAGCTTACGATTTGGTAGTGAGGGAATATATACAAACCGAGTCTTACACTGAGGGGCCGTGCTAGATTAATACGTGATGGATTATGGGTGTGTCCACGTACTGAAGGGGATATGCCCTTCGGAAAGGTGGTCAGGGCAGTAATAGCTAACCTCTACTGGGTGCTCACTATGTGTTGAATGTGGTGCTGAGTGCTTGCTGTAGGTCAGCTCATGTAATCCTCACAATCACTTCAAGAGGTAGGTACCACTAACTGTGTTTTTCCTGGGGAAACAAAGGGTGAAATAAATTGTCCAAGGTCACACAGATGCTACTTGAATTTTGGAGGTTGTGATGTTAACCTCTCTACTGTAGCACATCTCTTGAGATAAGAAATACTAGCTAGGATTCTAGCTTCACCTAGAAATTTATTTGGCGAATAAATTCATTTTTTCTCTCTAGGACAGGTTGACTTTGGCAGTAGCTGGAAAGGTGACCTCATCTACCTAACTTGATTTGAGTATTTGTCTCTCAGATTCCTGATTGATTTCAAAAGAGAGGTACAATTCCAGAGGATGCCTCCAGAGATGGACAATATACCCTGGTTATTGAGAGAAAAGAACCTCAATGACACTTCTTCTTGAAGAACGAGTGTCTTCAGTATTCATTGACGTGGTCTTCGTGAAGAGTCCCTGGAATGGTTGTGGAATTACTATGCATAATCATCTAAAAGTCGAAATTTTTTACTTAAAAATATTTAGATGTCCATCCAGTGCTCGACTCTTCTCAGGCATGCTCTGTGGAAGATGGTGTTTTGATTGTTTTAAACAATGAGATATTAGGAGATTAAATTAGGACTAGAATTTGGCATGGTGTTGGCTTCCTTTGCAGGTACTCAGTGCGAATCTCAGGGGAAATGAAAACATGCAGGGACTTCCTGCTCACCTAGTATGATCCTCATCTAAGAGGCAATTTCCACACCTCGAGTCTCTCCCTTTCTTTGTTGAGGGTCGGTGTTCCCTCCCTACTCTTGCAGCCTATATCAGCTCCCACTGAGGCCCTTGTCTTCACTGTAAATGCCTGCCCATTATCAGACACGAGATGGGTTTCCTTATTTGATCTACCCCAAGTCTGGGACACATGCATTCTAGTTGTCCTGTAACAGATATAAGAAAAGTGAAGTTCAGAGACATGTAGACTGCGTCCATACCTGGGCATCCCTGGGGCTGTATCTTCTCACTCCCCCATTCAGCGTTCTCCCCCAAAGCATACGTGTGGTAAACACCCCCCCACCCACTCCCCTTTGGAAGCCCTGACTTGCCCTCGCTTTACCACCACTTTTGACTCACCTAGTGTGAAGCTTTAGTCTTCCAACTAAAAACAGAAGGCCCAGTGTTAGAGATTTGACAGACCCCTCTGAAGAAGAGGGGCTATTTTGTTCTGGTGATGTCACAACCCCAGCCTCTCTTTTCAGGATTAGGAAGGCTTCCTAATTGTGCTCCCTGCACCCTCTCTCCACCTTCAAGTCTATTCCCCACGAGCAGCCAAAGTGATATTTTTGAAGCATAAATTCGATCACGTCACTCTTTAGCTTTCTCTTCCACCTAGAATAAGCTCCTTGCTCTTGCTATAAGAATAGCTCTTTTCTGACCTGCTCTTTCTAGATGTCTGGTCTTATCTCCCCCCATGTGTTTAGCAAATTCTGGTCACAAGGAGCATCTTTGGATGCTCCTTTCTAAACTTTCTAAGCTCATTCACGTCTTGAAGCCTTTGCCCTCAGAGGTAGGATGGATATACAGATTCCTCTATAATAACCCAAAAAGGTATTAGCAGGTCTAATTTGAATTAGAATTTGGCATGGTGTTGGCTTTATTTGCAGGTAACCAATTAAATATCTCCAAGAAGGTAGTGACAATGAAGGGCAGGAGTTCCAGCACTTTGTAGGTCCTCTACTGACCAGCCTAAATGTCCCGGATCACCTCGATAATGACCTCCCTTAACTCCACTCACTTTCTATCACATGTCCTGATAATTTGCCTCATAGAAATTATAGCAAGCTGATTATTTTTTGCTTCTAGCTTATTTCTGGAGCATCTGCTTGTCCCCCATAGGATATGAGCTGTGTGAAGGCAGAGACCTCATTTGTCTTGTTCGTAGTTGTTCCTCTAGTGCTCCAGAGCACATGGTTGATATGCAAAATATACCAGTTGAATAAAGGAAATACCATTGTATCAGTACCATCCACATCAACACTGGAATTTACCGTGAGTCTTACTGACAGTTACCGCTGGAAAAGAATCTGTGAGCCTAATAGCCCGGTGAGTGTTCACTGATAGAATGTTCAGCCACACCTGCAGAGCAGAGAAGGCTGGAAAGGGAATTTCTTCTGAGAAGAAAGTGTTGACCTGAGAATTTTGCCTTCTGGGTGGTGTGAATCTGTTGGGAGTCTCCCGAGTTCTGATTAAAAATATTTACACTTATCCTAGTGTTTTTTTCTCATTTGATATATCTACCACTTCTCCCTCTTTGGATCTACCTACGGGCCCACGGCCATGAATTATGAGATGAATCATGAGCATACCTTACATTTCCTGGAGCACTTTGTACTTTGGGAAAGGGCTTTCGGGGCCATTAATTAGCTTATTTGAAGTGATTCGCACAACAGAGAATATGGAAAGTTATATTAGTGTATGATCTTGTGGTTTATAATAACTTTGTGTTTGCTGACTGTAGTGTGTGTGTATGTGTGAGAGAGAGAAAGACAGAGACAGACGGAGAAAGAGAGATGCTCTCCCCAATCAGCCTGTGTTTGCGTATGTGTGCACAGCGTTTCCACGAGTGCTTTTCTCCTTTGGACTGATGTGTCTGGAATGTAACGTACAGCAAGTCCGATCTGGATCCAAACCCGGGCTTGCCTCTTGCTTGCTGTGTGATCTCAGGGAAGTTTTTTACTTTTCGGAGTGTTTGTTTTCTTAGCTTGAGTTTTAGCTTGGGAGGTGAATGGCTGGTGGATGTAAAATGCCTGGTTGGGTAAGCCCCTCTCCCCCACTTACGGGCTGTTTTGCTTTGGTCAGTTTTAGTTCCCCTCAGTTAACTAAGGTCCAGGAGCAAATAATCCTACTTCTGCCACATTGTCGGAAGGTCAGTAGTAGGCTAATGCTACACGGCGATGCCTACGCCATTCACCTCACCTCGCCCCCTCACGTAGCTATTTCTTATCTCACATCTTCCCTGGAAGATGGGCGACAATAGTCCGATTCGTTATTTTGAGTGAAGGAGACCACATTCACATAACTTTTATCATAGCATATTGACGTAGTTATTTTGTGCTTAGTAATTGTTGTTAATCTCTTACTCTGCCCGATTTATAAATTTCACTTTGTCCTAGGTGTGTACTCTAGGAGAAAACATAGGACGTATGTGGTTGGGTACTTTCCGCGATTTCAGGCGTCCAGTGGGGGTCTTGGAATGCATCTCCCACAGATGAGGGGGGAGCCCACACCTGCTGTCCTGGACTGGCCTTTTCGTCTAAAGAGGCGCACCTCTCAAAATGCAGCTCTGTACAGACTTCTCCAGGGGAGCTGTGTCAGCACTGGTTGGAAGCCTGAAACATCACCTGCGTGTTTGGACTGATAACAGCCTTGCCAATTGATCCACTGTGACACCTTGTGGCTCACTCCCTAACATGGTGAAAATGCACTCGGGCGGGTGAAAGTGGCGGTGTGCTAAAGGGCGCCAGGGGGCATCTCTCTGGCCAGAGGGAGCAGGGTGATGGGTAGGAAAGCTGCCCTCTCCTGCTTTCCTTAGAGATGCCCCTGTGCCTTACCTGGGAGTTGTGGATGTGTCCCGCTGGTCTCAAGGCGGAGCTTCCTTAATTTTTCATTATTGAATCCTTTCAATTACAGCCTACCTTCCTACACTTCGTCCCCTTGACCCAGGTCACCTGAGATTTTTATTGACAGTGCCACACTAATAATTTTTTTTATCGATCTTTCTAGTCAAGTACCTTGCATCGCTCAAACATTAAGTTGTTTGCGCATATATATATGCATATATAAATATACATATAAATAGGGGCGCCTGGGTGGCTCAGGAGGTTAAAGCTTCTGCGTTCGGCTCAGGTCATGATCTCAGGGTCCTGGGATCAAGCCCCGCATTGGGCTCTCTGCTCAGTTGGGAGCCTGCTTCCTCCCTCTCTCTGCCTGCCTCTCTTCCTACTTGTGATCTCTCTCTCTCTCTGCCAAATAAATAAATAAAAATCTTTAAAAAAAACCAAAAAAACTATCATAAATATAAATACAAATATAAATATAAATATATATATGTATATATATATTTCTTTTTTGGAGAAGCTTGTGCTTGTTAAATTTTGCTTCCTGATATGGGTCATTTCTTAGGGCTCATGAAGATTGTTTTGAGACTGAAAATTGTGTAGACAAGCAAAAGCTAAACTAATAAACAAGGCTGACCATTTGACAGTACACACGCAAACACAAAGTCCCCTTATGCCTTATAATTTTAGCCATGGTTACCCCGCAGTTGGCTAAAATTTCTTGCTTGAAATTGAAATTAAGCAGTTGGGGCATATCTTCTACCTTTGGAAGGGTTTGATGGAGAACATTTGATGGAGAGCCTACCACTCTGAAATTAGCTGACTCCTAGAATTTCAGAGCTGGAATAGACACGTAAGATCATCTAACCCACACTCCTGATTTTGGAAGTGTGGAGACCAGATACAGGTGGGACTTCTCAGCACTCTGAAGTGCTGCTAAATTGTCTCAGGTTTTGTAGATCATAACACTCATTGTCTGGTAATAACTGGGGACTGGGCAAATTAAACACTCTGATCGACCACTAATTTGTACTTCAATCCTGCAAAAATGTCTGTGTTTTGAACCCCTTTCTCCTTTTCCAGTTTTCTGATTGCTCTAAAATTGTATCAGTCTTTAGCATCATGCCATTGATGTTGGAAAACACCTCACAAACCTACCTTGTTTCAGAATATGTGGTTGTTTTCTTTGCTGATTTTATTTAAAATTAAATTATGTGTGCTTTAAAATCTCTTTAATTTTTCTGATTTTAAAAACACGGTACATTATCAATATAGAGTATTTATAAAATACAACAATATACAAAGAGGTCAATACAAATTTTCTCTAATTCTGCCATGCAAAAAATTGCTGTTAACATATTAGTAGATACATGTAATACACACAAGCATAGACATCAACCTTTTCATGCCTAGGAGCATATTGAGCTCCCTTTTGAATCTAGCTCTTAACTAAAATTATGATTGTTTCACTGTGCTCTTAAGCCTCTTAAAAATATATTTTGAGTTGTCTGAACTCTTTACACTCATGCTT
>CM053604.1:8582525-8747515 GCA_028646535.1 Procyon lotor | reverse complement strand
CATATAAATATTTTAAAAAATTATCTGGCTCCTTTGTACCATGATTTAAACTCAAAGAATTAGTATTTTTAATAATCAAGCTTTTCTCCCAGTAAGATGGGATGCTGGTGCTAAGGATTTTAGCTATGGTGACTATTATGATTACCATTAGCATTTAATACCAGGCAGAAACCTTCACCAAGGGCTCTCTGTCTCCTTTTAAGGATTTCCCCTCTCATTTGAGGACAGATCTTTTTTCCCCTTGTTTTTCTTTCTCTTGTATTATTTCTGAGTCAAGAGGCAGTTAGCATGCAACCTTGTGCAAGGTCCATAAATCAAAAGATTTTGTACAATTTATACCGGGAAGAAGGAGCTTGAATTAATGTTAAGAGTTAGTGTTGATCTAGAACCAGTAGGTTGGGATATAGCAAGTTAATTTATGATGCTCTTTGAAGGACATATATTCGATTCAAGGAGAAAAGTGAAATCTCAAAAAGTGAGCTATGTCATGAGTTGTATGCAATGTTATCTTATTTTCTCCCCTGGATCGAAGAGATCGTTGGGGTCAGGCACTATCTTATTCATGTTTGTATCCTTGGTGACAATTTACATTCTCTGTGGCCAATAGTGGTCTTTTTTTTAAAAGCACATTTCACAGAGGCAGCCATTTTGTAACCAGATTCTGAGTTATCACTGTTTTAATATGGGTAATATGCATTTTCTAGATAAGCTTCATACACATATGCTTCTACTACAATATTGTGGTGGGCAATATCATTTCCTACCACAGCACTAACATTAAATGACTAACTGCTGGAGTCATGCAGACTTATTTTTCTTAGTATCTGTACAACCTCGAGTGAGTTAATTTACCCCTCTGTGTCTGGGTTGCCCACCCGGGTACCGTAGGAATGATGATAGAAACTACGGCTTTGGATTTTTATGAGGACTGCATGAGATCATTCTTCTAAAGTGGTTAGCATAATGCCTGTCCCCTGGAAGAGTTAACTGTTATTATCATGGCTTCTCTGTTCAGTGGATATTGAACATCAACCTTATGTGGTCTTACTGGTCTAGAGATGAAGAGGGTGGCATCCCTGTGGTGAAGGAGCTTAGTGAGAACACAGTAAGGATTTGTAGGGAGGAGGGTCTTCAGGGATGAGTGGGGATTCGCCAGTCCAAGAAGGATGATGGGAAGGAGGTTTTTGGCAGAGGGAACGGCACATGCAAAGAAACTGAGCCTTGAAAGGTGACACTCTGTTTGAGGAAGGGTGAGGATTTTGGCCTGGCGGAGGCTGAGGGTCTGGAGGTGTGTTCAGTATGCCTATATACGTGTCAGGTGGGGTTGGTGAAGGTGGTAGGAGATAAGCCTGGAGAGGAAGTGGGAGACAGACGGTGAAGGCTTTGGTAATCTAAGCCAGGAGCGTTGACCTTCACCATTCAGAGGCTATCTACTGGACTTAACATGGTCAGCACAAACAGGGCCCTGATGTGATTGTTTCATTTCTCTGTGCCTTGGTTTCCTCGTTTGGAAAGTGATACAACAGTAGTCCTCCCCTCATAGGATTGTTTTGGGAGAATTTAATGAGACAAGGCCTTTAAGCCCTTAGACGAGCACAGCACCACACATGGTAAGGATTAAATCAACATTAGCTTCTACTGTATGGAACAAAGGGAACTGATAAAGGTAGATTTTTGCCTGGGTGGGGTGTGTGTGTGTGTGTGTGTGTGTGTGTGTGTGTTTGAAATAATTTGATCTGCTTTTGGGCAAGATCACCCTGGTCACTTCATGGAGGGGAATTAGCGGTCTGTCTTGGAGCATATTTGTCTGTTGAGAGAAAGGAATCAGTGAATGGGGAGATGCACAAAGGAAAAATTACACACAGTTACTGGCTGACTGAGCTATTTTTAGCCTAGTGCATCTGAAGCAAAGGATGGCATTTTTTTTTAAAGATGCAAAATTACCGTAAGCCAGGGTTATGTAACTTGCCCAGAGTCACTTTATTTGTCCACCAGTGAGGTCCATGAGGTAGTTCATGAAACTTTTAGCAGTCATTTTAAAGGGTGGGTCCCCAGGGTCTCCAGCCCTGAATTTCCTCCTGCCTTTGCCAGGACTGGGAGTCTGGAAGGGATGGGCTATGCCTTCTGTGAAAAACCTCCTTCCATGGTAGGCAGCCTGGCACAAGGACCCCAGAGTGATGTGGCGGTGAGTCAAGTGAAAAGGCAGAGTGGGGAGAGAGAGTTGAAATCCTACCCTATCCAGGACATGTAAGGTGAGTCTCAGAGACTCAGTTTCCAGAGGGGCGGACTGAGAGCGGCCACCGATATCAGGTGCATTTTGAACACTAAATGGGACCATAGCGGTAAATTGGCAAGACCGGGGTGGTGTTGGGTAGCGACTCTTTCCTTCCCTCTGATAAGGAAAAAACTGTATTAAGCTGACCGACCAACCTGGCAAAGGAACTCCAGTCCCTGTCTCAAAGCCTTTCTGGTTCTTCTTTCCTAACCCGTTTCCCGCGCGTGCCAAAATACCAAGTATACACATGTAGGAGTGTATAAATTACCCTCCCTGCTTGTGCTCGGGGCTCAGGCCTTTGGAGAAGGGTCTCCTCTGAGCCCACCAGTGAGGAATAAATCTCCAGACCTCCTTGTCATGAGGGCCGCTTGGTTTTTCTGCCAGGATCCAGTCCAGGTTCTACAACACCTACACGGCGCTTCATGTGATGTCAAGGGCCCCAGACTTGGTTCACTTTAGGGACCGGTTTCCTAAACTCTTCTCACAACCACTTTCCACCCTAAGCTTGAGCCTAGGGCCCTGGAGAAATCTTTCCTTCTTCCTGAGCCTCTCCCCTCCCCCAACAGCTCTGGTGTAGATGAGATGCGAATGGCAAGATTCTCTCTCGTCGGCCCCAGAATCTCTGACTACTGTGGACTGTTTGCTTCTGTGTTTTAATCTACCACATTAAAAATAAGATCGAGGTAAATGATGTGTTATTGACTCTGGGTCAAGCCTCCTGTTCCTTTTCTCCCACTCTCCTTGGTGAGGGGAACTTGCTGAGTCACAGACCCTTGCTTTTTCCACGAGAACTGGCTGAAGCCTGAGAACCACACTTCTCCAAATGCTCTGTGCGCCATTGTCTTCAAACCTGCACATGAAAGAACGTCCAGGATTGTTTTTTCCGGTCACTGTAAAAGAACCTCAAAATGCAAACGCAGGATGTACTAAAATTACAGAGATCAGTGGGTGCCCTGTACTGTCAGGTTTTTTTGCTTTTTTTTTTTTTTTTTTAGAGAGGTTAAAATTCATCTGAACCAAGACTAGAAAATAAGCTTAAGGTGTTAGGTTATTCTGAAAAGATTGTTAATGCCTGTTGGCTAAGTGCATTAAACTGCTTTGAAACGACCACTTGTGTGTACTATTTTAAAACCTGCTTGCTGGGACAGTGATTTAAACCTGTTTTTATCTGGACTCAAAACTTCGCATTTGTCTGTTAAAAAAAAATACTATACTTGAGACAAATAAACATTAAAATATAGTTTATTATATTTCCAGGCGTTTGTAAGGAAAATATGTCAAGACATTTATAGTTAGAAACTGAAATCTCTGCCTCAATTCACTCCATCGTATTTCCAAGGAGCCTAACCGTGTATATAGTATTACCAGGGCTCCAGAGACCTCCTTGAAGGGATACCAGATACTCTTGGTATAAAGAGAGGGTGGGGGGTGGGGCAAAACGGATAGGGGATGGTCTCCAGTCCTAATTCTATATTTCCTGTGATTTTTTTTTTTTTTAAATGGAGGCAGGGGAAAAAGGAAAGACGAAAGAATGCTGTTATTTTTATGATGGCTTTGAATTTAAAACCATTAAAAAACAGCATCTACTGTGGCACCCTGGAGTGTCTCTGGTGGGACCGCATTGGCTTACTCATCCCTCAGTAACTTACTGAGTTTTTTTATTTTGTGCTTGGTGAAGGAGGACAAGAAGCAAGTCTTGCTCTCAGGATGCTCATAGCCTAGTGGGGGAGATAGCCAAATAAACATCTACTTATGGTGAAAGGGGTCCAGGGTCCTGATTGGCAAGACCGGGCTGTTGAGAGCAGTGAGGATGGAAGTCATCCTCGCAGAAACTAGTATTGCCATGCACGCACGCACACATACACACTTGCACATACGCACACGCACACACACATGTGCACATTCACACTCTAAGTTGCTTATGATATGTAGTAAATTGTGACCCAAATAGTCATATTTTTAACCTAGGGCACGCCTAACTTTTTGACCATGCTGCAAATCTGATGATCTTTAGAGGTATTAAACTGCTTAAATATCCAAACCCAGGGAGAAAAACTATGCAGCCTTAAAGTGATGGTTGCAGCCTTAAAGTGATGGCTGCAGCCTTCAAGTGATGGCTGCAGCATTAATGTGACGACTGCAAGGAGGCCTTTTAACCTATTATAATAGAAACTTCAGATGAGGGAGAGAAAGAAAAAAGGCAAACTTTCTAAGCCTACTTACAAGCCAAGATACAACAAAAATAATCCTTTTGTTTTTTCTTGGCTGAGAAATTGTTCGATGTGTAGGGTAAAAAACTTCATCCTGGGGCACTTGGGTGGCTCAGTGGGTTAGAGCCTCTGCCTTCGTCTTGGGTCATGGTCTCAGGGTCCTGGGATCGAGCCCCGCATTGGGCTCTCTGCTCAGCGGGCAGCCTGCTTCCCCCCGTCTCTGCCTGCCTCTCTGTCTACTTATGATCTCTGTCTCTCTGTCAAATAAATAAATAAAATCTTTAAAAAAAAAATCTTCATCCTTACAAAAGTGTTGGTTGTAGGAATTTTCATGAAACTTCTAGGTTGTTACTTAGTGAATCTTAAAAAAAAACAAAACACCCTTCTTCAACTATGGTATCTAGCTAGACAATACTGAGAAAAATTGAGGAAGAAACAGATCGTGCAGAGCCTTGAATGGTTAGGAATCCCTAGAACTGGAGGCAGAGTCTCAGAATTCAACAGCAGGACCATATGAAAATCGTAGTGAACATTTATTGAGTGTTTGCTGCATGCCAGTCTCATAGCTAAGCACTATGAGACATCCTTGTCTCAACTAAGCCGCACACCAGTAGTAGTATTGGTAGTATTTTTAGGTAATAATAATAGTAGTACTAGGGACTGTTATTACCTCCACTTTTCCGACGAGGACACAGAAGCTGTAAGAGGTTTAATAATTAGCACAGAGTATCACAGCGAGCAGGAATCCCACTGTGGCTTGAACCTGGCTGCACTCAGGGCTGGAGTTAATCTTCACTCCTCAATTTTATTGACTCTCAGACAGTGCCCCACTTTACAGATGAAGAAACTGAGGCCCAGAGAAGTTACATAGGCCTTTGGTCACAACGGAAGGAGACTTTTTCATTGGTTGACGATTTTGTCTTCCGTTCCTAAGTGGGAGCCAGTATGTATACATTGAGAATCCACTGTGAGTGTCCCATCACTGTGAATATCACATCACTGGGGTCTTCTTGACGTCAGGGACCACACCTGGCTCATTTTTGTATCAGCAGTATAGAACACAGGGCCGAGTACAGAAGAAATGCTCTAGACAGAAGGAAGAATATGAGAGAAGTAGCAGGCTCAGAATTTTAAACACAAGTAACTCTAAGCTCCCCACAGCATAGGTGTGTCTGTCTTTCCAGGCACAGCCTGTAAGACTTGTTTATGTGAATTAGTAAAAGGTGCTCTCTCTAGGTGAGCCTACAGACCTTCTGTACACAGGGAATACTTTCTGGTTTTCCTGGCAGGCACTAGCCCCGAAGGACTTTGTGAAATGTTTTGGATTTCAGCCTCATCTTCCTATTCTTTTGGCCAGCTGTCTTTTTGCAGTGTGGAAACTGCCCAACTGTACAAGAAGGCCTGTTTTCATTTAACTTAATCATCCAGAATCTAATATAGGACCTGGAATCTGACTGATATTCACTAAATATCGACTGAACACATGAAGAATTTTAAAGAAGTGCTAAATTGTCTTCTGGCCTTCTAATGCAGTAACCACAGTGAAGTGTTTTTGGGCTACGTGTCATGGGGAAGGTTGGCACTGAATTGGTTCTGTCAGGAATTAGAGGATTTGGATTTGTTGGAGGAAGAAGAAGGGAATCCCAGCAGGAAGGAACAAAGGCTTAAAATGCCACCAAGCAAACAGGTGTGGGGGAGGAATAGGATGCGTTTGGCTGACCTCCACTCAGGGAAGTCTCTGCAGGTATGAAGGGAGTTGGACGTCTCAAAGAGGTACCGGTCTCATCCATCCCGTGCTTGAGCCCCATGTCCACAGCCTGCGGTGTGAATGGGGTTTCACAGACTTGTTGCATTTGCTTCTTTTTTTTTTTTTTTTTTTAAAGATTTTATTTATTTGACAGCGAGAAACACAGCGAGAGAGGGAACACAAGCAGAGGGAATGGCAGCGGGAGAAGCAGGCTTCCTGCAGAGCGGAGAGCCCGATGCGGGGCTCGATCCCAGGTCCCTGGGATCTGACCTGGGCCGAAGGCAGCCGCTTAACGACTGAGCCACCCAGGCGCCCCTGCATTTGCTTCTTGTCTCTGATATTTCTATCTAGGAAGACGTTTATTATTGGAAGGCATTGGTTCACGTGATTACGGAGGCTGAGGAGTCCCATGGTCTGTCATCTGAAAACTGGGCTTCGGAAAAGCTGGCTGTGTGGTTTGAAGACCTGAGAGCTGGAGGGCCAATCGCATGGATCCCAGCTGGGGTCAAAGGGCCTGAGAACCGGGGAGGGCACCGAGAGCTGGGGGAGATCAGCATTCTAGCTCAGTGAGTCGGGAGGTTCCTCCGACCTCCCTCTGCCTTTTTGTTCTACTCAGGCTCTCACCCAGTTGGATGATATGCACTCACACTGAGGGGGGCACCTGCTCTACTCAGGTTACCGACTGAAATGCTGGTCTTTCCTGGAAACACCTTACAGACACACTCAGAAATCATTTAACCAGATAAGCTGGCATTTCAGTACCTGGTCAAGTTAGCAGGAGAATTAAGCATCACACTTTTCCCTGATGAGTTTCTGTCTTCTCAGCCGTAAGAGAGGGCGGTATTAGAGGACCCTGAAAGTTTTGCTGAGGAGTTTGGACTCGACTTCGCAATAATAAGAGCCACAACATGTGTTGAGTGGGTCCATGAAAGTCTCATTCTTTCTCTCACTCAGTGCATGTATGTTGAGTGGTGGCCAGGCGTTTGGCAAACAGTGGTACATAAAAACAGGCATGGGCCTCCCCTGTAGGACACTTAGAGCCAAGTTAGGGAGGTGTATACCAAGCAAATAATCATACTAATTAAGATACAGCTATAGTGGATAAAATGTGTACCATGTAACACAGTGGGATAAATGCTAGAGAAATCTAGTATGTTTCTGTAGAGCTTACCATAAAGAAACCTGATCTGTGCTGGTGGGAACAGTAGTCAGGAAAGCCTTCTTTGAGGAAGTGAAGGTTAGCTGAGATTTAAACCACAAATGGGATTTCATTAGAAAAATGGGATTTGGAGCACCACGTTGGCATTTTAAAAGAAGAACAGCAAGTGCTAAGGTCCTGTGGTAGCTGAGGGCCAGGCTGTCTGGAGTGCAGAGTGCAAGGAGATGTAAGATTCAATCTGAAGCTAAAGATACATCATATTTGACTGTGATTAGACCATGTTAAGGATTTTGGCCTTTAAAAAAATCATGCTAAGAGCAATGGGAAGTGTACTTTTTTTGGTGGGGGTTTGAAAGAGGGTACAACATTGGAGTGGCATTCTGGAAACATTACTCAGGCTGCTGAGTGGAGAATGTTTTGGAAGGATTTAATAGCAGATGCAAGAAGACAAGTTAGAGATATTATAGTTTTCCAAGAAATAGATGACAGTGCACTGGGTCACCTGGAGAGGGGACAGAAGAGCATGGATAGGACAGTGCTTGGCGAGATGGATTTGCCATGGATGGTGTCGAGTAGAAGAGGTCTCTAGGCTGGGGTAACAATAGGGACTCTTCTCAAGTTTCATCTCTATCCATTGTTGTCAATAGCAGGTACCTGTGTCCTCAAGCCCCAAATCAGTGCATGGTTTAATGCTTTCCACTCTACCTGCTTCCCAGAATCCACTTGAAATAGCAGTACCCGCTTTATTTGTGTTCATCAATTCTGCCATACTCCTTGTAGCCTTATCCACCTTCCCTGCGTGGTGCATTTCTCAAGCTCCTTGCCCAACTTACTTTTGATTACCGTCTATGTTCACAATATCTCCATCACTTACCAGTTTGTTCAACATTCTTTGTATTTTTTTTAAAGCAAAGATTGATTGAGTTCATTCTCTTCCCCATTTTTAAGTCTCATTATTTCCCTGTTTCTTCCTGGTGATTAGTGGTCCTGTTTTCTTTCAAGTGCCTCTTATCTTTGAAAAGCTCTTGTGATTCTCTTAAACCCATTTGCCATTTTGTTGGCCTGTCTTCCTTCCCGCTATAAGCCTTAAGTATGGCATTACAGTTTTCTTTCACCCTCTTTACTTCTTCAGGTACAACTATAGACACTTCACTACCCTAAGATTGCCAAGCAGTGTCTGACACAATATAGAAACTCAATAAATATTGGTTAAATTTGTTCCTTTTATTGCATGCACAGACTTTGATGGAACCACTTAAAACGCTTCTTGTATCTGCTCTCTTTTATATTTAAATATGTATGCGTGTGGCTATCTGAATCCCGCCTTTCCCTGGGGAGTCTAACAAAATCATTCATTTCTCTTTGGTTCTGTAACAGGGAGGTAGATTTTCACCCATTCCTGTGGGAAGGCCTCAAAAGTTTTGGGTGAGCATCATAAATGCATCTAAGTTTGATCAGATCTTATCAATGCATTTATTTTTCCAGTCAGTTGCTAGATGACTTTTGAAATCTTTGCATAATGATTCTGGGTCTCAGTTTCTATGTCTATTAAGTGACAATAATCAAAGAATTAGAAAAATGTGGGGACATTCAGAGAATATGCATTTATTCCGCATATGGAAATTGTGCTAGATTCGGAGGATGCAAGGATGATTCAGGCTGAGAATAAGAAGGAAAAGAGGATGATTTGTTCATTGAGCTCCTTGAGGATCAGTTGAAAGTCAAAGGATTGTTTGCCCTGGCTTGGAAGTAAAGGTGACCCTTGAACCACATGGGGGTTAGGGGCACCGACCCCCGTGCAATTGAAAATCTATATATAAATTTTGACTCCCCAAAACTTAACTGCTCATTGCCTGGTGTTGACTGGAAGCCTTATCGATAACATAAACAGTTGATTAATGTATTTTGTATGGTATATGTATTATACACAGTATTCTTTTTTTTGAAAGAGAGAGAACGAGAGAGTGTTAGCGCATGTGCATGAGGTGGGGAGGGGAAAGTGGGAGAGGGAGAGAGAGAATCTCAAGTAAGCTCCATGCCCAGCGTGGAATTCCATACGGAGCTCGATTTCAGGACCCTGAGATCCTGACCTGAGCCAAAATCAAGAGTTGGACACTTAATCGACTAAGCCACCCAGGTGCCCTACGTGGTATTCTTACAATGAAGGAAGCTAGAGAAAAGAAAATGTTATTAAGGAGATCATAAGGAATAGAAAATACGTTTACAGTACTGTACTGTATTTATTGAAAATAATCCGTGCATAAGAGGCTCTGAGCAATTCAAACCTGTGTTGTTCAAGGGTTCACTGTAGTCCCTAAAATGAGGTCATTTCTTCCCTCAAAATCTGTCTGGTTGTCCCTCTCACCAGATGAATGTTAAAGCTAAAATGAGGTAACAAATTTGAAAGTGTTTTGAGTAAATAAAATTACCTTCCAAATCCACACTGGGAAATTATCACTGAATCAGTGGTTGGAAGACTTATACAATGGATGGGGCATTTGGTTAGTGGAAGGAGATTTTTGAGGATCAAAGGAAATAGTTATTTCTGGAAAGAGCTTGTTGTTTGCTTATTACTGTTAGTTGGCATCATTTTAATGCCTTTCCCCTAATGTACCTAGAGATTTGTGATGGAATTCTCTATGCAAATTGAATACTTTTAAAAAACTCTCTACAAACCTTTATGTTATATTTATAAACTTTACATTGTACTAAAGTCAGCAAATGTCACAGAATTAAAATCAGTAAATGCAAAAGTGAAGGTTTCCATAGCAACAGTAACTAACCCATATTGCATGTAAAATGGAGTGTACATTAGGATTTACATTCGATCGTCTATTAGTAGAGAAAAATACTATATGGAACAGGTGCAGTATGGATACATTCAAGTGACCTTAGCAGCTCTTTATCTTTTCCACTCCAGGCTTTATCTGCTCTTACTCTTTTGTATCTACCAAGTATTAACTCCTTCAAGGAAAATGAGGCAGGGAAAATGAGAGGCGACATTAGGGCAGAGGTGCATACCCCTAGATTTAAATTCAGCAGAACATCATCCTTGCATAAATTATCAATCAACTCGGTAGTTTTTTCAGAGAAAGAAATAGACCTAGAATACTAAATGTTTAAGAAATGGTTGCACATAGGGTACTTAAGAATTTCAAGAAATTTCTGTCTTCACAGTCAGTTTATCTAAACTAAAACATGGCAATGCAGGATGAACCTTCAACTTGGAGTTGGCTGTGTAAAAGCACAATAGGACGGTGCCAGAACCGGGGGGAAAAGTTGGGTCAAGGCCCCAGCTCCCCATTGGTATGCATCTAGCCTCCCTCATCGAATTATATTTTCTTCCTATAAAGCATCCTTTACCCCCTACCAAAGGTTCTCAGTATCTCAAATTCGGAATGGGAAGAGGGGGAGGATATGGGGTACTTTCTGGATTTTAAGGCTCCCTGCATGGATGATGGCCTTGCTGGTGTGTGTGCTGCCTCATAAGCAAGCAATCTCCCTCTACCCCCCAAAGTTAGATGAGCTGTGACTGTCTTCCCTGGGGAGGGCCTGTCCTTGGCTGTGGCTTACGTAACAGGATGTCTCTCCGCTCTGCAGGCCTTCCCGGGCCTTCTGGTTGAGCGCTCTGAGTCATCGCCCAGAAACAGTGAGGCCTCCCTCTCCGTGAGTCCGGATCGGGAGATGGCTCTAGATAGACGCTTTTTTATTGGACAGAATTTCCTTTTATAAAATTGGAAGAAAGGTTGGTACTGACTAAACTTATGATTCACTCTAAAAGGCGGTTGATTTTTAAAAATAATTTTAAGTAGAATCAATCATAAGGTCCCCCTCCTGCATAAACTTGACATGTCTTAAGTATTTCTTGGCTCCAGACTTTAGCTCTCCGATATCATAGGTCTAGAGTAGGGCATGGAATCTGCTTTTCATCAAGTAACCATGGTAATTTCTTAAAATTTATTTTTAAATCAATCAGTTAATTTCATATAGCTGAAGGATTTAGGATGAGCATATCTGGCTACGACTGGGATCGGAATTTTGCAGCAGCCTGGAATTCCTGTCCTAGTCACAACTGCTCCTCGTGTAGTATCGGTGAACTTTTTTTTGGTACTAACTTCCTGGTGTTTTTCCTCCCAGTTTCAGCTGCTATTTTCAAATTGGCCTGCCTCACTTTCCAGTGAATACCTGTTCACTTTTGGTTCACTTATTTTCTGATCCGTCAAATGAGCCATGGAGTCCTGCTCCTTACTGCCCAGACTCTGATAACACGAATGTCTTGGGCTGTTACAGATCTGTCCCACCGGCTTGTGTTTGGGGGTTCGTCTCACCTTTTCCTATCACATAGAATTTTTATTTTATACTTATTGAAAAAGCTCTTTCAGCCTTTGACTTTTATTTTTTTTTTTTTAGCCCAACATCACTCTTGTGCATGCAGAAACAGGAATATAAATAGGTTTGGTGTTCCTAAGATGCTTCACATTCAGGGTCTAACTTTTCAGAATTGTTCTTTGACTCATAGCTGTCCATGATTTTCCATGTAGAATAATCTCTGTGCCATCAAACACGTTGGTGAGACAGCACTCTTCAAAATAACACATTAAAAAAAATTAGGGCTGGACTCTGAGCATGCTTTGCATTATGTAGAGCTTGCCTACTTTTGAATTCAGCTTTCAGGAATGTAGCTTATCGTGTTGGATGCACAATCTCCCTGACTCTTACTCTGAAACATCGATTCTGAGAGGTTAAAGAGGGATCCATTTTTGTCTCGCATTTTTTTTCTAAGTCATTTACACCTGCTCTGCAAATTCTGATGTTTCTGTTTTTAATATCTGCACTTGTACAATGACAACAATGGCTTGACAGAGATGGTAAATTAAAGTCTTATTGGGAAACATACACTGAGAATTCAGAGCCTAGAGCCATTGATATTGGAAAATATGTGCATCCTTAGAATTAATGAAGTCATATATAGATACAGATGGTTTTACTGCACTTATTATTTTGTAGCCTACTTTCTCACCTGAAAATATATCGAAAACATTTTTTTATTAAGTATAACATAAGATGGGACTTTAGGATCTGCATACTTTGCAGCTTACATAGTATCATAGTATATGTAACAAACACCTTTTTGTCTTCTTCTAATTTTGTTGTTTTCCGTGGGTTCTTAGTATTGTGCAACTCTGTTGGTTTATGTTGGGAGTTGGAGATATTTCAAAATGATGCTACTCATTGTTTGTAACAGCCAAAAAGCAGAAATAATCCATATGTTTGTTGATTGGTGAGTGAATAAACAAAATGTGGTATATCCATTCAATGGAATACTTTTTTTTCCAAAGATTTTATTTATTTTTCAGAGAGAGAAAAAGAGCACGAGCAGGGGAGGAAAGGTCAGGCAGATGGAGAAACAGGCTCCCCACTGAGCAATGAGCCCAATGCAGGACTTGATCCCAGGACCCTGGGATTATGACCTGAGCTTTAGGCAGATGCTTAAGCGACTGAGCCACCCAGGTGTCCCTCAATGGAATACTCTTAAGCCATCAGAAAGAACAAGGTCTAATACATGCTATAGTATAAATGAACTTCAAAAATATCATGCTAAATAAGAGAAGTCTGCCACAAAAGACCACACACACATATTATGTGATTATGTGGGTGGACGTAGGGTGGAAAAAGGAGTACCTGCAGTGGGCATGAGAAAAATGTGCTGAAAAGTGTTGTGGTGATGACCTTACAGCTTGGTACATTCATTAAAAATAAAAACACGTGAATGTTATAATTTGTATGTTATACCTCGGGAAAAATCATGAAAAAAGCTATCTGCCACCACTACTGTCTCCTTAGGATACAGTTTTAAGACTAAGCACAGGCTAAAAATATAAAATCTTCAAATGTTATTTGTTCCAGAAAACTTTTTTAGAATTCAAGTAATTTGTTGATGATTTTTTTTCCTAAGGCATAAGGTTAAGAGCATAGAAAGCATAAAGACAAAGAGGACGTTTTGTCAGAAAGACTTCAGGTGAACAGACAATATCTCCTATTGTATGAGAGTTCCAGTTGTTAAAAGGAATATAAGAAATTAATTCAAGTCAGTTTTTTTTGTTGTTGTTGTCGCTTTTAAACGAACAAACATGTTATACATACATGGGGTTTTTTTTTTAATGAACTTTACTGATAGAAAGATATATAGTTCACAGTCTATGTATAACAAGTCAATCACAAGTCCTTTTCTGAGCTGGTAGGGAATGAGTTCATTGTGTCCTGTGAGATTGCTCTCCTGTTTCCTAATATTGGGAGCTAATTAGCTCCTGGCTCTAGGTCTTCTCATTGCTGGGCTCACTGTTCGTGGGGGCTCAGCTAGTCCAGGGCTGTGGAGACACTGTGGGTGCTCATGCCACCCTCCTCCACAGCGTTCTTGATGTGCGATCTCTTGACTCATCTGATGCCTCATTGGATAATGGCATCCCTCTCCTCTGGTGGCTTTTCCTGGCCATTGGATTGTCAGTGAGACTCTTAAAATGTGGCCTTATCCATTCATCTGTTGATGGGCATCTACAGATGATGGATAAAGAAGATGTGATATATATATATATATATACGATGGAATACTATGCAGCCATCAAGAGAAACGAAATCTGGCCATTTGCAACGACGTGGATGGAACTGGAGGGTATTATGCTAAGCGAAATAAGTCAGTCAGAGAAAGACAAGTATCACATGATCTCTCTGATATGAAGAATTTGAGAGGCAAGGCGTGAGTTTGGGGGGGGTGAGGGAGAGAAATGAAACAGGAAGGGATGGGGAGGGAGACAAATCATAAGAGACTCCTAGACTCACAAAACCAACTAAGGGTGGCTGGGAGGCGGGGGTGGGGGTGGTGGTAGGGATAGGGTGGCTGGGTTGTGGACATTGGGGAGGGCATGTGCTATGGTAAGTGCTGTGAAATGTGTAAGCCTGACGATTCACAGACCTGTACCGTGGAGCAAAAAATACATTATATGTTAATAAAAATTAAAAAAATAAATAAATAAAATAAAATAAAATAAAAATGTGGCCTTAGAAGCAGGAAAGCCACCCCACAGTGGATGTGGCCAGTCTTGGTTCAAATATGGTGACTTTCCTGCTTTGTTGACAGCTGTTACAAGAAGCTTGCTTACAGATCTTGTCACCTTTGACTGAACAATCTTGAAAGTTACATAACAGTCAGAGGCTAGTTACACAACACTGATCAGAAGCTGTAACGTCTTTTCTTTTTCGTCTCTTCTTGTACTGATTTCCAGGTTACTTGCACATGTTCTTCCTAAGTGTAGCACTATGAGAGAGGTCTAGAGTCCTGCCAACATTGACTTCTAACAAATGATGCCATGGATTTACCTAAGAGTCTGAGAAGGCCAGTTGCACTCATTCATTTTTAAAAAAAAATATTTATCAAGTTGTCTTCTTAGTACCAGGCATCTATTCTTGGCACAAGGGAAAATAAGCAGTAACCAAAACAAATTATTTTTATTTTTATTTTTTTGCCATTTTAGAACTTACAATTCAGTGGAGGAACCAGATAATAAACAGGTAAACAGATATACATATGAATCAGCACTAAGTAGTGATAAAATACCATGAAGGCAAATAAAGTGGACTTGGGCTAGAAAGCCATGATGGACCCCACTGATGTGGTCCCAAAAGACTTCTCTGAGCCCATGGCGGTTTAAGCAGAGACCCAGATAAAATGCAAGAGACCACAGGTATGTGGGTAACTAGCAAATAGTTCTCTGAAAAACAAGTGTGTCATACACACATGGATTTTTTTTTTTATTGAACTTTACTGATAAAAAACTATGTAGTTCACAGTTTACATATAATAATAAAATATACAATATTCTTTATTATGAATTCTATATGGCCAGCTAAATTCTCCCAGAAGGCTTTTGTTGATTTTCCCTGAACCCCTGTTTGTAATCACAGCCAAACTAAAATTTTAATTGATAAGAGTAGTTCTGATGTGAATGTTGGCTGATATTTTCTTTTACCTTAATGAATAAGAAAAAGTGAAACAATGGAGATGACTATCTGAATTTCATCCATTCATCAATATCATGAGTTATTGCTCTTCTGAACAGGACTAGAGTTTTTCAGTACTGGAAGAATATGTCCTCAGATGTTGTGCTAGTCATGAAGTAATGGGTATCGGCACGACGCACTTCTATGCTTAATCTACATACATTACTAGCAATTTTGTCGGTTCCTTTTGTGAGTCTAGAAAAAAAAAAGCAAGTCCTAGTTTGTAAGATGTGCCAGTTTTTGTGGTGGAAATATGCTCACTATGGCCAGTTTCAAGCTACCAACACCAAGCCGTGAATGTGGCTTTGTAGTCTCACCAAACTGATACAATAAATAACTTCAAAGGCACAACAGTGAGATGCAGCAGAGTAATTAAGAAGCGCTGAGCCTTTATTACCTTTGTTTTTCTTTAATTTTTTAAAAAGATTTTATTTATTTATTTGAGAAAGAGAGAGAGTGAGCACAAGTAGAGGGGGAGCAACAGAGGGAGAAGGAGAGGCAGACTCCCCTCTGAGCAGGGAGCCCCATGCAGGGCTTCATTCCAGGATCCCAGGATCATGACCTGAGCTGAAGGCAGAGGCTTAACCCATGGAGCCACCCAGGCGTCCCACCTTTGTTTTTAATATGGTAACTTTTAACCATAAATTAACAACTATTTCACAAAATTCCTGAAAATTTGACAATAGGGGACCAGATCTGAGCTGACTGCAGCACACTGGATAGTGAGATAAGTGGGTATTTGAGGAAAGAGCATTCCAGGCAGAGGAAGAGGTATGTGCAAAGGCCCTCAGGCAGCAGCATGTTTGACAGATTAAAGGAAAGCCAGGAAGTTGGGGCTGTGTGTACAGAGTGGACGTGAGGAGGGAAGTGGGCAGCAGAAATAAGGGGCCAGATCAGGAAAGGAACTTTGCACCTGGGGGAGGGGCCGTTTAAAGGAAAATGGGAGTGACCCACAGGGCTCCATACCCTCCAGACACGGCCACCCTTTACTCATACATACCACCCTCTACATAGATGAGGAGCCCTTAATCAGCGATGTGACTTGGGAGGAGTCACTTACCTTGCTGACCATCGCTTTTCTTAACACGTAAAATGAGAAAGGGGACTAATGTGGCATTTATGATTCCTTTCAATTCTAACAATCTCTGAATCTCGATAGGAATCAAAAAGACTTTGAGGCCTTTTCTTACAATGAATGCAGTGGGTCCTGCTGCCTCTTCACTATCTATGTGGAGATTCCTGGGTTTTCTCCACACTTCGGCAACATTAATGGGGTTATGTTTTTTTCCCCAAACACTGCGAATCCCCTGCCTCTTCCACATCTCCTACTTGCCTCTGAATTTGGTGGCCTGTTTTTGCAGCTGTCTTGCAAAAAATACAGTGACTTGCTTTTTCCAGTGAAGCATCTGGGCTTAGTGGAGAGCAGCCCTATTCATTTTAAATGTTGTTGCTGGAGAGCATTCAGCTTGGGCACCCACTCACGTCAGCTCATGTCACTGTCCCCTGAATGAGCAGGTCCCCAGGGACTGAGATGATTGGCTGAGGAAAGGCTGCAGGAGGGGAAACCGACTCACGGACCTTACTAAGCACTGCTCCTGTGTCTCCACATTGTTCTTCTAGACCGTTCCCAAAGGAGGAATGGACAACAGCTGGGTTTAGGTTGTTAGGGTGGAAGATGATAGAAGGTATCCTGGGAGAGTGAATATCTACATATGGCCAACTCCCAACCCAAGAGACGAAGCACATGAACTGTACCCTTGTGACCTAGGGACTTCCTGCTTCAGTAATAATCATGATTGTTAGAAATACTCCTAATGCAATGGCTACGATTTCAGGTGACAGGACGAGACCGTAGCATTTGCATCCCAGGCCGACCATTCCTTGGCTAAGTTATTAGGCCATGAGTCAATTTTCTCATTTTTAAATGAAAGGTGGTAGCAACAGTAACTATCTTGGGAAGTTACTAGAATAGATGAATTAATGCTGTTACATCACGTTTATAGGACGTGGTAGTTTCAGAAGCCCCACCACACCTACGATTTCATTTCTTCTTTAGAACAACCTCTGTCTTAGTGAGTTTGGGCTGCTATAACAAAAACAGCATAGACTGGGTGGCTTAAACAACAAATATTTATTTCTCACAGTTCTGAAGGCTCTGAAGTCCAAGATCAAGGTGCCGACAGATGTGGTGTCTGGTGAGACATACTTCTTGGCTTGCAGGCAGCTGTCTTCTTGCTGTGTCTTCTTGCTGTGTCTAGCAAGCTCCTAGTCTACTTCATGACTTGTGAGGACACCAGTCCCATCAGGGAAGCTCGACCTTCTTGACCTAATCACCTCCCAAAGCCCCTGTCACTAAATGCTATCACACTGAGGCATTAAGATTTTGACACACAAATTTGAGGGCGGGGGGCACAGATATGAAGTCCCTAACGAGTCCCCGTTCTGAAGAAGGTTGGCCAAAATTGCTCCCTCCATTTCAGAGGGGTCGGCATGGCATGATCTACTTTTCCCGAACCTTTAGGCATTTGTAAACCATTTGGTAGGATTTTTCCAATATGTGTATTAGAATTCCACTTTTGTAGCTGGCCTGCCTGAGATTAACTTCTAATTTTAATCATTTTACTACTTGAGAATCTTTGGGGAAATAAATTAACTTCTGTAGGCCTCGGTTCCTTACCAGATAGAAGGGGATGGTAATAACAGTAATGATAACCATTTCCACCTCATAGTGGCATGGAAATTAAATGGAGTGATCTTTATGAAGCACCAAGACACTCAGCATGGTGCCTGACCAAGGGCTGGACAGTTCTCATCACCAGTGACATCATCAACATTATCCTCCTTCTTATTAATATCATCGTCATTGCCAATGTCATCACCACCACCACCACCACAACCACCACCATCACCACCATCATCATCATCTTTACTGTCCCAGGAGAGGAAACAGAACCTCAAAGAGGTTAAGTGATTGAGCTGAAGAAGAGTACCTAGATGAAAGTCTCCGGCAGGAAGTGAGTGCCCTTTGTAAATAAGAAATGTTTCTGTGTTACACTCTGCGTGTGCATGGTTACGACTACTGTGGTCTTCATGCTTTGGAAGGATTTGTCCCTTCTCAAGAGACTCCTTTGTTTGACTGACTATGAAACATAAGGCGGTGGAGAAAGCATTTGGGCCTGGAGTCCAAGTTCTGCTTTTTAGTCTATCTCTTCATTGACTAACCTCGAGTGTGACCTTGGGCAATTCACTTTCCCTTGAGGCTCAGTTCCTGCATCTGGCAAATGAGGGTGTGTGAGCAGATAGCTTCTGTAGTCTTCGGAATGTTATAATAGTCTGGTTTATTTACTGGCTTTAGATGATTTATATAATTATGTACTTATGTGTTCTCAAAATTAATACAGTAATATAAAGTAGTATATGGAATTTCAAAAAATAAAGAACTATTATTATTTATTATTGCATCACCTAAATCTATTTATCTATTTTATCCTCATCATTTCTAGTGTAGTTGAAAGTGGGTATGTTGCTTTGTAATCCACATTTTTCATTAACCTTATATCACATGCACTTTCCATATTGAGGCCTTTTTTGGTTATTGATTGTTTTTAAATGGAACTTAAAAGGAAAAAAAACCCAACAACTGCACAATCACCTTCCTTTTCTCCAGGTCTTATCACCCAGTCCTCTGTAGATAGCCTGTTAGGCCAGAACAACAATTATTACACTTCCACGTGGCGATAAGGCCTTTGAAGGAAAATAAAATGGGACAAGGCGGTAGAGAGTGACTGGGGTGCAGACAACAGACTTAGAAATGATGATGGAGGGAAGTCTCGCTCCGGGAACAGTGAAGCAGAGGCATGAGCCCCGTGAAGGTCCGGGGGAAGAATATTCCAGGCAGAGAGAGAAGCAAGCTCAAAGGTGGGAATGAGTTTGGAAGGTCCGTGGGGCAGTCAGAAGACCACGGTGGCAGTATCCTCACTATCGCTGGGGCGGCTCGCGAAGGTTCCCCGTCTGAATCTCCGGTGGGGCTTGTGGAGAATCCTGAGCCTCGAAACATCAGACACAGTCACACAGTTAAAAAGGCAGAGGCTTCCTGCCATAGGGCTGAGGGCAGTGGATTCTGAATACCTGTTTTTGTGGGGCCGAAGGGGGCCTCAGGATGGCCGAGTGAAGTGTACAAACGGGCCCCTTCCTAAAGGATGGCTATGGCTCCCTAGTTGGAGCTCCCTAGTATGGCTCCTGGCTTTGGGACCAAGTCCTTTGTATTCCTGGTGCCCACGAGGGGCTTGTATTCCCCTGGGGATAATTACCTACTCCAGTCTTTACTAGTCTTTGCATTTCACTGGAGTCTAACACTTATTGTATTAGCTTGGTGCCAAGGTCGGTAGAGATCTAAGGTGTAAGCTCGTATGTACAAAGAAAGTCCAAGAGACCTACTCTACTTTAAGGCAGTTGCATTCTCATATCTGAGGGGAGAATTGGATTTTGATGTGATGAACCAACTTGGACTTTCCTCTGTTTGTTTACCAGTTTTGCCCTTAAAACATTTACCTTGGATCTTCAGGATGAAGATCTAATAAAATTGTAGAAGAGAGAAGAGTCATGTGTATTTGTCAGGTTAGACGAACCATGCTGAGAAAGACTCCAGAATCTCTGTGGCTTAATAAAATAAAGTGGTTGTTTCTTCTTCCCCACTCCCCACTCTTGTGACTGTCCAGCATGGGTTGGGGGGAGTAGGGATGGGACTCCGCTCCACTTCCTCATTCGGGGACCTGTTCAGGCAGTACGTATGCGGCCTCCTCTGGCCGGAGCTCCCCCGGGTCCTCTGGGTCCAACCTGCCAACAACCACAGATGGTGTGTGGATGGTGCAGGAGGTCTTCCAGCTGGGCCGAGAAGTGGTCCAGATCGCTTCCCCCCACACTGGACAGAGCTCAGGCCACTGCCTCAGCTCCATGCAAGGGGGCTGGAAAGATGTATTCTGGGAACAGCTATAGAGTAAGAGAGAACACAGCGGATCTGGTGCCCTGTTTCTCAAAGTGGTTTGCTGCCCGCTCACATCACAGTTAATGGGTGTGGGAGGTGAGTGGTAAGAACGCACATTCCTGGGCCCAAACCAAGGTCTACCAGAGCAGAAGAGCTGAGTTTGAAGAGTGCATTTGAAGAAGCTGCCCAGCCTATGCTTTCAACACCCTCATGTTTAAAATTCACAAGCTAAGAAGGTAGGGGGTGAAGTTATATTGAAGTCAACATAATAAATGCTCGTCCTGTTCTGCTTTCTCTACCTTTGGCATCTTTTCAAAGAGGAATTAAATTAATAACTTGTTGATTTGTAACTCTTGCCCTTTAAACGTGTACGCTCTCAGCACGCTGGATGTCAGAATCATTAGTCAATACATCAATACTCTTAAGGAGTCTGTTCACTTAACTAATAAAGCAAAGCCGAGGTTGTTTTTTTTCCTCTGTCCTTGGCCAGCCGGATCTGGTGCCCTCTGTGACTGGAAATGTGCAGGCTGCCCGGGAAGCATTGGTGATGGATGGTTCCTTTCCTCAAGTGGCTGTGACCCTCGGTATCCTCTTCCTTTTCCTGGTGACCAATCTCTGCAGGGCTTGGCATCCTTATAAGCGTTACACAAAGAACTTTAAATTCGCTGGACTTCAGGGGCGGAGGGCTGTGGCATTGTTCCTGTTTCTCTTATCGTTTGGTTTAATAATTCCAATTTCCTTATATTCCCGTGGGAAACGGGAAGCCTTTTGAAAACTACTGACGGTTGCAAACAGTGTGGGTTGCAGATAGCGCTGTTTAGAGAGAACTCACCCAGGGCCAGAGCTGGAGGGCTCTTTGATTCCCAGAAGATAGGACCGTTTCTATAGTTACACTGGTATCAAACTTGTATTCCTGTCTCCGAATATTTAGGGGAAAAATCCAAAAACCAAAAATGGAAAAAGCGGAATATTACTCAGGATTCAAAAGAAAGAGACTCGAAGGCTTTTAGATCTATTTCTGTATTCCAAACATGTGAAGATCCTGTAGCCAAGAGAGTGAGCCCATTCTTGTAAAACAATTTTCATGGATTGGTAAGCACAGCAGGATAAAAGAACTTTTCGTTGACAACTTATTACGCTTGATGTTCTTTATTTCTCATAAAAATGTAGTGAGGAAGGCATCACCGTGCCCATCTTACAGATGAGGCAATTGAGGTCTGCGATGATTGGTGGCTTTGACGGAGGTCGGAGGTCAGGGTGGGGTGGGGGGGTTGAGGCAACTGCAAAGAAGTCAATTCCATTCAGTTCAATTCTAATAGCTCTTGGGCACCTGTGGAATGTTCACAGTGGGTGCATGGGTTCAGGAGGATGCATCGCACAGCATCAGTCTGGGAGGACAGGAACAGCATTGTGGGCAGAGGAATAGTATGTGCAAAGGAGGAATGGCCATGCAGGGTGTGCCTGGGGAATGTGTGTGCAGCTGCTGTGTAGTGGAAGCCTCAGGGCTGGGTCTGAAATCATGACCGGAGGTCACACAAGGCTGTCTGTTGCAACCTTGTAGCCAATAAGGGAAAGGCTTGAGAGTTTTAAAGCAGGGGTTCGGACACATGGGTGGCTCTGTCGGTTAAACATCTGCCTCCAGCTCAGGTCATGATCCCAGGGTCCTGGGATTGAGTCCCGCGGCTGGCTCCTTGCTCAGCAGGGAGCCTGCTTCTCCCTCTGCTTGCTGCTTCCCCCTGTTTGTATTCTCGCTCTCTGACCAATACATAAATAAAATCTTAAAAAAAAAAAAAAGGCAGGAGTTCAGCATGATACTGCTAGGATTAGAAAGAGGGCTGGAATTGACGAGAAAGCTGGAAGCAAATGGAGTCACTTGGGAAGGAGTGAGGAGACCTGAGCCACACCTCAGCCAGGGGGACCTGGAGACTTACTATCCATTTTGACCTTTGACCACCGGTAGCACTGGCTTTCGCCAGGGAGGGGGGCGGGATTTTGCCCCCACACAGAATGCTTGTCAATGTCTGTTTTTTGTGTTTTTTTTTTATCTCTTTTCATCAGTTTAATGAGCCTGTTCTTATGTTTCCTTATCTGTAGATATAAGAAGATAGTAGAAAGACTCCAGTGCTGAGACAAAAATTGTTCTGAAATCTCCAATGATTATTTTTTTTAAAGATTTTATTTATTTATTTGACAGAGACCACAAGTAGGCAGAGGCAGGCGGAGAGAGAGGGGGAAGCAGGCTCCCCACTGAGCAGAGAGCCTGATGGGGGCTCTATCCGCGGACCCTGAGATGACCTGAGCTGAAGACAGAAACTTTAACCCACTGAGGGGTCCTTTTAGTTAGTATGTCAATTACCTCCAGAATCCTTGTTTCAGGACTAATGCCCACCTTTTTGGCAAATTATTTTAGATAGAATTTTTTTTTTTCGTTTTTTTTTTGGAGCTATAGTTACACCTTTGGGGTCTTCAGTTTTTCACTGGGTAGATATGGATCCACGTGATAACCACAGTGTTACTGAGATCAGTTTATTGCTAAATACGAAATAAATCCACCAACTGTGACTTAGTTCACAAATGTGGACCACTGCCAACATTGCTTCAGCGTTATCGAGTTTCCCACTGAATAGACGGGTCATGAAACAAGTGCTATTTGAATGAGATCATCTTAGAATACTTTGTCAAGGAGCCACGGAGCACTGGATGGGAAAGACCACTAATTTTGTTCCGTCTACCTGTATTTTTGCAGATGGATAAAATGGGGATCAGAGATGTGTGAATTGTCTGCAGTCACACAGCTGATGGGTGGCAGCCTTTGGGCCCTATGTATACAGGCATTTAAAAACAGACCCCTTGTACCATGCTGGCATCCTATATTCATAGATGACCTGGCAGCATTTTTTTTTTTTTTTTTTTTTTGAGAAGAGGTGGATTCATTAAATAAACACCTTTGGGTCTTCATGCTATTCACTGAACGGAGAGGGTCACACATCTGCTTATACATGAGGACTACTTTGTTTTCTTTGTGACAGGGTCTCTCTGTACCTAAGTGATCAAGGCTTTGAATTGGTCTGGAAGTGCTTTTATAACACATTTTTTAAAAGTCCCATGAGTATTTAGATGGTATAGGTACGTACAGGTAAAGGAAAGTGCCTGTGGGGCTGGCAGATAATAATGCTTTCCAGGCTACCGAAACCTATCTATCTTTCTCAGTATTTGTCTCAGCAGAAATCCATAGTTAGGAAGATCCGTTTCAGCTAGATTAGGACATTGGAGAGTGACATTCTATGTGCATTCTCTCCCCGTGTTTGCAGTAAAACGAGGTCCATCTGGCCAGAGAGGGCTGGGCCTTTGCATCCTATCTCTATGATCGGGTTACCTCTCTGAGAGGTTTCATCTGTCAAATGGGAATAATAATAGTACTTGTCTCGAAGTTGGAGAGGATTATTTTTTTAAAAATTTTGTTAAGCATTTTGCATCATGCCTGACAAATTATAAAAGCTCAATATATATCAGCTATTATTTTTTTAATTATTGCTATCATTATTATTATTTCATTATGAAATGTGTCATCACATAAGAGGTTTTCAATAAACGCTATTTTTTTTTTTTAAAGTCCTCTGCAACCAAGTGACTGTGTGGCCCAGACAAAGGCACCCTGCTCTTTGGGCCTCAGCTTCCTATTTTGAATGAAATGAAGATGGCTGCTCCCACCTCTACATGTTCTTTGTAATGAGTCTCTGAGTCTGTGAATCTGGTCCCACCACAGTTAAAGAATCCAAAGTGACAGTGTTGGGGGGAAAAAAGGCGACGTGAACCCACTGAAAAAAGAATGTTTTCTCACGATGTTGATTCCCTTGAGAAGGCTCACCCCTGTAATCAAATAGAAATAACTAGGAGGGGAAAACAGGAATGAGGCATTGTGGCAGCTTCAGTATTGCCATATTGCTTATGGCTTTCAAACTGCAGTTAGCTGGCTCCTATGAAGGGGCACCTGGATGAATCACGCAGGCACACTACCAGCCTTGACAACAAGAATGGGATCCTTGCTCCGCAAAGCCGTTACTCAGGGAACTCCGTTGATCACACGTTCAAGTGGTAAGATGTTTTCAAGGACAAGTCATTCCTCTCTAGTGTAGAGTCTGCAGGAGGGCTTCCAAAGACCAGAGGACACATCTGTGACTTACTGAGGGTGTAATTAAGCCCCTTTTCCTAACTCACTTTTGTCATCTGTAAAATGGGAAGTATCTTAACAGTCATGGAGGAGGTGGTATTTTAATGAGATGGGCTGGCACATCATAATCTCAAGAAATGCTAGGCTGTTGTTATTATTATTATTATAATGTAGAAGTTGAGCCATGTTTTCCTGGAGGCTTCTTTTGGCTTAAAAATGTATGATTTGGAGGGGCGCCTGGGTTGCTCAGTAGGTTAAAGCCTCTGCCTTCGGCTCAGGTCATGATCTCAGGGTCCTGGGATTGAGCCCCTCATGGGACTCTCTGCTCAGAAGGGAGCCTGCTTCTCCCTCTCTCTCTCCCTGCCTCTCTGCCTACTTGTGATCTCTCTCTCTCTGTCAAATAAATAAATAAAATCTTTAAAAAAAATAAATAAAATTTTAAAAAAAGATTTAAAAAAATGTATGATTTCGAATGTGGAGGGTGGGCCGATCATGTGGCAATAACCACAGTCTTCTAATAACTTTTGAAAAACGCCCCAAAGAACATGGGCAAAACAGTACGGAAAGCAGTGTGTATTGACGCAGTTTGCAGAGTTCAATAAAGATTGTATTGGGTCCAGGGTGGAAAAGGATGTTGCCAAAATAATTGTGATGTGATAGTCTAAAAAAATAAAGGCAACAATAGGCCAGTGAGCTGGCCAGCAGGAAGCCCCAACAATACCCCCACCTTTTTCCTGTACCTTACCCGGGGTTCCTTCCAGGCGACACAGATAACGGGCGGGTGATAACGCTGGGACCGGGTTCAGTGCCAGCTGAAAATAGAAGAATTCGTGTCATATTGTTATCGGATCAGAAAATGGTCTTAGCAAACACCCTCACCCAACTCTGTTTAAGAAGGTCCCTGGTGAGGAACAGGCCCTTTTTCCACCTGCCCGGCCCCCCTGCACATGGTGACGCGGGGCTGCTCACCCGGAACGTCAACGCGGGCGCACATCCGGCTCCGGGGCCACTATCACTTCCTGCTCAAAGCTCTGCCGGGAGCGCTCGTGCAGATAGCAATCTCTTCCCTTTAGAGAGAGCTCCGTGCTTCCAGTGTGCTCGCCGGTTCTTTACTCGAGTTAACTCGGGAGGCAACTCTGGGCTGTGACTGTGCCTTCCGTGACTTCCCGTGGGCTGTCACTCTCCCCTTCTGAGCCTCAGTTTCCTCCTCTGTAAAGTGGGACATCATGATTGAGACACTCTTACTGGGGTGGTTGGGGAGATTCCGGCAGATCAGGCGGGGACGGTGTGTCGCCCGGTGCTTGGCATTACTTGCTATACTTTAATAACAAACAATAATTATTAACCAAAATCCTGTGTGGGTCGGTATTCTTGTGAGAAGGGAGGAGACTGAGACTTGTTCCATCAGTATGTTTATGGAGTGGGTGTGTCCCGGGTGCTATTTTTGGTTGGGTTCAGGGGAGAGACCATATAAAGATACCATATAAAGATACCACATATTGGATTCAGGTAGGTGGTGAGGTTCAGCTAAGGAAGGGAAGAGAGAATGAAGGCACTGGATGGTGATGGTCTGCTCATTTAGATAGAATAATCAGGGACAGCCTCTCTGATGAGGGCTCCTTTTAGCAAAGACCTTCATGAAGTGGAAGAATGAGTCTTGCCAGCATCTCAGGGAAAAGCACCCAGGCAGAGGGAACAGCCCGTGCAAAGGCTCTATGGCAGGAGTGGCAGCCCCTCACAGGGAAGGACCGGGCACCCACTCTCTG
Source organism: Procyon lotor (assembly GCA_028646535.1). Classification (NCBI taxonomy): domain Eukaryota; kingdom Metazoa; phylum Chordata; class Mammalia; order Carnivora; family Procyonidae; genus Procyon; species Procyon lotor. The sequence goes on along the minus strand of CM053604.1, from coordinate 8,721,148 downwards.
GGTGCCCAGAGCAGCCCGAGCCAGGACAGCCCTAGCAAATGAGGTCGGGGTGAATGAAGTCAAGCTTTGAAGGCCATGGTGAAGATTTGTAATGTTATCCAATGGGAAGACATTAGAGGCTTCAGAGCTAATTCTTTTTTTTTTTTTGGTTGAATTGAACTTTGTGTAGAGCTCCCCCTGGATCCGGTGGAGGGAACAAGTTGCAGGCAGGCAAGATGGGAGTGGGGCTGTTGATGTGGAGATTTTTTCAGTTCAGACAAGCTAAGGTGGTGACTTGGAAGTGGTAGAGATGGTGACAGACTAATAAATAAACAAAGGAGCTTAAGATCCACTTATTCTCAACTCTTAAAGAATCGTTGTTTTGCCAGGAGATAGAAGATATATCTAGGCAATATTAAACTCCGTACACTCAGGAGATAATATTCTCTGGGGATTAAGAAGAACAGGGATCAGTGAACCAAACTTTAAGGAAAATGTGACAGTACCAGTGTAACTCAGCAAATTTTAATATGCAAATGATGGCAGGAAACCACTTAAAGAGAGCTGTATGAGGAAATATACCAACCAGAACAAACTTTTTTTTTTTAAAGATTTTTATTTATTTATTTGACAGAGAGAGATCACAAGTAGGCAGAGAGGCAGACAGAGAGAGAGGGGGAAGCAGGCTCCTTGCTGAGCAGAGAACTTGATGCGGGGCTCGATCCCAGGACCCTGAAACCATGACCTGGGCTAAATGTAGAAGCTTTAACCCACTGAGCCACTCAGTGGCCCAGAACAAACTTAATGTTTAAAGTCTCTAAATATTTAGATGGTTCCTAGATTTTTGCTATATAAAGTAATGCTTCAGCCAACATCTGTGTATTAGCTATATGGCTTTAGATGAGTTACTTAACCATTCTGGACCTCAGTTTCTTCATTTATAAAGTGGAGAAACTATCAGTGTTTACCTCATAGGACTCTCATGAGAATTAAATGGGTTAATATATGTAAAGTGATGAGAACGTTGCCCAGCACACACTAGATACTATATAGGTGTGAGCTTTCTTTAGGATAGGTGCTTAAGAGCAGAACAACTGAATATAGAGTATACACATTTTATTTTTAGCTTTTATTTAAGTTCCAGTCACTTAACATACAGTGTAATATTAGTTTCAGGTGTACAATTTCGTGATTCAACACTTACATACAACACTTAGTGCGTATTGAAAGTGCATGCCTTAACACCTATCACCTGTTTCTTATTTTTGTTGCTTATTGCAAATGGTATCTTATGAAAAACAAAACAAGCAAAAACACAAATGGTATCTTATTACAAATGGTCTATAAGGCAGCTTTAAATATAAATAAGGCTTTTCCCCCTTCTTTTAGTCTTCATAGCAAAAGTTTGCCAACCCCTATAATAGATACAGCCTAATTGTCCTACAAAATGACTATAGCAATTTATAATCCCTTAAGCAATCAGAGTATGTACTCTTACCAACACTTGATATTATTAATTTTGAAAATTTTAGCCAAGCTGATGGGTTAAACATAATATCTAAATTTAATTTGCATTTTCTTGGCCAGAGGTTCTCAGAGATTTTGGTCTCAGGACCCCCTGTCACTCTTAAAAATTTTGAGAACCCCTAAGAGCTTTTGCTTCTGTGGGTAATAGCTATCAAGAGTCACCATATTAGAAATTAAAGCTGAGAAATTAAAAAAAAGTTGCTGCTCATTTAAAAATAGCAGTACTAAACCCATTACATGTTAACATAAATGACATTTTTTAAATTAAAAGAATTATATTTTTGCAAACAAATTAGAAGCTAAGTGAGAAGACTGGCATTGTTCTGCACGCTTGCAAATCTAATGTTTGCTTCACAGAAGATAGATGGAGTCTCCTATCAGCTCCTGCATGCAATCTGCTGATATGTTGTTTTGGTTGAAGAAAGTCTGTACAAAATTGGCCTTGTATAGACTTGTGGTTGGAAAAGGGAGGAATGTTTTAATAGGCTTTTGAAATAATTTTTTTTGTTCCTCTACTAAAACTCTACAAGTGATAGTTTCTTGAAGATGAGCTTCTATGTGGAATGTGAAACTGTATCACTGAGCTTTGCATGCTTTGTAATATTAAAATTCATTAGTCTATCTTGCTCTTTGAATGGATCTTTCACCCACTCATGAATTTGTAATACCGTGTGTGGGTTATTTGGAAAATATTTGTTCATTGAATTTTGCCAGTCTTCCAAATCTGACATTTTTCATTATGCAAGAGGAAAAAAAAATCGCATGTGTTAATATCACCACCAGTCTCATCAGAAAAGTCTTTAAGAAAAAAAAAAGAAAAGTTTTTAAGTATTGGGAAGCTGTCAAGCTCAGAGTGGCAGATATAGGTCTACCATAATTTAATTTTTGCTTGAAAGCTCAAAGTTTATCGTTGGCAATAAATACCATCAGTTGTTTTCCTTGAAGTGATCAGTTCACTTTGTTCATTTCTGAAAAAATGTCTGCCAGATATACATCTGAATAACTATAGTTTGTCAGTTGTTCTTTCAACTAAAATGGTATTGAATGAAATAAGCCACTAGTGGAGCTTACAACAATCACACAAATGCTTTCCTAGAGATAGCATTCATGCTTTTCTCATTTTGTCGCACAGAATAATAAAAAGGCAAATACTCAATGGTAGAGATATAATGCAACTTATAATTTTTACTGCTTCATCAAATTTTGTTTTTAAGTCCAAGTGCATGTTGGTAAAGAATACAATCCTCTTGTATAGTTGGTACCAGTGCCGTGATTTGTGCTAAGGCTCCCCAAGTTTTTTTTTTTTTCCTCCACTGTTATGCACTCTCAGTACAAATGTCAATACAGAGAAAAGAGCAAATAACATAAAATTATGATAAAAATAGTTTTGATCTCATGTATTTCCTGAAATGATGTTGAGGACCATTTGAAGACTGCTGCCCTAGATAATACTGAGGTTGAGTATATTTTTCTCTGCATTTTCTTCTTCAACCTGACTATCCATATCTTTTGCCAATTTTTTATTTGGTTATTTGTCTTTTTCTTACTGGTTTTCAAAAATGATGTGTGGATTGAGACTAGAGCAATTTGATACATGTGTTGCAAAATTTCTTCACCAATAAGACCAAAAGCCTAAATAATTATGTGCGTCCACACAGAGTAAAATATTACGTTACATGGAATAATGTAGAATACACTAACCGAGGAAGGCCTAAAAAATATATTGTTTAGTGTTAAAAAAAATGGCAAGTTTTAGAAAATGTAGAGTGTATTACTTATAAATTCCTTTCCCTGTATAAAAGTTTTTAAGTGTGTATATATATAATTGTATAATTGCTACATATGTATAACATACATACAAACACATAAATATTATTATATATATAAAATACATACGTATATGTAGTGTGTGTAAATGCATAGGAAAATAAACAATATCTGGAAAGATAAACACCCAAATTATAACACAAAATGATGATGATTCTCTCTGTCTTTTTTTTTGTGCGGCTTGATCTCACAACCCTGAGATCGACACCTGGGCTGAAGAGTCAGATAGTGAACCGACTGAGCCACCCGGGTATCCCAATAATAATTATTTTAGATGGAGGGAGAGGACCCACAAGAGAAAGTTATATTGATTGTGACTTTTGATTTATTTGATATTTTTATATTTTTATAAGGAAGCTATACTTGTGAATTTATTAACTAAAATTCATAACTTTTAAAATTATAGAAACATGGCTTCTTAACCTTTCTAGCATAAAATCACATAAAGAATAGGACTCCCCTATGCAGTAGGAAGAAGAAGAGTGCATACATACTTGAAAAAATAAAGTGGTTTTTGGAAACTGAAGGGCTTTTTATTGTTTGCTCCCTACTGAGAAGTGATGTCTACCAATCCTGTTATGGAGATGTGAGCCACGGTTTTCACTAAACTTAAAGTGACCTTTCCTTTCTCGCTTTTCCAAATTTTGACCAACTAATATAAATAAGCCTAATTCAATATTTATATGAAATCCCGAGTACAGTAACCACTGTTACTTAAAATATTTGGATCAGTTTGCTGGATTTAAATATTAGTGACTGGCTTTTACACTTTTGTGACCACCTAACTTTATCTTTACCATAGGAAAATAAATAAAGCTAGATTTTCAGCCCCAAAGGAACCATTTAGAGATTTAAAACAAATGTTACTCTTGTAGTGAGTTCATATAAGAAATGAGATCATAATACCCTAAAAATAACTAATGTCAAGTAAGGAAAAGCTGGAGCAAGTTAATTTCCTAGGTATGATCTTCTGAAGTTGTGCGTACTTCCTATCTTCCCATGATTCATATCTTATAGAACATGGGATTGGTAATGATCCTCAATATTCATGTAACATCTTTTGTCCAGATGACTCTCCAAGTGCTTTGTGGAAGGATTTCCCTCCATGTGGCAGTACCTAGCTCAGCCCATGCATATAAAAATTTACTACTTCATTGTGCAACAGATGGGTATGAGGAGGGGAGGAAAGTTGCATCCTGTTTATCCCCTAATGCCCCGGGAGCTCATGACTTACCCAGCAGAAGGAACATTTCCTTCCTCCCCAGTCATGGGTAGAACACAGGATACCTTTGCCATTTTCTTTAAACACCCCAATGCTCTTAGTAAGGGGTGGAGCAGAGAAACTAAAATGTACTTAGGGTCTGCTCTATGCCAGGCACCCCGATAGGTCTTTCCCATGTTTTAGGTTGTCACGTCTTCATGAAAACCCAGGGAGGTGAGGTTGTTACTGTATCTAATTTCCAGCTGAGGAAATGAGTCCTGCGTGCGATCACAAAGCTCTAATATGACAGCATCAGGATTGCTCCCAACTGTCTTTGGCCTTAGAAATCAAGCAGGGTCCTCTCTATCTCTCACCCATTCCAGACAGTAATTAACAGAGCAGGTGGAGGGACGTTTCTCAGAAGTTTTTTTCCTTTCTCTAGCAGAGGGTGGCGCTCCCAACCACCTGGCCTCTTTCTTGTCCTGTTGACATGGTGGCCATTGTCCTCAGCCATGTTGTGGTTGCTATACTCTTCTTTTTTAAGTGGCTCATGCCTCTTAGGAATTGTCAGACTGTACCTCGAGCCTGCATCCCATTGTGGCCACTGCTTTATTTCTCTCCTGCCCTTTCTAAGCTAGTGTTTTGAAAGGTTGTCCATGCTTGTCTCCACTTCTTTCCCATCTGTTCCCTGTGAGGCTTGACTTCCCCTCCCCTCCGGCTGCTGAATCTGTCTCTCAGAGGCATCGCTCGCCTCCATGGTGGCAAATCAAAAGATCTGTTTTGTGTTTACTTACTGAGCCTTTTCGTTGTGATTGCCATAGTCTCTACTGAGAAATTCAAGACTCTTAGTTTTCATGAGACTCTTGTTCCAGTGTTTTCTTCTACTTCCTTGACCGTTTTACTGTTCACACTATCCTTCCTGCCATGTGTGGTATACTGGGTCTGGGTCCTAGATGCTTCTGAAAACCCACTGTTAATTTTTCAGAAACTCTCTCAAGTTGTTGACATCATGTTGGTAGCTGGAAATTGGCTATGATGGAGTACTGACACAAAGAAATTAGTGAGTGTTAAAAATCAGCCCCCCTTCAATCCCAAGAGCATTAAACATTCACTGGCATCCCACTGTTTCAATCTTCTCCCCATAAAGGAGGGTATTTCCTATTCTTACAAGTTCCTCTTCTTGATACAAACTTCCTGGGTGATATCTTTCCCTCCTCAACACACACACACATTTGTGGTTTTGACCGTCACCTGTACCATCCATCACACCTCAGTATCTGCCTACAGATCTGGACTCATTGGGAAGCTTCAGACCTGTATATCCAGGTACTTCCTGAAAATGCTCATTTCGATGTTGAACAGACATCATAAGTTCACTAAGTCCCAAATCAAACTCACCATCCTGTTCTTTTCCTATGTCTCTTACTTCATTTAATAGCTCCACTATCCACCTTCCTTCCATTCCAGAAATTTGAAGATTTTATTTATTTATTTGACAGAGAGAGAGATCACAAGTAGGCAGAGAGACAGGCAGAGAGAGAGGGGGAAGCAGGCTCCCCGCTGAGCAGAGAGCCTGATGTGGGGCTCCATCCCAGGACCCTGAGATCATGACCTGAGCCGAAGGCAGAGGCTTTAACCCACTGAGCCGCCCAGGCACCCCCCATTCCAGAAATTTGGTATGACCTCTCCTCAGCCCTGCTGAGCCCAGGAGGACATTGTTAAAAGGGATTATCATTCCAGGAACTAGCTCTTTGGGTGGTAATGTGAGGGAATTGGTGATGTTTAGTGATGGTTTGTTTTCTTTTCTTTTTTGATTCTTAGACTGTTCAAATTTCTCCAATATGGGAAAACTGACATCCTCAAGTCCCGCAAAATTTCTGCAGTGAAAACAGCATTCTCCTCTGTGCTCAGGAAAGGGAGGAAATAAGCTCACTTAAATTAAGCATCTACTAGATGCCAAGACTTTCAGAAGCTTTTCCATACATAAGTTTACTTAATTTCTGAATTTTTCTATGACATAGATATTACCATAATACTTCCGCATGCAGGAGAAATTGAGCTTCAGCTAAAATAAATAGCTTGGTCATAGAGCACAGCTAGTAGGTGGTGGAGCTGTGATTTGGAGAGGCCTATTGGACTCCAAAGCTTGTGACCCTTTCATTACTCCATGTTGCCTCTGGCCAGGTGTTTCTATGTGCAGGAAACTGCTCACTGGCAGCTTCAATAACAGACTCACAGAAAGGGCCTCCTACCCTCACCCTATGCAGGAGCTCCAAAGGCCCTCATTCTTTCTAGTGTTGCCTTTGTGTTCTCCTACATCGAAACCTTAACACCCTCCAAAGGACCTATGCAGCATAGCACCTGTTGAAATACCCGGAGGAATGGATGCAAGGTTCATTAATATATTTTGGAGATTTTAGCCTGAATGGACTTTACTTTCTTGAGAACACTGTTAAAGGCACGGTTTTCACGCTTTTGAAAAAGCCAATCCCCAGTATGAAGGTGCCTCCCATGAGACGAGCTTGTATGCTGGGAAGGGTCACACGTAGCAGAGACCGGATGTCAAGCTGCCTTCAAGGTGCTGACTCTCCAGTAGGGGACAGGATCTCCACCCATGGTGGAGACGGTCCGAGAGAGACAGGAAAGATCATATGAACAAGAGCTCGTGGAGTCTTGATAGTTGCTTTTAATGGCTATACTTCAGAGAATGTGCTAGTTTTTGATAATCAGGAAATAGTCATGTCACGAAGTGTCACTTGAGACTCCATTAGTCACTGTTTTGTTAAATGGCCTCCATAGTGTTAATACATCAATCGGGTCAGAAGGATTTGAAGGAAGTTACACAACTCTCTAGGAACGCTCACCAGTGAGTCACTCGGCTCCCTAGATAGTGTCTTTGTGTTCTCCCTGTGTGGAATTTGGTCATGATACAGTATATCTTACGTGCATTCCATTTGTATTAATTAAACAACTGCTTTATGCCAGGCATAAAAGTAATTTTCAAATGAAGCAATGAATGAGATTGATGTAGTCCTTCTGTCATGGAGCTTGCTTTGAACTAAATCAACTAAAAAAATAAGAAAATACCAGGTAGTGATCTAAGTAATAGGAAGAAATAAGAGAAGGCGTGGGAGAGAATATGTTCGGGGCTACTTTAGCTAGGGTAGTTAGAGAGGTCCCCCTGAGATGCTGATGTTGAAACAAAGACTTCTGTGCAAGAATAAGCCAGCCCCATGAACATCTTGGGAGAGAACATTCTAAGTGCAAGCCAATGGCAAGCACAGAAGGAAAAGGCGAGAGAGAGCAAGATAAAATGGCTGTAGCAAACAGCCTGAGATTTTATTTGAGAGACAGTTGGGGCTGGAGTTTAGTAGTAGTCCTTGTAGAGCAGGAGAAAGAATTTCCATTTGGGATTCAGTTGTGGTGCTTTGGAAAGCCTTTGGAAAGCGACAAGCAGGGGTAGGGGAGTGGTATGATCTGATTTGCTGTTGATACATCATTCTGGCAGCTAGGCAGACAGTGAATTTCAGGAAGTAAGGAAAGAGTGTGGACAGTGGAGGGCTTCTCCAGAGCTGCACTGGAGACAAGATCCTGGAGTGGAGGAGAGTGGAGGTGGTGAAGCTGGGGAGAAGTGAATGGATTTGAGATGTATTTTTGCTAATGGACTGGATGTGGGTGGTAAAGAAAAAAGAAGATTCAAATATTCGTCTTCAGTGAGTATATGGGTATTGGTGCCATTTACCAAGATGGGGCTTAGTCTGATGGAAATGGGAGAAAGTTCAGGAAGGAAACGATTGCTCCTAAATCTTAGCACACAGCTCCGCAGCCACTACTAAATTCCTGTGCAAGTTGAGGGTCAGGCTGCCCACTGCTTTGTTGGCAGTCTGTAAAGGTGAAAAGTCTTCCACATACTAATCTAGGCTCTGCCTTCTTGCAGCTTCCATCCATGTGAATGTTTTTGCTTCTCCGGAAACACGTGGAACATATCTGCTGTCTCCTCTAGAAAGTTGTGTTAGATAGTCGAATACCGAGATTCTTGACATTATTTTAACACATTAAAATTTCAGATTAGTTTGGGCAAAAATGCCATTAATTAAATCATGGTGTGTCTGACTTACTGTGTAATCTGCATGGAACCATGTTATGTTGCCCCGGTTTTGAATGGAGAGAGAAGTGTGTGTGTTTGTTTTTTTTTTCTTGTGAAGATTAAAGGAGAGAATGCTCCTTGCTCTGCCTGGCAGTTGGTTGGGAGATGCTCCCAGCAGTGTGGACGCCACCTTGGTTCATCTCACCAGGTCTCTGTTGTTGTTGCACGTGGGGTAGCTTCTTTTCATTCGCTGGGTGAGTATTTATTGGATTCCAGTCATGGCCTTGTGCACTGTGGTGAATAAGGCTGTGACTTGTGGTCAGCTGCTGGATACACTATCTTTGGCCACTTTCTTGGAAGGAAGGAGCATTCTCTATCCTTCAAGCCATTTTCACTGAGTTCCCTTCAGGGGGCACATGATGGGAGCACCCTATTGCCACGCACTCCTAGGCCAGTGCCCAGGAGAACTTTTGCTGGTGGCAGTGATGAGATATCAGGCAGCCCTGCCTGTCACAGCCCTGGGAAATGAGGCCAATGGAAGTGACATCCCCTTTTCTTTCTCAAGCCGGTCCGGGGTCTGATGGCTGCAGCTGCCACCTGGTGACTCCACAGCCCCCGGAGGGGCATGAGGACGGGGGAAGTGATAAAAGTTTAGCAATGACTTGTCATCAAGGCTCTTCGTGTAATTTTGTTTTGTTTTGTTTTCTGTTTTCTGCCTTTTATAATTCACTTTGCACTTAGTTTCAGTGTAATATATGCTTATGGTAGAATATAAGAATAGAGATAAGTAGATAGATGGAAAAAATAAATACCGTCCAATGCCTTACCACCCAAAGACCTTGACAATTAGTATTTGGCTTTTTTTTGGAGTATTTTTTTTACTTTTTTTTTTTTTTGGTAAAGATTTTATTTATTTGAGAGAGAGAGAGAGGGAGAGAGTGGGCATGTGCACATGCGAGAGGTAGGGGCAGAGGGAGAAACAGACTCCCTGCTGAACAGGGAGCCCGATACAGGGCTCCATACCAGGACCCAGGGATCATGACCTGAGCCAAAAGCAGATGCTTACCTGACTGAGCTACCCAGGTACTCCTTATTTTACTTTTCTCAGGAGATATGGAGTTTCTACCATACATTTATATTTTGCTTGTTTGCATTATAACAAACATTTAAAAATACTACTTTTAAAGAGTTTCTCAAAGAGTATTTCTCATAACACTTCTGGACTATTTTTTTTTTCAGTAAGATAATTTATTGCTAGAGTTTTAATGATTGTTGCTATTTTAATGCTATTGTAGTGAACAGCTTTGATTATAAGGACTTTTCTCTAATTTGGGTAACAACGTTAAGGGGGTCACAAATTCAGAGTGTGGACATTTCTGAGACTCCTCATACCAAGTATCATCAGTAAGTTTCCACCAAGGTTACACAGTTGATCCTTTTATTAGTATGGGTGTGCATTAGTGTGGGCCCTTGACCGCATCTGCTGAACATCACTGCAAGAAATACATGGTGATTTGATAGACAAAATCTATTTGGTGTTGATATTCTCATTTGTATTCTGTGGCTTACTAGTCAGGATAAATATTTCTCTATATGTTTATAAGTCATTAAGTTTTGTTTCTGAATTGTCCTTTCTTTTTCCCCACTTATCGGTTGAATCTCTGTTATTTTAAAGACACTTTTCTGCCCTCTACATTATTGTTCCCTCGCTTGTTATAAAAACATTTATAGGAGATTTTCTTGAACTGGAGTCCAACTAACTTGAATATTAACTCTTCAAATTTTGGGTGAAAGGCGAATTGAAAAGAGAAAGATATGACACATACTTCACAAGTAGAGAAATTCAAACGGAGCACAGCCTTTCTCCAGCTCTCAGTATAAAACTCATCAAAGCAAAAACTGTTTTATTTAGACATCTGGGAAATGTACTTTGACAAACATCCGCTTGATGACTGTCAGTGTCATAAAGAGACTTTGATATCAAAAATCCACAGAAACTGCTGAAATAAATTGTATATTTTTATGACAAAGCTCTCTTTGCTGACTCATTTGCATTGTCCATGTGATGTGGCTTTAGCATCTTAATACAAAGGAGGGCCCATTTTCATGTAAATGACATGATAGAATTAATAAAGAGCTCTGGGGAGCCTACAAACTGCAAATGTGGCATTGCCTTCTACCTGCTTTGAGCAACGCTTACAGACGGTTGCTTTACAGTATTTTTAACATAGAAGTGTCTCCAAAATTTGCATATTCAGGGCTTTTATAGCTCTGGAAATATTCTCTTAAACTACCACAGAAGGTAACAACACATCCTTCAAAAGTCTGATTTCTATGCATGGAGACCATAAAAAAATGTACAGATAGAATCTTTAGCCCCATTTCCAATAAGTTAAAATGCAACTAGTTCTGTTGAGAGTTTGATCTTTTGCCTATCAACCGCCCAAGAAAGAATTTCCTTTGCCTTCTATTTACAAAACCTGCAAGTACTGGGCTGTTGGTTGTTTGAAATGATTAAACCCGAGTCAACCAGGTTGCAGCCTTCCGTGTTACGGGTGAGGCTTCTGATCTGTTAACTAACCACTGTGTGGCAAACCGAGTGTACTAGGTAATATGAAGAATGTCAGGAATGGGCCAAGGTCTTAGAGACAGTGCGGAGTGCAGACAAAGTATGAGAGTTGAGACCAGACTTGGCCTGAAAACCCAGGCTTGCTGCTCCCTATCTCATTTCTTCTTGGGCAAACTGTTTGACTTCTCTGGCACTCGGTTTGCTCATAAAAGACCCCATAAGCCAGGATTAGTAATACCTACCCGGCCTGAAAATTGAAGACTGAGTGAGATAGTGTATATAAGATAGGAATTCCATAAGTCGTTATGCTGTTGTTATCGGTATAATTATTATTACCTACAACTTCTGTGATCAAGGAATTTGTTGTTGGAAGAAGCAGTGGGCATGTGGGATAACGGGCAACTCTGTGTTTTGTAAATACTTATAACTAATATTAGCAGCCATAACAAACATTTTTGAGCACCTAACATGTGCCCAGTCCTCGGTCCTGCCAACGGAAGGCAAGAGAGGGGAGTGAGCCTTACACGTTGTTGTCTGGGTTCCTTTGATAGGAAAGCTGTTACTGAGAAGGAGGGCTAACACACTCTCGTGCTCGAAACAAACAGGTATGGCCATTGAATCTTCCCATGACAGAGCTGAACGGGGACCTCAGAGGCCCCTGGTACATTGTGGTTGTGGTTACCGGGTCTACTCTGTAACATGAAAGCTCAATGTCAACTTGGGAGTAGGAGGATCTGCTTACACCCTGCACCTCACTTCTCTTGGGCAAAGAACAAAGACCACCGACCTGATAGCCCCATTCCCAGCTTTAGCATGGCCATATCGAGACCCCAAATCTGAGACAGTGGCCTCTAATCTGGGGGTGGGCTGAAGCATTCACTCAACATGTCTTCTGTATTGACTCTCAAAGAACCAGAGTGAACTATCCTCCCCGTGGGCGGTGGATTTCACGGCATCTGCTTATGGATGTTTACTCCTGACCTACCATTAGCAGATACAGGACATGATATAGTTTTCCCTCTTGTACCTTTTAACCGCAGACCACATTCCATTTGCCTTGAACGTTTAATACCGTATCAAGCCTGAAATCAAACAAATGTAGGTGGAAGAAAACATTAGGCGGTGGAGGTCAGGGAAGAGCGATGTTTTCAGGGGCTCTGAAGAATGTGCTAATGTTGTGAAGAAGCTGGGCAATGAGATCAGGGAAATAGCACTTTGAACCACTCTTTTCAGAGTCATTGAGAAAAAGATTCAAGGTGAGGAAAAGCATGGGGAATATTTTTGTGAATGCAAGGAGTCAATTATTTGATTCCTTAAAAATTAAAAACTTCTGTACCTCAAGGACATATTCCAATTACATCATAAAAAGCAGAATTAGAAAAAAAATATAAGAAAAATAAAAGACAAATCTTTACTATCTTTACTATTTAAAGGGCCTTGAGGGAGCCACAGAGTTCTTGTGAAATAAAGTTTAAAAGTCCCTTTTCCAGATGTAGAACTGCAGAAATGTAAATAAAGCTTGATTGAAAGGATGTCTTTTTAGTGAAAGGATGTCACTGGCCACTGAATTTGAAATGAGGCACCCATAAAAGGGAGGGGAGTGAGGGATTTAGTTTTAATCTCTGCACCTGCTTGCTGACCCACCATTAATTGCTTCGAAGAGGAAAGGCAAACCTTGGTTTTCAAAGAAATAAAAAATTAACAAATAATGTGGCCCCGTTCTTATGTCATTTGATAGCTTCAACAACGTATAGAATAAGAGTATCTTATAATTTTTACCACTTGGTATTTACATTTTAATGTTCAAGATATACATTTTCATCCAGTAATTAACATACAAGAATCTGTTGAAGTGATTCATTCATTCATTCATTCATTTATTCACCAAATGTTTCTTGAACCAGACTTTCTACTAGTTTCAGGGACTTAATGAAGAAGAAAGACATGGCCCTTAAGAATCATACATATAAAAAATGCATTCTTAGAAAATTATCTAGGGGGCACCTGGGTGGCCCAGTGGGTTAAGCCTCTGCCTTCAGCTCAGGTCATGATCTCAGAGTCCTGGGATTGAGCCCCACATCAGGCTCTCTACTCAGCAGCGAGCCTGCTTCCCCCTCTCTCTCTGCCTGCCTATCTGTGATCTCTCTCTGTCAAAAAAATAAATAAAATCTTAAGCAGGGCGCCTGGGTGGCTCAGTCGTTAAGCGTCTGCCTTCGGCTCAGGTCATGATCCCAGAGTTCTGGGATCAAGCCCCACATCGGGCTCCCTGCTCGGCGGGAAGCCTGCTTCTCCCGCTACCATTCCCTCTGCTTGTGTTCCCTTTCTCGCTGTGTTGCTCTCTGTCAAATAAACAAAATCTTTAAAAAAAAAAAGGAAAATTATCTAGTATGTGGAGAATGCTAAATTCACGAAGATGTTTATTGCAGCATTATTTTTAACACTGAAATTGAAAGCAACCTTGCTGTTTAAAAACTAAGGAGATGATTACTTATAATAAATTTTCTGGATGTGGATATTAAACATGGTGTTTGTGAGAAAAGTGTTTATACTATGTTAAGTAAGCACAACAGAGTGCAGATTTGTATATACTGGATCATGACAATTATGCTAACATTGAGGAAAGGAAAAAATACAGCAAAAAAAATATAGTTGTATGATAGATTATAGTGGACTTTTCTTTTTCACTTGCAGTGTTTCCTTTTTGTTTTAGTATAATGATAACAGTATTCCTTTCCAGTAAACTAACTCTACGAGGCTTCGGGAGCTTTATGTACATTCACTAATTTAATTTTCATCATAGCCTGATGTTATTCGTGAGGAACCTGGGCCCTGACACGGTTAGAGCTTGAGTTCCAACTGGAATTGCTGGCCCCCCAAACTGACCTCTAAACTATGTCCAGTTGTTCCTTCAAAGAGATAAATTGGTTGAGCTTTAAAAGTACAAATCCAAGCCATGGTCTCTAGAGCTTAAGCTCTTAAGTCTTGTTGGTAAGATGGAGGTCTTACTAATATCCACTACCCAAAGGCAATGGCAGGTACCACACACGATGATGTTTGTGGGTGTCTTTGGTAAATTTTAAATTTCCATTCAATGTCTGTCGGGGTATGTATTCGAGATATTTTTGAGTGTCTTAATAAATGTGTATACTAAAAAAATTAAGCACGTTTTTGTTAAAGTATACAAGTGTAGGTTAGCTGGTTTATACATTTTAAATACCAGCTCAGAACATGAAATTTTTTTAAATTGATGAAAAATTATACTGATTAAAGTCTGTTTTGAAAATTTGTTTCTGCTGCTGGGTCAGCATCTCTTTGCTCTTTCTCCCTTTTTCTCTCTGACATTCTGCTCCACCGATTGTATGATTTTCTTGACTTTTTTTCTTACATTGAACGAACTCCTTCAAGGTCGAGAAACCACTATAATCTGCACTTTGGAGGTATTTGGCAGCCAAAGTTTTAAATTCCCAACGGGCGATTGGGATTCCAGGCTTAGGTTGCTTTATTTTGCTCTATATCTGTTGACTATGAGTCAAATATAATATGTGGGTAGAATTACAAAGGTGACTCTTGAAAGCATGTGGAAGGATTATAACCTTAAAATGTGCTCACCAAAGCCATGAAAATAGATGAGTTCCCCAAAAGGTACCCAGCAATACGCCTTTATAGACTTCTAGAATGAATATATGAATTCCACGTGGGCCTTGATGGCCTCCTGGAGAAAATGGGGAAGAGCTTTGTGTTCTAAGAGTTTATGATGTTTTAGGCTGCATTGTATACAGTTGACATTTAATTTGAAAGTGGTCTGTTGAAAATGTCATCTGGTTTTCATTTGTAGGGGCCCACTTGAAAATGGGAGGTTGGACTTTGTGACCTCCTGGTTTCCTCCCAACTCTGGAGTTTTTGTAGTTGTTTGATTCTCAGATAAATGTAAAGCACAACAACAACATTTGTGTAGGGCTTCCGAGTTAACAAACTATTTTTCACACACTCCATCCTGTCTTAAAGAAAGGTAAAGGTGGAGGAAAAGGCCCCATTAAATCTGGGTTTGAATACATACTGTACAACACAGTCTGGTATTTTTCTGTGTGTTGTTTGCTTTCAAGATCGAAAGTAATGTTCTCGTTCAAAGGTAACTATGTGAGAATTAGAATCTTATTCACATGCAACATCTTCCAAAGGATTATCAAACACCTGTTAAGTAGGAGCACACATGATGTATAATGCCATTGAAAAAGTTGTTTCACCAGGTGGGAGAATTTGAATAAATCATGTCATCATCTAATTTAAATATTTGGTTCATCTGCTTCAGATATTTAAGGGAAAATATTGATTTTTCTGGAATATTGTGAATCCACTCACATTTTCTATGTTCTGAAATAGACCTTGGTATACTGGTTGTGTTAGCTATGCTTTCCCTGGAAATTCAGCTCTGTTCAGAAATGTCAAGGCTAGCTATGGTTATGCCTGCCCTGAATTTTAAAAAATGTAATAACTGAATCTTTTTCTACAGGGGCTAAGAAAAAAAATGGTATTCTATAATTTTCCTTAGGGACTTGGGTAGATAAGCCTAGGCATATGTGGTGTACCCAATCAAAACACAATTTCACAGGTTATGAGTTTGCATGAGATGCAGTCTATCTTGTGGAACCTGGGTTTGGGTGTGCATGCAGAAACGGGGGGATACTGCAGCAACCAAGCAAACCCCCTTGGATACTCTTAATCGAGGCTGTTACTGGCGGCAGTTGCTTCCTTGTAGGGTCTCCTCGGGATGGAACCAAGGAGCTGTGATCTAAGAATGGGGCATCACCCCTGTTGCCTCATGTTGAAGAGAAGGAGATCTCTTTGTCCAACCTTAGTCAAGACGATGGTTAGTGCTTTGTCATATTAAGGGCTCTTGTTTTCTGAGTAGTCTGTGCATATTATGCATACTGTGCCAACCTTTATAATATGTTCGATTGTCTTTGTGAGTCAGGTGTCTTGGTCTGAAACTGCGAGATGCCAAATATGTCATCCAGGGTCAGGGGTCATGGTCTAACCATTGTCCTATCACACAATCCCAAACAGCCTTCACATTGTTGATGTGCTGCTAAAGCCCCATGGTAGACATGGCTTTCCCTCATTCCCTCTTCTCTCTCCCCAGTGTTGACCTTCTGTGAGCTTTCTTCTCATATAGCTTTCCCAGATAAATGTTTAGTGGCTGGGCAAGATGAGATAGAAAATATGAGCATGCATTTCTGGATCATTCAGAAATAATGGGAGATATGTATATATAGTTTACATAGCTGTGATCATAGTACATATATAAACTTAGGTTACACTTTGTCCCTGAAAGTCAGGTCTCTGTCAAGTTGGTGCTGAGGACCCACTGGGCTCAGTGCCTGGCTTTGCCTATTGGCTGATGGATTTGGAGTAAGTTCCTCAACTTCTTATATCCTCAGCTCCTCATCTGTAAAGTGATTACATTTCATTCTGGATAGGGTTGCTGGAAGGATAAAACAAGATGATTCTGCAAGTGGTTTATTAACTAAAGAAGGTTATAGAAACAAAAGGTATTTATCACTAGCACACAAGGATTTAGAAGTTTCTTTCAACCCAAAGACTTAGTGAGCTCCATAAAATGTTAGCCTCTTTCAAAATGCCCCTAAAGCGCACCTGTGTGTGTGTGTGTGTGTGTGTGTGTGTGTGTGTGTGTACTATTAATGGGCCTGTTCACAAAGAGCCAGATTCAGGCAGAGACGTTTCCTCATCTGCAAATCAAGGGTAGTAATTTCCTCATGGTTTAAATAAGAAAACAGACATGAAGCTCATGGCACATAGGCAACTCATAATAATGGTATTTTTTTCAGTTTAAAATTTCTTATAAAGAACATAGACTGGAGTAGTTTTAACTATCTGTTCTACCATTAATTAGCCACCCACCTCCACTGCAATGCATCATGGCAAATTCCTTAACGTGGACAAATAACTTAAATTGTGACATATTAACCAATTTGGGAAGATTACTTAACCTCAGTGTCCTCTTATGTAAAATGAAAATAACTCCCTCCAAGCTGGGTGATGGTTAGGCCTAAATATAAGCATGTATATTATCTGAAACATAAGAAGATCAGAAAATGGGTAGTTCTGATCTTTCCTCCCTTCCTATGGTAGTTCTGATCTTTCCTCCCTTTCCTCCCTTTTGCTGATATTTGCAATCCTGCCTGCAGGACATCTGGGGAAGCTTCTCTTCTCTACTGAAAACAGAACACAATTCCAACTCCTCCTAGCTCCCAGGGAAGGAGGCTTAACAAATGAAGACAGTTGGAAGGTTCTGAGGCAGAGTCACTGATTCAGCTGTAGGCCCATGAGACATTTAGAGTAAGTTCTTCCAAGACGCCCAGAACTATGCCTTTATTTTTGCACAGAAGGCTGAACCATTTATTAGCATTAACAGAAGATGGGTTGATGTCCTTAGCCTCACACTGAAAGTTGCCTGCTTTGCCAGGCAGAGAAATGGTTGAGCCAGAGTCTGTGATCTCACTGTGTGTGGGGAGCTCTGTGCCAATGTGCTTCCCCCAGGGTGGCTCTGAAGGGTGACAGTCCACTCTGGGTGTCCTTCTGTAAACAAATGCTCACCAAGAAGAAGTATGCTCACATCCCAGTAGTGCTTCCTAAATCTTGGCACAAAGCTCTTAGCTGTAGGTTTCACAGCCACGTTTCTTGTATTTAAAGGCCAAAAGGGAGCCACAAGTGTGCTCGTGAAATCAACTTTAAAAGTCGCTTTTCCAGATGTGGAGCCACAGAAATGTCAATACAGCTATGGTGAAGAGTGCCCTCATGGTCACGTGCCGAGGGATTTGCGACAGGGGCCTGAAAGAAGGAAAGGCACGTTGGTGTGATTCTCTGCATCTGTTGCTCACTGATCTCCCTTTCTGATTTCCCTTAATTAGGGAGAAGGTCCGTTTCTTCCACCTTCGGGACTGGAATGTGCCTTTCAATGAAAAGTCTGTTTCATACACTACTATGTCAGAAAAAGTCCAGGTTGTGAGAGGGGTCATTGCTCAAGAAGATGCTTACAAATCTTAGTTTTTCATATAAACAAAGCTTTGATTTTTCTTTAAATGCAAATGGAGTCAAACTTCTTTTACTGAGGAAAGCCTTATTTTGCGGCTTTTCTGTGTTCGAGCTACGTGAGATGCCATGGAAGCACAAAATCTAGCTTTTGCCTTGAGAGATCTCAGCTCTGTGCCCAAGTTTCTCCTTTACAGAACTCACTGAATGTGCATCAAATACCTTCCATGTATGAGCTAGAGTGCTAAGTGCTGGAAAGTTCAAATATGAAGGACACATTTCTGTCCAATACATAGCTCCTATGTTTAGTGGCTTGAAACAACTGGCAGGTTTTTTTTTCTCCCAAATACTTTTATTTTATTTTTTCAGTGTTACAAGATTCATTGTTTAGGCACCACACCCAGTGCTCCATGCAATACGTGCCCTCCTCAATATCCACCACTGGGCTCAACCAACCCCCTATCCCCTCCCCTCCAAAACCCTCAGTTTGTTGCTGGCATTTTTTTTTTTTTAAAGATTTTATTTATTTATTTGACAGAGAGAGATCACAAGTAGGCAGAGAGGCAAACAGAGAGAGATGGGGAAGCAGGCTCCCTGCTGAGCAGAGAGCCCGATGCGGGGCTTGATCCCAGGACTCTGAGATCATGACCTGAGCTTAAGGCAGAGGTTTTAACCCACTGAGCCACCCAGGCGCCCCAACATTTTTTTTTTTAATTTAAAATCCTGTGCATTAGGGGCACCTGGGTGGCTCAGTCGTTAAGCGTCTGCCTTCGGCTCAGGTCATGATCCCAGGGTCCTGGGATCGAGCCCCGCATCGGGCTCTCTGCTCGGCAGGAAGCCTGCTTCTCCCGCTACCATTCCCTCTGCTTGTGTTCCCTCTCTGTGTTTCTCTCTGTCAAATAAAAAAAAAAAAAAAAAAAAAATCTAAAAAAAAAAAAAAAATCCTGTGCATTAACAACTTTGGCTGCACTGGCCTGGGTAGTCTTCTGTTGGTCTTCCTTGGAATCTCTCATGTGATTGCAGTCCTCTGGCAGCTCTTCTGGGGCTGGATGGTTGAAGATGGCCCCTTGTACATGCCTGGCAGTTGGTGTTGGGTATTGAGCTAGGCTATGTGTCTCCAGCACCCTAGCCCAGGTTCTTTTCATGGGGAAGGGGCATTCCAAGAAAGCAATCTCTGTGTACAAGTGAATTTCAAGTCTCTAATTTCATCCTGTTTACTAATATTCCATGGACCAAAGCCAAGCCCAGAGTCCATGTGGGAGAGATGATGCCAAGGCATGGATGTAGGAGGTATCATTTATTGGGGGCCATTACTGTAACAACCAACTACAGGCTCTGACCTAAATAATAATAGTGACTATTCCACTTATTTAGCACCTTCCACGTTCCCAGAGTAGGGGGTTGATGCTTCACATGTGCTGTTTTATTAAATCTGTTGGATAGTTCTTCAAGGTAGTTATTATTCCAAATTTCTGAGGTTAGTTAAGTTGTCTAAGGCCATGCAAATAGTAAATGGCCAGGATTTTGGCAATAATTCCATAAACCAAGATCGACACAGGCCTGGAGTACTGTGATATGGGACACAAAAGATGAGGTATGAGATTGTGTCAGACAGGTAATGGTGGTGTAGCAGCTCTGTGTGTGCAAAAGATTGATTTGCCATAAGGGCTATTAATTCAGGAAGGTCTTCAGTGAGTTCTAGGGCTTTTAATTGGGCCTTCCTATAAAATAGGAAGCTTTTGGACTTTGGTTGTAAAACGAGTTATGTTCAAAATCTCAGTTTGATTATTAAAGGAGCTAAGTTAAGAGCTACTTTTAGTGTGTGATGACTTAAATTTTATGAGCCTTAGTGATCTTATCTTTAAAATGGGGATACTATTTCTAAACATTAAATGATGCCATGTATGTAAAATTCTGAGCAGAATGATGGTACCTAGATGGGATTCAACAAAAGGGAGGCAGGATTGACTTGGATGAGAAAATGGCAAGGCAAAGAAGAGAGTATTTTAGGCAAGAAAAGCAATGCTGGAAAGGGAAGAAATCTGATAGCGAAGACGACTTGGCTTCTGTCTGAGCCACAAGAGAGGCCAGTATATAGCAGGAATCAATAGAAAATACCAATCATTAGGCAAGATAAAGCCCAGATTTAAGAGCCTTTGATGTCCATCAGGTAGAGGAGATAAATTTGCAAAGCTGGAAAATGGACCCGTGGACCTCCTTGGGACCTGGGAGAAACTACAGTGTGCATGTAATTTCAAACTCAGCCATCTTTAGAGTCCAGTGGGTTCTTCACTATCCAGGTTCATCTTCCCAGCCAAGCTTTCCAATTAGCACACATGAGGTTTAGATTTGAGTCCCTTAATTTCAATAATTTGAATTTCTTCCAATGTTGCGAGTGTAGCCAGTAGTGGAATGGAAAATCCCCTCTCTCTCCTTTGTTCATGACCTTGGTTCACACCATGGCATGTTTATTCATAAGCATTATCATTAGAAAATGCAGATTCTTTTCTATTAATTGAATCTCACTGTGAAGTACTGGATAGTAACGTGTTGCAGCAGGTTCACAAGAGCCCAGGGTGCACATTTCTTCCCAATTCTGTGTTTCGTGTTGGTAGCTTAAAATTGTCCTCAGTGGGTATATTTACACCACAGAAATCAGTACACACTATAAAGGAGGGCTCTCCACACCACCACCCTTGAAGTTCCCATTGTTAAATGTTTACCAGCACATTGCTATGTGCCGCTAACATAAGTGTGAAATTGAGGAGGTCAACTATCTAGTGAAGCTGGGAGGAAAATCCTACCTCTGAAAATTTGGTTTATTTTTTGAGTCACCTTAAAGCAAAACACCACACATACAAAATGGCTGAAATCATAGAGACTGAAAACATCACACATTGGTGAGGATGGAGAGTAATTAGAATGCTTAGATACTGGTGTTAGGAGTATAAAATGGTACAACTACCTTGGAACACCCTTTGGCAGTTCCTCATAAAGTGAATCTTACATCTACCTTTATGACCCAGGGATTTCATTCTTAGCTATTTACCCAAAAGAAATGAAAACTTACGTCACCAGAAAGCCTTGTACACAAATATTGTTAGCCACATTTAACAATCTTGGCCAGAAACCATGGCAGGAAAATGGATGAGTAATTTGGGGATGTTCATACTAGGGAACACTACTCAACTATAAAAAGGAATCAAGCACAGATATGTGCAATAACAAGGAAGAATCTCAAAATACTGTGTTACAGGAAAGAAGCCCAAACAAGAAAGTATATAGTGATAATTCCATTTATATGAACAGGGGAATGATCAGAACTTAGGCTATTTCTGGGGGTGGTGGTGGGGTTGACTGGCAAGGAGCCCAAGAGGATTTTTTAGGGCGATAGAAATGTTCCCGTTTTGATAAGCATGGTGGTTACATAGGCATATACATTTTTCAAAATTCAAATTGTGAACTTGAGATCCAAGCATCTCTTGGTGCTTAAATATGGCATCAATTAAAAAAAAATCAGGGCCCATATTCTAGAATATAGAAGATGCCTGAAATTAGCTTTTCCTTCATTGTCTTTGTGAAACAGGCAACAAGCAATTGAAGTCAAGAGGTCTAGTGTTTGAATTCCATCTATCAGCCCTGGGATTTTGGCGAGGTTACTTAGCCTCTGAATTTCAACTTCCTCTTCTGAAAAGTAGGCACAGTATATTCATTTGTTCTTTTAACCAATAATTCCATGTGGCAGTCACTGTGTAGATGCTAAAAATAGAATGCGGACAAGAGCAATTCTTCCCATCCTTCATGGGTCCTACCTCCTAAAGCTAGTGCCTATAGGAGTCACATGCCTATAGGGGTTAAGACAATAGTGGGCTGATGGAATTCTGTCACAAATGGCAGGACTTATGTCAAGTGTAAAGGGAACAGCCCCCACTCCACTTTAGTTACACCACGTCTTGGAGGTATGATGGCTCAGTTAGGCCAGATCTGATTCCTTCCTTCCTTCTTTCCTTCCCTCCTCTCTCCCTCCCTCCCTCCCTTCCTCCCTCCCTTCCTTTTTTTCTTTTTAAAAGATTTTATTTATTTATTTGTCAGAGAGAGAGAGAGCGCAAGCACAAGCAGGGGACAGAGGGAGAAGCAGGCTCCCGCTGAGCAAGGAGCCAGACGCAGCACTTGATTCCAGGACACTGGGATCATGACCTGAGCCAAAGGCAGACTCCCAACCGACTGAACCACCTAGGCATCCCCAGATCTGATTTCATAAGAGAATCTGGAAATCCTGGTTATGAAAGTTTGAGATTTTATTCACTTTTTTCCAAAATACATTACAGGTCAAATGCTTAGGTTTATGATCTCTTGCAAAGTTTACTCACTCATACAATAATTACTTTTAAACCTCAATTGGAGGTTTATTTGATCTTATCACTGTTTCACTTTCCTTAGGAGTCAACTAAGAATATTCACATCAAGTTGCAGAATTGTGTGGTAGGTGCTGGGTACATACTAAGTTTTCCTGAGTCCCTCAATTTACAGCTCTTTTTTCTTTCTTCAAATTGTTCAGATGGTCCTGTAATTTGGTTTCTAGGACAGAGAGAGGTTCTCAAAATCTCATCCCCAGCCAACTCCAATGTCATTTATGTCCCCATTTGTCAGCAGTATTGGTAGCAACTAGAGAGGTTCTGTGAGTCTGATGATCCTAATCTGGGCAATAGCCTTTCTCAGAGCATTGTAGGTAGACTGTCAAAATGCTGCTCAAAAAATCAAAGCCAGCTATTGATCTCTATTTTAATCAATTTCCAAGACTTAGGGTGTGTAATTTTGTTTCACTATGAGTTTTGAAGTTATACAGTAGAAGTAGAGTTAGTGTCCATGGGCTTGGCAAATAACCAAAACATTTTCTTTAAAGAATCTTGTATCTTAAAAACTATTGTTCTTTGATTCAGTTATGATTGGGCTCAATTTTGAGTGACATGATATCCCAAATCTGAATGTTTCAAACAGTTGTAAGTTTAGTTATTGTGCACACGATGTTGACAATCCAGGGCTAGTGAGGATGCGTCAGGATCAGTAAGGACAGTCTTCTTTCCTGAGTGCTTGCACTTAAGTCCAAGATGGCTGCTCCAGCTCTAGTCATGCCTATATTATTAGCATGTAAAGAAGAAAAATGGAAAGGTTAGCCCTCCCTTCCCTTAATGGCATATCCTGGTAGATGCATACACTACTTTAACTGGCATCCCATTGGCTAGAACATGGTGACATGGTCTCACTTGGTGTTGGGGAGACTGGAATATATGGATTAATATTTTTTTCCCCTGGGCCATTGCGCTCAGCTAAAATCCAGGGTGTTAAATTACTAAGAAAGAATGGAACAACTAGTATCTTTCCTCTGTCACATTCTTCATAGCGGAAGCCACATTCTTTTATGAAGTTGTTCTCAGCTACTTGGATTCTTTCGTTATTTCTTTCATCTTAGAACATGTAAGCTCCTGAGTGTTGGATATCCTGAGCCAGACTCTTCTTATCATGAGCACAATCACCATCACTGCCCTTGTCCAGGCCACCATCTTTGGTCCACCATCTTTTAGGATTATTGTAGTGACCACCAATGGAACTTCTGCTTCTGTGCCCACAGTGTTTTCCACACAATAGCCAAAGAAAGCTTTTGAAATGTAGGTCAGACCATGTCTCTTTGCTCTTCAGTACCCTCCAATGACTTCTTATATTCCTCAGAAGAAAATCTAAAATTGTGTGCTGCCCTGTGAGATCCAGATGACTCAGCTCTCTGAGTTTCTCTTTCACTCGCCTTCACTCTACCCCAGCCGCACCAGCCTCCTCACTGCAATTCCTCTACTCCTAAGGAAAGTACAGTCTTTCCTCATGATCTCTGTGCTTCAGATAGATGAACAAGCTCAGAGAGGCTGAGTAAATTGCCCAAGGTCATGCAGTTTAGAAGTAATGGAGCCAGGATCCCAAATCAGGTCAATCCAACTACAAGTTCCATATCTTTTTATTCAACCCCATTGCATAAATTCTTAATGAGTGCTTGATTGCTCAGCAATAGATTCCATGGAAGCAGTTGGTCCTTTCTGAGAAAAGGCTGCTCAGCATTTCTAGGAGAGCCATGAGTTTTTCTGTAGGAGAAAACAATGTCTTCTCAGGTTCTACCTCTGCCCTCTGCAGGAACCCATTAGGAGCCCGAGTCTATAGACCCTGGAGCTATAGAAAATTATAGACATCATCAGGCATGAGGTTAGCACAGGCTTATTGTATCAGCGATCTTCCTTTCGTGGACCAAGTGGAATGACGGGCTTTGGGAGTTAAGGTTGAACCTCTTCTGGTCAATGAACTCTTCTGTTATTTGCACTGAGTGGTCTCCGTTTGGCATGGGCAAAATGAGATACAGTTCCTACTCTATTCACTGAGTTGCCTCTTTTGCTGAACATTGCAGTTGATTTAAAGGAAATGAAAAGGAACATCCTTGCCCTTAAAGACTTCTTTGTTTAGATCAGCTATTTAACCTGGGGAGTTCTTGTTAGGGCTTCAGAGAGTCTGAGATTCCTTTGAAATTATGTGTAAACTCTTGTCTGTGTACATACGTGTATTTGTTTTTCTAGTGAGAGGACACAGAGACGTTATCAAGTTCTCTGAGGGGTCTGTCACTCCAAAACATGGCGAGAACTACTGGTATTAAAAACTTCCCTAGATGCCTATCATTTATTTAGCACAAAATATACACACTATGTTGCAGGGTTCCTTTTAATCCTCAAAAAAACCCTATGAATTAGTGTAATTTTATAGATGCAATTTTATACGGTAATTTTATAGATGCAAAAACTCAGGGCAGAGAGATTCAGTTCCTTTTTAATATAACACATAGATTTTAAACATGGGAATCATATTTCAAAACCCAAATTTGTTATAGACCCCAAAATGTTTTTAAATATTTAATTATAAAATTATAATTATAAAATTATAAAAAATATTTTTATATTGACATACATTTTATCAAAGCAGCATATAGACACATAATTTTATATTCAAATGGTGCTTTTAAAAAAAAAAGTTTTCTTCTGCTTCTTGCATTGTCTCTTTCCTTTGGGTTTATTCCTCTCTTTTATTTGTTTCCATTTCTCTGTCTCATGCCGGAAACTTTGCTTAAATCTGGGGATCCTTGCTTATCCTTTTGTATTAAACACACACTGCCAGAAAGCTAATGATAAGCCCTGTGGGCATGAATTAAACCTCTTTGCCTGGTGGGTCACACCACTGGGGGATTGAGTAGTCAGCAGGGGTTTTCACTAGGACCCATGTGAGTTTCTAGACTTATTTTTCTGGAATCTTTACATTTCTGCAAACAAGTACTTTCCAATGCTCTGCTTAGAAAGTGTGAGACACCCGTTCTTGTGAGGAGGCATTTAGAAGTTGTAGGTAGGTAGGTGGAAGTTGGGGCCAGGGATCTATGTAAGCATGTAAATCCTCTGTAATCAGGGCCCCTCTTCCCGATGACATGCTTCACATACCTTCTTCAGACAGGCATCCACATTCTGAGCCTTTCTAGGGTTCTGTAGGATAAACCAGCTCACTTCCCATGGAATCTCTTTCTGCAGACTGCCATGGTCTAGCTGTCTGCACTTTTAATAAAGATTCTTCTACTTCTGCACCCAATTCTCATCCTTCAAAAATTAGCTGAAATATCTTATACATGTCACCTCTTCCATGCCCTTTGATTTCTGAAGTTGCACCTTTTCTATTCCTTCCCCACCTCTTCAGATGGAACTTAAAAAAAAATGTTATGTGGTCCTGTTCTAAGATGGAACTTTCTAGGCTTGCTTCTCCTATCATTATACTACCTCTCTGTATCTATCAGATTCTACCTAAACTCTGGGAGAGATGCAAGAAAAACCTCCTAGGGATCCTGGCTTCAGGCGTCTCGTAATCCAGCTCCAATGAAGTCATGTTGAAGATTCTGCATCTCGAATGTGGGCACACAATTGCACACCCAAGAGCGAGTTTACAGATTAAGGGTTGGAAAGAGAGACCTTCCTACCCAGAGAGATCCAGAGAGACACACTGAAGGAGGTGAGGGGAAGTGTATTGAAGATAAGGGGTACGGTACACACAGAATTCCCAAGGCAAGGAAATTCAGGGGCAGAGAAGAGACAGTGAGTCCATGTGCTTGAGGAAAGTAATGCATGAAAGGGAGTGTTAATATACAAACCCTCTGAGCACCAAGTGGAGGTGGGCCTCGAATATCTGATTAGAAATTTGGGTATTATTTTGTCCTAAGGTGATGGCTTCCCACTGACGTCCTACAAACAGATGCTACAAGGAGTGTCTGTAAGACCCGGGGAGCGGGGGGAGGGAGGGGGCTCCTAGAAGGGTAGGATTTAAGAGCAGAGAGAGAGAAACACACTGGGAAAGCAGAGGAAGTGAACTCTGGGCTGGAAGGAAAGGAAATGGTTTCGCAGAAGTGGGGGTGGGGCAGGAGAAAGATTCCAGGAGGAGACCGGAAGTGGCCACAACGAAGGGTCAAAGAGGGGAAACCCAGCGGTGCCTGCCTGCCCGGTGGGAGGAGTTTGTGTCAATTAGCAGATGAGAGGCTGGAAAATTACCTCAGGGCCTTGAGGTCTGGTGTGTCACGTGGGTAGGGTGACATCCCAGATGCTGATAACTCTGGGGCTTTTCCATGAATCCGTGCGATTCTCCTTGGATTCCTCCCCCACCCTCACCCCTTCAGTTATTAAAGCACAGACATCTGTGCAAAATTTTGGAATGGGAAAAACAAGATAATGTTGATTTTGCAGTTTGGGCAAAATCTGAATATTGAACTGTATGCAGACAAGAGAATTTTTATGATCTATTCACATTCAGGATTACTTTTTTTTTTTTTTTTTTTTTGCCATTTTCAAAAGTAAGGGCTCTTCAACACTAATCTGCTTAGCAAATCTTATGAACTAAATCGAAAGCCTTGCCAGCCTATTGCCAAGCATGTCAGATTTTTCTTAACCTGTTATGCTAGTTCTCATCCTATGTGTTTTTTTTTTCCTTCCTAAGTAGGGTAGGAAAATTCTGAATATGTTAAGGGCAAATAATGAATGGTGTATTTTAGAAGCGTGTTCGTACTTTCATTTTTCATAACTCCGAATTTTCTGAAAATATCAGCCTGTATCCTAGGAGTAAGTCTGCCCACCGGGGAATCGCCTCCTCTCCTGGTGGGGGGTCCGGGTCCCTGCAGGGAGACAGCCACAAGGCACAACTCTCTATCTGGCTTCGTGCTTCCTGGTGGAAACATGAAGGGGCGCTGTTTTTACTTTATGGGCGTTTCTCAAACTATGGCAGGGTGTGAATATAAATAGTGCAGGAGAATTCTCAAAATGCGTTTTCTGTGGAACCGGTTTGCGCTTTCTTCAGACTCGAGGTTCTCATGGGGAATCTTCCTCTCTCTTAGGTTCCGTCTCCGAATCATGATTATGATTGAACCTCTACACCAATCAAGCCTCGTTCAGTATTTAATCAATCTCGAATTACCCGCCAAGATATTGCAGTTCAAATGTTAGTCCAGAAGCCTCCCTAGGCTCTTTCCATTTGCATTTAGCATACTCTTTCTGTTCTGTTCTTTCTTTCTTTTTTCTCCTTTTAAAAATTTTCTTTATGTCCTTGGTCCTTCCAAAAATGTTTAAGCTTGTTGAAAAAAAGCAGATTTTTCTCAAGCGTTTGCAGTCAAATGAGTAAGCTAATAAATTATATATGGGCTTAGAAAGAGGATTTTCCCTTTTCGCGGCATACATTGGAACTCAGCGTTAGCAGTTGTTGGAAATGCTGCGGAAGAACTCTGTCTATCTTACAAAACCATCTGCGGGAGGAGCCTTGCTCACCAGAGTGAGGCAAAGGGAATTGCAATGCACCAGAGAGACAATGTCTTTTGCATAACAATTTAATCCATCCATTTGCTGGTGAATATTCATATTCTGAGGGTAGAAGTTTCAGTATTTACAAATTTGTGAAAGTAGGAAATGTAGATCAGCATCCTGTAAATGTAATATTTACTTCTTTGTTTTAAATGGCTAGGATCACTGAAACTGAGTTACATTTTTGTCCTCTTGCTTTTATTTACACTGAAATAAAGCCTGGAAGGTTATAGATGCTATACCATGGTACTAAACGTGCTCTGATGACTTTCATTCTGTGTTAAGTGTGTGATTTAAAATCAATCTGCCCCAATTATGATCTGAATATTGTTTTTGTCTTCTGTCTATCTGGCTTTATCATCTTTCTTTCTTTCTTAATTTCTTTTGTCTTCTGTTGACATATTTCTTTATCTAATCTATAACCCATAAATAGATAAGATCAAACAGTAGAGCTAAACCATTACTACTGGTATTGTTGATTTTTAACTGCAGAATGATTACACATGATAATATATAATGAATATATGTGTGTGTGTTGTGTATACACCTGTATATAAAAATTGGTTTAGGAGTGATTTATAAATAAACCAAATTTGGAGTTCTTTAATTTTATTAAGACTTTCTAGAGAAAATGAAAATAAAATTGCTATTTATTAACCTCCTTGGGAAAGAATTTGGCCATGTATCACATCTCATATATCATCTAATTCTTATAATGACTCTACAATGCAGATGTGAGAAAACCAAATCTTGGAGAGTGAAATCCTCTGCCCTAGATTGTTGAGCTGGGTCCAGGGTGTTTCCTAGTTCACAAGAAAAGCCAATCAATTTCATCTTACCAGGTCCCTCCTCTTGATTGGTTTAGCTCCTAGAAATGCAGTAGCCCTGGGGCTTAGTATTAAAAAACAAACAAACAAAAAGAGTAGTGATCAATTTATTCATGCCATAAATATTTATTGAGCACCTACAATGTGCTCAATGGGCTAGGAGCTGGGAAATACCAGTGAAGAAATAGATAAGTTCCCTGCCCTTAAGAATTTAGATTCCAGATGAGAGCAATAGATCAAATGGTAATGTCTGCCATGGGTAGAGATAGGAAGGAAGACCATAGGAAGACATGCTGAGTTGTGGTATCTTCCATCTGACTCTATGAACAGAATTAGAGCTAAATTGTGTGTCAGCCTCATTACCTTTAGGAAAGAACCTTTTTCTTCTTTATCCTCAAGGTCTTGTATTATATGTCATTGCATTATCCTCAATGTTTTGTATTGGTCTTGTTTTGGGTATCACGTAGTCAAAGACCCACAAGGATCATGATTAGATGTAGCCTACAGATGTTCAAAGTACCATGCTTGCCTTGGGGTTGTAGAGACTCAGAAAGTGCTCCTCATGCTTTGGATCACTTACCTAGAAAACCCTAGCTCCTGTCTCAGAGACAGGAGACATGTGCAAAATGATAATTTGCACTATTACTTGTTTTTGTTTGTTTTTTGGTTTATCTCTTTATTCGATGAATGGTGCCACATCTAAGATTCATATTTCAGAAAAATAATCAGAGCTGCTTATTCCAACTCTTTAGATCTTGTTATACCATGAAGCAGGTCTCTTTCCTCTGCCTGGAGTGTCCTTCCTACATTCCATGCCTGGTGAGCTATTCATTTTACAAGAGCTCTGTCTATAGCAACCTCCTCCAGGAAGCCTGCCTTTTCCGAACTTACTAGACTTAGTTTCTCAGCTCTCACTATACTGCAAGTACTTCTCTGTTATCCCATATGTATTTGCTCAGCACCTGCCACATGCCAGGTATCATTTAGGTGCCATTTGTGTGTATTACTCCTCAGCCTACTGTTTACATTCCTTTACGTCTCTCTTGTGTGGCCCTTAAGAAGACTGAGATACACCCCGTCTTACTTGCTTTCCTATCCCCAGGCACCCAGGCTTGTACTGGGACGTGGCAGGCACTTGGCAACACCTATTGAGTTAAGGAAATCCCACTTCATTTTAAAAAGCCTGGATGAACACTCATGCTGTGGGTAAACGCTTCAGCAATTGGATGGATTAAAGACACCCCAAGCCTTGCTCTGTGAGAGAACAAGGAGAGTCAACTAGAGGAGGTAAGGATTAAGAACACGGACTTTGGGGTTCAGACAAAGTTGAGATCACACAGGTTTAGGTTCAAATTCCACTTTACCTCTTGGACTCTTAATTTTTCTCAAGTAAAAAAAAATGATTTTGATAACCTCCCACATAAGGTTGTTATGTGGATTAAATAAGATATGTTATATGGATTAATTAAGACCGTTCTCAGCACACGGACTCATCACAGCCAAAAAATGGAGTCACTTGGCCACGACATGTGAGTGGCGTGTGGTGCGGCCAGTATTCCAAGTCTAGTTTTCTATATTCAGAATCTAGAGGTGATTAATTGGTACCCCTCTGATTTGTAAAAACACCTGCTCCTGAGGGCGCGTGTGTGTGCGTGTACACACACACACACACACACACACACACACACTCCCAGTAACTCTCATTAATCTTTCATTTGTGTCTAAAATCAAAAGGCAGCAGTCAGTCCTCCTTCCAGCGGTGTCCTAGGTGGTGAATGAGGCGTTACATGGGTTCCCCCCGGGGCGTCCCTTCGCTCCTGTTTGCCCACCCCACGGAGCAGCACACCTTCACAGTCACTGGTGTTGTGATGCTGTGTTTAAAAATAGACGTAAATAGTTAGCACTTCTTTGAAAAGGAATCAAATCCTCACTTATAGCCTTTATCAACCAGCTGGTTCTTGTAAGCGTCTTCCCGATCTGTGTGCAAACATTACTTTTAAGTGATCAGCTGGCATAATTAGGTAAGATTGTACACTGGAAGCACAATTCAGTTCTCTCTTCATCTCGGCTGGAAGAGGAAACAAACATCAGGGATGATGATACGAGGGAAGTTAGATGTGGAAGGTTTTGCCAGCAGCTGCAGTACCTTGCTAATCAGCAGAGCTCGTTATTTATTTATTTGTTTTTCTGTTTTAGTTCAAAGGTCTGGCTTTGCGGGACCTCAGCCAGAGAGGTCCTTAGGAAGCCTGGTGCCCTGGGCGCCCGTGTCATCGCTGGTATAGATCGCAGCTCACGGGGGGCTAGGCTTCTGTGTTTTCTTTCTGGAGGTTTTAGTATTGACACTTTTTTTTTAAATGTACTTAAAACTCTCATCGTATCATAGTTGGAAATCAGGTTCAGGGAAACAGACTCTAAGACCCGGCTGGGGTGGGACTTCAGAGACAAGATGCTGTCAAATGAGTAGGAAGATGTTGAGCAAGGAAACCAACACGAGATGGAGCTTGATCAGACCAAGACCAGCTTGGTCTGGTGAAGAGAAAATGGTTGCGGAGTGAGGAGACCCACATTCTGAGATTGGCATTGCCCACTGGGCGGGTCCCTAAACCTTTCCTGACGTCACTCTCTGATTGTGAAAACAAGGGCTTGGAAACCTCAGATGTATCAAGCACCTGTTATGTATCGGATTCTGTGGTGATTCTCATCGGTGGAGCTCAGCTGCCCAGGAAGACAGATAAAGTGGGCATAGACCCGGTGTGCCAAGGATCCCGACAGCGGTGGGCGTGATAGGCTACTAGGACGGCATAGCATTACCTACACGGAGTCTGGAGCTAAACTGGGTTGGTGTCATGGCCACGGTGACATTGCTAGCTGTGTGATCTTGAAAGAAAACACCAATACCTACTTACTAGTATTGGTAGTGTGAAATACACACAGTATTACCTGATATATAGTACATGCTCAGTAAATACTAGCTGTTAGTGTGGGAGACAGACAGAGAGTACTAAGTTTACCTAGAGGGTATGGGAAGATCCTGAGAGAAAATATTGAGCTGAGACCTGAAAACAATATAGAGGAAGATCTGCCCACCTTCCCTTAGGTTAGCCGACATGTTTCCTTCTCTCAAAAGAACATATTGGTTATTGCCCAAAGCTCACGGCCAACATGCTGCATCTACTTTAACCAATGCTCTGTTAACCTGCAACTACCAGGCCCTCTGATTCCTGATTAAAGAGCATCTACTGCGAAAGTAATTGTTATTCCCAGGGCCCAGCCTAGGCGTAGATGGCAGCTCAGCTGGCCCTGACAATTATACATAGATGATCTCATTTAACATTTCCTTTTTTACAATCTAAAGAAGTCATCTTTCATGCCCATTTTACAAACGAGCCCCAACGTCCTAAGTAGGAGCTGAGGTTTGAGTCTAGGTTGCTTTGGGGGCCAAAGCCACTTCACTGGAAAGTTCTTTAAAGGGATGTCAGGTAAAAAGAGCGAGCCAGAATGTTCCAGGGAGAGCAAACGTCCTGTCCCAAGCCTCAGGACAGAGATGAGTTGTAGGACTCTTTCCTTCTTGCTCTAACATTCCATTATTTGATAACGGAGGCAAGAGTGTCATTGTAGGAAGTGAGCCTCAAACAATTTGCCTGGTGATTTTTACCGGTAAATTCCTTCCTTCCTCCCTCCCTCCCTCCCTCCCTCCCTCCCTCCCTCCCTTCCTTCCTTCCTTCCTTCCTTCCTTCCTTCCTTCCTTCCTTCCTTTTTCAAAAACACATCGAAATGGTTTCCATTTTCAGGTACCAAGGGTAGAATTCTCTCAAATCCATGTCAAAGGCTGTAGTCTATTTTCAGCCTTTCTGAGAAACAAAAACAAAACCAGTGCTTAGGATATGGGAAGCCCTGTGCTAGAACCCCAGGCGGGCTCCCTCTGAGCCTCCTGCCTCACTCGCCTCACGTGCCTCACGCTCCTCCCGCTGCCGCCACCAGTCCTCGGAAAGAGGGGGAGTAGTGACCAATGCAGCAGAAGGAGGATGGTGCCACATGGGTGAAACATTTTGGGGAAAATCCATTCCAGTTTCGCACATTCACAAAAATAGTACTTTTTTTTTTTTTCTTTTGCAGCTGTAAAGCTTTGGTGATAGTCAACCCATTTTTAATTTATCAAATGACGATTAAGAAGTAAAAAAAAAAAGCTGTAAATATTTAGAATGTGACAAGACCATGCTAACGGAAAGTTGGCATTTGGAGAAGTCAGGCTCCAGGGGAAGAAAAAAGATTCTTATGCAATCCGACATTATCGGTCTGATCTTTGTCCTACAGTGACTTTAAAAATAAGAATTAAAAACTATCAGACTATTTCAAATGTGTACTGTGCACAAAAAACTTACGATATTTTTTCTCAAGCCTCTCTCATGTTTTCCTCAAAATATGAAATGCCAGGGGTTGGGGTTAGAAGGCTTAAGAACAAGCTTTTTTAAAGCAGCATATTCATATGGAAAGAACAGGTTCAGTGTGGGAGATTCTTTATTCTCTGCCTTCCCCTCGCTCCAATTCAGGCCTGTTTCCTCTGAAGGGTCTTTTCCCCAGCAAGTTCACTGGCAGGAAAACTCTGCCCTCACGTTTGCACGGAGCTCACTCCTTCCTGCCTTTCAGATTTCAGCTGAAATGTCATTTCCTTAGAGGTTCCCTTGACCTGAAGTCATCACTGATCATCACGAGCTGTTTTTCTTCTTTCATAACACTCACTGTAGTTTGCAGTGATCTCCTATCCCCCTCCAGGGGACCTCCTCTGGTTCACCATTGCCAAGGGCCGTGCCTGCCACAAACTTGGTACCCAATAAATACTTTTGAATAAAGAATGCAAAAGTGCCTTAAAGATAGTGAAGTGCCCCGTAAATACATTTTTACGTGAAAATTAAGATCAGAAAAAAATGAAGATATTTGTGATGTCATTTCTAAGTTTTTCTTGAGCAGCTGATATTATCTATTTTCCCTAAAGACCATTTCAATTTTACTCCTCGGGTACTGTTTACTGAATGCCAATTTCTAGAAGTTTAGGAAATCAATATTTTCCAAAATAAAGTGCCTTTGCATTTAGAGTAAAACATACATCTTGCTTGTTGGCCAAATACACAGGGAAGAGTTTGCATTATTTTATGTTTGAGAGAAAAAAAAATGACCAGGCCCCATATTCTGGCCAACAGAATTCAGCGGATCAGAGAAACAAGGTCATCCACAATTCATGTTGGCTCTTAATACTTCAGGATATGTGCCTGTCAACATTTCTAGAACTGTTGAATCATGGGATTTCAACACAAAAGGAAACTTAAGGTTCCTTCGCTTTACCCGCTCCCTAAATTCGACACTTGTATCCCTAAATCACTTCTTTAATTCTGCAGATTGTACTCTCTGAATTAATTTAGCATCAATATGTTATTGCTCACACTTGTGTTTTAAAAGATTCTTTTGAGGTTTAATTTCTAGAGGTAGCAAAATTTCATTTAAAAAAATACTGCTTGAAATGAGTACAGAATGTGTGCTAGCAGAGATTTTTTTTTTTTTTTGCCCTGAGGGCAGGAAGATTGGGCACAGGAAAAGCTTTTTCTTTTTTCTTTTTTTTAAACAAATTTGACCTAAAGTAGAGAAGTTTTTTTTTTAATTTGAATAATAATACATGAGCTGATAAATATGTCAAGTATATTCTAACAAATAGTCGTTTTATGCAGTGTCCT
Organism: Procyon lotor; assembly: GCA_028646535.1. Taxonomy (NCBI): domain Eukaryota; kingdom Metazoa; phylum Chordata; class Mammalia; order Carnivora; family Procyonidae; genus Procyon; species Procyon lotor. The sequence goes on along the minus strand of CM053604.1, from coordinate 8,686,450 downwards.
ACTCAAAGCAAGTTAGATATAGTCAATGGTTTTATATAAAATTATGGTTGAAATCATGACTGTTCCCAGAACCATAGCTTTCTGATTTGGGAAAGAATCATAAAAGGTCACTTAACCCAGTGGTTTTCAAACTCTTCTACCATCTACAGTGAAAAATACATTTTTGGGTATGATCCAGTATACACACACACACACACACACACACACACACACAAGCAAACCCAACTGAAACTAAAGAGTCAAAGTTCTCCCCCTCCCTACATGAGATGTGTTCTATTTTTTATTTTATATTACTTCACTTTAAAAAAATGTTGGTTTTGCTTTTACACACTGATTTCAAGACACATTAGTTTGGAAAACACTAATCTGACTCAAGTTACTTACTTTACAAATTGGGAAGACAATGTTGTGGGAGGGGAAGTGACATGGCCCAGTTCATACCAAAACCAAGTAACCCTGTCACTAAGCTGTGTGTGTGTCACTAAGACACTCACTGTGTCTTCTCTTTCACTCCAATCTATGTTTCTTTAAAATCATAAGAAGCAGCTACAGTTTAATTAAAAAGAAAAATACAACCTATTTCTTGGGTTTAAGTCCAAGTCCCCAGTGGGCACGTTCCTTAACCTCTCTGAGCCTTGCTGTACTCATTTTTTATGCAGGGACTTAAGCTCTCACCATAATGAGCCTTGACGTAGCTCAGTTAGGTGCTTACTGAAACAGCTTTGATAAAAATACCTGATAGAATTCCTGGGTCCTGCTTTTCCACCTTACTTCCTAAGAAGTCCTGTTAATTTTAAAAAGAAAGAATGAAAAGTGGAAATAATTTTCTATTTTTTTCTTTTTTCTATTTTTTTTCTTTTTTCAATTTTTTATTATTTTCTATTTTTCTACTTTCTCTTTTTTTTCTAATTTTTATAGAAATAAAAAATACAAATACAATATTTATATTTTGGTTCAACTGCCTAAAAACCCAGTACTCGATGTGGCAGGCTGAGCTAGCAACAGTTCTGCTGTGGGGAGCCGGGGTCCGTTTTCCCTCTTCTTGAATTGAGGTGAGCCTGGGGCCACATTAGGCGGGGGATCCACTCTGGAGGTGATGCTGTGCCAATTCTGGACCTGGTCACGAAGTGGACCAGCAGTTTTCACTTTGGTCTCTCAGTGCACCCGAATGTTTATAGCAGCAATGTCCACAATAGCCAAACTATGGAAAGAACCTAGATGTCCATCAACAGACGAATGGATAAAGAAGATGTGATATATATATACAATGGAATACTATGCAGCCATCAAGAGAAATGACATCTTGCCATTTGCAACAACATGGATGGAACCAGAGGGTATTATGGTAAGCTAAATAAGTCAGTCAGAGAAAGATAAATTATCATATGATCTCTCTTATATGAAGAATTTGAGAGGCAGGGCAGATGGTCGTGGGTGGGTGGGGGAGGGAAATGAAACAAGATGGGATGGGGAAGGAGACAAACCATAAGAGACTCCTAAACTCACAAAACAAACTGAGGGTGGCTGGGGGGTAGGGGGAGTAAGGATAGGGTGGCTGGGTTATGGACATTGGGGAGGGTATGTGCTATGGTGAGTGCTGTGAAATGTGTAGCCTGATGATTCACAGACATGTACCCTGGGGCAAATAATGCATTATATGTTAATAAAATTAAAAAAAAAAGAAATTTAAATCAGCAGGATTTGATTTAATTCCTTCCATGGAAGTTTATAAAGTGTTGCTCAAAATAAATCACATACATCAGTTTAAAAAAAAAAAAAGAAATGAATATCCCTGTGGAACCTAAAAGAGATTAAGAATTGTAAACAAGGGGCAGAGAGACATTCCATTTGCAGGAGTGGCATTTCTTACCAGTTCTGCCGTTCTTTAACATTGTTATTAGTGATGTGGGCAAGAGGTTGAGTAGCACATTAATCATATTTGCGACATCAAATCATGTGGAGGACAGGAGAAAACAGGGATTACATCTCTATATCTGGAGGGAGTAGGAAGGTGAGCTGGAAAGAAAATGAAACAGTATGATTAAGCGCAGTCAAGTTCAAGATTTTGAATTGGATAGGCCGATAGAGCAATCCTTTCCAAAAGAATGATCTGAAGCATTTCAGTTGAACAAGTATTTACCGAAGGTGTGTCACACGCCGGGCACTGTGTTCAAAAATGGGAATTCCTAGGCAAATACAGCCTATCCTTCCTTGTAAGGGGCTCATAGTCCTGTAGGCAATGCACAAATAGTACAGGGTGATGGATGCAAGAATACGTGTGCGTCCAGGGTGCAAATGTCCTACAGAGGATGGAGTCAATGTACCTCCTGGAATGATGTGTACAACAGCAGATATGGAAACAAAATCTGTAAAAATTAGAGACTGAAATCAGAAATTGAGAGTGCATACATAAAGAGAAAGAAAAATAGAAGTCTATGAGAGCTAGTACATTTGAGAATCAGATTTGGCTGTGCCCTTCTTTCTGTGAAGGACAAAGAAGAGAAAACAGGATGAGTTAACAAGCTTTCATCAGAGTTACAAATCGAGATATAATTGGAGAAAAGTGATCCATGACAAAGACATTTTTGAACTTGGGAGAAATACATTGAATAAGGGAACACAGATTTCACTGATATCCACAGATAGGGCATTTGCATTGTCTTTGGAAGTGGTAGCATTTTAAGGCAGATATGTTAGAACTCTCTATTTGTTCATCAATTCATTCCTTCTGTAAGACTGACACTAAGTAATAACAACTCAGAGTCACTGCTCTTCTAAATTGTTCAGTCCAGCAAGGGAGAATCGTTAATCAAATAATTATGCCAATATATAATTATAACATTCTCACTTACGAGGGAAAAGCAAAGTGAGCTATGAGAGAGGCAACCGGGATCTAATATTGAGGGGCTTCTAAAGGGGTTCTTCTCTAAAAAGATGATGCTTGACTTGAGGCTTGAAGGGTGGGTTACAGAGGTAGGAAAAGAAGGGGTAGAGAAGGGCAGTTTATTTTTTCATTTTTTTTAAAAAATTACTTATTTCAATTAATTAAATACTTATTTTTTAATTTAAATTTAACATATAGTGCATCATTAGTCGGAGAGGTAGAGTTCAGTGATTCATCAATTCTATGTAACTCATTGATGTCCTTGTTACATCATATGCCTTCCTTAATGCCCATAACCTGGTTACCCATACCCCCACTCTCTTCCTCTCTAGCAACTCTCAGTTTGTTTCCTATGATTAAGTCTCTTATGGTTTGTTTCCCTGTCTGATTTTGTCTTGTTTTATTTTTTCCTCCCTTCCCCTATCCTCCTCTATTTTGTTTCTTAAATTCCACATATGAGTGAAATCATATAATTAGCCTTTCTCTGATTGACTTATTTTGCATAATGCCCTCTAATTCCATCCATGTCATTACAAATAGCAAGATTTCATTTTTTATGGCTGAGTAATATTCCATTATATATATATACACACACACACACACCACATCTTCTTTATCCATTCATCTATCAGTACACATCTGGGCTTTTTCTATAGTTTGGCTATTGTGGACATTGCTGCTATAAACATTGGGGTGCAGGTGACCCTTTGAATCCCTACATTTGTATCTTCGAGGTAAATACCCAGTAGTGAGATTGCTGGGTCATAGGGTAGCTCTATTTTTAAGTTTTTGAGGAACCTCCACACTGTTTTCCAGAGTGGCTGTACCAGTTTGCATTCCCACCAACAGTGTAAGATGGTTCCCTTTTCTCCACATCCTCACCAAAATTTGTTATTTCCTGACTTGTTAATTTTAGTCATTCTGACTGGTATGAGGTGGTATCTCATTGTGGTTTTTGATGTGTATTTCCCTGATGCTGAGTGATGTTGAACATTTTTTCAAGTGTCTGTTGGCCATCCATATAGGTTCTTTGGAGAAATGTCTGTTCGTGTCTTCTGACCAGTACTTGACTGGATCATTTGTTCTTTGGGTGTTAAGTTTGATAACAAAATCTTCATAGATTTTGGATACTAGCTCTTTATCTGATAAGACATTTGCAATATCTTCTCCCATCCTGTCAGTTGTCTTTTGGTTTTGTCAACTGTTTCCTTTGCTGTGCAAAAGCTTTTTATCTTGATAAAGTCCCAATAGTTCATTTTTGCCCGTGTTTCTCTCGCCTTGATAGACATGTCTAGCAAGAAGTTGCTGTCTCCAAGATCACAGAGGTTGCTGCCTCTGTTGTCCTCTAGGGTTTTGATGAATTCCTGTCTCACATTTAGGTCTTTCATCCATTTGGACTTTGTTTTTGTATATGGTGCAAGAAAATGGCCCAGTTTTATTCTTCTGCTACTTATCTATTTGAGAAAGAGAAAGAGAGCAGAGGGGAAGGGCAGAGGGGGGTGGATGGCGAGAAAATCTCAAGCAGACCATCCCCTGTGCATGGAATCTGATAGAGGGCTTGGTCCCACAACCCTGAGATCATGACCTGAGCTGACATCAAGAGTTGGATGCCTAACCTACTGAGCCATCCAGGCACCCCTAGGGAAAGGCAGTTTAGATAGAAACTGCAGCCTATACAAAGGCCTGTGGTAGGGGGATCTTATAAAACAGGTTTTGGGGAAAATAGAGATTTGCTGGAAGGGATTATAGATTTCAATAAATACCATAAAACCTTTTGGATTTATTCTATTTAACTTCAACAAAAATTCAGAGGTACTTAAGACTTCAATGGCAATTTTCAGGAAACCCTTTTGAACATAGGAAAAACAACTAAAGGAGGCTCTTCTATGCTTCTTTGCCTCCAAAGATGTCACTCATGTCAGGGATAATTTAGAGGTGATTTTTGAATCTGAAGTATTTGGTCTGGTTAGAATGCTGACCAATATAGTATAATTATAGATTTTAGTTGGCAAATCTGGTTCTAAACCCAGTAGGATTTTACACTCATCGTAGTGATGACTGCAATGAAAAACACAATACTTTGCTTTGGACTTGCAATTACAAATGTTTATCTCCTGCTCTGTGATAATATTCAGGCTTGATGTGAACAAATGCTAAATAACATTTTAATGATCCAAATATACAGAATTGTATTTCCCCAAATCTTCTCCTTCTCCATAAATCAGTCATTGCTTCTTAGAAGGAAAATAAACTTGCTTTTGAATGGAGCACCAATATTTTTTTCTTCCCATTATTAGATTCTCCATGTTTGAATGTGTTACGAATCCTGCTCATTTTTCAGGATGCAGGTGAAGCTTTTCCTTGTGAGGAGACTTCGTTATCTCTCTAGTTAACTCTGATTTGCCTATTTTCTGATGCCCATCACTTTGTATTCCTGACTGCGGCATGTCATCATATTTTATTATTATGTTTTGATTAAAGCACTTAGAGGCTTACATTTTTTTTTCATCCTGATCATATTCCAGACCATAATTCCTAGCATGGCAGCTGATAAATTGATAAATTCTCAGTGTGTCTGTTGATGGAATGGATGAGGGAAAGAAAGGGATGGCATTGTTGCATCAGCTCAGGCTCTCAAGTTGCAGAAAAACAGGATGCCACTCTTGTTAACTTAAGTGAGAAGATAATTTATTAGAGGATTACAGGGGTTGCTGGAAGCAGGGTCAGGGATGGAGGAATCAGGCTTGGGAGAGTTGGACCCATAGACTCCATCACATATCAGCAGCGGAAATAACGTCATGCTCTCATCCGGTTGCAATCACTGGATTGAAACCACTCTTTCTTCCAACTTTGTTTCTGGGTATTTAAAATTCAGAGTTAGAGGAGCAAACGCTCTACCATTCAATTCTAGGCCCCCTACTGACACTTGGCTGCACTGAGGCAGGAAGAGAAGAGACCTGAAAGAGTAGCATGAAGGACTATCTCAGCTTCCATAGGGGATGTGGTTTACCATCAAACCAGGCCTGCACCCACTGATTTAATTCTCCAGAAGGAAATCAAAGTTCTATTATTAAGAACAGTGTATCAGTATGTGTAGTGGAGAAAAAAAAAAAGTCCAGAGATACTCATTGTAGGTAACTCCATGGTAATGAAATTGGTTTTGAATTTGTCTTGACTTCTAACTATCTGGTTACCTTGGGTGTGTCATTTATCCTCTCTGGTTCTTTGCTTTCTCACTTATTAAATGTAATAACCTTGGCTTCTCTAAAAACCTTGCAGGATGGTTGCAAGGGTCATAGAAGAGAACATATCTAGAAGTGCTTTGTAAATGAGAAGTGCTGTATAAATGCAGAATATTCTTTTTATAGGTTTCTGGTGCATTCTGCAGTGCCACTGTTGAGTAGGTGGTTGCAGAATGGAATTGGGAGCTTTATTCCTGTCTTGCTTATTGAGGCTCCAGAGGTAATGTGAAGGTGACTTTCTCTTATTTGCATATCCTTCATTCTAATAGTAATAATATCCTCCCCCATTTACTGAAACTTTACTATGTGTTGGGATCTCATCTAAGTCTGTCCGGTGCTCTTACTCATGTAATCCTCACAATAACCCTCTGCATAAAATGCTATGAATATTCTTATACTAGAAGTAATAAACTGAGGCACACAGAAGAGTCAGAAGTATCTGCCATCAACATCATCATCTAAAGTCTACAGCCCGTTGGTTAAATCTGAATGTTAATTTTTTCTTCTTAACCATCTTGCCAGATTATGAAGAAGAGTAATGAGGAAATGTAGGCATAGTTATTTAGTGTTTTAGGAAGAAATCTTCTGGTGAATGCAATTATTGTTGTGCATTTTCATAATAATGAAATATGAAATACCATAGTATTTTTATGCTTTGTTCTCTTTAATTAATCTTCCCAATCTTAGCTCATGATCAATTTATTTTCAAAGCCAAGGACTTCAGAATATTACTCTTTCTTACGTTTTTCTCCCTAATTTTATAAATATATATTATTGATTTCAGTCTTAAAGATTTATCATTTTTGCCCATGTTTTTCCCTTGAGGGTCAGAGGTGTAGGACTGTAAGAGGTTAAACCCTGGGTCAAAGAAGATTTGTAATTCCCCTGGTAGGGGGATGATCAGATTTGGATTTGGGGGAACCAAACAAGCAGTGTCATATTAAAACTTTGACTGCAATCACAAAGTTAATGTCATGCTTCTTAGATACTAATAAGGACCCCGTCTGTATTCAGAGGAAAGGGAGGAGAGAGGGAAAGAAACTGATCTGGAAAGAATTTCTCCTTGATATCTTGTCACTCACCCAAATGGCTGGTGATAATTGGACATAAGAGACATTTGTAAGATCAGACAGGATATCACTTCCTTAAGAAGCTACATCTCTGACAATGGAGTGTCTATCATTGTCTCCAGACACACAGGGGCTCTATGCCTTCCTAATGTCAATGTGCTAAACCTCAATTACCAGAACATACAGTGAGATATTATAAAAGATGGAGCAGAAGAATTCATCTAGGTGATAGAGTTTCAGATTATTTGTGACAATGCCAGTGTCCCCATCAGCAAAACAAGGATGAAGGCATGATGGCACATGACTGGGAGCTTAAAAGGAAAATAATTGATAAAAATAATTGGAAAGATTTCCATAAGCCTATGAATGAGCTCTGATAATTTTGTTGACTAGAATAAAGCAATATTCTTTGTGTCTGTATGGCCAGTCTTCCAAGTTTAAGAAAAGTACTTTCAAAAATCTAGTATAAATATATTGGCTTCACTCTTTCTACCTGCCCTTACTAATTACATTTTTTACAGCAGTCTTCCCCCATGGAGAACAAAATGTCTTACAGCAGACCTAATATAACTTGGTATCTGTCTGCCTTATAATGTAAATAAAACGGTTATTCTGTTAAATTAAGTTTATATGTTTAAGGGGTAGCAAGTGTACATTTAGCGGTGGAAACTGAATTTAAATATATATCATTCCGTAGGAGGGCACCTGGGGGGCTCAGTCGGTTAAGTGTCTGCCTACAGCTCAGGTCAAGATCCCAAGGTCCTGGGATCCAGCCCTGCATCAGGCTTTCTACTTGGTGGGGAGCCTACTTCTCCCTCTCCCTCTGCCTGCCGCTCCCCCTGCTTGTGTGCTCCTCTCTCTCTCTTTCTCTCTCTGTCAAATGAATGAATAAAATCTTTTAAAAAAAAGTATATCATTCCATAGAAATAACAAATTGAAAGATCATCATAAAAAATAAGTTATGATAAATGATAAAAGATTTGTTTCAAGTTTAATGAGTACACAATGGAGGTTATAGTATTAAAAAGTTTAGTCAATAAGCAATGTTTGAATGTTTGATTAAAATAATCCAGTAGAATGATTTAGCAGCTGTTTATCCAGTGGTAAGGATCCCAATCAACCTACTAAAAAGCATTACTTGAGCAGCTATGCTAAGCAGGGGGCTCTGCTGGATTTGGATGGATCAGCCATGGGTATAGCAGTTAGGTCCATACTTAATTCCTGATTAGTGCTAAACAAATGTTTATGACATGAAGGAAGAAATGAACTCAGAAATCTTCAATGGGGGGCACCTGGGTGGCTCAGTTGGTTAAGTGTCCGACTGTTGATTCAGGCTCAGGTTACGGTCTCAAGGTTGTGAGACTGAGTCCCATGTTGGGCTTGGCACTCATCGGGAAATCTGCTTGAGATTCTCTCTCTCCCTCTCCTTCTGCCCCTTCCCCCCACCATGTGCTCGTTCTCTCTCAAATAAATAAATAAATCTTTAAAAAAAGAAGTCTTCAATGATACCAGTAATTTTTTAGGAGTAGATACTATGTACAAAGCACATCCGTTGGGACAGTCTACTTCATCCTTGCAAGATACCTCTGCCGGAACTGATTATTCTTGTATCAAGGATGGGTAGACTGACAGATTAAGAGATTTAGCAGAGGTCAGACATCTGGGATATAACGGAATTGGAATCTCATCCTGGGTTTGATTGTATTTGCTTGGGGGTCCATGGACTCCCTAGACCTTCTGTGAAACCCCTGAAAGCCTTTTGAAAATTCAACTGTAAATCTTTCCAGGGAAACCATTAATAGCCTTCGTCATCTTCTCATTGAGATCCACACGGAGGTCCTGTATCTTCCTCCCAAATTTCAAGAGCTTGTATATCATTGAAAAAATATGATCTAGTCATCATACAAGAGATAAATTCAACATACATAAATGAATAAGGTTCCATGTAGGTAATGTGAGATTCGTTGCCAGGAATGGTATAGGGTGTGAAGCCCCACCCACGTACAGTGTGATTTTGGGAAGGTTTTTCCTGGGAAACGGCATTTGAGATGGGCCTGGATGGTTATTGCTGTGCGTGTGTCATGGAACTAGGTTCCAGCCTCGTGCACTCTGACTGGGTTCTCCCTGCCTCCCTTCTCTCTACTTAGAGTGACATTTGACAGCAAGGAAGAATTAATTACCTCACATCTCCCTCTGCCTGCAGCTGATTACCTGCAAGGCTGCGCCAACATTAGGCTGAGAACAGCAAGGAAAATACCATTTGGAAATGTTCCGCTCAGAACGGATGTCCAACTGCTCATTTAGATCATGAACTGTTTGTCAATACTGACAATTAGTGGGCTAAAGATTGCATTGACCACATGACAAGAATCGATATGTGCAGTACTTGTTAGTTATTTACCGCCGAGTGTATTAAAGCCTGTAGATTTCTTATAAATCCTTCAAAGCCATCCTGCTATGATCCCCTCGACAACACGCATTGACACATCGATAAATCCTTTTGACAAGGGTGATCTGTGAAAATCAATACCAGTTTATCAGCGATTCCCATGTAGTTCTTTTTTTTTTTTTGACAGGCCAGCAGAGGCTTAAGATCATTTCCCAAAGCAGGATCACCGACATGGTCCAGGAGCAAGGCTTGTAGTCACTGTGCCTGGAGGCACCTGACCTTGATTAAAGTCCTTTGCTCAAAGACTCCTTGTAAATCCCTACAAAGAAGAGAGACCCATTCATGGAGAGGGGTGATGGGCAGCCACCTTCAAAAGTGAAGTGGATACTTAAAGGTCTCAGTGCATAGTAATTTCTGCCTGTGCCAGCCCAATGTTCGGCCCTTTTCTATCTCCAAGAAAGCTTGAGAACTTATCAGCAATTCTTCACCCTTATTCATAGAGAGCCTTTAACATCGGCACTCAATATCTGTTTGCTGAATAGATTTGCTTTACAGTTTTTATTATACAAGCTGAATTAAACCTTCACACTAAGCAAAAAAAACAAACAAACAAAAAACCCACAACTCAAGTTCATATACAAAATAGTGTATTAGTTAGGATAAGGATAGTTGCTGTAACAAACCAACCTCAGAAGGTCAATGTCAGCCATGTTATATATGGTTCACTGTAGCCCTTTGCAGGATGGTCGGTGATTTTCCTCCACATAATAATTCAGGGGCCCATGCTCCTTTCATCTGGGTCTGTGCTGTCCTCTAGTGTGGGAGTGATCTGAGACTTTCAGTCTGAGGAAGTAGAAAAAGAGAAGAGAGAAAGAGAAAGACACCCACTTTTTAAAATCCTGAACTTGAAACGGGACCACAAGATGCAAAAAGGAATTCGTCAATTAGTCCTAGATGGGCAGCCACCTCCCAGTGGCAATCCCACTTTACAAAGGGAACACAAGTTTTCTGTGGAGAGCTAGGCATCCCTGTTCACTAGGACCCGCCCCCTACTGCGGTGGGAAGTGCCTAGGATGGACAGGTAAAATACATTGTTTCAGTACTTCACAAAGTTTGTGAGCAAGTGGGGAAGACAATCTCTCTGCCCTAAGCTAGCAGAATTTATGGGGGTTTCTTTCCGCCCTCCATTCTCCCTCCCTTCGTCTCGTCCTCTCTCCTTCTCTCCTCCCTCCCCCCTTCTTTCTTCTCTCTCTCTCTCTCTCTCTCTCTCTCTCTCTCTCTCTCTCTCTCTCTCTCTCTCTCTCTCTGTTACTAATCTCCATAGCAAAACTCCCTAAGTGCTGAGAACCTTTATTTCTTTGGGCTTCCATGGACCTCTGCTCTTGGCATAAAAGTTGCTACATCAAAACGGTGTCTTAAGTCTCTCCTTTGAAAGTCCTGTTATCAGCAATAGTTAAGCAGTTTTAGGGGATACTCAAGAGTTCATAATCATTTCACGTTTTCTTTCTCTTTTAAAATATGACCTCAAAAGAGGCAACTGCGCTAAACTTTCAGGCTCCCGGGTTCCACTGGTCATTAATAAAATCTGCCTGCGCTTCTATTTGTCTCAGGACTTTTTTGCTATCTGCTTTCTTTCTGCCTCTTATGAACATCTTTGCTGAACAGCTATGTCTGTGTCTTGCTGAAACTAATACAATTATATCTATCATTCTCTTGGGGAGCTCTATCCAGAGTTGCATTTGAGATCCAAAGACAAAGAGAAGTTTCTGCTAGTGTTTTGGTGTAATTAAAGATCCCAGAGTTTTCCAGAGAGGTATATTTGAAGAAAGATATGTCCGATAACTTCAGGATTTTTGAGTTCCCTCCCTCCCTCTCTCTCTCCCTCTCTTCCTCCCTCCCTCCCTCTTATCTCCCCCTCCCTCTTCCTCCTCCCTCATTTTTACTTTAAATGACTGTACAAACTACGTTGACTATTTCAAAGTATGTTTTCTAATACTTTTCTTTTTGTTTAACATAGAAACTCCTTGACATATGGAATTGGGAGAAGGAAAAAAAAAATCTGCTTTCGAGAAAGCTTACCTTCACCTTTTGCAGGTGAACGTAAATATTTAAATTCTGGAGGAAAATCCCCCATCAGGAACAGAGAGACTTCCTATGTAGTCTTTATTTATTTACTTAAGCCAAGTTTTGAACTCTTGGGCAATTTCCCATTTGCTGGGGCCGAGAGATAAATGGATATCTGAAGGACACAGACAAACCAAGATCGGACGAGGCAGAAGCTGTGACTTCTATTTTAGCGATTTAGTTAGTCTCTCTAACTACAATATTTCAAGAGGACACCAGTGGGGGGGAGGGTTTGATGTCTCTACAGCTCACTTGCCCATGAGAGTCAGAATGAAAGATCTGGTAGGTTTTCTGCAGTGTAGCAAATGAAAGAGCTCATTAGCTGTAAGCAGCCAATAATCTTCCGTGATTCACCAGGAGCAGCTATTGCTTGGGGAAATTGATGCTAGGCAAGGCTGGAGTACTAAGAGACCCAGAAGAAAAGGGTCATGTAAAGGCAGGCAAGAATGAGGGAAAGCATGCTTCCCATCCCTGCCGAAGACCGTTCTGCTTGTGACCTACTCAGACTTTTCATTGTATTCCAGCCTTGTGTATGGGCTATTTTTAGCATCCAGCCTTGCTCCTGCTTTGAGGGATGACTCCGGTTATTAGCTATGATTAATTAAGGCCATATGGCTCTTGAAAATGTTCTACTTGTGAATATAATAATAATAATAGCACCGTAACTGTTTACATTTTTCAAAGCATGATCGCGTTCAGTTTTAACCTTGCGAAGTAAACAAGACAGGAATTTATAACCCATTCTACAGATGGGATGATGAGATGACACATATATCTTGGGTTTATATTTCAGGGCTGATAACTTAAAAGAGGGCCACTGCCCCATGGAAGAAGGACTTGTCCGTACGGTTCCAGGGTGGCACTGATCCAGGACAACAAACAGTTTTCTTAACTTCCCATCCATGGCTCTTTCTGCCCAGGAGACTTGACATAGAAAAAGGCTAATAATAGCTAACACCCATATAATCTTTTGTTAAGTTTTTTTTTCATGCATTAACTCATTTAGTCTTCAAAGCAATGCTATGGGGTAATTATTAGCATGATTTTAAAAATGAGAAAGTGGAGACAAGGAGAAGTCGTGTAGCTCACCTTTGGTGATGTAACTGGGGGGAGAAAGAGCCTGGAACCCAGTCCAGGGAGTTTGCCTGCAAAGCCTGCCTTCTTAACCTCCACGCAACACCTCTCAACAAGAAACCGCTATAAATTCCAGAACCCGTGCGCAGTTCCTGAAGGTGTTGCATGGCCTTGGGGATTCAGAGTTCAGGTTTCAGACTTATCAGTCTTCTTTCCTGAGTCCCGATGAACTTCTGCAGAAAGGGTTTGCAGAACCGTGGAGACCAAATCACCCATAAGGCAGGTCTTCTGCCACAGTGCCCTCCCTTAACGGCTGGGGTGCGTCCATGCCCAGCTTCACAGATTACCGGTGTCCAGTGGTCCTTCTTGGTGCACAAAATCAGACTGGCCTCATGGGGATTATTTATACACTCAGCTGCCGTGTACTGAGTCTTATCATGAGCCAGTCACTGAGCTGGGCATATGGAGGACACAGAGATGGTCTTTTCTCCCAGGGAGATCAGAGTCTCGGGGAAAGAGAGAGATGTGGAATGAGGTAATTATGATCAGATATGCAGTACGTGTGGGAACAGACGTGTGACAGTGATCTTCTTGAGCCAGAAAGAAGAGGGGATAATTTGGGCTAAGGAAATAGGAGTCAAGGCAGTAGAGTCTTAACTGTCTGCTCAGGAACTGAAACTAGCGAGATTTGGGTTCACGTCATGGCGAAGTCAGTCTATACTTGGGAGATGTTGGAAGAGTTACTTTTCTATGACTCAGTTTCTTATGTTGGCAAATGTAAGTGATAATCCTGCCTCCCTCAGGCCACAGGGAGGATCATGGGAAGAATCTCTCTATACAACTGGTCATAGAGCAAGTGTTTGGAGATGTCATGATAACACTCATAACCATCTCGAAAGCTTCACGGAGGTTGTGACACTTCACAGATGGCTTTGTGGTTGTTGTGAAACCAGCCGTCAGGCATAGAAGAGAGGGCGGGTGAGAAGAGGGAGGACAATTCTCATGCCGGTAATCAGTGCATACGAACCCACAGAATAATTTGTCCCCATAGCACAGTCCAGAGAATACTGTCTGGTGATAGGCTCCACCTGCCTTTTCTCTCTACAGGCTTTTCCTACTCAAGCTGATTCTACATAGTCAGAGGAATCATCTTTCATTGCCATAATTGCTATCATAGCATTTTCCCTCCTGAGAAATAGTCAGTGGCTCCCAATTGCCTCTTGAATCAGCGTGAATGAAATTGATCACAGGCTTCAAGCCCTCCCTCGTACCCAACAGCCTCAGTTCACTCCTGCCATACCCTGGATTTTCTCTTCTCTTCAATCAAGGGAGCTGGTCACGACTCTGTACATAATTTTCCGTGTCTCCCTTCCCAAGACAGGGTGGACCCCTGCATAACATTTGACAGAATTTCTAAAGCAAGTGTGTGTGTGTGTGCGTGTGTGTGTGTGCGCGTGTGTACATGTGTGCATGTGCATGTGCGTGTGTGTGTGTTGTGATTTTAAAGTGATACAACATTTTGAAGCATAGTGGGTAGGATGTATCTGGTTGACCAACCAATGACTTGAGTCAGTGAACACTTCCTGATATAGAGTGAGTTTTGTTGGTCTACCAGCACCTTTGAATATTTGAATGGAATGTTATGGACTAAATGTTTGTGTCCCTCCCCCTCCCCCAGCCCCAATTGATAAGTTGAAGCCCCAACTTTCAGTGTGTAGGTGTTTAGAAATGGTGCTTTGGGGAAGTAATTAGGGTTCGATGAGACCATGAGGTGGGCGCCTTCATGGGTAGGATTAGTGTTCTTATAAGAAGACATAGCAGAGCTTGCCCTCTTTCTCTGCTGTGTGAGGACACAGTGAGGAGGTGGCTTTCTGCAAGTCAGGAAGAGCGTTCTCACCAGAACCAGCTGATCAAAGACTTCCAGGTTCCAGAACGGTGGGAAGACACATTTCTGTTAAGCTACCCATCCTGCAGTACTTTGTTATGTTAGTCCCGCTGGACTCACCCATCCACTTGTATACCACTAAGCATAGAAAAAAAGAATAAGGAAAATCAAGTAAACAATAAACCAGCAAACAAACAAAACAAAATCAGACAAGAAAGTTCAGTTAATACCTGGCTCTCCTCCCACATGGCAAGACATTGCCTGCACTCAGCACGGTTCCCCCATTCAGTGGAATGCCCGTTTCCCACAGTCTCCAGTGATTCCCATTGCCTCTCTCTGCTCTACACGGCGGACCATACCTGTACATTACCTGCAAGACAAGTGTTGTCATTGGAACCTGTGCTTTTGAATTTTGGGGGGAGAACACACCTTCCCTGAAGACTGAACTCTGCTTGTATTTGCATAAAAAAATCAAACCTGATAAAATAGCTTATGTGCTTCGTAATGAGTCTCAATGAATCTGGCAATGGAAAGGTGCAAAAGACAATTTAAAGGAGTTAGTTTTTTATTTGTCATTTTGCATCCTGTTCACCCCTGGAGAGAGGCCCTTATAAATGTCGATTTATCTCTTTTTCCCTTGGTTTCACCCACTCGTTCTGTGTGTGTGTGTGTGTGTGTACACGCGCGTGCATGTGTGTGTATGTATAGATGTATATCTATATGTATCTATACATACACATATCTACATGCATATATGCATGTATATTATGTATGTGTGCATATATATTATATATGTAAAATAAAAAATATGTCTCCATCTATCTTCTCAATTAACGCATCTACATGGGTCAAAAAAAACCCCTATGAACTTTCTCCAAAGTGCAGTTAATAACTATATTCTGAGGGTTATTTGGTCAAGTGATGAAATCAATTCACACTCTTAAGGAATCTGATTGATTTTGTTGGTAACCTCAACAAATTTTGAAGGTAAAAGGCTATAGATTCTTTATTCCTCACTTTATTCCACACTTGGCTGATGTGGAAACTATTTCAAGCCCATATCACTTAATAAGAAAGATTAAAAGAATGGCAAACTTTGTTACCAACAATCACGCGTTGCTTAAGCAATTTGCGCTCTGCAACGTGCTAAATTCATTGTTTTCTTCATCTCACTTGGAATATGAACAAATATGAAATAAGTGTGATTATTTCCATTTTACAGATGAGAAAATCAAGGTGCAGTGAGGTGAAGCAACAACAACAACAAAAGGCATAGAGTTACAACCCTGATCTCCTTACTTTAGCTCAGTTCTTACTTCATTTTTGCCCTATTTCTCATGATGACATGGTTGAAAAACTGTTGGTTATATGCGAAGCTGAGATATATATATTTTCTTCCTGATCATTTGTTAGCACTTTGGTGAGTTTGCCTGCCTAATGAGCTCTGATTTAATTTTAAAATAAAAACAAACTTTGCCCCCTGGACAAAATACCCTCCATTATAATTTGAACTCTGAACCATTTTTCTTCAATGATATAAATTTATACTTGCTCTCCTCTCATTTCCAAACACTCCCACAAAGTATTTATAAAAGTGCTGGTTTCTTGGGAAGTCAGCATTCTTCTCTGCTTTTGAGACCAGTAATAGTTTTCTATCTGGTTTCCAAGAAATTGATGAATTCAGTAAGTTGAGTCAATGCCTTGATTCAGGCTTGGGAGCTTTTAATTTGAAAAGGGGATGGGAGGTGAGTACATAGTGGATGGAGCCAACAAACTGGGGTCAGTGATTTCTGAATCGAAGCTAAGTGGTATTTATTTGCCTAATGCACGAAGCACTCACACTGTTCCTGATGAAGTCCAACAGGGAAGGTCCTTGCAGTGGGATATACCTGCTTCAAAGAGTTTCCCTAGGACACCAGTCCTATAAAGTCTCTCCTGTAAGCAATGAGATGTAAAATGCATTTGTTCTCAAAGCCAGTGGCAAAGGGGACCTCTGGGCCCAATGACTGCCCCCAGCATGTTCTATGACTCAGCTCAAATCTCAAGGAAGCATCCAATGATGGGTCCTATTTCAAGTTCTTCCAGCTCAGAGGATTTCTCTCTTTAAACCTTGGCCTGAGATCAGTGCTTCTGGTGGCCAGGAGCAGATACTAGCACTTAGAGCCTCTTGCATGAATTTGGGAGTAAATGTCCCACCCCCCCCCCCATGCCCACTGCAGTTCCATTGACAGCTGGCTACAGGCAGATCTTTCCCCAAAGCTGCTCTGTCATTTCCGAGCTGTGTGGTCTGGGACCAGTTCCCTACATTTCTTATGCCTTGTAAGGGAATCAAATGCTTCAGAGTATCATCAAGAGATAAATGAGATAGCAGGAATAAAAACCCAAGCACCTAATTTCCAAACAAATACACCCTAATTCTTATGAGTCTGGGCCCCAACTTTTGATTTGTTTTAATTCTCTTGTTGCCACCACCATGTTAGAAGACCTTGGGGACGTTTTATAACATCTTCAAGAGTCATTTTCTTCATTTCTCAGATGAGAATGGAAATGCTTCCTTATCACATAAACCCGGAAAGGAGTACATGTGAGACGCTCAGCACCAGGGCTTGGCGCACGGGAAGCCCCCAGCACATTTTAGCTCTTGTTCTTCTCCTTCTCTAGAATTCTTTCATACCTGAGTGTGTCTCTGCAGCCAGACCTGACTTGTTTCCTGAAATGGGGACAGTTGAGCCAGCCGTGGGAGGCAGCCATCCAGCAAGACGCCATGGTTCCCACCCCCGCCACCCCAGCTTGGCCCCGGGCACCCACCCACGTGCTTTTTGGTGCACAATCCCGAGTTCTTCTTCTGGAAGGATCAAACCCACATCCTGGGTTTGATCAATATATGCATATTTCTCTCTCTCTCTCTCTCTCTCTCTCTCTGTGTTTTGTTTTGTTTTTAGCAGACTGCATTCATTTAAAGGAGGGACAGAGAATAATGGGTGTTGAAGGACAAAGGAAGAGTAGGCATTCAGAAGAGGCTGCTGTCTCTCTGAGGCTGGCTGGGTCTTGTCCGAAGAGAAGTAAGTGTAGGTGGAATGGAGCCGGCAGCCGTTCGTCTCAGATCTCCTTCTCCTAAGGAGGAATTGGCTTGCGCCCGCAGTGAGGACGGAGTGGTTGGCAGGGGGGGCAAGTGAGTGGTAGGGGAGAGCCACCCTTCACGCTCACTGAGACTCAGTTCTGCAGTAAACACCATCTAGCTAATTTACCTGTGTGGGGCAATAAAGGGACGGGCTCTTACAAATGGAAACCACAGCCTCCGGAGCGAGCACTTTGGAAAGAGAGGGCTGGAAATCAGGTTGCCTTTGGGGAACTGTGAGGAGTTCTAGGATCCTGGAATTCTACGGGAGCTTTTACTTGGTAATTAAAGGGAGAGACGGGAAAACCTATCAGGAAAGGCTTTGGGAGTCTCTCTTTTTCCCGGAAGCACCTTTTCTAAGTGGATTGGCTTTTTTCCAGATTGTGAGTAGGTGGGATTCAAAAAAATATTCTTTTTTTTCCCCCTTCTTTTTAAATAGAGAGCTTCTGTTTTTTAGAATGGCTCTAAAACAGTGTGAGCTTTTAGGTGGCCCTGCCCAGTATTATAATTTAATTTTATATAAAGAGTGATGAAAATTGCTCTGCTGTTCTCTTGAATAATATAATAATTAGTCCTGTGCAGTTAGATGGGAGGAAATCACTGAGTGAGGGCGAGTCAGTGTCCGAGGGTTGCAGGTAGCTTAGCCGCTTGTCCCCCAAAGTGTTTTTCTAAGAAAACACAGCTGTTATGAGTCTGCTGGCCCTCCTTCCTTGCTGCTTCTTCCCCTTAGCTTTCCTCCTGTGAGGAAAGGATCCTATTATGTTTCCAGTTCCATTGATTCATTCCACACTTGTGTGTTTTGCGTCTCACTGTGAGCCAACACCCTGGGCTTGGAGTTGGGGATGCACAAGTAAACAAATGAAAGCAAGTTGTGGTCCCTGCCCTCCCAGAGAGCAGTCTAATGCAGGCTACAGACAATTAAACAGTAATTGCAACACAATAAGAAAAGTGCTATGGCTCGTGAAACCGGAGGGGCTCACGGGAGCTGCGGGATGGGCGTCCATCTAAGGCAGACTGAGAGCGGAGGGGAGCCGGAGGGAGCCCCAGGACGAAGTGGTGAGAGAGGGTGTCTGCAGGGTGCAAAGGTCCTGGGGGGACAAGGCACACTGCCCTCCAGGTGGGGAGTTCTGACTTGGTCCTCGGGGTCCTGGCTGTGAAGAGGGGCGGGGAGCTTTTCCCCAGGGGAGTGCTGTGATCAGATTTCTATTTCAGAAATGTGTTCTCTTCCACTCCTTTCCATCCAGTGTGTTCCTTCTCATTTCGTGACTCTCTAACACCCCTGCAGCTGCTTAGGTACGATCTCCATTTAGACTTTCTTCACTTGATCTTTTTTTTTTATAAAGATTTTTATTTATTTGTCAGAGAGAGAGAGAGCACAAGTAGGCAGAGAGGCAGGCAGAGGCAGAGGCAGAAGCAGGCTCCCTGTCGAGCAAGGAGCCCGATGTGGGACTCGATCCCAGGACCCTGGGATCATGACCTGAGCCGAAGGCAGCCGCTTGACCAACTGAGCCACCCAGGCGTCCCTCTTCACTTGATCTTAGCCAAAAGGCCGAGAAGCAATCCATTTAGACTTTCTTGCAGAGAAGAATGACAAACTGCCCAAAGAGGCAAAAGAGTGCATCTTACAAACACACGTCAAAGACTCATTTAACTCATTAATTGATGAGGGAACGGGTCCAATGTTACAACCGATTCAAAGGAGAATTCAAAGAACCACAGGTTGATATGCAATAAGGAATCCTGAAGTAGGTATATAAAGACATGCAGAACCCCGTCGGTCCCCAGCACAGTGATCAAGCTCATGCAACTGATTCACATCGACTTATAAAAACCACTTACGTTATTATCAGTTTTCTACAATTTACAGAGTGTAGGATAACCCGAAGACAATATACGCTGGAGATAACCTGGATGGGCAGGAAGCTCTGAATCTTTTGTGCCCATTTCAGTTTTTCACAATTTTCTCCCACCGTAAAGAAGCTTACATCTTGAGTTCCAGAGGCTGTGTTCATTTCTGAGCTCTGTCGCTCTCGTTTGAACCCAGCAGAATCCAGGCACTTTCTCCTCCTGGATCTGCCTTTTTAACCTTAATTTGTCCATGTTCTGGGCATGTGTGTGTGATACCATTTGAACAAAGCAATCTACTTAAAAAAATAATTTACACTATATATGGGGTGGCTGGATTTCACAAATAAAAATACAAGATGCCCAGTTAAATGGAATTTTAGATAAACTTTTTTAGTATATTTCCGATAGTGAATGGGACATACTTACACTAAAAAAACAAGTAGTCTCAGTTTGTCTGGAATTCAAATTTAACTAAGCAACCTGTGTCTTATCTGAGAACTCTATTTAAATGCCAAAGGTTAAGCAAATGGTATATTCTATAGAATTAAGATTCTGGAAGAGAAGAAGTTCGATTTAAGAAGACTCAGATGACACACATGTCCAGAACATGAACAAATTAAGATTAAAAAGACAGAATTTTTCAAATTTTTGTTTTTGTTCTGATTGGTGTTTTGTTTAATCATAAATCCTTGGTAGATGTCGGGGAGAGACCAAGTTCAAAATAAAGCTGGAGCATAGGTTACAGGTTGATAGGAACCTAAGTTCCTAGAAAGAAGGAGAAGAGAGTTGAAGAAGACAGGGAGGAGAAGCAGCCAGTGGAGAGAATTTTCCATTCTCTCTCTCTGACTCAATGTTGACAGGTGATGGGCTCTGGCAGGTATTTACTTGTCGTGGGAAAGGAAAGTGTGCATGTGTGTAATGTTACTGGGGTAGCTCCTTGCTGGCTTAAGAGCTCCATCCTTACTAAGCACCCAGCTCAGCCTAAGACCTTAAGTTGCCATGTGTCTGCTGGAGGCCAGCTCAGGTTTCAGGCACCATGCTGAGTGAGGATTCACAGAACACTGTGTTACACAGATCCATTTCTGATTCTTCCAGACTTTTATATGATTTAATCATTCCTCTTGGATAGCTTTGAATTTTCTTTTTTCCTCCCCTAATTGTGTAGTTGGCTGACAGATGAAAATACCAGTCCTATGATGAGTAAGCATGGTAGAATCTGCTGTCACTTAATTTCAAGTGACTGCAGATCATAGAGTCCAGTTTTCCAGGCCAGAGACAGAGACAGAAATGTGTGTAAGAATCCTCTCATGTTTCAGGGGGAAACTGGACATTCAAGGGCAAATTCTGTCCTTACAGAGGATCCTGGGTAGAGAAGGGTCTCTAGGCACTTGTCCTTAGGAGTTGTGGGGAGAGGGAGATTAGGGGTATTTTGCCATTAACAGAGGTGGTCTCCCTAATGAGACTTGGGAGATGGCAATTAATAACCAGGAAGGTGTTTATGAAATTGCAGAGTAAACCAAGATTAGCTCTGATGCTGGGTGCTCATGTTTTTAGTTTCTCTCCCTTATCCCTTGGAACTTCCTCCCTATCCTAGAGTCTTGGTACTCAGGTTCCATAACTTCTTTCTAAGATCCCAAGTCTTGTAACTTGGCCTTGGGCTTCCTCCCAGATGGGTAGGACCCCATAGTTCTCTAACTGGGGGGCCTGAGGCAAGTTATTTAATTTTTTTTCTCTCTCTATAAAATTGTAGCTTGTTACTACCTTATATGATAATATGTGCTTTGTGGGGAAACAATGTATGGATAGCCCTCAAGAAGTCACAATGAGGGTGTTATGTTGAGTAATTTACTACGTACTGACCACACATTCATCCAAATAAACACACCGAATTCTCACAGTAATCTTGTGAGACGGGTAGCATTATTAACCCCATTTTACAGCTAAGGAAACTGAGGCACAGTTAAATCAATTTGCCTAAGATTGTGCAGCTTTTAAATACTGATGCTAATATGTGAACAAGCAGTCTGGCTCATGGGATTCCATTGTTAACCATGACATTCAAACCTTTATAAAAATGTTAGTTATCAGTATTACTATTTTTATTACTACTCCCAGCCCTTCTGGAGAACACCAAGCAGGGCCCAAGAGAGTATAACCGCTATTCAGTCCCTTAGTCATATTAATTTGGGAAGATTTATAATGTATCTCAGCATATTAAAGTATCTGAGAAGTCAGATAGTATAGGCATTATTTAATTTTTAAAAATAGACATAAAAATTTTAGAATACTCTTAGATATACATAAAAGTTGCAAAGATAGTCCAGAGAATTCCCACATACACTATGCCCATTTTTCTAGTTGTTAAGATCTTACGCTGGTGTGATACATTTGTCACAACTAATGAACCGAAATTAATGCATTATTATTAGCTAAAGTCCATACTCCACTCACATTTATTCAGTTTTTATGTGATGTTCCCAGGCTCCCATCCAAGATCCTGTATTACATTTAGTCATCACGTTTCCTTAGGCTCTTCTTGGCTGGGACAAGTATCAGCCTTTTCTTATATTTGATGACCTTGACAGTTTTGAGGAATCCTGGGCAAGTAAGTGTCTGGCAGAATGCCTCTCAGTTTGCTTATGTTTTTTTTCTCGTGGCTGGAGGGGGTATTTGTTTTTGGGAGGAAGGACACAGATGTCTCCTGACACTCTTCCTACATCATCTCAAAGGTACATATTATCAGCGATTTATTGGGGTGAATGTTAAGCTTGATCACCTGCCTGAAGTCGTATTTGTCTGATTTCTCCATCATAAAATTCCTTCTGTTTTTCCCTCTTTCCTGCCATACTCTTTGGAAAGAAGTTGCTTGGGACAGCCCATGATCAAGGGGTAGGAAGCTCCACGTCCTTGCTCAGGGGAGTATCTACAGAAATTATTTGAAATTCTTCTGCACAAGAGATTTGTTTCTTCTCTTCTTTGTCTTTACTCAACCATGTATTTATATCGGTATGGATTCATGGATATTTGTCTTATACTTCGCGTTATAATCCAACACTATGTTATTTATCTTTTTATTCATATTGTCCCACTAGTG
Organism: Procyon lotor; assembly: GCA_028646535.1. Classification (NCBI taxonomy): domain Eukaryota; kingdom Metazoa; phylum Chordata; class Mammalia; order Carnivora; family Procyonidae; genus Procyon; species Procyon lotor. Next base: position 8,663,722 of record CM053604.1, on the reverse strand, counting down.
GTCATTAGAAGCTCTTCCAGTTGGCTCCTGGGTCCCATAACCCCATCAGAGAGAGAGAGAGAGAGTGCACGTGCGCACATGCACACGCACTTCCTTATTCCTGACACTACAAAGTACTCCAGGGTTATCTTTCATATTTACTGCCCCAGCTCTAGAATTAGCCATTTTTTCCCCAAGAAGCCCTGGTACCTCTGGGTGCCCGGTGTGTGTGTTGCTCCTGGGGTGCTGTTGATTCTAGGCCTTCTTAGCAGAGAGAGTTTGAAAGTATATGGGTATATATTAACGCTGTTTCAAGTTTTTAAGAAAATGTTTTTCAAACTTTGAATATTGGCCTTTCCCCAAATGGCCAAAACTTTGCTTACCATTTCTCAGAAGGTGAGTATTCCAAGGAGTCAGTTTACCATGTGGCACCAGAGGGGGAGCATTTGTGTATCTGGATTTCAGCAGGAAGTATTAACTAACAATAGTCATTATAACAATAGTTACTGTTTATTGACTGTCTGCACCAATCTGTACTAGGCACGGTGCCGGTCCTGGAGGTCATGGTGGTAGGATAGACTGTGAGGTCCCTATTCTCGAGGGGTCGGTCTAGTGGAACATAAACAAATAAACGACAATAAGAAGTCTGTATCATGAGTAATATGGTAGAGAGAAAGCCAATGTGTTCTGGGCACCCCTATAAAGGGTCCCCACTGCCTGAATAACTGCCCCAGCTTTCTGCCCCTTCTCCGCTTCCCTCCAGTTCATCGGCCAGGTGAGCCAAAGTGAGCTGTCTAAAATATTGCTGGGAAGGTGTCTTTTTTCCTTTCGAAATCCCTTCAAGAGTCTCCTATTGGCCTCCCGATAAAGTCCAACAGGGATAGCACTAGAATGGGACTAGCTAGCTACCTAGGGGGCAGATATTATGTCGGTCCTTGTGCTCAGGTACAACCTTGCACAGCCCTGAGAGTAACTGCCCCCTTAAGTTTTGTCCAGAGGTCTCCAGGTGACTCCCAAGTCATTTTGTGCTTGGGGCTCTGCTCCTTGTGGTTCCTTTTCCCGCCCTCTCAGGGCAGGCTGTGTCTCAAAACAGCCACAGCCAACACCTTTCTCTTCCCCAGGCTCTCCCTTTCTCCCTTCTGGACCTTCACAGAAAGGTCTAGATGTTTCTGGAATAATCTTTCTTCTCCTCTTTATCTGACCAATCTCAACTCACTCTTCAGGTCTTGGGTAAAGATTACTTGTTCCAAGATTTCCCTGCTCTCAACTCATGCACTCCATCAGGTCTCTGTTTTCAAGTGCATCTTTTCCTAGTGGCCTCTACTTGCCTAGAGAGGCACTTACTCCATTGATGGTCAGTACTTGGCTGACTGTCTTCTCTGTATTTAAGCTCTTTGAGGGAAAGACCATACTGACCTTGCTCACTATTAACTCTCAGTTCCTTGTACTTGGCCGTGGTGCTTAATACTCTGCTATTGAGTAAGTGAACACATGTGTGTATGGGGGAATGAACCTAGACTGGACCTCATGGGAGGCTTCCAGGAACTGGTGATGCCTTGAAGTAAATCAAGAGGAGGAAAAAAATGAGGCTTCAGTAAAGCTGGGAATTTTAATAAGTGGCTAAACCGTATGAAATGGTCATTTATGTCAAAAATGATTGACGATTCCTGAGGGTCAACTAATAATAGCTAACATTTTGAACACTGAATATGTGTTTTAAGTTCATGTATTAGTTTGTTATTGATGATATTGATTCAATAAGGGGACTACTCCAATTATTTATATTTGATCAATGAAGCATTGGAGGCACAGAGAAGTGCCCAAGGTCACACGTCCCAGGCACAAAGCCAGGGCTCCAGCCCAGGATGTCCGCTTCAGAACTCCAAACCTTGGTCTTTATTTTGAGAGGCATTAAGGAGGATGTGAGAAGATGAGACGTGCACCTTCCGTAGACTTCTGCTGAGCCAACTGAAGGTGAAGTGACTGCTTAGGAGGAGCTTTGGCCATCTTCAAATGGTCATCCTGACATTATCACACCTCTTCTCTTAGCCTGGGCACCTTCTGTCCTTACCTTCTGTCAACCAAGGTGCCTTGAGGACATATGGACCATACCTTGGCATTCCAGGGGGGTTATAGCCAAACCATCCCTTCTCCGCCCCAGGGTATCAGCCCCCCACCACCTAACCCTCTAGAGGCCATGTCCTGTGCTGTTTGCTGTGGGATCCCAGATCTTTAGTGAATTCCCAAGGGCCCTTTTCTGGCCAGACAGAGGACTATTTCCCCCTTTTGCCAAGGCCCTTCTCTTGGAAGAAGGTGAATGGATTTTGGATATGGTACTATTTACTGAGAGAAGCAATGTGGTTTCATGGCCTTTAGCTGTTAAATCTAAAATTTTACTGAAAAGCTGGGAAAAGAGCTTTAATTTCTCTAATGACTGTGTGTAGGGTTTGAAGACCTCAGTTGGTTTTGACATCCATCCAGTCCTGCCTGCTCTAGTTAGCTCCAGCCCCTCTGAACCTCCAGTCCACGTGTTGGTCCTCACCACACTGTGGTTCTGATCCCTTCCAGAAGCATGTTGTATATCCTGCCCCAACAGAATGACTTAGGCTGCAAGCAGAGGTTTCAAATGGAATCATTACAAATCCCTTCATAATAATGTGTGAATTGTTTACAGAAAGGATTTAGATCTATTCAGATGTTTCTTTTTTTTCCATGAACAAAACACTTTGCTTTTTATGTATATAAATGGCTGCTTACAAGAAAACATCCCTTTAACTTGAGTAAAAACACATCTTGGGTAAAGACCCAAGCGATTAGAAATGAGAAGCCTGAAATGACAACCCCAGGAGCCGATGGCTCAAAGTCTTGGGCTTCAAATGAAATCCCACCTACGGAACCTTTAAGTATAATTAAGCACAAAGCACCTCCTCAAGGAACACTGAGGATTGGATGTAAGCCCATAGAAGCCAGAAAAATTCAGAATTAAGGCTCCAAGTTTACCAGACCCAAACTGCCCTGGTTAGAGGGTGCTTTGATACTGTTCCCTCCCCTGGGGCAAGAGCTGCTTGTAATCTCCTAAACCGTAAGGACCAGGAAAAGGGGCACAAAAGCTTAAATGAAATGCCAACTTTCAGCAGCTTTTCTTTTGTCAGCAGAAGGAAGCCTAGAGCTTCTATCGAGCACATTTAGAAATGAGGCTTCCTGATTTGGAAAATTAAATGCTTGAGCTGTACAAAGAAAACAACCATTTCAAACTCGACTTATATTACCGATAATCCTGTTACCATACATTTCAACCAAGGGCAGCAGTTGCTTGAGGGCCCACTTTCTTTCCTTTGGGGCGTGAGGAAGGCTGGGGATTATCTGCCTTGTTCCCCAGGGTGATAGAATCAGCACCTCCCAAACTGAAATTTTCCCTCCTGCCCGTGGGACTATTTTCCTACTTTGCATATATATGAGAAAATAAACGTTAGCCTTTTTTAATTTTATTTTTATTTTTTTAAAAGATTTTATTTATTTATTTGACAGAGAGAGAGTTCACAAGTAGGCAGAGAGGCAGGCAGAGAGAGAAGGGAAAGCAGGCTCCCTGCTGAGCAGAGAGCCTGATGTGGGGCTCGATCCCAGGACCCTGAGATCATGACCTAGGCCGAAGGCAGAGGCTTTAACCCACCGAGCCACCCAGGTGCCCTAAACGTTAGCCATTTTTTAGAGGCAGCAAAATGGGACAGGATTGGTGTCCTGGGTGGGATTCAGCCCACCCTGGCAAATCTATAAAATAGGAGTGTTTCCCTCAGAGGACTTTGGGGTGAGGACAGTCTTTTTTTTCTTCTTAAACATTTACTTATCTATTATCTGGTACTTAAGGTAGCAGGTTGCCCTGAAAAGGCAAAATAGATTAATATACATGGAAGGAGGAGGAAATGAGGAGGGACTCAAGGTTTATGAAGTGACCATAATAGGCCGTTATGCTTCTATTGTATCACATAATTTAGTTTTACCTAATTTTTGTAAAGATCTACGCAGTAGGCTTCCTGGAGACAAGGCGACAGCTCAGAGAAGTTAAACTACTGCTCAAAGTCACACAGCAGGCATGGAGCAGAGCTGGGATTTGAACCCCCAAACTCATGTTTATTTCTACCATAATATGCGGAAAACACTTTCAGAGCACCTTAATATAATGTATCATCACATGTGTTCTCTCCTTCCTCCTATGAAAGCTTCCTGAAGGAGCTTTCCTAATTCTTGCTCACAAGTCATTGAGCAGAGAAAACTAATTAATTTTAGAGATGGCCGAAGTAAAGGCAAGGGGACAGGGACATGGACACCTGGGAGGAATGCCAGGACTTCACATTTATCTGCCCAGATTGGCAAGGCAATGTCTTCAGGCTTGGTACTTTCCCCATAATCATGATCCATCTTTTGAAAGGAAATGAGAATTTCCCCAGAAAAAGTATTTAGTTAATTGGTTCTGGGGAAGAGGACTAACCACACCAGGTCATTCCCTCCATGACGCTTTTATCTGTCATTTTAAATCGATAGATTTAAAGAAGAAGAAATGGGGGAGGGGGGGCATCAGTTCCTATCTCACAGGGTTGTTATGAGGATTCAATATTTATAAAGTGCTTAGGACAGAGGCCAGCACATATTAGGGACGTAAGTATTTGCTAAGTACAGGTCAATGGGTGGCCCTGCTGTCTTCACTGGAACATGAGTTCCAAGGGTAGGCTATATTCTGTCATGTAGCAATGCTTAGTGAAAGCATAGTGAATGAAGAACTCGGAGTGACCATAATGATCTCAAAAGATGTGAAATTCTCAAATCCATGCCCATTTTGTTTCTCATTAAGTGCATGTATGTTAGACTGTTAGGAGTTCAGTAGCCCTCCCCTCCCCCATCTATGGTTTCTCTCTGTAGTTTCACTCCCCCGCAGTGATCTGTGGCTTGGAAATAGATGACCCTCCTTCCAGCGTGTCACCAGAAAGTTAGTAGTAGCTTAACACTGCATCACAATGTCTATGTTATTTGCCTTACTTCCTCTCATCACATAGGCACTTTCTCATCTCACGTCATCCCAAGGAGAAGGGTGAGTTCAGTCCAGTAAGATATTTTGAGAGAGAAAGAGAGACCACATTCATGTAACTTTTGTTACAGTATATTGTCCTAATTGTTCTATTTTATTATTGGTAATTGTTGTGAATCTCTTACTGCACTGAATTTGTAAAACAAGCTTTGTTGTAGGTATGTATGCATAGGAAAAAATAATAGTATATATAGGGTTCGTGACAATCTGTGGTTTCAGGCACCCCCTGGGGGTGTTGGACTATATCTCTGTGGATGAGGGGGACTACCGTATAGAAAATTGCAAAATGAAGAATGAGATTGTTTGACTCCTCCAAAATTGGGAATTCATCCGTCTAAGTCTCAAAAAAATAAATAAGTTTAAAACGAATTATTGTGTATAAAAAAAATGTGTGGAGCTTCGTGTCTTAACCGCATAATGTGTATCATTGCATGTGAGTCACTGAAATGCTCGAGTTGGCGGTGAAATGAATGTATAGAAGTTATTGTGTTTCTGGAGATTATAGGTAACCACTTCATGATACCTGAAGGGTCCATTTATAATCTTCAATAAAGTGTTAGTTTATCCGTATGCAGCTCCCAACCCCCTTTGCAACAGCAAGAACCAGAGAGGTGCTACAACAAATTACTTGATTAGCTATCTTTCAAAATTAAATTGGTTCTGATCTGGATGTTGTTAAAAAAAAAAAAAATCTAAGGCCTGGGGAAGATTACAGTGTTTATAAATCAAAAGCAGCTGCTTCTTGTTGTAATGGCATTTTGTTTAAAAAAAAAATTCTGATTTGACAATCCCCCTTTCAGGTTTGAGTTCACTACAAATGTGAAAAACAGACACGGTGTTAAAGAATAAAGAACAGGTTTTATCATAGAAATCCTAAAATGTCCTTGACTATTGAGGTGGTGTGAGATGTTGGCTGGGCTATCCAATAGAAGCTCGCTCAGCAGTTGGTAAAGATGGCAAGTTATGTAAACAGATTTCCAGAGCCAAGCAGTGGGACACAGAGGGTCACTGATCAGAAAAGATGCTAAGGAAGCCTTGGTGGAAAGGTATAGACAGCTCTCATCTCCACACAGCACTAAGTCTTGGCTTGCCTGTTTGTGTCTTTTTTGAGGATCCTACAGTTTAACAAGAGGCCCTCTTAGGGTTGCCCCTTGGCTTTGGATTCTAGGCATTTTTCTGTTTCTGGTTTATTCCCCAAAGGAACTTGCAAGTGTGTTAAGCTTATCTCCAGGCTGGATACCTGGAATGGCAGCTAGACAGTTCAGAGGAAATGGTAGTCCTGGGCTTGGGGTCTGTGGACGGTGACTCCAGAACATTCTAACTTCAGAATGTTTCCTCCTGGTTGTCAAGATAAAGTACATTACTTTCATCAGACTGCTCTGTAGTATGTTCTGGGCAGGCAACAGGACTGAGGGGCCTTAAGACATGAGTCTCGGTACGCCTGCACCCCTGCGCGGGTGTCCAACTATTCAGGCTCGGTGCGTCGTGGTTTGTAAAATCCGTGCTGACGCTGAGGATGAGATGCCAGGATGGTGTGTCTGGTAGTCCATGGGGGCTTTCGTCACTGCTGACTGTTGTCGATCGCAGAACTTCTGAAGGCATAGGGACAGCACTGCATCTGAGGTCACCTGCTGTGTGTCCCCCTCCAGTAGGTAACTCTAAAGCTCTCTGAGACTCTGTTTCCTCATCTGTACAACAAGGATAACTGTACCCATCTCAGGGTTGTCACGAAGGTTAAAGGAAACATCTGGTGAGTGTGGAGCGTAGTAAGCCCTGAGTACGTGGATATACAGTACTATTACTTTTGTTATTGCTGGTGCAGACTAGCCACAGAAACAGCGTCATGGACTTACCCCAGATGGTCCCTATGGCGTTACTCTGTTACATGGATCTCATGGCCTCGGAAAGTTTTGCTTATCTCTTTGCTTGTTTCTTGTCTCACTTCCCTTCTAGAATAGAGGTTCGTGAGGTCAGAGAGCCTTTGTTTGTCTGGTTCGTTGCAATTCCCTGCACCTCTTAGTTCAATGTCTGACTCATCTTGGGCACTCAATAAATATTTGTAGCGTGAATGAATGAATGAATGAATGAACAGAGGTCAAGGCAGAACATTTTCTCCATCCCTCTGGGATCCCTGGACCACAGTGCAGTAGTTCTCCAGCGTCTACCCGGAGCCCGATAGATCCTTCTGCTGTGTGCATCATCCTCTGAGAAGGTTCTCTCCACCTCTTGGCATCTTCTCTGGCCACCTCCTCCCCCTGCCTGCTCCCCCTCCCCCACCCTGTGTGTGCTCAGGGAATGCAAACTAATTTAACCAAAGCCAAACATAATTAGGAGAGTAAATCTGCTGTTGCTGCTGCTGGAACAGCAGAAAAAAAAATCATAGAGTTCATTCCAAAATGAAATCCGGTCTGGCAGCTTTGTGGACCCCCTACTGTTTGCGTCATGGCTGTGCTGTGCCGCTGTGGGCTGCCCCTTCCCCACTAGCCTGGGCCGGAAAGAGTTAATTGCACACTGGTGTACCCCTTTGCTGCCGGTAGTGTCGAGATAGCATCCACCCTACACATTTGTCCCTTCTTGAGGTTTCACCCCTGGTGTTATTTGAAAGAAGGCTTTTCCTAATCCCAAGCTGTTTCTTTCCTTTATTCATTTGTTTCTCTGTTTGTTCATTCGTTAGTTCATTCATTCATTCATTCTTCATTTTATTTGTTTGTTTGTTCATCTACTAACTCTTGTCTAGCTTCTGATCTTTGCCAGGCACTGTTCTGGGTGTTAGAATTATAGCAGAGAGCAGATTGGTCCTGGGCAGCTCTGTTGGGGATGGGGTATTTTGAAAGCCCACAATTTTTGGAAGACTGGTCTAGGATCTATATTGCCTCTTGGTTTCTTGTTAGACTCCTTGATGGTCCCCATCCTGTGGATCTTCCAGAGACAGGAAGGGTCTGTGTTTGAAGAATGACATAGAAAGCAATTTCTTGACTTTGATTTTATGTTTATCTGGGCTGCTGGAGCTGGAGAAGCGTGGTATGGATAGAGCAGGACACCCTCTCCCACCTTCCCATCAGCCCCCCACCCCCATGAAGTCCTTTTCCAGGAGGCCCTGGGCTTCCTGTACCCATGGAAGTTACAGCTTTGTGCTAACAGAATGGTGAGTTGCAACCTGGTTTCTGTTATCATATGTAGGTGAAGGGCTAAAGACGAAGCGCTCAAGACTTTCTTAAAGCTAGATATCCCACATCTGTCTGGGTCTTGATGCCTAAATCCCACCCCAGTGCTCAAAGTTCAATACTACACGGAGAGTTCCCATCAGACACAGAAGGAGGGAAGTATTTCTGCAGCCGGGCAGAAAGAGAATACTGAGATCCACATATCCCAAGGCCCAAGCTTTCTTTCACTCACACTTAAGTCATGGGAAGCAAATCCAAAGTCAGGTCCTTACATGCCTATTTGTAGTAACAATATTTACAATGTAGTGAGTGCTTGCCTGCTGTGGGCCATGCACTTTGTTAAACCCTTTATATATGGAAGTACACGGAATCCTTACAGTAGTCTTATAAGGCAGGAAAATGTTCCCACTTTTTTTTTTTAGAGATTTTATTTATTTATATGAGAGAGAGCGTGGGAGCAGGGAGAGTGGCAGAGGGAGAGTGAAAGGGAGAAGCAGACTCCCCGCTGAGCATGGAGCAGATGTGGGGCTTGATCACAGGAACCTGATTGTGACCTGAGCTGAAGTCAGATGCTTAACCTATGGAGCCACCCAGGTGCCCCAAAATGTTCCCGTTTTTTGAGTACAAAATCAAGGCAGGACAGCAGGAAGCAACTTGGTGGTGCCATACACCTTCTAGATGGCAGAACCAGTTTGAAGCGAGGTCTGCCCCTGTTTTGCTGCTCTGGCACCCTTGATTTCACCTACCATAAATCTTCTCACCCAGTATTCTTATTACCTGTATATTATCGTGTATTCTCTCAATTGGCCATATGCTTTTTGAGGTAGGGTTGTATCCATAGAGTCCCCTCTCTGTCCCCACCCTTAGCGCAATCCCTGACATAGTATAGCTGGTCACCACACATTTACTGAATAAAAGAAGGAGGAAATGAATAATTGCCTCTTCAGCACCTGGTACTTCTTCCCCTCTCCATAGCAGCCTTAAAAAAAATCAGCCTATATCAGAGGAAATATTTTCATTTTCCTTATTTAAATATCAACAAAGGAGCCCCTTCCCTTTCAGGGCTCATGAGGCAACTCTGCTTCTGAGGTAAGATGGCTGAGGGAGGCAAGGCGTGCTGGGTCATCACTCCGCCAGTGACAGGGATGCCTTTGTAAACTATTTGAGAGCAGAGTCTGTAGAACTTAGAATTCGGTATGGTAAGGAGAGGCAAGTCCTTCTGGTTTTTGGGGAGGCATGTGTAGTATTTTCCAAGGACAGGAAGGCTCAGCCATTTGAGGAGTTCCCAGTTGTTCTAAGTCTTCCTCTCAACACTGAGAGGGAGGAGAAAATGCAACAAGAGAACTTCCTGTCCTGACAGTGTGGTTTTTTCCCCCGTCTTTCTTAAACCTTAATGTCTGTGCTGACCATTTGGCCCTTCGAATATGTGGCCATGATTTCTGTTTGAATGTGTGTTTCTATCTGCATGACTGTCACCACCCAGTCAGGGAAACTAAAAATTCATTTATGGTAGGATCTGTGCACAGTTCCCAGGCTCCAGTTTCTCAGTACATAAGAAATTCATAGTGTAGGGGAGGACAATAATCTTTTTCCTCTTAGAATCTTAGATACTCTGAATGGGGCACTGCATAATAGGCCAATGGAAGACAGATTTACAACAGGAAAACAAGCAGAAGTTTATTAGCATTTACATTGTGCATCCTTATGGGAGCACTCAGTGATGAGTAACTCAAAGAGGTGGCTAGAACTTGGGCTTATATAGCATCTTAATAAAAGAATAATACATTTCTTGAAAAGTGACAAGACAAAGGAAAAGGACTATATTTCTAGAGGTGGCAATTGTGGGGTAGGTAAATATTTGGAGGAACTAATGGGAAGATAAGTGCTAGGCAGCAAAGTTTATTATGTAGATAACTCTAGTGCTGTCTCTGGCCTAAAACAGGTCTAGATTGTCTCTGGTGATTGACTTCTGTCCTTCCTGGTGAAGGGAGGTCACCTTTACAAATTTATGTCTTGCTTTTAGTCATACGGGGAAGGGCAGAGAGTTTTCTTCTATCTGCTTCTTCACAACTGCCTTCAGCTCAGAATGATCCTTATGCCAAAGTGGCATATTTTTGGGGTGTCATAGTCTCATCCCTTTCAATAGTCAGCAAATATGTATCAGGTACCCCTGAGCGCCAGGTGGTAGTGAGCACGACAGATGAAAATGTCTGCCACATCCCGCTCACATTCTAGTTAGGGTAAGAAAGACAATAAACAAATAAACATAGAGGACAACAGATGCTCCAAACTTTTGTGGTTGATAATGATGCTGACTTCAGCATTTGCCAGCTCTGCTAATGAGTCTCCCTGGAAACTTGAGTGGTTGATAAGAGGATTAAGAACCTCAAAAAGTCATACTGGTAGATCGACCAATTTAGGAGTTACAGAAACCCATGGATCATGATGGATGGAGGGTTCTGTCAATTACATTCTGGCTGGGAAGAAATTCAATTAAAATGTATATGTTTAAACTTTCTTCTTAAGGTATTTGTTCCAGAAATCAGAGCTCCCTTTTAGTGGTTGTTAATATCAGGAAATGAATATCTGATTACATTTTTCTAAGGCAAGTCCCTTAGCAGCAGGTGGAATCTCATCTTATCATATCTTCTGCATAATTCATTTTGGGGAAAGTCCCTTGAGTTTTGCTTTCAAAACTTGAGGAGAAAAATGAAGCTGGTTTGGGGTCAAAGGAGTTTTTAACCTTTCTGGATAAGCAAAAATACCTAATGTGATTCCAGGAACCGACCCTGAAATGTGGATTTCTTGAGAAACAACAGGGGAGCTAGGTCATTCCCTCATTTGCGGCGGGTGTGTGTGTGTGTTGCGGGTGGGGCGAGGGCAGCAATCCTGCAGCCAAGTGTGGGCCTGCATGCCAGCCGGCAAATATGTTCTCCACGCTGCCCTATTTATTCACGCATTTCTCGGGAACCACTTCCCCTGCTTGGCTAGAGCTTATTATCACAGGAACATTGTAGGACGTTGTTTTCTCTGCTCTCGCCCGATGCCGAGGCTACCCTGCCATCGAAGCCCCAGTAGATGACGGTTGCACATTGCATTTTGGCCCGTTTGTGGAACCAGAATGGGCACTTGCAACTGTGTGTTCTGGTGATGTGTCTGTCCTCAGCACCAAGCCCCTGTGTGTCTCAGCAGAGCACCAGGGATTCTCCTGGGAGTTCACCTTGCCCTCTTCTGTTGTGGCCTTGCCTGCCCTGGAACCAGGCCCCTGGAAGAGATTGGGAAAAGGTTGGAATTGATTTGTGCTCTCTTCAGTCTCTGCTCTTTCTGAGCACCGGGGGTAATTGTGGCCTGGGGTCTTCGGGATGCCAGGATAGGGCCTGATTATCATGCTAACTGACGTTTTCTTTGTGTCACTTTTAACTTATCCACCCAGATAATTTCTTACAGGCTTTTAAAAAATAAATGCATATTTATAAAATTGGGGACATTAAATATACACCTGCATGTATATGTTCAACTTTCTTCATATAAGCATCTTCCCGTGCTGTTATTCATAATTGAAAAATGCCTCTTTTTCATAACCATAAAGAAACACCCATTGTCTTAGTTTCTTGGGGCTTCTATAACAAAATGACATACAATGAAAAGACCCAGAATTTTATTTCTCACAGTTCTAGAAGCTGGAGTCTAACATCAGGGCGTCAGCATGGCTGGGTTCCAGTGAGGAGCGCCACCCAACCCCCAGGTGCAGACCACCTTCTTCTTACCATGACCCTACATGGAAGGGGGAAGGAAGGAGCTAGGGAGCTTGGGGTCTCTTTTCTAAGGGCACTAACCTATTCCTGAGGACTGCACCCCCATGACCTAAGCAAAGGCCTCACCTCCTACTACCAGCAAAGTGGGTATTAGGCTTCAACATAGGAATTTTGGGGGGACACACAGCATCCAGATCAGAGCAGCCACTTATTGCAGAACGTCAGAAACTTTAGGGGGAATGGACTATATTTAAGGGTGGGTGATGGTGCGAAGAGCTATGGCAGGCTATGCCCGGGGAGCCAGACCTTCAACCAGATTGATGTGTTAGGACCTGTTAAATGGGTATTTTGTGTCACTACTTTAGGGAGAATAAAAAGAGGGCCAAGAGCTCATGGGGTCTGGAATGGTCTGGGGATAGAGTTGTGGGCAGAAGTCGGAAGGAAAGAGATCCATGAGTTAGCATCGCAGGTTGACATTGGACCCCAGGGAGCCTTGGTTGGTGTACTGAGGAATTTGAACTTTGTTTTCTAGGGGAATTTCACTCCAGACTCTGACCAATGGAGGGAAAGATTAGATGTGGGCTTTGGGAAAAGCCCAGTGTTCTGGGTTCCCAACCTTTGGCCACCTCTGCCTCTGAAACCATTTCTGGCTTCTAAGCCATTCTTCATGAAAGGAAGAAGGAAATGGGGTGAGGTTGTTGACCTAGACCCCCAGGTTTGGGACCAGTCTCTGAGACCCTGGAAAGAGACAATGCTTCATGGCTCCCTCTGAAGACTGGGTAGGGGTCTGGAAGTCTGGAATGCTGGTGTCACGTGCTCCTTTCGAATCACTTCACCTGGGGTATAACCCCGTAATTTTGTGGGTCCAAAAACTAAGATCCATGGAGTGGAGCAAATTAGAGAGATGAAGCAATGGCTCTAAGACCGCATCTTTGTCTGTCTAAGCCTCAGTGTCTTCATCTGTAGAATGAGACAATGGAGTACTTACCTCACAATGTTGTTGTTGGTTTTAAATGGCACAAAGCATGCCAAGTATTTAGTGGGGGTGTATACGAAAAGTGTTCAGAGAGCAGTGACTATTATCACTATTGTCGTCATCATCATCATTGTTATTATTCCTGTAGCAGAGGTACTATAACATTAGTGGTATTGAGAAAACCTAATGTCACATGGCTGGTAAAAGGCAGATCTTGAATCATCATTGCCATGAGCACTGGTCCAGGAAAAAGGTCTTAAGAATATCTCCCTGCCTGCTAGTAATTCTCCTCATTTAACGTTTTCCAACACAAGGCCCTAGAAGATGATTTTTAAAGAAATAATTAGATTTTGTACCCATTACAGTGAGGGCCATGGGCACCCCGTGATTGGGTTATGATGAAGAAGTATTTATTCCCACCCTGGCCTCTTTGATATTGTAGTGGATTTAGTGTATTGATTTCTTCCATCCCCCGGCAGAGAAACAAGACTGTTTGTACGTGGCCATGTTTCAAGTGGAATTAGGACGTGGGTTTGTTTAGAGGCTTCCGCTCTGCCCCTGAGCATATCTGTACCTTCTCCCGTCCTTCCACCTGGTCACCAGTGTGGGTCATAAAACACTTCGCACACGGAGATTACCTGTAAGCCCAGGCCCCAGTGCACTGTATTTCCAGCAATCTGGCCTCCCAGGAGAGTGCCCCATGTGTCTGTGATTTATGCACATGTGCACATGTGTGGGGCTCTCTCATGTTCCGCCTGGATCAGAGGGAAGGGAGGTGATAGACACTTGGCCAGAGGAGGAAAGAAAAACAGGATCTAACACCATCAGGGACGTGCCAAGCTCTTCACAGATAATTACTTACTCATTGCGAGGTTGGGGGCTGTATAAAGTTTGAGGGGATTGAAGTCACCAAGAAGTGCTTTCAGGATTCTACCCACTCATTTATGAGAGGGCCTTGGGGCACTGTGGGTCCTGGAGGGGTCGAGCTGCCTTCCCCTGGTGGGGGTCTGCCCGTAGCACTTCTGCAGGATGGGAAAGCACAGGACTTTTCTAGCTCACTAGTACTTATTGGACAAGTAAGAAGATGTAGGGCCCCTTTATGCAACTCAGGCCCAGGGGGACGATGTACAAATGTGTGTCCCTGTCTGATGTACAAATGTCTGTCCTATTTTAGCGACTGGAGCCTGACGATACACTGAGAGAGAGTGAGTGGATTTAGGAGAGGTGAAGAGTACAAAGACCTCTGGAGCCAGCCAGGCCTGGATCTGAGTCCTGGATGTGCTTTAATTGTTCTTAGCCTCAGTTTCCTTATCTGTAAAATGAGACAGGTGATACTTTACCTTAGAATTGTTGTGGGGATTAGATATGAGGTGTGCAAAGTGCTGGTATCGTATATTGATTAAACCTTCCAGGCACTAGAAACTTTTCAATAAGTTGCATCTGTTCTTATTTCTTTTTTGCCCTTATAGAGAGCTTAAGTTCTATGCAATTGGGAGTAGTGGTATTATTTTCATTTCACGGATGGGGAGATTAAAACACAGAGGTTAAGTAACTTTCCAAAACCATACATTAAGTAAGTAGCAGAACTGGGATTCAAACCCAGGGATCTGACCCTGAGCCCATGTTCTTAATCATTATGATATCCTGCCTTTTCAGGAGGTGGCAAGTTCAAAAGCACCATGGTGGCCTGTGCTTGGTGTGTGCAGGCAGAATGAGGTATGGCTGGAGTAGAGGGTGTGAGAGAAGGTGTAGAGGGAAATGAAGAGAGAGAAGTGATCGTGACCATCTGGATTGCTGAGGGCCCATGGGCTATTCTAGACACTGCTTTGTCCTCTACATCAACTGGAAAGCTACTAGGGGGATTTGCATAGAGAATGGACATGATCTGTGTTGAACCCCTGTATTTTTACCCTTCTCTCTCCTTCCTAAGAATGGCTGGCAATTCTTGAAATTTGTGCAGTGGGAATTACCAGCCCCAATCTACAGATGAGGAAACTAAGGCTTTCAATCACTGGTTCAAGGTCACATAGCTTGCAATGAGGATGGGCAAATTTGGGTTAAAACACAGCGTGTTTGGTTCCGGAACCAGAGCTCTTCCCAACCTACCTTCTATCGCCAAAGAGTTCCTTATATACTATTGTTTTTCCATCCTGGTCCACAGACTTTGTTCCAAATGGTCCACATCCCGTTTAGAGGGAGAGCTCTCAGAACTAAGTCCAGAGCTGGCCCATCAAATATGAGGAGACGAGACTTCTCATGACACCCGCCATTATAGCTCACAGAGCTCCCTCCGTGTGTATGGATGAGGAAGGTGGGGTGGTTGACAGGAGCACTTATGGAAATTGAGACTCTCGAAGCCCGTTGACCTGAATTCTAGTTTCAGGAATGCCAGCAGCTAGGTGTGTGATCTTAAGCACCAACACTTAGCGGGCCGTAAAGTGTCTATGAATTTGTGTTTTAATGTCTGCCCTCGAATATATCCCTTCAGCAGGATAAGGTCAGTGTTTGTCTCATTTTTAGCTGTGTCCTCATTACTTGGAGCAGTGTTTGACACGTAGCAGAAGCCCAATAGCTATTTGCTGAAAGAAAAAAAAATAAGAGCTAGCCATTATGGAGTGTTTTTTTCCCCCTACCAGGCATAGTGCATGCATTGTCACATATCATTTAATTATCACAACTACCTAAGGGAGGGCAACATTATCATCTCCATTTTACAGATTAGGAAATTGAGGCTAGCAAGTCTTATCAACTTGCTCAAGATCACACGGATGAATACATAATGAAGGTAGCCTAAGTTTTAGTGTCCTCTAATATAAAACGAGAGACCTGAATTGGCTCGTTTCTAAGGGTCCTTCCAGTTCTAAAATTAGACCTAAAGAACCTGACTCCCAGGCCAATGCTCTTTCATCTCAATCTCATTGTCTACCTGTAACTCAGAGGAGGGAAATTTCAGGACAAATGCATGGTTTTCACAAAGCTCATTTTCTATCTTTCTTATGTTCTCCTTTTCAGGGAAACGCAACGGGAAGAATGAGTTAGCGTGGCGATCTAGCTGTGGGGGGCAGTGAGCTGGAGGGGAATCTCTTTGCAGAACTTGGCATAGGTGGCCCAGGGATTTGAACTTGTGCTGCTGCTGGCAGGACTTCTCACTGCTGCTCAGATGAGCAATGGTTGTGCAATTTGCTCTCCCTCCCTAAGTGCACCACAGGATGTCTGATCTTCTTGAAATTGCTCTCATTTAAGAATCTGTCATTTTTGAAGCAAATGTGTCATCTGAAACCTTTTATGGCTTTATGGAAATCTAAATGCACTTGCTAAGCACGGATGGCCTGGGTTTATGTGCCTGTCTTTTCTTCCTCACACTGTTATCTACATAGGAAGGAAACTGGGTGGCAAGTTAAATATCTGTTTCACATTAGCGGTGCCATCTTGGATGATGAGAGAACATGAAAACCCAGTTATAGGAGAAAGAGTTGAAAGACCCGAGGATGATTAGCTCAAAGAAGAGAAAGGGCCATGGAAAACATGGCTGCATCCTCAAGTGTTTGAAGGCCAGTTTTTTTGCTTTTTGTTTTAACGAGACTAATACTTAGGGCCTTCAGGTAGTGAACCAGTCCTAAGATCAAGTAGCCAGGGAAATGAGGAAATAGGGCAAGCTAATGTTCCTCTTGTCGCCTTGATGTCTTGCCTTCAGTTCATTTGACTGAAAACACAATGGCCCGGAATGTCCAAGAATTTTAGGCATCTGTTGGATCTTTATCCTAGATTATATGCTAGTTCCTGACATTCTTAATTTTTTTTGATAATCCCACTAGCAGAACTTACTTTGACTTCTTTCATTTTCTTCTTCAAAATGCATGACCCTCTTCCATTTTTTTTTTTTTTTTACAAATGAGTTAAGTTAATAAAAATATGGCAGCTTCTCTATTTGCTGTGACAGGACTTATTGATTTCCTCATTCTTGCTTTCTTTTTTTAATTAAAAGCTTTTATTTATTTATTTGGCACAGAGAGAGCACAAGCAGGGGGAGCAGCAGGCAGAGGGAGAAGAAGAAGCAGGCCCCCTGCTGATGCGGGGCTCGATCCCAGGACCCCGAGATCATGACCTGAGCTGAAGGCAGACGCTTAACCAACTGGACCCTCTCAGGCCCCCCTCCTCATTCTTTCTTTTGACAAATTTTATGGAGTATGTTGCTCTATGCCACGCACTGAGATCAGAGCAAGATGAACTTAGTACCTTCATGCAGCAAAAAGGATAGAGCAGGAGGCAGACAATAAGCACGTGAGCAAATAAAACAAATGAACAAAATCATTACTTGTATAAGTGGTATGAGGAAAATGAACTGAGAATAAATAGAGAAGAGATGTCGTTTTTTAGGTAAAGGTTTTTGATAAGACCTCCTTGAGGAGTTGATATTTAAGTTACCTGAAAAACAAGAAGGCACAAGCCATGGAGGAGCAAAATGTATTTGTATATAATGAAATATACGTATTTTTTTCCAGACCTCAATCCAGTATATTTTCCCTCCCCCTTATAGGGGAGGTAAGCCTTTATTAGCTCTATATGAGGCCTTCCAATTTTTTTAGTGCAATTCCAAAACATTTATTGAACATATTCCATGTGTCTTGAACTGTGCCAAATCCCTTCTTAATTTTTAAAATGTATGCAGATTTTAATCCTATGTGGTAGGAATTGACATAAATGAGACAATGCCCACTATGAAGGTTAAGCAACTGACCTACAGTGAGATGTCCAATAAAGATTAGAGCTCAGATTTGGACTCTGGGCTGTTTGATTTTTAATTCTGTTATCTCTCCACTGAGGCCCCCTTTGTGGATCTTCCTGGACATCTCTGGGGTTGGGTTGCCTAGAGGTGACTGAGATCCCTTCCATCGAGGGAACCAGTGGCTGTCTCAATGACTGGCCTTTAATATGGATTCTGGGAACCTCTGTTCCCATCACCGACAGGGACGACGACTGAACCTTGGAAGGAAGCCCTTAAAGAATGGACTAGGAAGAATAGGAGAGCAAAAGACCAGGAACCAAGCTAAAAAACAAGAATAGGCAGCAGAGGGCATGGCCAGGATTTCAGGGGCCACACAGAAGTAGCTATAATTTGTGGTAGTTTCTTTA
Organism: Procyon lotor; assembly: GCA_028646535.1. Lineage (NCBI taxonomy): Eukaryota > Metazoa > Chordata > Mammalia > Carnivora > Procyonidae > Procyon > Procyon lotor. The sequence goes on along the minus strand of CM053604.1, from coordinate 8,645,635 downwards.
ACTCCCCTGACTGCTTCAGAACGAGTCTCTCCACATAGTATCTCCAAGAGAGAGCACTTCACTGGCTTGTACGGCTGCCTTGGTTGAACACAGAGCAGTCTGCTGAGTTTGAGAATAAAGCTAAGGTGTGTGGGACTGAGCCCTCAGCCGGAGAGGCTGGAGGAGAGAAGCATGGCGGTAAGTAGAGTCGGCAGCCACTGACCTAGTTTTCTCCTCTTCCCTTCTGGTACATCGACTAGATCAGGGGGAGAAGTATGTGGGTCACTCCTCACACTTCGGCATATCCATGTGTTCGGCGGAGAGTAAAATTCTGTCATCAGAATCCATCAGACATCCGGTGCTCACGAAAGTAAATACGTTTTCCAGAGTCAAAGACTAAGGTGTAGTCAACTGCACTGGGTTGAATAGTGTTGTCTTTACTCCCACCTCCCTCGGTCGCCACAGGTGCTGGAACCTCTGAGTGAGTGACCTTCTTCGGAAATAGGGTCTCTGCAGATGGACCTAGTTAAGATAAGGTCCTACTCGATTAGGAGGGGCTCAAATCCGTTGTTTGGCACCCTTAGACGAGAACAGAGACATGGAGACAGACACACAGGAAGATGTGCAGGTGAAGATGCAGAGATCGGAATGGTGGAGCTACAGGTCAGGGGATGGCAGCAGCCACCAGAAGCTGGAAGAGAAGCATGGAAGACCCGTCTTCCCAGCCCTCAGAAGGAGCCAGCCCTGCTGACGCCCTGATTCCAGATATCCAGATGCCAGAGCTATGAAAGAATAAGTTTCTGTGGTTTTAAGCCACCAAATGTGTGGCAATTTGTCCTAGCAGCCACAGGAAACTAATACACCCACCTAATTACCAGTGAAGACCTCTGGAATGACGTTCCTCTGGCCAGGGAGCATTACCAACTGTCAAGTGCTGGCCACTCCTGTGTGCCCTGACCCTCTTTTCACCTTGCATGCTACTGTGGTGGGCTGCTTCCTTTGGTTTCTCTCTCCTCTACTCCCAATTGTGGGCAGAGACCCAGGTTTAATTCATCACTCTAGTCCCCGCTCCTGGAACAAACTCAACACTCAACAATATTGAGCGAACCAACAAATAATACAAAGCAGTCTTTCCAAAGACTCAAACCCCAAGCCACCCGCCATTTTGTGTATTCATTCTATTGATGGTATTAAATGCCTGTTTGGTGCCAGGAATTGTGGAAAGGACAAAATGATAAACAAATAGAAGGTCAACGTTTCTGTTTTTCTGGAGCTCATTATTAGGAAGGGGGCAGGTTGAACCTGCAAACAAATACACCGAGGTATTCATAGGGCAGCTAGTTTGGGATGGTGGTAAGTGCTCAGGAGAAGATCAAACATGGTAAGAGTCAATGGAGTTTCCTGAGATAGCACTAGGAAAGGCCTGTCTCTAGGAGGTGACATTTGAGCTGAGACCTAAATAATAAGGATTCAGTTCTTCGAAGGCATAGAAGACAAGACTTATAGGCAGAGGAAAGATGCTGATACATGGAAAGAGAAGTTACCACATGGTGTGCGGAGAACAGACAGTAAGCTGGTGAGCAAGGCATGGGGGTTGAAGGATAGGGGATTGTGTCAGGAGATATATTTGTCTCCTCCTTCTTCCTCTGAACCCCAAAGAGTTCCAGTCATAGGAGAGTGACTTACATGTTCCTGCAGTGAGGGAAAGTTGCTTCAAATGAAAATTATATTTGATTTTTTTAAAGTCAAAATTACTTTTGAGGTTTATGGCTGACAAAGGGGAGCCCCAAGGATGACCCAATGCTGCATAAGGAATGGGTCTAGGGTTTGACCAAGGCCAAAGAGAGGAGAAGCCAGACCTGGTGGCATTTTCTCCTCATGAGATCACAGGTCTGAATGGCCAGCCATGGAAGCCGTCCTCACTTGCTGTGATATTCATGCCTGGACTCGGCTTTGTTTAAAGCTTCATTTCCTTTGTGTTCTGGCAAAAGGCAAGACAGACCTGACTTTTGGGGGATCATGCCTCTGCTGTTAGCCGATATTAGCCGTGTGTCTCTGGTCTAAGCTTTTCAGCTCTTCTGTGTCCTGCAGTTTGGTGGTGGGGATATGAGAAGTGGCCTCTTGCTACACAGTTGTTTTGTTTGTCCTTGGGTTTTGCATTTTCATTAAATCATAGATGTCTCTAATTGCTTCCAAGGAGCCAACATGCTCCTTGATTGGAATTCTATGGAAAATAGAGTTTGCTTTATTAAATAGCGTTTCTTAAGGGATTTGAGTGGTCTTCGGCTTCCTCCCCCTCCCCTCTTTTTTTGAGTTTTTAATTTGTTGCAATGTATAATCGCTTGCTTCTGTGCTGGAATTGCTCTCCAAGCTTCTACAATTGTGCATTATAATTCCCTTTATTACTGCAGAATCATTTTTAGCCTTCAGTTAAGATGACTGGACAAGAATCAGATTAAATAGAATTTGCATCTACTTTGCATGGGGCACTGCTCCTGAAACCAGTGGTTCCTCTTGCCTGCTAATATTTTTGTGGTTTGGGGAAGAATAAAATTAAAAATAATCAATATCTGATCTCACTTAATCCTCACGGCACCCTGGGGGCACATAGGTGTAAGTAATCCACATTTTACCTCCTTGGAGAGGTAAAATGACTTGTCCAAAGTCATCCATGCAAAGTGTGTCAGAGATACAGTGCCAACTGTATGGTTGGTTTACAGGGGAGAACACTGAGCCCCTAGAAATCCTGAAATATAAAGGAGCAGGGGGAAGAAAAGCTGCTTCTGAGATATTGAAATAAAACAAATTACATCTAATAAAGTGTTTTAGTGAGTTCCTTGCTGCCTAGTGTTGATAATTCATGCTTCTTCCCTACCTAGAGTAAAAGGAATTCTATCGTGACTTAATCCAGAGAACAGTAACATCTAGAGTTTAGATGTATACCACTGTATTAGTCAGGGTTCTCCAGAAGTACAAAATCAATTGGATATATGTGTGTATATAAGGAGATTCATTAAAAGGGAATTGGCTTATGTAGTTACAGAGGCTGACAAGTCCCAAGAGCTACGGGGAAGGTGACACTCAGGACAGCTGGTTATGTAGCTCTAGTCAGAGTCCAAAGGCCTGAGAAGCAGGACAGCCAAAGGTGTAAGTTCCAGCCTGAGGGCAGAAGAAGACCAATGTGAGTCAGGCAGGTGGAGTTTTTGCTTACTTAGCTTTTGTGTTCTGTTCATATCTTCAACTGATTAGGTGGGACCCACCCACATGAAGGAGAGCAATCTGCTTCATGCGATCTGCCCATTCAAATCTCATCCAGAAACACCTTCACAGACATATCTGGAATGATGTTGAACCAAATATCTGGCTACCTTGTGGCCCAGCCAAGTCTATACCTAAAATTAACCTAGATTTGAAATTAACTGCCTAGATTTGAATTTTGCCTTTATCATTCACTAAGTGGCCTTGGTTGGATTACTTAACTTCCCTGAGTCTTATTTTCTTCATCTGTAAATTGGACGTGGGCTTATCTACCTCCTAGGAATGTTGCAAGAATTAAATGAGACAGTTCTGTAAAGGGCCCCTCACGCTGCCTGGCCCAAAGAAAATATTCAATAATTATTAGTTATTTAATTTGTTACTCTCACCACATGGTTGTGATAACACTATGTCCAGGGACGTAAAAGTGATGGTTTTGTATATACATGCATGTTGCACATTTTGAATCTAAAATGTATTTTTCAAGTTTGGCAGATGGCATTTTTATTTAAACTAGAGATCTCACCACTGGAAGTTCCAAGATTCCTATGTGGTTTCTGACCTTGATGTTTGCCCAAGCTGTGGGTTTTAGCAGCATGGTGTAAGGATGAACCAAGATGTGGTACGTGACATCACTGTGTGTGCCTCGACCCTCCCGCGGGTGTTGATGGGGTGGAGGAGGGCACTGCTGAGTGCCAGGCTCTGAGCCGGAAGCTGGCACTCCCAGTTAGGCAGGATGGAAATATCACTACTAGAAGTGGTGAGGAGAAGGGATTGAGGGGGGCGGGAAGGGAAGTTCCGGCACATGTTGTCTAGTAGAAATTCTCTGGGCCACACACTGGGAAGAAAGGCTGCAGAGGAATTGGGTCGGTATTACCTGTTTGATAAGGACATAGTACAATGTCTTTTGTGGGTGTTTGGTGAGCGGGGTGTGGTTTCCTGACCCTCCAAGATGACAGCTGATGGTGAAGAGACATTCCCAAGACAGGACAGAGAAGTAGCACACACACACTGAGGGTCTTAAAGTATTGAAGCAAGAAGGAGGCCTCTTTGGCATTAGTCAAGTCGAAGTCTTTGTTTCCAATGCTGATAAGTAATATAAAGACCCGATATTACTGATAAGTAATATAAAGGTGTGCAGAGAAGCTGGCAGGCAGGTGGTAGGTAGGAGGAAACCGGGGCTCTGGGGACAGAGGCATGGGCTGGCCTGGGGCAGGGATGAGGGGCAGGAGGCCGGGCAGGGACAAGGAGCGTAGATATGAAAGCTACCCTAGAGATAACATCACAGACGCATTGGTAAGCTTCCAGAAGAAAGAGAAGGAAAAAATAGCTAACATTTGTTTAAGAATGATACTCATCAAGACCTAAGAGTTTCCAGAGTGTGCTCTGTGTTCTAGGCGTAAGGTCTGAGTGCTTTCCACACTTTGGATCCTCACCAGAAACCCGTGAAGGAAATCCTATTTTTCTCCCCATCCCCAGGTTTACAGGGGAGAACACTGAGGCCCTGTGTGGCAAAGGAATTCGCCCAAGGTCACACAGCTAGTCAGGTACTTGGCCTAGGAGGTCCCTGGAACTGGGAACACAGAATTGAACATGACACTTGCCAGCTTCAAACTCCCTGTGAGGTGAGGTCTCATGGCTTGTGGTGAGTCACCCCACGCCCGCACCAGGCTCAGGTTGGGCCTCTGTCTCCTGGCTCTTTTTTCAGGTGCCCTCTTTTCAATGCCTTAAATCCATCACGGTTTCCCGTCTCTGGGCTGGGGGCTATTGCTGTTTCCTCACCTACGATGGCCAAGCCTTATCTTGAGGGCAAAGATGCTTAAACAGATTTTTGTTTGTGTAAGTTGCCCATGGGTGGGGACTGAGGCCAGTTTGGTTACCTCTCTGCCTCCAGTGCCTGCCCAGGAGTGTTCTAGATCTCTGTGTGGCTCTTTCTTCAGGTGTTTTGTTTTTTAAGATTTTACTTATTTTTTGAGCACGAGCAGGGGGGATGGGCAGAAAAAGAAGCAGCAGATTCTTCCTGCTGAGCAGAGAGCCCGATGTGGGACTCGATCCCAGGACCCCGAGATCATGACCTGAGCCAAAGAGTGAGATCAACTGAGCCACTCAGGAGCCCCTCTTTTCAGGTTTTTAACTCTAAACCAATGATGTTCAACCTGGAGGCCATTGGGTAGTGTCTGGAGACATTTTTGGTGGTTAATCCGAGGGAGGTGCTCTTGGCGTCCCGTGGGTAGAGGCCACGCCTGCTGCTACACAACCTGTAATGCACAGGGCAGCCCCCACAACAAAGAACCGTCAGCCCCCAGTGTCAGTAATGATGAGGTTGAGAAATCTTTCTCTGAAGTGACATTCCCATCAAGGCCATCCCTGGTGACCTTGTCTAAAATTTCAATGCTCCTCTACCCCCCATACTTCCTTTTTTGTTTGTTTGTTTTAAGATAATTTTTTTTTTTTTTTGAGTGAGAGAGATATATATAGAGAGAGAAAACAAGTAGGGGAATGGCAGAGGGAAAGGGAGAAGCAAACCCCTCGCTGAGCAGGGACCCCAATATGGGGCTCGATCCCAGGACCCTGGGATTATGACCTGAGCTGAAAGCAGATGCTTTAACCATCTGAGCCACCCAGGTGCACCCGACCCCCCATATTTCATTCTGGTTCTCATTTTCTACTGTATTGGTTTTCTCCTGTGAGCCTGCCACTCTCTAAAATATGATGTATTTCACTTATTATTTTACTGTTTGTCATCCACTAGTATTTATGCTTTATGAGAACAGAAATTTTTGTCCTTTTTGGTCACTGCTTTATCATTAATGCTTAGAACATTGTCTAGCACATAGTAGGTACTCTGTGTGTATTTGTTGCAGGTATGAATGAATTCAGAGTCCTAGGTAACCATCACCAATTCATTAGAGAGGCTACTTGGGTTGAAATCCATTTGCCATCCATATGGAGACTATTCTTAAATTTATTTTTTTATTAACATAAAATGTATTGTTTACCCCAGGGTACATGTCTGTGAATCGTCAGGCTTACACATTTCACAGCACTTACCATAGCACATACCCTCCCCAATGTCCATAACTCAGCCACCCTGTCCCTACCCCCCTACCTCCCAGCCACCCCCAGTTCGTTTCGTGACTTTAGGAGTCTCTTATGGTTTGTGGAGACTATTCTTGAACCCTGGAAGGTGATGGCATGAGAAATCTTCCCTTTTACCTCCTTTGGTAGTGACACTGCCTCCATTTTATTTAGCTCAGATCAAGATCCCCCAAAAATGTTTTCCCTAAAAGCAAGAGTGGGGATGGTGGGCAGGTACTTTTGATGAAAAATACATCCCTGAAGAAATCAGTGCTCTGGAAAGATGCCTTTGAAAGTACCCTTAGAATTGTCCTTATATTTGACAGACAGAGAAACTGAGGCGTAAGCACATCCTCTAAGGACATTTTGTTAGATTCTTTGATTTGTATTTGCTTGAAGTCACCCAGCAAAGTATCAGAATTAGAATTAGAACCCAGTTTCTTGCCTCCCATGGAGATGGAAGGGGGAAAGTGAAAAATCCTGCCGGACCAAATTTGGGAGCTGGCAGAGAGACCACAGTTTTCTAAGGCTCTCTTTGCCTTGCAAGTTGTGATCTCTAGTTGACAAGGAAGCAAATCGAATGGCTAAATGCAGAGCTTTCTGAGATGCTGAGATGCAAATTAGCCCCAACCACATGCAACTGTGGATTTGAGGTTGGCGTGAAAAATAGAGACTTAGCTTCCATCAGGCTGCATGAAAACTAAGTTTCATAGATGGGCACTCTCACTCTTCCTAGGCAGGCATTGTGTAAGGCACAAGGGACACAGTGAAAAATAAAACAGGGAACCCGCCCTCATGGAGTTTTCAGTCTCCTGAGGAGGGCGCCTTGTTTGTAATTCATGGTCAGTGGCGATACTGAACCAACCGGCTAATCAGATTATATATTTTCTGAGAATACGGAACTTTATCTTGGGTGTCTTTTAGTCCAGCTAACACTGACGGCCAGAACTATAATGATGGATAGTAACTAACTAGTGCTAATTGTGTGCCAGTCACGGTGCTAAGCTCTTAAACTTATCAGTTCATTTAAACCTTGTAACAGCTCTACGATTATTTACCATCATTGTTCCCATCTCCACAGGGAAGGCAACAGAGACTAAATACCTTACCCAGAGTCATAGAGCAAAAAAGGGCTGGCCTTGGTGTCTAGACCCAGGCTGTCTGGTTGCAAAGTATGCAGGCTATATCATAAGGTGCATTACTGATAAATCCTATTTAATATTCACGGCAGCCCTGGCCTTGGGACTTTTTCCACCACTTAACGATAGTGCTCTTTAGGGGATGTTTACTCTGTTCCAGTCACTGGTCCATGCATTATCTAGTTTAATCCTCACAATGAAAGGTGAGATATCTTTAAGCGGGGTGAAACAGACATTAGTAATTTGCCTGAGATTACACAGGTACTAAGTGCTGCAGTCAGCATTCTGGATACTACATATATGGTATGAAGTCATACACACACACACACACACACACACACACACACACATACACACACACATATATATTCTGATATCCAGAATCATATGATATATGGCATCATAAAATACATACAATATATGGAATCATATAGCATACGGCATTTCGTGTCTGCCTTCTTTCACTTAGCATAATGTTTTCCAGGTATCTGTTACAGCATTTATCAACATTTCACTCCTTTCTTTGCAAATGGTAATCCATCACATGAAGATACCACATTTAATTTATTTGCTCACCAGTTGATGGACGTTTGGATTGTTTCCATTTCTTGCCTGTTGTAGATAATGAAGCCATGAACATTCACGCACAAGTCTTATATATGACCTCTAATTATTGATATTTTCCCGGAATCCTCTCTGTCTCTCTCCCATCAGTTAAAAGGGACAGGATCTAGAATCAGGTGACATGGATTTGAGCACTATGTCCAGCATGTTTCAGATATGTGATTGGGAAGATGAAGCTGCCTTTCTGAGCTTTGGTTTTTCCACCTGTAAAGTGAGGATAATAACAATAGCTTGCCTGAAGTGCTCAAATGCTTGAAGTAGATAATGCACAGTGCTCAGTTCATAATTAAACACACAATCAATGTGTGCCGGGTAAGCAATGCAAATACAAAGAGCCACCCAAAGGAGATAATGTATCCGCCCACGGAGTCTGGAGTCAAATTGCTAAGATGTGAAAAATATAATAACTAGACATAATGCAAAATAAAATAAAAATATAGTACTAGAGGAGTAGTCAGCATGAAGTTCGTATGAGTTGAAAAATTAAAAAAAAAATAATGTATCTCTGTCTATAAAATGGAGACTTTTTAGTAGGTTGGAAGGCCTTGGGGGCTTCCAGCTGGAGGCAAGACTTGGGTGGAAGTCCTAATGCATGAACACAGGTGATTGGGAAAGAGTGGGAGAATGTGGGGTGAAGAGGATATTGCAGGTGGAGGGACAGAGTGGGTAAAGGGTAAAGCTTGTCAGGTTTCAGCCTCCTGGAGGAGGGCGGGTGCTGAGTGGGTAAGCGTGCTGGACTCCGCCTGCTCTATGCCCTGGGGCTCGCGGACCACAGGGAGAAGTGACCACCGTCCACGAGTTCCGGTGTCCCCACCTCTCCAGCACCATGTGGAGAGGAACCTACATTGTGTGTTCATTTTTCGGATTTTTCCACAGTGACATGGGTGTGCCCTGGCTATTTTCACTTACCTTTTCTTGATGACATGTGAAATAGAAAATCTTTTCAGAGGTTTATTGACCATTTTCTGGGAGTGATACTTTCTCATCCTCTGCTCTTTTCTATTTGATTGATTTCTGAATTTTTAAAAAACCGTTTCTTCTAATGCCAGTTAGTTAACATATGGTGTAATACTCGTTTGGGCGTGTGATCGAGTGATGCAACATGATTTCTGATTTTTACAGTTCATCGTACATTCTAGTTAACTCTCTCCCAGCCTGTCACTTAGACTGTAGCATTGTTGACGGTGTCTTTTGTCATATGGTATGTTTATATCATGATATATTAAAATGGATGCCTTGTTTCTCATACAATTTGCCCTTGTAGCGTGCTGTTGACAAAAGTTTCCCCTATGCTGAGATCATACACGATATTCTCCTACCTTCTAATGGCTTGAAAATTTCTTCTTCATGGACGTGTTGAATCCATGTGGAACTTATATTTGGTCATGTGAGATAGAATCAAACTCATTTATTTTTTCCATGTGAAAAGCCAGCTGTTTCTTTCATCCTTATTTTATTTTATTTATTTATTTATTTATTTATTTATTTATTTATTTATTTGACAGAAAGAGAGAGCACAAGCAGGCAGAGAAGCAGGCAGAGGCAGAGGGAGAAGCGGGCTCCCCACTGAGCAGAGAGCCCGATGTGGGGCTTGAGCCCAGGACCCTGGGATCATGACCAAGTCAAAGGCAGTTGCTTAACCAACCAAGCCACCCAGGCACCCCCCAAAATCCAGGTGTTTCAATCCTGCTTATCAAATAGTCCATCCTCCCTCAAGTTTCTAGAATGGCCGTTTCGACCACGCACTCGGCTTCTGCTATGCTGTCCTGCTCTGGGTTCCATTTGCTTTCTTCCTTTTACATCAGAACATAAGAATGCCTCTGTGTCATTATAAACCATGGGCACACGTTATTTTTAAAGATTCCTCTTTCTTCTTCTAGTGGACTTATCATGGTTCCTTGAATCGTTTCTCTCTTGCAGGGCAGCACATTGCTTTAGTTTCAATGCTGTTATGAATGCTCCTATGGTGAATATTTTTGTGTATAAAGCATTTACATATTTTTGGATTATGTCCTTTGGATAGATTCCCAGAAATAGAATTACTGAGTCAAAGGGCATAAATATTTTTAATGCTTTTAATTCATGGCATATATTTGTTTAAAAAATTAAAGTGCATAAAGATTCTGGTAAGTTCCTGGTACTCTATTATGTAGTTGCAGTCAGCTGGGCTATGACAAGTCTGGGTCTGGGAATGGCAGCCCTGTGGAAGCAATTAATGTGGTCTCCTCAATAGATTTTTCTCTTTTCTTGTTTGTTTAGCACAATTTTGGTATATTCATTTATTCAGTCATTTACAAAGCACCCAATATGTGCCTGGTTCTACGGGAAAGCAGGCAGCAGGATCCTGTGCTGCCAAAGAACTTGCATTTTCCACAAGGTAGGATGACGATAAACCAATTTTAAAAATCTAGTGATAAGTACTTCCTGGAGGAGAAGCATTGACTGGTGTGATAGTGAGTTGGATCCTATAGATTGCAGAATCACAAATGACCAGGAAGCTGAGATCTGAATGACAAGGAAGGGAAAGCCAGGCCAAGTAGAGCAAAGTCATCCATTCGGTGGCGGAACAGCTAATGCAAAGGGCCCTATGGCAGAGCAGGAGTGTGGCCCCATCGAAGAAGCAAGGTCCCCGTGGCAAGGGCCTGGATCTACAGTCCAGAAGTGAACTGAAGGCAGAAAGGAAGACCACGTCCAGACCACGCAGGGCGGTGTGCTCCCTGGTGAAAGCAACAATGAGGAACCACGGGAGGGCTCTAACAGGGAGTGATGTGACCAGTGATATTGTTTCAAGGTCACACAGGTTTCTCCGCACAGCACAGGCTTCAGGAAAGCCATGGTCCTGGAGGAGAGAATGACGAGGAAGCAGTTACCATTGTCCAGGCTGGAGTTACTGGAAGCCCAGATGAGCGGTGGTGGCAGAGAGAGAGGACCGTGCATGGGTTCCATTGAGTGTTGAAAGTAGAGTTATGGAAGTTGCTGACAGAGTGGGCTTAGGAAAAGAGAGGAATCAAGACTGTGTCCTGAAACATGGGTCTAGGAGCCTGGGAAACTGGCATTACTTTGTTGAGAGGGAAAAGACTGGAGAGAAGAGGGCTGGCACGGGATGGAAACGGGGCTGGGACTGGCTTCCGCCATGTTGCGTCTTCAATGCCTCTTCGGTCCCCCAGTGGGGCAGTCGGTGAGGCAGCTGGTGCCACGGTTCTGGAGTCCCAGGGAGATTCTGAGAGCCATGGGGTAGGCGTGGGGGTCACTGGTAAATTACAGAGGATCTAAATCCTCTGCTAAACAGACGTGAAAATGGAGAGGAGAATGGAAACCTTCAACCATTGTCAAGATAAACCTAGCTTCTGAATACGCTCGTTTTCTTCTATTTATCTTTGTGAACAAAAATATTTTCTTTTTTCCCAAGTAGGAAGAAGGGAAAACTTGAATTTCCTTTTCCAGTGGCTCCCTGATGCCTCCATCCTGGCCCAGTCTCTTCCAGTTTTGAGTGGTGACTCCAGGAATTATTCCTTCATCTGATTCTCGTGCAATTGGGCAGGTCACAAAAGCAAGCTTTTGCATCTTGCAAACGTTTCCAGAAATGTTCTCCTGCCTGCTGTGTTTATGTTGGAACAGAAAATTTGTACGTGATTTGATGATGAGCTTTTCTTAAGACATACGAGTTGCTGCCTCATTACATTATGCTGCGTCTCAGGACCCCTGGCACCTAGGTGCTAAAATGCAGTAGGAGCTATGGGGCTCACAGCCACAGAGGGGCCACCAGCGAGACCCCTGCTTTTTTGTTGTCTTTTTTTTAAGACTTTATTTATTTGAGAGAGCATGAGCAGGGGGGGTGGGGGAGAGACCGAGGGAGAAGCAGACTTCCTGCTGAGCAGGGAGCCTGAGGCAAGGCAGGGGGTGATCCCAGGACCCTGGGATCATGACCTGAGCTGAAGACAGTTGCTTAACCGACTCAGCCACCTAGACACCCCGAGACCTCTGCTTCTAGAGTAAGGCCTTGCTGTGTCATTTTCAAGGTGGATTTACGTGGTGTCCCCAATATATTATTTTTCATATTTTAGAGTGCATGGCTCCATGTTGGAGTAGAAAACAAGAAGTTTAATTATGAAGAAAACATTAGTCCTCTTTCTCTCCCAAATAATACAGATTAGAATAGGCAGTGAAGCTCTGTGGTTAGGACGAAATGTCCAGGAATCAGAATGATTAGGAATCAATTTCCAATGTTGCCTCTTACTTGGTCTCTGACCTCCTGAGGCATCAGTTTCCTCGTTTAAATTGTACCAATTTGATCAGGATGCTGTGAAGACTAGGAAATAATCCATTGCAAAACTCTTAGAATTTTCATTGATTCGCATATTAAATATTTAATACCCCTGTGTACCAGACACATGAACGGAGAGGACAGTGGACGTGTTTAACCATCATGAGAAGACAACTACTGTTTTTCTTCAGAGTTTTGAAAATGTGCTGGGTTTTCATAAAACACACATTTATTTTGTTAAATTATGTAATTTAAATATTCAAAAGTCAAGTACTAATTTGTTGCATATTGGCCAGGTATTTTGTGCTCTGTCTGCAAAATGTACAAGATATGGATATAGATCCTACCCTCATAAAGCTTACAGGAATTAAAAGAAAATCATTCTTTCATCATAGTTATGATAAGTCCAACGGCAAAAAGCTCAGCTTTGGGTGCATAAAACATGTGCACATTTTAGTCATTATTTTTAGATTATCAGAAATAACATTTTTCTTTGGAATGTTCACAATTAATTAATGACTTGGTGGGTCAAGGATGAAGATTGAAATGCATGAATTTCCCCAGGTGTTTGGGGAAAAGACACTGGCCTTTCTTGCTCAAGAGCCCTATTTACCGGATGCCAAGTCTCGTCTTTCTGTTTTAATACACTTCTTTCTCAAGATAGCACCCGCGTGCCCTAAAGAGTGAAATATAGTGAACACTTTCTGAAGGAAAGCCTTGAATTGTGAGTTGAACCCTGAGATGGTCTATCAGGACACATAATTTACTATTTGATAACATGGCGTTTTAAAATTTCTGTTAAAATGATAGCTCATGTTTCTTGTTAAATAAGATACAATTTAGCCGAGAATAAGCAAAATCACAGATGACAAGGAGAAAGAAAAATGCAATCCCGGGGACATGAGAATAATAATAATAGAAAAAATCCCATGATAAATAAAAAGAGGATTTCGAATGCTCCCTCCGTGTCCAACACATGCTCTTGCAATTACCAGCTGGTTCAAGCAACTGATGCAACTGTTATCACTTTTATTCCCGGGTCTTTATGTAGAATTCCACAGATGTGGACAGCCTTGCTTTGGGCTCTCTGTTCAAGTTGGGAAGGGAGCCCCAAACACTCAGTGCACTTAGCACTACTGGATGTTGAAACAAGTAAGAAGATAGTAGAGATCTTGAAGAACATTGTCTTGGATGAAGGAACATCATAATAGAGTGGTTATAGGAGCCCTAGCTCAAGAGCCAGGGTCCCTGGGTTTGCACTCCCTGCAACCTGATAGCTGTGTGATCTTAAGCGAATACTGAACTTCTCTGTGCCTCGGTCTTCACATCTATAAAATGGGGTTCTTAGAAGGACTTATCCCATAGGGTCTCTGTGAAATTTCAAGGGTCTCTACTACTCAACATGTTCAGAATGGTGACTGGCACATAGTTAATGCTCTGTAACTGTTGACTGCGATGACTAAATGTGGCTAATTTGGAATAAACACGGTTTGATACGTGATTCGAAGAAACAGTGGCTAGGGATTCAGGAAGTGAAAGGACTCCTGCAGTTAGAGAAAGTAGGTGACCTGCACTCCCTTAGTGGGAGGGAGCCTCCATGAAAAGAAAGGTACGAGGTTAGAGGTTAGGGTTCTTTATTATCTCCTGTCTCAATACAGGAGTGTGATGGGCAAAGAAATTTCGGGAGAACAAGGGTGACCAAATGTGCTTCTGCCTCTGTCCTTGAGTGTGCTCATTCTTTCTCCGGTGCCTTCTGAGAGAGGTTAGCTGACATGTGCAAAATGGGAATGACCGAACTGCTAAGATACAAATTAATAGAGTGCTGTCCATGTGTGTGTGTACCAGGAGGTAGGGTCGTAAGACGTTATTTTCTAGAACCACGAGATACTAGAGAAAGTCAGTGCTCTTCTCATCTTCCTGTTTCCAGACCCCCTCACACCCCCTCTCCACTTTGACCTGTTTAAGTTTATTTTAATAGAAAAACACATTTTTCAAGAAATAGATGCTTTATGTATGGTTTCATTCTTTAGAGGGGGTGTATGTGTGCCACGTGACAAGTGGTTGCCATGGTAATTTCTCATTATTGTTGAATTGAAAAATAATTACTCTGGCAGAAATCCCACATAACCTGTCAGTGCTTAAGTTACAGATGCCGGGGGGCAGCCCTAGCCCCGGGATCCTGTTTTTGGTGGAGAGGGACGGAGATGGGGATGGGAGAGAACCTGGGATGGAAGGAAAATGCTTTTGTGGATTTTTGGAAAATGTAATTAAGATTCTCTTCTGCTATTTGACCCGTGCCTCCCTCGTCCCGATATATGATTTGGCTGCCAGTAGTATTTGGACTCACCTATGAGATGGGACAAAAGGACCAAGGATTTTATTTTTTATTTATTTTTGATTTTATTTATTTATTTTTTTCAGGACCAAGGATTTTTATCACAGATATGCATACAGGAGCTTGTTTGGAGTCGAGAAGCTTCTGTGGCGTTTTTGCCTAATTAAAATATATGAGAATCGTTGACACCACTCCCCCTGCCTGTGTTTAGGCTGAGTTAATTTCATCTTTATTTACCTGGAGGCTGCTCTCTGCTATTGTTTCTTTCTAGCTTTGGGAAAAGAATTCACTTTTTACTTATTAATATTCACTGAACACTAAATACCAAACAGCAGCAAGGACCTGCCTTGTTGGGCAAGAAATGGCTTTGATCAGGGGCCTTGTGGTGGGCAGGCTGTACGGAGCGGGATCCTCACTTTCTCCCACGCTGATACTGTTTCATGGGTTAATCGGAAGGACCACGAAGAGCCTATGCTTTCGTTCTCGTGTCAGCATCAAGAAACAGTCCTCCTTTTGTTTAATGAAGCCCCTGAGATACACTCCACCTTAGGAGAATAATAGGCAAATTGTTTAATTTCATTTTTTAATTTAATAGTTCATTATTATTCCATTATTGCATCTTCTTTGGACTTTTAGATGCTCATCTTTCTCCTGGCAGGCTGGACTCTGTTTTGTAATTATGTCGATCCTCTTGTTAGATCCCACTTGGGAAGACATTGGTTAGAAATGCACCTTGTTTCCTCGTTACCCATGTATCAGACCAGAAGGCTTCAGTTTGGAAGCACAGAGACCTCCTAATGTGAGAGCCAAAATATAGACAAGTACCTACCCTCTGCCTGTGTACTGCCAAGTTAGATACATGCGCAGGAGAACTTCTTACCCATGTGCACAAAGTGACACGATAAAGATACTTATCATAGCATTGTTGTAATAGCAAAAATTAGAAACTGTCTAGAGATCATTAGTAGCAAAATGTTTGAGTAAAATATATTACATTCATTCAGTGCACTATTATGTAGCTTATATAAGGGAAGAAGAAGCCCTAAATATATAAAATAGATAGGTCTCCAAAAAGCAATGTTGAATGAAAAAAAAAAAAAGCAAGTTTAAAGAAAGGAACTTAATGTATGATAGCATTTAAATAAAGTATTAAAAACATAAAATAAGACCATATATGAATGGAGTCCTATGTGTGTATAAATATAAGAGATAGAGTAGGAAGTGCCAAGTGAATTCCACGAGATAGTTGTTTATGGGAGCCTGGGGGAGGGGAGGAAAAAACTGAGCAGGATATGGGAACCCAGGACATTTATTTTTATTTACAATTTTTAATTCCTTTTAAAAAGGAAAATAAGACATCATTTTTATAATTCTTAATTCTGGATAATGGGCCCATGGGTCTTCACATTATCTTCTACTCTCTATTTTAAAAAATTAATAAAGTAAAACCTCTCTTACTTAAGTTACAGTCAGTGAAGTGTATTCATTTAACCAACGTTTTGCTGCAAAGGACAAGAAAAGGTGGTGCAATAGAATGGCAATGTGGGTATGAGATCATTTTGAAAATTTCTGTCTCCAGGTGAACTTTTCACATGCACGGGTGGCACATCTGCTCGTGGAAAGTGAGACAGAGAGAGGGCTTAGCTTGAACACCATCCTGGTTCCCTGGCCATTGAGTGTAGACTCTCAAGACTCCTTCAACCCTAGAGGAGGAGTTTGTGTGGGTGTGGCCTCTCCATTGGCTCATTCCGCATTTCAACTCCTTTACTGGGTAATCGAGAGGTGGATGGAGCCACGTCCCTCCCTTAAATATCTCCCAGCTTACTAGAGGATTATAAGGTAGTGATTCAATTATCATTTGATTCACGTGCTAACGGGGGTAGAATTTTCAAGGTTTTCTAGCACAGGAGACAGTGGGAAAGGAGAGGAAAGGCTGTAACTTGGGATGTGCTGCACATTGGAGACCAAAGAGCAACATATGCAAAGGCAGGGAGGCGGCTGATGGTGAACCAGGAACCCTTGGTTCAGAGATAAGTTGCCCGAGGTCCCTTGGCTACGCAGGAAAACGGACTATGCTGGGCCCTTTTCAGTGTGATAAGAATGGCTTTTTCCTGGAGGGAATGTTTGATGGTATATATACCAAAGGTCATGTCTGTTGTAACTGCTGGTAACAGACTTGCACACCCATCCCACAAATCTAGGAATCAGACCTCGGGCCCTTGGTTTCTTTTGGAGGTCATTTACCATAACCTTTACGTGGAAGTCCTGAAACATTGATCTTCACTTACTTGTCAGTTTCAAGGCCCTCCTTGGCTAATCTCCAAGTTAGTTTGATTTGAGGGGATTGAGCCTCATCCCCCCCCTCAAACTTCAGACTTGGTGAGCTTCTCTTTGGAGTCCTTGCTGCAAAACAGCTTGGCAACTTTACTCACTCAGCCTCCTACTGGTCGGGTTGGAGCCAAGCCATAACCTTGGCTATGTTGCCTGCTTTTCGAGGAGAACGGGGAATTTCGTGGTTCTTCTATTTCTCCAAAGATGGAGGCACGAGGTTGACAGTCAAGAGGCAGGAGCACTAGCCTGTACAACTAGTAGAGGTACAACTGTAGAACGTTCACTGGTCCATTTTTCTTTCTATTCCCTTGTCCCCCTGCTCTTCTTCCATGTGGCCAAGCAGACCATCTATACTCTTTGCCAGGCTCATATCATTCTAGATGACTAAAGCTGAGTGATGGAGGGGCTGAACTCCCACCGTTGCCCACAGCTCATGAGCTGTCTGTGAGCTAAGAACTGAGCTTCTGTGACCCACGACTGTTTGGTCTCTGCCACGAGTTTCTTATTTGGTTCCACAGAAGCCTCTGTAGCTGCGTTGCAGCCAGCCTGGACACCTAGCCTCATTATTATGCAAATGTCTTCCACCAAATTGCCTAACTGACCCCAGGAACTCAAGTAGGCAGCAAAATGGAAGCAAGATGTATATAAAGAGGAAGTGGATTTTCAGGGCAAGCACATGAAGTTGGGGGAAAGGGAACAAATCTGAAAATGCCCGAGTCAGGGATCTGCTCTGACAGAATTTCCTCTAGGCAACGCTGGCTGCTTCTTCTACACTTGGGAACTACCTTCATCTTCAACCTAGAGTGAAAAGTCACTTTTTAAACAGAATTATTTGAAGGAAATCATGGACTGGTAGGTTCATCAGTTGCAACAAAGGGTGCAACAAACACTACTCTATGTGTGTGTGTGTGTGTGTGTGTGTGTGTGTGTGTATTGATAATGTGGGAGGCTCTGTGGATGTGGGGGCAGTGAATAGAACAGACATCTGTGTCCTAGCTCATAATTTTCTTGTGAACCTAAAACTTAGCTCTGAAAAATAAAATCAATATTAAAAACTGGACTAGAGTTAGACAGACTTGTAAGTGAACTTAAGATTTACCACTTTCTAGCTGTCTGATCTTTACTGAGTAGTTTAAGGTGTCTGAAATTCAGATTCTATTTGTAGCTATTTTAAGAGTCAAATGAAACAATAATGAATAATAATAACTATCATTTGTTGAACAGCTACTATGTGCCAGACAGTTACTTTTTAGTCCTCAGAGTGCACTGAAATTATTATTCCCACTTGATACATGAGCAAATAGATGCTAAGAAGTCAGGTGACTTGACTAAGGTTCTCCAGCGAGTAAGAGGCAGGATTCACATGTTGAAGTCAGTGTGACATGGAGGTTAAATATCAATTCTCCATGAGGCTGCTCATTCTGCCCCTTGGTAGCAACTTGGACAGTTGTGAATATAAGAGGGTACAACTCATGTAAAATATAAGAGGGTACAATTCATGTATGAGAGGGTACAACTCATGGAAAGCCCTTAGAAGATATTGGTTTCTGGGTACTACTATTAACCGAGGGCGCCCAATGCATATGTTCTTTCCATCATCTGCTTCCTTCACACACAGTCAGCACAAAACTGGCCCATACTTGACATCTAGCAATTTTTCTCAAAGCGTTACTCTTTTTATTCCTTTTCCTACATAAACACGTATCCTCTCCTAACTAAAGACTAATTCAAAAGCTTTATATAGAAGCATCGGGGGATAGTTGACAATTATAATCTAAGAATGCATCAAAAAATTGGTGTGCCATTTTAGAAATATCAGCCAAGAGACAAAGTAGGGTTGCAATAATCCAGATCTCTTGAAAACTTTGTAGAGTGAGTTTCTTGAGTTGGGTCTGTGATGGTACACTAAAGAATTTCATCCATTCATTCATTCGTTCAATCAGCCAACCCAAATATATATATAAAGATTTTATTTATTTGACAGCGAGAAACACAGCGAGAGAGGGAAAACAAGCAGAGGGAATGGTAGTGGGAGAAGCAGGCTTCTTGCTGAGCAGGCAGCCTGATGCGGGGCTTGATCCCAGGACCCTGGGATCATGACCTGAGCCGAAGGCAGACGCTTAATGACTGAGCCACCCAGGCGCCCCTGAATATATATATATTTTATAATTATTCTGTGTCTCACATAATTACATTTTTCATTTTTAGTTTTGAAATGTTCTTCTAACCCAAGCCAAGTGATTCTTTTGTGTGTATAGTTACCTGATGTAACCTTCTCCTTCCGCACCTGTGCTGACATTTCCTGAGACACTGACTCATCTTCTGTTCCATTGCGGTTGGTTGAATTGAAGGGCATATCTTCTTCTTTGATCTTTTGTGCCTTTTTCAACTAGAGCCAACCCTTGAATGTCTAGGTGGTGTGGACTCCGTGTGGCTGCTCCTTCACACTTTTTATCCCTCACTTCAGCCCGAGTCCTTCCTTTGCTCCTAGGGTCTTTGGATCAGCCTGGGTTCTCCTGGGGCTTTTGCATTTCACTGCTCCATTTCCTAGCAGGAATGCCAGAAACTCAGAGTTAGATGATAGGCAAATACAGGTGCAGGATCTGATCTAGTCACGGGGCCTTTGAGTAATTACTAGGGCAAAAAAGATTTGATACACCTCTATTCTGAGTTTTACCTCTGTTGTGGGTAGGTGTCATTGCCAGGTAATTGCATTACATGTAGTTGGAATGAGAAGAAACGTGCTTGATTTATCAACAGGCTTCTTATAAAGTGCATTTTTGATGTGGTTCTTTAGAACATGCCACACCTCCTCCCTTAAAAATGATGCTAAAGATGGTGGGTAGAAGCAGGAAAGGGACATTTTATTCATCTTCACTGTGTCCTGGGCATTCTGCTGGGCACATTAGACCCACTAATTTATTTACTCCTCACATCAGTTCTGCAAGATAATGTTATTATGGTTGTTGTTATCACACGTACTCTGCAAGAAAATCATTACTCTTGTGTTCTTATTATTTTCCTCAACTTGCAAGTAAGGAAACAGGCTCAGGAAGGTAAAAGAATTTGTCCCTGTTCACATCGCTGGGAGGAGGGAGTGTTGGGATGAAGCCTGGGTCCAAGGATTGCCAGTAGGTGTGAGTTCCACCACTGACCTCATACCACGTGGGGTACTGCGCAGTGGGGGGTGGGATGCTGAGCGTCCTCTTGGGGGTGAGTCCTGGCAGTAGGGTGAGACCGTGAAGCAAGGAGCCGGACAAAGAGACCAATCTGAGACAAAATATTCCCTTTTCACTCTCCCTCCCTTCTCTCGAAGTCCTAAAGTCAGCCTAGGCAAAGACTGCCAGACAAATGAGTCAGGCAGAGGCTGGGGCTCAGAGGTCAGAGGGTCTGAGTCGAAATCCCAGCTCCACTGTCTATTGGATGAGTGTACTTGGCAAGTTCCATTTACCACCTGGGCTTTGGTTTCTGAGGTTGTAAAGGAGGGGTAATCAATCCATAATGGGAGCGGCTTCATTCATTCACTGAACAACTTCTGTTGAGTCATACCTCGGGCTCAACACCATTCAGGGGTCTGGCAGATGGTGTGGGGAGCAAAACAGAGCCCCCGCTCACAAGAAAATTAAATTATACAGGAGAGAATGGACAAAAGAAAAAAAAAGAAAAAAAAAAAAACAAAGCCCACCCAAAATCAACAACAAACAAACAAGAAACAGGGAGGTAGTAAGGAGTAAAGAGGAAAATACATGCAAAACACTTAGAATAATGCTTGGCATGTGGTAAGCACTCAATAAATGTTCACTATTATTCTTTTTCCATCTGTGTAGCAATTTGCAATAAAATAAACCAGTGTACCCAGGCTCTCAAATGGGGTTTCTTTCCCCAGCTGCTCTTCCAATTCCAAGCCCACTGATTTTTCTAGAAACTCTGACAACTTCCGTGACACTCAGGCTTTGTGCTGTGGTCTCAGGTCTGGAAGGAGGCTGCCTGTTAGTTTGAGCCCTTGAGGGTAGGGACCAGTCTCTCCACCAGCTGTGTACTCTGAGGAGCTGCATGTAATAAGTGCTCAATAAATATTTGTTTTGGGGGAAAAAAAGAAGAGGTAGTTTGTATGCGGAGCCATGAATTGCCCCTGGGTGCTTTTATATTTACTGTGTTTTACCAGGAAAAGTGTTGGCTTTTGGTGTGGTGATTGGGAGGAAGCCAGAAAAAAAAAAAAAAAAAAAAAAAAGGATGAAAAAATTCATTTGCCTGAGCTGCGCTTTTCTGAAACAAGAACAGACAGCATCAATCTTCGGTGGCCCTTTAATTATTCTTGCCAGGACTGAAGGCTCATTCCTGACGCCTGCCAGTGACAACAACTTAATGTCCTCATAAGCAGGGCAACTTAACGGGAAGAAGAGAGGCTTGCAGTATCCCTGCCTGGGCCCCGGCGGTGGGGGCCATTGAGTGGGGAGCTGCCCCTCCCTCGTCTGACAGGCAGCTGCAGAACATCTCCTCCTGAAGTCTGGCACTGACCATCCATTCTCTGGGAAAAGATTGTGCTTAAGAATTTGGGGGTACACAGGGCGAGATGCAGCGTGTGAGGCCAGCTATGATGCCCCCTTTTAGAATATGACACTTGATGTAACCTTCCTGATTCACTCTGATAGGAGGAGCCCTCGCGCTCCCCCCACCCCCCCAGTGATTAACAGTGCTTTTAACTGACTTAAACCGAACCAGTTTCAAAGTGTTTTCTGGGTGAGCAAGAGACGCTCAACCCAAGACAAACAGAGTTCGCACGGATGGTTTGCATTCTGCTGAACCGCTCTGTTTTTAATGATCATGTTGATAACAAAGCAACAAGATTGCTTATAATCTTAAAACAGTCCTCGAGAACAATCCATATGCATGTGATGGGCGTTTCTGAAACCCTGGACAGCAGTGTATCCCCAGTCGGGGGTAATATTTGTATCTCATAGGACATTTGCATAGGGTGTTGCTGCAAGTCACACACACCCCTGTTTGAACTGATTGTCTTTTAAAAATGTGCTCTCCCTAACCTGGTTGTGATATGGTGGTTTCTGTTTGTAAAATCAAATTCTGAAAAGAGCAGAGAGAGAGTGACCAAAAGGAAGTTGAATGCATTTTACATGAAATCATGTAAACCCTTTTAGTTAAGAAATGTCACATTGTGTTCCAAAGTGCATTTATTAAATCTCCCCAAATGTGTCCTGGAGAATTAATTTTCATTCAGTTTGCATTCACTCATTTGTTGAATTGGAATTCGGTCCCCATTTGAGGCAATTAATTTGAGGAGTGACCACACGCTCGCCCACCCGCCTTCTAGAACACCCACACGCAGATGCTGAGTAACGAGCAAGCGGGGGCTGGGTTTGTCTTTCTTTTTGCTTTCCTTTTCCTCTTTTGAGGTAATTTCTGTTCTTGCCTGTTAAGTAAATGATCTGTCTCTTTGCAGGATAGCGACAACCTCTGGTGGGACGCGTTTGCCACCGAGTTTTTTGAAGACGACGCCACATTAACCCTTTCATTTTGTTTGGAAGATGGACCAAAGCGATACAGTAAGAAAGAAGTTTATTTTTCTAATATTCCTTCTTTTCGCGCCTGCAAGAAAACCACAGGGGTCCTCAGAGAATAGCACGGGGCTGACAGCCTGACTACAACACCTCCAGTCCTGATGAGGTTCTTGCTTCCCATCAGGGCTTTGTCACCCGGTGGCAGCCTGAGTCGGCTGAGAGAGTTTTCCTTCGAGGCTGAGAATGTTTGGGCACCTGTCCGTTTAGCGAGTGAGGCAAATATGAACCAAGTCACCCAATGATAAATGGGAGCTGGATGGCGGGGTTTCCATCCACCTCTTCCCTGTGACCCTGCTTTATCCTTGACAGCTGACACTTTACACCCAATGTTCTGCTTCTGAAGGTTCCTTTAAAAAGAAAAAAAAAAAAAGAGAGAGAGAAATTCTCACAGTCACTGTATCAGCCACAGCCTCCTAATTTCTTCTTATCAATTATCTCAGGTATTTATTTGACAAGTGCTATCTTTTCTTGGGGGCGGGGAAGAGGCCACCGCTGCTTTGAACGTACGGTTTTGGATTAGTGTTGACAGAATTATAGTTCCTTGTCTTTCCAGCGAGTGATAACTCTGTAAAGATCCTCAAATTACTGCCTGTGGCACCTTGGGTAGCAGCTGATCTGTCCTGATTAGGTTCAGCCAACTTGTCAGAGATCAGATTTGCTAGTTGTGCTGTAAGACCAAGAGGCATAGAAACATCAACACAAAAGCAATTAATGTCCGGTTAGATCAGAAAGAGATGTGTTTTCAGAAATCAGTGTTGCACGTATGAAAGGATCTGTCAGAGGGTAAAACATCCCAAATGTCACAAACACAGAGATGATGATGGAGCTAAGCACCGTGTGTATGAACCCATCAATCCAGAGCGTTGGGCAATCGATAGATAATAAGGCTCATGATAAACATGATTAAAAGTCTGATTGTTGCTAAGTGTATTTCAAAGCCACTAGAGTTTTTGTTTTTGTTTTTTTTTTTTAACTTTAGAGGACTTTGGACAACTTAGTAGTATTTGGATCTATTGTATGATGAGCTGATTCGTGACACTAATACATGCATGGTGATTTTGCCCCATGGCAAACTGAGGAGAGCAGGACAACTTGAACTTGCTGCCCAATTGGAACTCACTGCCAGGAGCATCTCTTTAGATTTCTTTGTTGTGGGCTTTTAAGGGTGCGGGACATTTCTAATAAGTATTTTGGGCGAGAGGGGCTGCTAGTGTGCCAGACAGTGGGCTGTTATAGAGGGTCTTTGCATTCAACATCATGACTCCTGTCATAAGCACTGGCAAGCCCAGATCATGGGGGTCCTGAAGAGTCAACTTGCTTTCCTGTGTGGGGGTGCCCCCAAGCAGCTTCATGCCCTGGAGAGTAGGAGAGTCGGGTGCAGGAGCTGCCGTTTCAGAAGTTCCGGGAGATAAATGAACTCCGCGATCCAACAATTCCCCTCTCCCCAAAAGCCTGCCTGATCAATGGTGAATAATTTCGAACCATGCAGTCATCTATCCTCTGAGGCTTCTCATTTTCTTTAGAGGCATAAGCCCAGATAACTTCAAGTTATCATTGTTTTACATTCCTGTGGGTTTCTTTGTTTTGTTTTGTTTGTTTGGGGGCTTTGTTGTTTTTGTTTTTGTTTTTGTTTTGTGAATCCATCAGGGTCTGCTCAGGGAACTAGGATTACAGGTTTTTTTTTTTTAATTTATTTTTTTTTTTTTAGGATTACAGTTTTAAAGTACATCGTACTAACGCAGCAGGGCCTCGATCTTCCCTCTGCCCACCCCCGACCCCAACCCCATTCGAGGGTAAGGCATGATCAGCACCGGTTTAAGATCTTCCTTATACCCATGCACAGGAGTAAGCGCCTGACTATAAGCCATTGTTGTCCAGGTTTCTTTGTTTCTGTGAGCCAACATAGTTCCCGAGCAGAGAAGAGAAACAAAGATGATTGACGGTTGGGAGTCAAGTCTCATCAGCTGCTTTGCTGACAGCCTGGTGATGTGCACAATGCTGCTGATGTGCGGGCAAGTGACAGGTGATTGACAGCCCAGGACGGGGAGACAGGGCAGAGGAAGCATGCTTAGAACGCCTGACGCACACTGTTTATGCAGCGCTCCGAGCTCTGGCGCCAACACCTTAACCCGTTCGCCGTCCAGGCAGTGTGTGCCAGGCTGCAAAATCACCTGCCATCGCTGGGCAGGAGGCTGCAACTCTTCCTTGAGACCTCCTGCGGAGCTGACAGCCCTGGATTTCTGTGAAAGAAAATAAGATGTGGATATTCCATTTCTCTATAGGAAGAATTTCCCCAAATTACATTATCTTAGGTACCAAGAAATATGCCAGATGGGGTTTATTTAGCCCCTACTAGAAAAAAAATTTTTTTTCCTTTTCTCTCCCCATCTCTATGTGTTTACAGGGTCTGTCTGGCTCTAAAATATCTTATCTCTAAGCTACAGTAAATCCTATAATATGTGTTGGCTTATTTACTTGGTGTCTGTCACCATCCTGTTAGAATGTCATCTCCGTGTGAACATGAGCTTTCTATTATTTATTTGCTGAATTCTCAGATTAATACAGGGACGTGTACACAATAGGTGCTCAATAAATATTTGTTGAATGGATGATTGAATGAATAATGGATATTTGGGGAAAAGTTTATAACACCCAACAGTATGTTGGGAAAACAATTCTTGACCTAGATCACGAGACTTTCTAAAGTGGGAAGAACGTAATCCACAGCACTCTGCTGGTGTTTTCAGAGAAACTCTAGGATATGGTCTGATCTACTTTAAGCTAGAAAGGGGATTCAGTGCTATAATAACTCAGGAAATAATTATGCTTTCGGAGAGAGTATATAGCTTCTGTTTCAGAAAACTCCTCCGTGTTGATCATCACTCTAGTCCCCAAGCCCTTTCCTCTTCTGATTGGGGGGAGGGGAACTCCCTCCCCAGGTGGAATATGACTGGACCAGATAGAGACTGCTGATGTCTTCCTGGAAGACGGGGTGAGGTCGGTGTTCAGAGGTGCCAGGTGGACAAGGTTCGCGGGCCATGAAATTGAGCTGTGCGTCTCTGTCTGGTGCAAGCTTCAGGAATGTATTTCTTCAGCAGCTGGGGAAGTGGGCAGTTCCAAGAGGCGGTTTTCTCCCTGCATGACATGGAATCTCAAGTGGGGAAGAGACCCGAGACAGGTGATTTCCTCTTTGTCGGCAGATCAGTAAAGACTATTGGAGCTGAAAAGCGTTTTTTCTGAAAATGGAAACTTGCTCTAGTGAGTCCCAGCTGGTGAGTCATTGGGTCTCAGGTCGGCTGACTGCAAAGTCAAAGCCAGGGCACCCTCTCTTCCCTACTCTCATGTCTACATCACCCTGTAGCTAAAGGGGAAGAAATGGATTTGTCAATTCACACCTTTCCTGGAGCAGAAGTCACAAATCATCATCGAGGCTTCGTTGACATGGAAGGCAAGGGAAGTAGAGGGATGGGGGTCCTCATGCCCTGGGTACGCTTACTTTATAATGCTAAGTCCAGCATGATGTACTGTTCCCTTTCCCATCTTGTACAGAAGTGATTATTTTCAGATTGATCCCTCACTGTGACCCTCAAGCAAGTACTTCTAGTTCTTTACCCCTTTTAATGCATGTAGAGGAATGGTGACCATCACAAACACCCTTTGGGAGATGGTACAGGTGACCCGCAGGAGACCCAGGCTGTGTCCAGGTCCATGTTGGCCATGTTCTTCATCTGCAGGAAAGATGCGGTTCATTCAGGAGGAGATCTCTCTTTGCTGGGAGGGAAGCAAGGAGAAAGTTCTCCTAATTCTCATGACATTGGAGAGAATGGGAGGTTGCATCACGTAGCAAACACGTTTGGATATTAATTCGTGCTTTGATTGGTAAACGGAACTTCCATTTCCTCCTCTGCAAGATGTCATAATACCATCACTGGCGAAATTAAGTGAGATAACACAGTCAAAGAGCCTCAGACCATTTGAAGCATACAGTAGGCAGCACAGATGATTACTGTTGGTTGCAATGCACCACCTCGGCATTCCCGTAGCTTCTGTGTTGGGGAGAAGCTTTTCAAGTGGGCTCCATGTACAGAACTTGCTGCAGAGACTCGCTGGTCGGCTGGGAGTCACACAAATCCTCTGTTGGGCAGTTTCCACTGAAATGCAGCACTGAAGAGACTGCATCCCCCCAGGCTTTCCTCAGAAACTCACTGTTATTTCTAGTACATAGGTTGTGTTCAGCAGGAGGGGAAGAGACAGCAGAAGGATGATTGAGGATGTGTGAGGCTTTGTACGTTGAGAGACTGAAGACTCCAAACACTAAACCATGTTTGGTTGGCATTGCCTTGGAAATTAGGGTAAAAAGTGGTATAACTGCTAAAATGCTATCTCGTTTCAGGGCACTGCCCATTGGCCAACTTTTCAGGGAAAAGGGTTCAGGTAGGCGCTTGGGGTCTGAGACCTGAACTCCAACCTGGCTTTGTCTTTGACTACTTGCGTGCTTGGTGAGCATCAGTGACCTCACCCAAAAAGTGAGGGCTTGTTGAGATGATGTATATAAAGTTCAGCAGAGTTTCCAGCACCTTGAAAATGCTTCTTAAATAGCTACTGTTTGATTGAATTCTACTGTGTGCATTGCTGACTCTGGTTTGAGATCTAGGACAATTCAGATAAAATTATCATTAATCCATTTTTTAAAAAAATATTTTTTAAGAGAGAGTGTGAGTGAGCATGAGCAGGAGGAGGAGCAGAGAGAGAATGAGAGAGAGAGAGAGAGAAAGAGAGAGAGAGAGAGAGAGAGGATCTCCAGCAGACTCCCTGATGAGAATGGAGCTGGATGAGGGGCTTGATCTCACAGCCCTGAGATCATGACCTGAGCCGAAATCAAGAGTTGGACAATAAACCAACTGAGCCATCTGGGCACCCATGAATTTTTTAACTATTGTTTGCAATTTTGGATTGGTGGGTCCAGTAATTTTCTTTTTCTCTCCCTCTTTTTTAAGATTTTATTTATTTATTTGACACGGAAAGAGAAAGAGATCACAAGTAGGCAGAGAGGCAGGCAGAGAGAGAAGGGGAAGCAGGCTTCCTGATGAGCAGAGAGCCAGATGGGGGGCTCGATCCCAGGACCCTGAGATCATGACCTGAGCCGAAGGCAGAGGCTTTAACCCACTGAGCCACCCAGGCGCCCCAGGTCTAGTAATTTTTGATCATATACTTATTTCATCTTGCCTTCCATATTCTGTCTGGACTAAAGAGTTCTCACGATACTACACATTTACACAGTCACATTAGCCGAAGACTGTCTTATTTCTCTGTGTGGCTGCTGGGGTTGGGGGGGGAGGACACATTTCACTCAACAACAAAAAAAGAAAATTGTTTTAGGACATATCGTCCCTGTACCATTATTTTCTTCTGTTGTCCTCAGTCATCCGATTCCATCCGATATTGTGAGCAACTGCCCAACCGACCCTCAGTGGAGCCATTCCTATACTGGCTGTTTCTCCCTAACATTTGCTTCCTCACATCCCTTTTTTCCTCCCCAAAAGCTCTGAGAGCATTGCGGTATTGACGAAGTTCTTCAATTTTATCTTGTAATATGTGTTTTTATGTGTTGTGTATTTGGATGTGTCCCCCTAAGGTAGAGAAATTCTGCAGGGCTCAAGTAGCTTCGCTGTCTCTGGTTACTATTTTTCTCCTGCTTTTTATTGGTTCACCTCGTCCGGCTGTGTTTTTATTGTGCTTGCTATATAGGAATTCTGAAAGCATTTCTCCCCCCTCCCCAATTTTCTCTTTCTCTAACCTCATATTGCATGATTAAAAGTGTATTTCTGGGAAAAGCACTCCTTGAATACATGTACGCATTAGGTGATCTGACACGGCACATAGTAACTACTTGGCACAAATCTGGCCATTTAAAAAAATTACATGTGAAAAGCGAGCACTGCAGCTCATGGGGAGAAGGAGTTTACTAGGCTCAAACCTGTACGTGTGTCTTTCCTACGAACAAGGTCTCTATAGAATTCACCCGAGATCTGAAGAGGCCCAGGTTCGTGGTGCTGGTGCTTAAAGACTCTATGCTTTCTCAAGAGACAAGTGCCAGCTGGTCCTTGGGATCTTCTTCAGTAAAGTAACTTTCTTTCTCTGAAAACTCATTTGTTTAAAAATTGATGGAGGTAAAGATCAAAATTATACTCTTTGGATCCATGCAGATTCATTTTTAAGCCTTTGTTCCAATAACAGCCATGAGATGTAGGCATGTGAAGGACATTAGGCATGTCGCTTAAGCTGTCTTAACCTCAATTTCCTCATATGCAGCATTAAGATAATAATAATGCCAACATCAGAGGGTACGTGTGAAGATTAAATAAGATTAAATGACATGTAACTTTCGCCAAGTGCTGCCCATGCAAAATACTTATTGCATGAATAAATACATGGAATTAAAATAGAGGATAATTCCTACTACTCATCCAGTCACTTGGCACATAGCAGGGAGAACTCAGGATTTGGGTAAATCAGACCTGTCTTCTTTCTGTATGGGAACCTTAAGAATTTAAAGACGAAGATAGCATTTTAAGCAAGTCCTAAACTGTTACGATGATGACCTGTTTAAAAAAGGGTGAGGTTTCCACCCTCTCTTCTGCTCTATTTTGCTCTTATTTCCAAGGAGCCTTTGAACACTTAACTGAGTGCCAGCCACTGTGCTAGGCACCTGTGGGCTCCACATTTTGTTTACTGATTACCATACGAAAGGAAATGGACTTTGCATTAGAAAGTGTATCTTAGAGGAAAGAATGCACCTACCCAGAGTAAGCCTTGATGGTTAATTACCGGATGATTGTGGCATCTCTGTTGCATCCTGACACAGATGTCTTTATCTCAGATGACTGGGGAAAAAAAAATGCTTTACTTTGCTTGCAGCTGCATTACATGGTTTCTGGGTGGCTCTGACCTCTGAAGTTATGATTTTAGTGTGTAACCCTTTTAGACGGCAGTCTTCATTAGGTGGGCAAGATTTAGAGTAAGTTAAGTTAGGACGAAAGCAGATTTTCGTTTGAAGTTCATTTGCACCTGTACTCATTCCTTGATTCATTCATTCAGACCTCAACAAGTTTCTGCTATTTGCCAGACATTGTCATAAAGAGTCCGACAGTGTTTGAAAGGAAGACAGTTCATCAGAAATTTTTTCATTTACTTTGGATTTCATTCTATTTAAGACTCTTACCTTACGATAACATAATCAACTAAGTAGCTCAAAATGAAAATATTCTTGTGACATTAATACAAAATCTGGGGCTAGCTATAAAAAAAGACTTAAGAGAAAGCTCACAACTGACAGACTTCTGAAAGGGAAAAAAAAAAGACTGTCTTCCCATTTGTGGTTTCAAATTGATGATATCAAAAGTTTGCAAATTGGCTGTAACAATAGATAGAGCAAACATTCCATTGTCTCATCACTAATAAATACCACACTAATGGTCACATGAGATAATGGACAGAAAAGTGCTTTGAATAAACTTAAAGTGCCATACAAGTTAAATATATAATTATTATCATATTTATAATTGATCTTTAGGATTTGGTGACTTTTAATTTTCCCTTTATATGTCAAACTGTTAAGAAATCTGGGATGACTGTTGGATCTTTTCTCAGGGGTTAAAATTCATTGTCAAATACACAGAATTGAGCAGGTCAGGCCTCTCTGATCGCCCGCAAGAATTTGGTTGGGAGGTCTGAATGAGGTATTAGTTAAGAAATGGACATTATATAGTTGTTTTTGAGACTGTGTGACTGTATCTATGGGTTCCTGGCACATGCATTTTCTGACTCTTGGCTTCATGGAATACATTCCTATTCCTGTGTCCTTCCTATGGTTCTCAAACCAAGATGGCAATCCACTGTAGTGAGTAACAGGATAAATGTGGCATTTTTTTTCATTATCACAATGGCAGGTGGTGCTGGTGGTATTTATTATCTGAGGGCTAAAGAAAATAAATGTTGTGCCCAACAAAAAGTCACTGAGAAATGTCTCACCCAATCATCTTTACCTCCAATTTACTCATCATCTCAAAGATAGGGTTGCTAGATAAAATGTAAGTATACAAATGCAACTCTTGGGACATATATATGCTGTAAAATTATTTGTCATTTATCTAAAATCCAAAATTAACTAGGCATCCTATGTTTTTCTTTCCTAAATCTGGGAGGCCTACTTGAAGGAACCCAGTTCATTCTCAGATATGAAATCTTAATAATTCCAGAGCAGATGCAATGGGATGGAGGCACGACCCATCATATGAAAAAAAGCTCTAAGAGATTTACCTGGCCCCCTTATCCACAGTGGTCTTGCCTCTGTTTATGTTCAGCAACTGTACTCACCAGCCCCACCTAAAGAATGAAACAGCCCAAAAGAAGATGGGAGTGCAGGTTGAATACTGCCTGAATACAAGCATTCCATAGTTGACTACACCAGCATTTGTGCAGGTGCTCAGCATGCACACATGGGTGTAACTGCCTAATTGCCTGGCTTAAAGGAGCTTACAGTTAAACAAGGGAAAGACACGTAAACAACAAACCCTAATGCAGCAACATCAACACTGGAAGAGTCCAGCTGGCAAAGTACCATGAGGCATTGAGAAGGAAGTGATCAAATATACTTTAGAGACAAAAGACTCAGGCTGGCAGAGACTTCTTTCTAACCTTCTAAGACTCTAGTTGTTTCCTTCTGCCAGGACAGAAAACACCTTGCCACAACACCTTGCAAATATAAGGCTTTCAGAAATTTTTGTGGATTGAATGAATGATGTAGTGCTAGTCAATAGTACAAATATTACTCAAGGGGTTTGATTATTTAGACCACAGACATGTCATTACACATATGCTTTGCCCCCTGTTTTAATAAGTTTCCACGGTCACAACCTCAAGTTGTAGCAACTCATTTTGTATTAGGGAGTAACACACAGAGCAATTTGGAAATTTATCCACAAACAGAACAAGGATTTGGGACTTACATTTTAAACCCCGAATTAAGATCACATGTGCCCAACCCACAATATCAGGAATGATTTTTTTTCCTTTAGTGCTTTGCCGCATGGAATGGTAATTTTACCACTTAATCTGCCAATCTCCCAGTAAGTCCAATTGTGCCAAATTTCATAGAATAAGTAGTCCTCAGCAATGGTTAACTAGGTACATGAATCTTACTGAATAAGTCTTAGTGGATGTAATTTCACTTGAAACGCCTATCTATTTAACATTTCTCAAGGACTTTCCATGTGTCATCTTTCTGTGCCTTGGCAATAAGAAGACGAATGAGCAAAATCTCTTGCTTTGGAAGAGCTAAAGTTCTGGTGAACTATTGATTCTAGGACTTGACTATTAGCAGGTCTTCGCCAGATCTTTTTAAATAGATGCCTTCTGCTTTTGTTTATGAATCTGTTCTTAATAATGGTTACCACTATATTTTTAGACTCTATATCCAAATGCAATATTGGTATCATTTTTAAACATAAAACATTTTGAAAAACCAGTGCTAAGCTGAGATATATGCAGTATTTCCTTCGTATAATTCTGATTTGTGATTTTGTTTAGTGGGGTGGGCTTTTTTGAAACATCGTCCCCACGAGTCAATGTAGAGCTTAATCTTCACTTTTGTGCTGTGTTTTCATGTTGTAGATGCACCTTGTTTATGCAAATGAAGTAAAATAAAGCATTTGTTCCAGTCAGGTTAAATTGGCTTTATTCATAACTGTATTAAGTGATGTTCAGATGAATTTCATTAAGAAAGGCTCCATGATGAAATCACCCATCATGGTGTGTTTTAGTATTTATTGTTTAATCAAGGTAGTCATGTTAGAGTATTTGAATTCAGGAGCTTATAGAACTTGGTGCCTTTATGTATTTTCCTTTTATTATTCATTCCAGGAGAATCAGGTTTACATGACCATCATGATGTACTTCTTTATTTTCATGAAGTTAGTTCTTTCCTAATTGGTGCTGTCTTTAATTTCCTCTTGGATGATAACTTCTCTAGTGCAACATGTGTCTTTGGCTTTTCAATAAGGTAGGAGGACTTCAAAGTGAAAATAATTGAGGCTCAGAATCATTTTGAAGATCTGTGGAAGGAGGAAGTAAGGTCACTTGGGAACATGGTAATAAAGCTACTCCCTTTTTATGAGACAAGTTCTCCATCTCATCTAGAGCAAATAGAGCATTATATTATTTTTACAAACTTAACATTTTTTTAAAGATTTTATTTATTTATTTGACACAGAGAGAGATCACAAGTAGGCAGAGAGGCAGGCAGAGAGAGAGGGGGAAACAGTCTCCCTGCTGAGCAGAGAGCCCGATGTGGGGCTCGATCCCAGGACCCTGAGATCATGACCTGAGCCGAAGGCAGAGGCTCCATTTACAAACTTTTCTAAAACTACTTATGTCTGGCTATAACCTGCCTTTGAATAATCTTATTTACAATTTGACTGTTTGTGTTTTACTTTGAAAAATACATTATTTGCTATGCTAGGATGGGTTAGTTACATTAAGAGCAATGAAAAAACAAAAGAGTTCTTCCCAATCGAATGAGGAGACAAGCCCAGTCAGTAATTGGCGGGAGGGTATTTCCTCACAGATGCGCACGGTATCTCTGTGCTACTCCCACATTTCAGGAAAAATCAACCATTTCAGATAGTTCTCAGTGAAAGAATGACCATTCGTGTCTATGTTTCAGAATTAAGATGAGCTTTGAAAATTGTTCAAAAATGGAAGTTAGTTACCTGAAAAGTAATTTTACATTTGTCCACGTAAAATTTCCTCTGGAAATGTGTATCAGGTTCTCTGTATGAAGCAATACGAGCATTTGATAAAGTCAGCTGTGCGGGTTCACTTTTCAGTTGAGGTATTTAGGGAAGTCCAGCTTTTAGGCTTCAGAAAATTTTGCAACAATCAACTTTTCCAAGGTTGCCTACGTAAAGTAGCTAATTCCCTATGCTTATTTGCTTCTCTTCAGTAGAACCATAAGAGAAATGATAAATGGTGTTTGATGGATTATGTAAATAGACTGCTAATTATGTCCTTAATAGGGCTCCATACTTCTAGACACTGTACCCAAATGTATTTCCTCTAAAATGCTTTAGTACTTAGAGATCTAGTATTTTTTTAAAAAAGATGGGCCCCCAAATCAGTAATTATGAGATTTATTATTCAGGTTCACAGCAGTGTGGTGGCTATTTTTCACTCGATAATTACCTTGTTAAACTAATGTCCGACCAACACCATGCCTTATTTAAGAAAATGGTCCACCAGCCCCATGCAAGCAGGCCCAGCTGTGGAAATATTAAAAGATTCATAAAGTCCAGGCTCGTCTTCAGCATTGCCGCCTCATCAACCTTCGTTACGGAAGTTCTAAAAAGTTGTGTATTTCTCATTCGATGTTTGTAGTGTCTTTCCTGGGGTCCCTTTGTATCTCTTGATGGTTGGCATTTCCTCTGTGTTCTTCCCCTTCTCAGCTCTGAGCTTTGCTGCCAACTAGAGCACTAATTGGCACCATCTGCATTCAGAACCTTCAGGAAGAGAAGGAAGGATGACCCATCCCCAAGGAAACAAGGAGTGCATATGATACCTTTTCTCTCCCTACTTTCTCTGGTTTTGAATTGCAATTTTATTTATTTCTTCTTTCTTTTTGGAAAAGAAATAATAATAATAATAATAATAATAATAAAACACAAGACTTTCTAATGTTAACTGTGGTTTTGTCAAAAAAGAGATACAGATTCCAATTTTTAGTCCAAGATAAATAATTCTTGCCATGATACCATTAAAAAACAAAAAAAGTAAGTCAAATACTTAGTGGATTCTTATGTTGACGTTTTTCGAGTGCGTCCGACAGTAATCTGGATTGGTTAACGAGTTAAAATGACAAGCATTCTGATAATGCTTTGCAGTTTATAAAATTCTTTCATAAATCAGGACCATCTGTAAGCTTGTGGCGGGAGAGGACAGTGTCTTCCTCTTCTCTGTAGCCTCCGTACCTTCTGTGATAAGGGACAGAGAGGAGGTCTGTGGTTTAATATTGGCTAAGCAAGACTGGATGGCAGTGTCTCATTCCATCCTTACCCTGAGCTTGGAAGCAGGTTGCATTGACCATTTGTACTGTAGAAATGAAGAAAAGAGGCCCCTCCAGACTCAGAACTCAGCTTTCCAGCTGTAGAGGCCCATATTGTGGTCCTTAATCCTGCTTCTCAGCAACTTTTTTAAATACTAGAGAATCTTTAAGTGTTATCTGTTGGGTGAAGAGAAATTCTAATTTCTTGCTCTGGATTCTGGAGCCTTCGTTCTCTCTCTTTCTCTCTCTCCTCATCAGTTCCTCCCAGAAACAGCACAGGTTAAGAATAATTAGCTCTTAATGGCAAATGCGTTCTCCCAGCATATTTTTCTCATCATAGTTAAGTGTAGATTGCTTAAATCCTTCCAACATCGCTGCTACGAAGCTGACATTTATAAATTTTCTTTTTCAGCGCAGTATGGGATCCTCCATATGTCTTCCATAATAACTATCTATGTTTTCAGGGAATCTAAAGATTTATTTCCTTCCAAGTCCTTGTTGCTGGCATTTTCTCCAAGCCTTCAAAACTGCCAAGAGATGAACTTCAATTTAGAGGAACTGTTACATTTGTCATTGTGAATTTGCTAAACTTTGGATAAATTTGAAGATTTATGCTTATTCCCAAATGGGCCTTGAGAATATCTTTGAAGCTCAGAAGTTCACGCTTGACTTCCTTTTCCACTGTTCTAAGTAAACGAGTTCTTAAACCCAAGCAATCTCCCTGCCTGGGCTCGGGGTCTCTGTCATTGTCTCAGCCTGCACATGTTCAGAGCGCCAGAACTCAGATGTGACTCACTTCTGAGGTGCTGGGGAGGAGGGCCCTTGTGCTCTGCAAATTGCACACTCAGGCTGTGCTTCTGGGATGATCTGATTAGTGAGGACTTTATAGAACAAAGTAACCCCTCCCTTTAAAGGAAAACAACCCAGGTTGCAGAGAGAGAAGCTTCAAATATTAAGGTTGTCGTACAAAAACCACGTGAGCTTGGTTGTTATATCTAAGGTCGCTGAGTTTCCCTATGAGCCTCACTCTTTTCATCTGTAAAATGAACATAATGCCTCTCTGGCAGCGATAGAATGGTATTTGCAAATAATAAATATATGTGTATATATATATATATACACACATACATACATATAGTCCCCAGTACATGGAAGTTTATCAACAGGAAGTAGTTATTATAATGATTATTTATAGATAACTTACCACGAAGGTGACGTGGCTTGGACTTATGCAAGGGAATTCAGCTGGTTAGTGATAGACCCAGGATTCAAATTCATGTCTCTTGATTCTTTATAAAACACGAGACTCTACTTAGTGACCAGTTACAAATTCTACCCTCCTTTTTAAGTGGTTATAGTCTAGAAGTCACATGGTTTCTGGGGACCATATATTATTTAATTTTGTTGCTTGAATCATCTTTGAAATCTCTCAGAGTCAAGTATAATAGGAAGGTTTAACAAATTCATTGAATTCAATTATGTACAGAAAATTGGAGACAACCTATCTGATGGGTGTTGTAGTTTTTTATGGCAGCATATCAAATTACCATAAATATAGCAGCTTAGAACAACATGCATTTATTATTTCACAATTTCTGTGGGTTAGGAGTCCAGGTACTGGTTAACTTGATTCTCTCTCTGCCCAGGGTCTCACAGGGCTGAAATCAAAGTGTCGGTTGGGACAATGATCCCATCTAAGGCTCAGGATTGCTGACAAAATTCAGTTTATTGCCATGGTAGGATGGAAGTTCTTACCTTCTTGTTTGCTGTTAACTAGAGGATGTTTTCGGCTCCTAGAAGCCTCCCACTCTTTCCTGGTATGTGGTCCCTTGCACAACATGGCACCTTATTCTTGCAAGGCCAACAGAATTAATCTCCACCTTCAAATTTCTCTGACATTAAGGGCTTACCCAATCAGGTCAGACCCACGGTGACAGTAGTCTCCCATCTGATAAACACAAAATTCATCTGTTTAGGGACTTTATTTACATTTGCACAATCCTTCTGCCATTTAATGTAACATATCATGAAGTGATATCTCACCCCAGTCACAGTCTTTCTCACTCTCAAGGGGAGGGGATTATGTAGGGTGCATACACTGGGGAGTGGGTATCTTGGGGACCATCCTAGCATTCTACCTACCACACATTTGGGACAAGTACGTAGTTATGATATAAGACTTCCTGATGAGTGTCATTAAACAAGTGTAAAATACCTAGTGAAGCCCAAGAAGAGAGGTTATTTCCTGTTGGCAGAGGGGCAGGGGTTGGTAGTCATGGAAGAAACAATGTGTAGAATTTGGATGGGCAGAGGTAAAGGCGAGGGGTCCGTGAGGAACAGAGCAAAAGAAGCCCATTCCAAGAGAAGCAAAGAAGGTATTTTGGGGAAATGATCAAAGGTTTGGTTTGGCTTTAAGGAACTTCTCCCTGGTTTTCAAAAGACTGTCAGGTTTTGAGCACGTGAGACAATAAAAAATGGGATGAGGACCGTCAAAGTCCATAAGTGTTCTTTACTTTTTAATGTACTCACTAGTCAATAAGGGAGGAGTGGGCCTGACCACGTGTCCCTTGTTTGTGGAGCTCCGAATCCTCTCTCTGTGGTCACCACCCTTCAGGGCCTTGGGACAGTTGTTTCTCCTCCACCTTTTCTTTTTTTTTTTTTTTAAAGATTTTATTTATTTATTTGACAGAGAGGAAAAAGATCACAATCAAGCAGAGCAGCAGGCAGAGAGAGAGGGGGGAGCAGGCCCCCCACTGAGCAGAGAGCCCGATGTGGGGCTCCATCCCAGGACCCTGAGATCATGACCTGAGCCGAAGGCAGAGGCTTTAACCCACTGAGCCACCCAGGTGCCCCTCGTCCACCTTTTCTGACAGAGAATTCCAAATCCTGAGGCATCTATGGTTTATAAAATGCCATTCTCTGGAGGCCTCTCCCATGGATCTAGAAGCAGGATGGACAAAGTCCGCAAACATAAGTTCAATTCTGTTAACTACACATTAAGCCAGTTGGAGCTTGTTGTAGGTAAAAAAAAATACCAAACCATGTTGTGTAAGAAACAGTGCACTTAATCGTTCATGTGTTCGCTTAACA
Organism: Procyon lotor; assembly: GCA_028646535.1. NCBI lineage: Eukaryota > Metazoa > Chordata > Mammalia > Carnivora > Procyonidae > Procyon > Procyon lotor. The sequence continues at coordinate 8,607,867 of CM053604.1, read as the reverse complement.
AATGTGCACTGTGTTCCTCTATGCCCTTCAGTCCTCTCTTCCTCTGAAGATACGGTCAATGAGACGACAGCCATGGTCCCTGCTTTCATGAGGTTTATAATCGGGGCTCTAGACTCTAGATAATTTTAGATGACTTAGACTTTAGAGTCTCAGGGGAGAGACAGCTAACAAAATGGAGATACATTCATTAGTCATTAATTTCAGTGGTGATAAGGGGTATGCGCAGGGTGTGGGGGATGCTGTGAGAGCAGATGGGAGGCTTGAACCAGTCTGCAGAGGTGGCAGCAGAAGGCAGGCAGGTGAAGCCAAACCTCTCTGAGGAAGTTATAAAGAGTGAACAAAATCTAAGAGAATAAATGTCCTGGGGAGAAGAGACAAATTAAAGTGAATGTGAGGGTTGCCGTGCATCCATCAGGCCGACAAGGTGAAGACGTTTACACTGGGGATAGCAAGAGCCAGTTCTCATTCTTTACCCCCCACCTCTCTCCTCAGTTCTCCCCGGAGGACTGATGGCTCCCTTCTCTCTGTGCTTGTGCTGTGTGGCGCCATTCATCCGTCATGGCGGAGCTCCTGTTGTTCACGATTATCTGTTTACGGCAGGCTCAGGTGGGACCTCATCACACATGTCTTCAGACAGTGATTATGGGCTTTTCATCCCTCCTCTCCAGTACCTAATACTTCACCTGACACCACAGTGGGCACTGAATAGTGTTTGTTCAATGAATAAACCAGAACTTGTTGGGAGTGATGGAAGTAACGTGCTGATAGGCTGTCATGCATACAAAGGAAGGTCTTTCAAAACACCAGTGGTCCAACATGAAATGGTCCGCCTCGGAGTGAGAGGCAGAGCTCGCCACCCCTGGAGGTGACCAAAGTCCTGTAATTCTGTGTGTCTAGAGTCAGAACTAAGATAGACTTTGTAACACTTGATTATCATTACTATCGATGATCAAATTATGTTTTTGATCCTGATTACTTGACAGAGTTTCTGCAGTTTTTAATAAAGGCTTGATTTAGGTCCACAAGTAGCATTTTTGATTGGGGGAATCTTTCCTGGCCGTGTGTTTCTGAGTTGAGCTGTGCATTTTGGTCTCATTTCTGAAAGTTACGTTTCCGATATGGGAGATAAAATTTTTTTTAAGTGTACCTAAGATTTCATGGATTACATAAAAGAAATGGTCCAAGTAGTCATTAGAACTGAAAAGTCTGTCAAATTATGAATGAAAATATGCCTGTAGGGCAGAGTAAGGAACCCAGACAGTCAGAACAATTGTGTCACTTAGTAGAGAAGCAAAATACATATTCATACAATTCGATAAAAAGTCATCCTGAGCACAGTTCTCCAGTGACAAAGAGAAGCCCAAGGAGTGGGTATGCCCCAGAAGTCCATGAATTATATTAGACAGGTATCACATTAGCATGAGACAAAAATCAGAATGACACAGAAAGTTCATGAGTTAGTACCTGGCATGCTGATTTTAGCAGCAGGCAGGGCAAAGGATATGGAAGGACAATCAAAAGAACAGCTCACACTATTGGAGGCCTGGTGGGATTGATCCATGGGCAAAGAACAAAAGATCTGCAATGTAGCTAAGCAACTGTTACCAGAGAATGCCTCCTGATAGACACCTACAGACCTCTAAGGCTCACAAGTGGCCTGTTTAGGGCAGTGTCAGCTGGGAACATAAGCAAACACAACCACATGAAAGAAGAATTTAAACTGTTAGGCATCCGCAGGAAAGAAATGATGGAAACTGTCGCTTAAGAATCAAAAACAAAGCTGGATTTCTTTCGAATGGAGATGTCATAGTTGAGTGCTAATACAACAAAACCAAGAAATAATCATTGAGGTCTTGCAATAAAATCGGTGGTATCTCTTTCCAATCTCCAATTCTAAGTTTTAAATTTTTATTGCCATTCATGATATGAATTGAACCACGTTATCGTGTGATTCCTTTATTTCAGATTTGAGGAACCTCCCTCCTTATCATCCAACAAGTGAACACATGCTTTACAATGCATTTTATTTATAGTTTTTAAAAGTACAGACATTTGAGTTCCAATATAAACTACAATCTACTTCATTAAAAGAGAAGTTGCTTTTGAGTAGTTTAAAACCGTAACAACTAAAAATAATATAAAGAGAATGAGAACAACTTACCCCTTTTTCCCTCTTCTGCATTGTACTCACGGACTACTCTTCCAAAAAATTATGTGCAATAGAAAACTTTAAAATATTTAAATCATCAAAAGGAATTTAGGAAACTGATGGAGGGGTGGTCAAGATTCAAGATTCTGAAGGAAGATGATTTTGAGGGTCCCCTAGATTGGTTTAGTTAAAGAAAAGCCCAGCTCAAAATTCCACTTGGGGGAATTGGAAGACAGACTCTTTCTTTTTATCTTTTTCTCTTTCTTCAGTTTTTAAATTAAGTTTTCATTTATTCTCCTATCACAAAGATTTTTGGACAGATATTTAAAATGATGGAGATTTTCCAACTTGAAATAATTGGGTTCAGAATTTCTAGCTGTCCCCTACATCAAAGGACCCCAAATTACTAGAAATATCAGCCAGCGTGAATTGGGAAGATTTGCATAAACTACGGGTAAACAATCCACGATAAGAATTTATTCAATATGGGACTGCAAATGTTATTTCATCTATTTGCATATTCATTCATTCTACACTTAACACTCCTAACATTTGTTCAATAATTTGCCAAATGTTCTCTGTCTCCTTGTACTTAATACATACCAACCAGATTTTCACGTCCCGCTGAGGACACCTCTGGTAGCCTTAGAAGCCTTCATAGACAGTGTGAAAGCAAAAGCATGTCTTTCCATTTGACATAATAAATCTGGATTTTTTTGTGTGTAGCTAAATACAAATTAATTTTATGTACCGTAGGAATAAACTTCAAAAGTCAAAAGTCATTGAAGCCAGGTGATCGCTTCGAGTTTTGGGCAATGGAGTTTGCGGAAAAATAATTTCCAGTGTTCACAACTCTTTGTATGTTTTATCATAAAAAAAATTCCTCTTTCTCTTCCTCTTCTTCCTCCTTCCTCTTCTTCAGTTTTAGAAATGTAACCATATTGTCATTATTTCAGTGTCACAATGACAAAAGTTTTGGTGGTGGGGAGGTCGGTGAGGAACAGTGGAATACGATGACTTACTAGTGGAATTCCAGAATTCTCTTTTCCTGATATTCTACTTGAGATAACTTGTCCCATTTACAAATCCTTCCCAAACGACTGGCTGGGCCCGATACTGATACCATTCTTCAGATATTCTAAATGGAGCCCTAAGTTCTGTATTTTGACTCCATATCCATCAGTGTAACTACTAAACTTAACTATTAAACTAAATTGAATGTAATTTGGCATTCAATAAGACTCATTTAAATGACTCCAGGAACCACCTGTCTATAAGTGTTATTGAAAGGACCATAAGAGGTAAATTCTATTCTAAAGTCCTTTCCTCGAGCAATATAAATATGTTTTAAAAAAATCAGTGATATATGCTCTTTGAAGACAATATGAAAATACGGAAAAGAAAAAAGAAGAAAAAAGAAAGAAAATAGAATTATCCGTAACTCAGAGACAAATCACTTATTACTTGGCTTACATAGTTGTGATCTTTTCCTTCTATGTTCAATTTTTTTTTTTTTATAAAACTGAGACCATCCTGTCCCAGAGACCATGCATTCTGTAAGCTTCTCTTATCCTCGCTCAATATATAATCAGCATCTTTTGTAATAAAATTTTCTTCTGTGATATCCCTTTAAGTGTCTGTGTGCTATTCTATTTCATCAATGAACTTTACATAGTTAGCTGATCTTCTGTTTTGAATATTTAGTTTAACTTTTTTGTGCTGCTGTTCATTGTGTCTGAATGAACATCCCATCACTAAATCTTTGTGAACAAATGCATTCTTTTCTTTAGAATAAATTCACAAAGCAAAAATTACTGAATAAAGTAGTATAGATTTTAAAAGTATTTTTGTATTTAGAGACTTTTAATAGGAATGGCCAGATTTTGTTCCTTAAAGTTTATATCAATTTGAACTCCTGTCCAAAGTAGATAAGGAAAATATATACATTTTTCTGTACACCCAACAGCACCAGTTATCATTATAGGAAATACATTTTAAATTTCTATTCCTACTCACTGTATTTATATATATATAAAGATCTCCATATTGCTAATATTTATATTTAAAACTAAGTATAAATTGGTTAACATAATTTTTATGGGAGATTAAATATAAATTAAGAGAAACACTTGACAATTTTTAAAAATTTTTTTTTCTTTAAAGATTTTATTTATTTGACAGAGAGAAACACAGTGAGACAGGGAACACAGGCAGAGGGAATGGTAGCGGGAGAAGCAGGCTTCCTGCTGAGCAGAGAGCCTGATGCGGGGCTCGATCCCAGGACCCTGGGATCACGACCTGGGCTGAAGGCAGACACTTAACGACTGAGCCACCCAGGCGCCCCAATTTTTTTAAATTTAAATATTTGATAGCAAGTGTTTTTACGTAGAGGTCTTTGTTGATATGAATTTCTACCACATTTAATGTTACTTCCTAAAAGCAAAAGGAGGCAAATTATAGAGTTTGTTTGTTTCCGTAATAAACTGAAGAATAAACCGTCAGCAGTTCAGAATCTGTGACTCCCAGGCTCCCCTCTACTTAGGTCAGTATGTTTCTCCATTGTTTTCTACTGAAGGTATTAAAATCCCCTCCTGCCCCAGGCTATATTTATGCTATTCAGAGGGCTGCAGAAATAATTGATTTGGTATCGGATGAAAGAATCGAGTCAAAGTTGAGGGTGGGAAGAGCCTTTAAAAATGTGCACAAATAGATAACACAAAGATTGCACTCTTGTTTTTTGACGGGACAAACTCAGGAATGCTGTGTGGTGAAGATTTATTTTTCTATTTGGAAAGATTTTTACTTTATTGCCCCCCCTGAGTCCCCTGAGAGGGGTGGAAGTTTAGAGAAGAGTGCATGTTGGTGAATGAGGCAGGGGAGCTGGAGTCTGTGAAATGTGTTTGACTGAGGGACAGAGGGAGCAGGTGGGTAGAGGGGCCATTGTTGCCTAGAGCTGAGGTTCAGGGGCCCAGAGAGTGGAGGTGAAGAAGGAGCCATGGACAAGAAGCAGGAGGCTGGGGCAGGCATCTGCCATGGCTGGTGGTGTTGGACACACGTAGGCTGCTCGGAGGCTATGGTATGGTGCCTACACCTGTCTCCAGGACCAGCTCCATGGATGATAGCTCTTCTCCGTACAGGCCCTCCAAGACCCTTTAGATCTTACTCTCCCCGTCTCTCCACCACATCAATGTCAGGGGACCTCGGGCAGAATGGTTCAGGAGAAGAAGGTGAGATAGAAGAAAAACATGAGGGGCCTTTATATGAACACAGTTCATATCAAGAACAGGCACAGTTTGATGTCCCACCTAGATACATAATCAACCCCCAAATTTGAGGAATGTTGGCTGCTTGCATTTCTTTTTTTTCTTTTTCTTTTTCTTTTTTTTTTTTTTTTGTACCCAAGTTACAGCATTTTGCTTTACAACCTGAGTCCTTAGAAGACAGGAACCAGATCTTCCTCAGCTTCGGTGAGAATTGGCAGGAAAGTCAGGGCTTCTCAGATGTGGGCAATAGCCAGAGGGAAGGCAGGTGAGGAGGGGTACCTCTGATGGCAGAGAGGGAAGGGGGTGGATCAGGAGAGGGCCATGTGCTGACGAACATTTCCAGGTAGCTGGAGGCGAAGGTGGAAGGCCAGGTAATGGTGGCCACTAGTGCAACGATGTGTATTTGGGAATCCTCTGATAAAGTTCCATTTCGTTCCCTATTGCAAATTCTGAACACCAGGCACCATTCTAGGGATCAGAGCTTCAACTTCTGAAATTTTTAGTGATTAGCCATGTTGGCATATTTCTTAAATTTTCCCTCATTCGTTCGTTCTCTCATTCATGTAATCAACAGAATTAAATATGTATCTGTTGGATGAATTGCCTCCGTGTGTGGACTTTCAGACATCTTGCTGCAAAGTTCCGACACACGAGAACCATTTTTTTGGCCATCATCGTGAGTATTATAGCCATTTAAGGAGAGCTATATGAGTCCCAAACTAGACTAGGAATATCACACAAAGCACCTCTTCTATCTAATCTGTTGAAGGACTCTAAAAAGGTGATTATTACTATTTTCATTTATCAACGAGTGTCCCCTGACACGGACATAGTGGGAAGAAGGGGGGAGATCTAACGGGTCCTGCAGAGGCTGTTAAGAGAAATTTTGAGTCAAAATTTTGAACTCAGATTGTTGGATTTTTTTTTTCTCCCAAATCCAAACCCTCCTCTCTTTCGCTGTGCCAGGTGCGTCCCTAAAAAAAATGCCGTGTCTACTGCAGTTTTATCTCTCCCAGATAGCTTCCCCAGCTGAGATCTTTATTTATTTTATCTGTTACCACTAATAACAATATTTTTAAAAATAAGACAATATGTGATGATAATGTGAAAAATAAACATGGTAATTAGGCACCATCAGAATGAAGTTAATTATTGCCTTGATGACTAGAGTAGTTTGTGTACAGTAGTTAAGACAGAGGAAAGCAGCGAATCAGAAAGCGGTACTATATTGCCTGCCGCACCACTAGGCGACGATCAGCCTAGTAGTGGGTTACTGGGAAATGAGCAAACTCTGGATTCGCTGCTGCCTCGCAAATAATTTTTACCCAGTGCTGCTGTCTCCACGGGGCTTTCTCTTCCATTATTTCATTACATCCTGGAGCTTCCCTTTGGGGCAGATGTAGTAAACCCTACATTGTAGACGTAAAACCAAATGGTTTTAGAACCCAGAGTTGTTTGCCTACTCTTGAGGCAGCCAGATTCCGGATCCCAAGACCAATTCCTAGACAGCATTTGTGCCCATTATATTTGGACTCCCAGACTGCTCAAGAATCATATGCCATGTATTCTTGGACAATAATTGGGTGTTTGTTAAAAGTCGTCTGAATTATACCACTCACAGCATCTTCCCCAGGTTGAAATGTTAGGCCACACCAATTCCCTCTATAATCATGAGTGACTAGATTTGATCCCTTTTTATTCCCACCCTGCATTATCCTTAAAGGTGGGCAAACATGCTGCATTAGGGAAATAAACAGCCTCATCTGATGTCGGACCACGTCTGTCCTTGAGCTGACCTTTCTTCTGGAGGCTTCATTCTGAGGGGAGGCCAGGATTTGGTGCTTGTCCCATGCATACATGTTTCCTTCTTTTTGTTCTGGTGGTTTTTAAAAATGTGTGTCCAAAAACGAACACGAAAGAAAAGAAAAAGAAGAGAATAAAAAACAAAACAAAACAAAGCAATAAAAATGTGTGTCCAGTTTAGTCAAGTGTAGCTTCCCCAACTGTGATTTCTATAACCTCAGGCTTTAGCCCCGAGGATTACGAACACCCCCTATGCCTTTCTCCCCAACCTTATGAAGTCAGCCAGTGCGGGGAACAGTAGCTAGGTGGACACTGGGCGGATTTGCATAATCTGGTTTTCTAAGTGCAGAGTGTCCATTTTTAACTTACATTGGCTTTGCTTTGTTGCCAAACCCCTTTCCAGGGAAGAATGCCTCCCACTTTCCGCCCCCCACCCCCTATCCTTGTCCCTAACAGCTGAGACTTCAGATGTGTGTATTTGTTCAGAGATGAGAAACTATCTTGGCTTTCTCTATCAAAATACAACTTTCTGGGGGTGCCTGAGTAGCTCCGTGGATTAAAGCCTCTGCCTTCGGCTCAGGTCATGATCTTGGAGTCTTGGGATCGAGCCCCACATCGGGCTCTTTGCTCAGCAGGGAGCCTGCTTCCCCCTCTCTCTAGGCCTGCCTCTCTGCCTACTTGTGACCTCTCTCTTTGTGTCAAATAAATAAATAAAATATTTTTTTAAAAAAGATTCAAAATACAACTTTCTGTATTAGGCAGTTTCTCACATTTTGCAATTTGACTTTCGTATAGAGCTGTAGCTGGAGTTGGTAATGAGTTTGTCATGGCAATTTCAGGCTTCTGAACTATGTAAATCCTATTCTATCCATGCATAATAATTAAAGTTATTAATGAGGGACTGAATTGGGAGGAAAAACAGTATACTGAGCCACTGTGATTTGCTTGATGTAGGTTAATAATCATACATTATCCAGCATTTGCAGCTTCCTTGGGCTCTGGAATACACGCTACAGTGGCAAAGAGCACTGTGATCAAATCCACACTAATGAAGTAACATTTGGAGCTCGGCAGGGGATAAAAAGGAAGGTATTGTTATTGTGAGTGCCGGAGTATTGTCCTTTACCATTTTAGGATGTAGTGAAATGCATAAGTAATAATTGTATTTCGTTTAGAAAAGAAAGCTCCAACCAAGTCCCAGGCTCCTTTGAAAAGGCAGAGCCGGGGAGGTGAAAATCATAAAGCCGGGCGTTCGAAATAACAGTTCTTTAGGGAGGGAGACTTTTTTTTTCCCTCTGTGCAGCAGGTTCGAATCCATAATAAGACAGATTGGGATCTGAGCGACTTGAGATTGATAGGCTAAATTGTTTACACAAAATTGCTTTGAGGGAACAGATCTACTTGTCAAGGCAGGGCCTCTGAATTCCTGTTGGGACATTCTCAGAATCTCACCCACAGCTTGAAAGGCCAACTGGGTGGGTTTTGAAAAAAGAGTTGGATATGCCTCAGATAGCTTTGGATTTGTACTGGTTTGCTCTCCTAAAGTGACTGCTTTAAGATGGAAGCAGGCGGACCAGATGGGCAGAAAAAATTCCCAGGGGATGTTGCTAGCGGAAGACAGTCTAGGTCAGACCAAGGGATTTAGAAACCGAAGCAGGCTGAAGAAGGCCCCAAAGATGTTTTAGGAAAGTAGGAATACTTTAGTCAGCGCAGGCCAGCAGAATAAAATACTACAGACTTGTGCCTTGAACAAGAGAAATTGATTTTCTCATAGTTCTGGACACCAGGCAGTCCAAAATCAAGGGCCTGGCCAGTTTGCTTCCTGGTGAGAGCTTTTCTCCTGGCTTGTAGGTGGCTACCATCTTGCTCTGTGCTCACCTGACCTCCTCTTTTATGCACGCAGTCGGAGGGGAGGCGCCAACAAACTGTCTGGTGCCCCTTCTCATAAGGGCACTAATTCCAATATGAGGTCTCCATCCTCACTATCTTGTAATCCTAATTACTTCCCCAAAACCCCATCTCCAAATATCATCACACTGATAATGATGAAGCCCTCGTTAGGGCTATATGAATTCAGTCCATGACATTGAGTAAACCTATGAGCCAGAAGTTGGAATAGGCTTGTGCCGAGGGCAAAGCTGGTCCTGTGTTTTAATTCCATTCCATTCCGTTCCACTCTAGTGCAACAAATGCCTCCTTGAGTCCCTGCTATGAGCCCAGCATACTGTTTTCTTTGACCTCTTCTTCCTTCTCCTATTCATACCCTTTCCCGTATTTTTATTTGATGACTTTTGGTGGCCAAGAGTAATTCCCTTATTTGTTTTCTCCTCAAGTTTTTGTTTTCCCTCTAATTCCAACTCCTCTGTGGAAGCACTGAGAAAACTTTCTGCCCAACAAACAGGAGTCTAAACTAAACTGGGCTTCTCACGTCCTATATGGCCTCGGAGAACTCACTAGAAGTTTAGACAGCCATGCTCTTGACAGTCAGTGGGGATAGCAATGGTGATAGTTGGTAGCACAGGATTGTTGCATGTACTAGGAATGTATCAGAACAAGGAGCTTGGTTCCTGGTACTGGGGATTACAACGATGAATGAGACATGATGGTCTTATCCCGATCATTTCCTGGCCCAGTGTGGGAAGCGGCTATGAGAGGAGATGAATCCATTGGGTCAGCCCTTGTGCTCTGAAGTCAACCCACGTGAGTATAAATGCTGATTCTATCCCATGATTTAAAATCTGGGCAAATGACTTAGCCTCTCTAAGCTTCCATTTCTCATCTAAAAAATAAGAAGATAGTAGAGTTTGGGCGAGGACTATGTGAGAAGGTGGATGCCAAGTGCTCGGCTTATAGCACAGACTCTGAAAATATTAACTGATATTATTATCACAAAAAATCGATAATGTGCTAGGTGGCACAGTTATTGAGTGTTTCTCACGCCTTGTTCACTGGGCCTGGCATGGTGCATTCAAAAATGGCCACAGTCTCTTGCCTTGTGGAATTCCCAGTGTCACGGGTGCGATATGCCTCAGTCAAAGAGTAGACATATGCACTTGTAACTGTGATCGTGACCACGAAGCCGAGATTTCTGGGGCTGTGGGGCGGGGCCAAGGGGCACTGAGGTTTGGGCTGGGGGCCTGTGAAATGGTGCTAGACACGGACCCTGAGCATTTCAGGATCCCCTACTGGGCCAGTGATCAGGAAAAAAGCCCCAACGAGGAAACCGTGTGTTTCTGACACTGCCGGCCAAAACTGATACAAATATCAATTCATTACAAATAAACACCGCAAGCAGAAGGAGACAGGACAGACGTAAGTACCCGGAAGAAGTATGCCAGTGCTGTTGTCAGCGTGAAGAAGGCTTTTCTCCAGGAAAAACCGGATCTTGAGAGCAAATGCCAGGAGGCCCTCCTGGTTGGGCCCTGATGTTAAACGGTTACACCCCAACTGTTCACTTCCCTCCCGAGGTGTTAAAAATCGATGCTGATGATGAAACACTTGGTGTGGTGGCGATTTTAGAAAATCCCCATTCAAAACAAATGCAGGGACGACTTGTGCTCAGTGCCAGAGTTTTGCGTGCCCCTCCTAAGGACGCTCTGGTCTCCGGAGAGAAAAGGAAAGAATTAGAAACGATAACCACTTTTTAAATACATCAGCTTGCTCATGTGTCGGGTGGTGGTGTATTTTTTTTTTTTTTTATCAGCTTTTCAGGCAAGGCTTCATTTGATTTGTGCAGGGAGGTGTATAATAGGGGAGGCCAGCGAGCTGATTTTTATAGAGTCCGTTTGTAGCTTAAACAAAGATGGGGGATTTGGAGGATAAAGGCAGGCTGAAATATAGTAGATTATGCAGCTTTATTTTTCAGAGATTTGCTAATTCCCCTCCTCCCCCTCCTGCTCCCTGGCTGAGCTGGTGTGTGTTGTATTTTTTCTTTCAGTTGCCATTCAAAGAGAAAATGGTTAGTTTTAAACTTGAATTTTGGACGGAATTTCATGTAAGCCAGCTCCGTGACTTTGGCCGATCCTCTGTAAGCAAATACATGTTATCCTTAAACAGTGTGGCCTTCTGATAAATAATGGGGTAAATAAAGGCTGAACTTATAAAGCCTCTTTTAATATGAGAAGCATAATTTGCAGCATGAGCAGAAAGGGCTGGAGGGCTTGTGTTTTTCACATGAAAGATGAAGCTTGCTTTGAAATCTGAAATAATCGGAAATACAAGAAGAAAAAGAAGGCTCTTTAATTTTTTAGTGAGGCAAAGACTCTTGCCTTTTCTGTGTAATTCTGGGGCTTGTCATCCATATTTTCGGGATGGGTCTGGTAATGCCATGGACCATCTTTCACACATTAGCAGACTGTAGATCCAGACCCATGTCCTTCCAATAAAAAAGGGATCTCATTTGATTTTTAAATGTGGCTTTGATTTCTTGACAGGGGTTTAGCACTTTATCTTCATGCAGGCTCCTGGGGCAGAGTCCTGCAGAGCCTCTTTTTAGCCTCTGCTTCCCTCTTTTTTTGTTAGTGAGACCATTACTTTCTCTCTCTGAGTCATTTAGCAAATGTTTATTGTGTTCTCATCTTGTCCCAAACCTTGGCCGTACCTGTTGAGGGATACAAAGATACACAGGGTATGGCCCCTGCCCTCAAAAGGGGGCCATTCTGGTGGTAATCCAGGGAGACTGACGGCCTGGGCTGTTTTCATGCTGTGCCTGCTGGAAATCACAGTCTGCCTTCAGCTCAGGTCGTGATCCCAGGGTCCTGGGATCAAGCCCCATATCGGGCTCCTTGCTCAGCGGGGAGCCTGCTTCTCCCTCTGCCCTCCGCTCCCCCTGCTTGTGCTCTCTCTCTTTCTGGCAGTTAAATAAAATCTTGTGCTCTCTGGCAAATAAATAAATAAATAAATAAAATCTTAAAAAAAAAAAGAAATCACATCCATATGAAGGATAGACATATTTTTAGTTATGTGCTATGTGATAATGAAGCTCACATTGTATCTATATCATTGATTATTAATCATATAGTCAATGTAGCTATAGTCTGTTTATTGAGACTGATAATTATATACATGTATCATTGCCTGTCATTAACATATTCACATTGGCAAAGTGAAATTATAGTTTTTCCTTTTTTCCCTTGCTAGTTTTTGAGTCCTTAGACATTTTTCAGATTAATATTAATGGTTTGCCTGATCCTTAATGCTGTCTGGTCTTATTTGATTTTCATGCTTTCTCTCCTCTCATATAGTAAAAAGCAAAATTTTTGGAAAAGCTGACTTCTTTAAGCCTCCTGAGGGAAAGCTCCACCTCTGATGTGTCTTCCTCAGTGAAGGATTTGCCCTGTCTCAGCCCCCAAGTTTTTCCCTGCTTGTCCATTGAAGCAGATTTTTATTGGTTATTTCTTCTTTCCCCATGTTATCCCATGCTTCTTTTCTTTTGCACCGCACCCCCTTCCCATTTCCTTATTCCTTTAATTAGCAACAAACGGGACTTTCAGAAATCCACAGAGCACTCAGTGGCCCAGGGGAAATCATTTCTCAACTCACAGGCGGGATGGAGGAAGATGGTTACAATCTGTCAATGGTGGACTGAGCCGATGGCCTTGAGAATGTTTAGAAAGTAAACCTTCCTGACCTTCCATTTATTTATGGGTAAAACTTGTGCCAGATAACAACCAAGGCTCCTTCTGCACGTTAGCGTTCTATTATATGTCCATTTAACTAAATAGGATCTGCCTCCACTTTCATTATTATTATTATTATTATTATTATTATTATTATTATTTGATCTGCCTCCACTTTAGAAAGAAAAAGAAATGAGAGATGAAGACTTAACCACACTTTGGAAATTAGTACATTTGGTGTTGGCACAAAAATGGGCTGCCAGATAAAACTTAGCTTGAGGGAGATACGAGACAATAGACATGCTTATCGATAAGGGCAAAACAAAGATTTTGTGAGTGGCTAGGAGGTAGCTCTCAAAAGCAAGATATTCTCTCTTGTGTTTGAGGAACAATACAGAATAGAGGAGAAAAATCTGGGCGAGGCGAGCCTTGGACAAAGGGTTTCTGAGCCACATCTCGGCTGCTTTTCCCAGGTCCTGGTCCTTCTGGTTTAGGGAGAGGGGGCTGTCCCCACGCCAAAGACTCAGGCTCCTGGGACAGAGGCAGCCCCTGGCTTTGCACATCAGCTTCAGCTTGGACATTGCTGGTGTGGTCTGTCCTTTCTGCAGAATAGAATGTCTCCTGCTCCTCTCTGGGGGGCACTTGCTGTTAACATTGTTTAGCATTGTTTAACATTGTTTAACATTGTTTAACAATGTTGTTGTTCCATCTTCTGGTGGTCTGGCATTTTGTGTCCTGATGCAAGAATCAGCATGAATCAGCAATCTGTGCTTCTGGGAGCGTTTACCTTACTTCCTAGTTCTCCCTCTAAGTTACCCCTAGAGTAAAAGGAGCCCCTTTGCCCATCATTTAAGTTCACATATTAATCTGTGCAATTGTTTATGAAATAACTTGCCAGCAAACCACCTTAATTACCCCATTTTTCTAAAATCCTCTGACCCGCATCAGTACAAGCGTTAAAAAATAATTATACACAGACACCTATAATGTACATATGTAATTTCCATACTCTTAAGGCTTTTGAGAGAGAACCAGTCTTTTCTGGAAAATGGGCAAAGACAGATTCTAGGCTATTTTGTCATCTGCTGCATTTTTTTTTCTCTTTCTTCGATTAAATTCTGACCAACATTCAAAGACACTCTAAAGCCGCCATTGAACACACGTTACCGGTAATGACTGGTTGTAAAGGACCACAGGCTGGTCCTCCCTCCCCTGAAAGCCTTCCTTGTGGATAATACTGTGAATCGGCTAAGGTGGTTTCAACAGTTTTTTATTGCCAGCACTTTACTTGATGTGGATGGACATTTCCTGGGTCTTGTGCCGCTGACCCACGGCAGACTACAGATGTTCATCTGGATTTGAACAAACTCAAACAACTTCATTCTTCAGGCTGCACTTTTTTCCCTGCTCTTCTTTCTCTCTGTTATTTTGCATTTGTTAAAATATTGAGTGTATTTCTTCAACACCTGACCATACCCGGTGCATTCATAAATACCATTGAATTTCATCTTCACCATAACCTTTTCAAATTTTGGAATTATCATGGACATCCGTCAGGTGAGGACCCAAGACTCAAAGAGGTTGCATCACTTGTGTGAGGCCGCACAGCAGGTGAGGGGTGGAGTTGAGTTCAAACACAAGGTTTTTATTCCTATGCTCAGCATTTGCCTGACTAGTTGCACACACTAAATACTGGTAGTATGTGAAGGGTAGGCGGTAACTGAAGCAAGAAATTTAATTTAATAGGCACTGTTTTTAGTGCGTATTAGAAAATTGCTATTGTCCTGTTTAAGATGACAATGTGAAAATTAATTTTAAAATAAAATTTAAAGACTTTATGAAGACTGTAGGTAAAGAAAAATATTAAGTAAACAATGTGGGATATATATTATATTACATATATCATTATATATTATATAAATTTATACATTATGCATATGTATATGTTTATATATATTATACATGTAATGTATGTAATGTATATAGTGTATATATGTATATGCCTATATAATGTATATAATGTGTATAATGTACATACATGTATATAATGTATACATGTAATATACATGTTACATATACAAATATCATGTATGTGTATGCAGATAGATATTGGACTAATTACATATTACTAATACATATACTAATTACATATATATAAATAGACCACACCAACCACATGAGAAAAGCAAAGACTGTTTATTCCAAGCCTGCTCCAGTAAAGGAGTGAGCTACCATCACTTGGGCTTTGGCAGAGACTCACAGGCAGAGGAGTGGGAAGGCTTTACAGTGAAAAACAGGAAGGCGTCAGGTATGCCCTGATTTGGAGGCTGTGGTCACGGGGAAACTGGAGGTGGTCTAACTAGAGATGGGGTAGCCCATCTAATTGGTTAGGAGTGCATATTTGACTTCTCTAATTGGTCCTAAGTTGAAAGTGGAAACAAAATTTGGGGAAGCTCGGTTATTTATTAATCAAGACCTGGCCAATTTAGGCTGATAATTAGAGAAGTTGCTGTTTCGTCTTCCGGATTGTCACTAGAGACAGAAATCTGGCTTCCCGCAAGTCTGACTTAAAGCAGGCTGGCTTCCTGGGTGGCTTATTGTAGATAAGCCTGGGAAGATTGCTATAGGTTGTGGGTCAAGGTTCTATTTTTGTATATGGTATGGCCGTTGGCCATTTGTATAATTCTCCCTCTCCTTTTCTGTAGATATTATACAGAATCTATCAACTCTATCTATCTATCTATCTATCTATCTATCTATCTATCTATCTATCATCTATCTATCTATATCTCTTCCATCCCAAGAGACAGACATTTAGACATTTTAGGTACTAGAGGCTAACCACTAGTCCATGCCAGTGAATGGGTAGCAGTTGCAAAAAGAGGGAACAGGACAAGTCCTTCTTAAAATCAGTTTCTGGTTTCTGAAGCAGAGTAAACAGACCTCAGACTTCTCCTGCTTCTACCAATGACACATGGTGCCACCATCTGCAAATCATTTTCTATCTCTGGGCTTCCTTTACTCTGCCTCTCAAATAAAAATCCCAATACCTACAAGTGACTAGTGACAAGGACAGCGTGTATATGCACTGGGAAGTCCCTCCTGAGGGTTTGCCCAGCTCTTAGGGAAGCTTGTCTATGAAATCTTTAGTTATTCATTTATGTAACATTTTTTAATCTCAAGTGCCAAATTTTGTGGAGGGACAGAACTCGGATTTGTACACAGTCCCTCCTCATCATAGTTTTGGTTTGCTAAATATTGGGATGGGAGTAATTAAAAAGTATCGATTCGGTGGAGGGCGTGGGTGGTTCCGCCTTTGGCAGCTCAAATCATGACCCGGGGATCCTGGGTCAGCTCCCTGCTTAGCGAGGAGTCTGCTTGTCCCTTTCCATCGGCCTGCCTCTCCCCTCCTCCCCCACCGCTCGCGCTCCCACTCGCACTCTCGCAAATAAATAAATAAAATCTTTTTTTGAAAAAAGCATTGATCTGGCTTAGAAGGTACAGATTATAAATGTGATTCCAGGAGGAGAGTCTCCCAGAGAAAGTGACTTAGCCTTCTGACTTTGCCGTGACCCAACTAAGGGTGCACCCCAGGCATGGAGAACTTGAAATAGGACCAGAGAGAAGCTTCTGGGTTCATCGGTGGCTTTATTAACTCAGGAAGCATGCAAAGTGCTCCTTCTGCCTACCAGGCCCCATCGCCGAAGGCTCAGATGATGGAGATGGGATTTGTGACCTTGAGGCAGAGTTTCAACAACACATCCACCTAGTTGCCAGCAGTAAGGTAATTTACCCTCAGCCCAGGGGAACTGCTTTGGTACCCAAACATCATAGCAAAGGAATGAGCTTCACACCCTATCGTCAGTTTTCTTAATATTTGTTAAGAACGTTTACATTTATAATAAGCTGCAGGCCAGGAAACTGACCAGAGATAGACTTTGTGTTATTAAACTAATGTTTCATATTTAAATTTACTGTGATCACCATGAGCTTTTTATGGAACATTTTCAATGTCTGTATGATGAGAAATATTTTACTCATTCATTCATTTAACTACGTAGTCTTTAATGGGCTACAATGTGCTACGCACCATTCTGGGCATTGAGGATCTAGCAATAAATGGACAGATGAAAGCTTCCAACTTGAGGGCATTTCATTTGAATGGAGGAAAAGCAAGCTATATGAAAATATATTTGTCCCATTTTAGGTGGTAGAAAATGCCATGGACAAGAAAAAGGGAGGGAGCAGGGCGTGAGGACTGACCCACTGGCATTTAGCACCGATCTAGTCCTGAGGATCCAAGTGAAGGGCCTTTCGGGCAAGAGAAAAGAAAATTCGGAGTTCCAAGGAAAAGGCCAAGAAGACAGTATGAAGCTGTCAGATGAGGTGACTTCATGGGTGTCAGGGAATAAAGGCTCAGTTATTATGAAACCTTATTGTTAAATTTTTCTCCCCAAATTTTGGTCATAATTGGTTTCTTAATACCTGTGCAACTTCTATGCTGTGAAACAAATACTTAAAAATAAATGGAATATTTATTGAGCACCTATTATGTTGCAGTTTCTGGGGTCCCACAAAGAGGAGCAAGGCAGGATGTTGGCTGAGAGGGGAAGCGAAGGGTTGCATCAGGTGGAATAACGGGTGCCAAAGCCAGGACTGAAGGGACTACTCATTTATTTTAGGATATACGGGCATATATGCCGAGGGTAGAGAGGAAGTAACATTTGATCTGCATCTTAAAGGATGACTATTTCTTCAAAGACATTTCTTCTGAGGCTGGCCCTTTAAAATTTTCTATTTAATAGATATTTTTGCTACATCATAGAATCATGGAACACAGGAGCTCAGGGATCCCGCGAGAACATCTGATTGAACTCTGTTTTCTAGCCGAGAGGCAGTGGAGTGTGATGGTTGAGTGTGGTTTGGAATCTTAGCTGACCCCGTTAGACAGTGCTGCCATCGGCAAGTCATTCTCCGTGCCTCTCTTTTGCCATCTGTAAAATGGGGTTACTAATGCAACCTAATTTATAAGGTCATTGGGAGGGTTCTCTGAGTTGAAATGTGAAAGTGCTCTTAGAAAAATAGCTATGGTAAGAAAGCTTTCGAGGAGGAGTTGCTGTTGCAATTGCTGTGATGAGCAAACAGAGACTCAGGGGTTAAGTAATCTGCCTTTCATCTTCTAGGTAATTATTGGCTGATCTGTATTTTGTACCTGGAACCCAAATCTACTTTCTGGTCCAGCGTTTTCTCCTGAACATGGTGTTTTATTTTGCCTTAGAATACTTTATGGTGTTTAAAGTTTTTATTTAAACAAAACAGAAATGAAATTGAAGCTGTAGAGTTCAGTTTTAAGTCCTTAATTCTAACCGTAAGTTAGTGTAGATTACTGTTCCTCCATGACAGGCTTCATTTTAAGCCAGAAAAAGACAGGCCTAGGCTATGTACATGGAAGATGCCTGCCTTTTGTGAGTTGTTTTGGGGAGGGTCTCCATCTGGACACAACAAAGCTTTTTCTCACTTTGCTATGGTTCATGGTTTAGGAGATGAATTCGGTTCATTCATACTTTATCTCTAGAACCCTAAAATTCTCTGAAACCACTTGCAAAGCTCACTGTACTGGCACTCTCCAGCCTTTTGGCTTAGACCATCTAGAAACTGACTGACCTGCAGCCCAACCCTATCAAAAAAGCAAAAGTGGAGTTTCCCGGTCAGGGTGAGACAAGGAGCCGCCCATGACATAAAGAACTTTTCATCTATGACAAAGTAGCATCACAATTTAAGTTTGTGAAGCCGTGTACTCTGGAAACATTTGTGTGCAATCATTTTACTCTTTTCTGCCTCAAATTTTCAGTTGAATGGTTTGAACTTTAGAGAATCCAGAAGAATTTTTAAAAAGATTTGTGCTCATTCTTATTAATAATTTAATTAAAAATTCTAATAAATTTAATCTACAGATTTAGAAATGGGAGGAACTAGAAGTCTGCCGAGAAAGTACATACTTTTTTGAGGCCTGTCACCTTTTGATTATGGAGCAAGTAAGATGCAGAATTTAAAGGTCAAATGTAAAAATTTTCAGCACTGGACTGCTGCTTTGGATTATCTGTCCATTTGCTTCAACTATCATGTGGATAATGGAAAATTCACTCTGATTTAACTTGAATATTTTGAGTATCTGTTTATAGATCTTTGTAGTTACTCTTGTGGGAGACCACAAAAGAAAAGGTTCATTGATTTATTTATAATTTTGCAAAAAAATCCAAGCATACACTACTCAGACACTTGAGAACAGTTTTATTAGCGGTTTAAAATGAAATGATGTGGACAACATATTTAAATTCCCAGGGACGGAGTTTTAGAACAAGGGAATTTGGGGTTTGCCATCTTTAGCTACCATCCAAAGCTGAATTCCCTCCTTAACTTCCCTGTCAAGTGACTTGAACGTGGGCTTACATAGCTTGACAGAGAGTTTTCCATCTCCTGGAACAGCCCAGCCAATCTCTGGATTGCTCTCATGCTTAGGAAATTCTTCCTTGTGTTGAGAAGAATCTTACCTCTTTATAGCTAACACCCATTAAACAAGATAATGAATTCAAAGGTCTTGGTCTTTGGCTGGAACATGGTAATTCCTTAGTAAATGTTAATTATTATTAACATTACTGTTATTGTCTTAGAAATAAAGGTAGTGTTACCTAAATAAAAGAACAGTTGCATTGCTTATTTGTGGTGTATATACTTATAGTTGCTTAATGAAGTCAATGGAGATCTGATAAAGCCAAGATCCATTTGACCTAAATGAGTTGAGTTTTGATGGTTACCATGACGATAGTTGTCGAGAGCCAAACTTTGTCTCTGAACACAGAGATTTGGGTTTGAATCTAGGTATCTCAGTCAAGGTTTCAACCGGAGAAACAACAGTAGCAGATACATATTAGGAAATGTGTTACAAGTGATGCCTTATGTGATTGTGGAGGCTGGTGAGGCAAATCCAAAAATAACAGGGCAGACCCACTGGGAAGGGTAGGATGGGACTCCCAGGCGGGCATGGATACTATAGTCCATAGGTGAATTTCCTTTTCCTCGGGAGAACATCAGCTCTGCTCTTAAGGCCTTTCAACTAATACAATCAGACCCATCTGGCTATCTAGAATAATTTCCTTTCCTAAAGTCAACTGATTGTGGACTTCACTCATGTCTACAAGATACCTTCCCAAGTGCTCCCAGATCGGTATTTGAATTATGGGAGTTTAGAGCCAGGCCAAACTAACAAAACCGACCATCCCTCCAGGCTCCACCATTGACTCTATGACCTAGAGTGAGCTTATTGAATCCCTCTGTGATAATTTTTCTCATCTTGAAAGGAGGATAGTAATAGAGTTTTGTAAATTACAAGAAGCTAGGTTTTTAGGGTGGCCTGGGTGACTCAGTCAGTTGAGCATCTGACTCTTGATTTGGGCTCAGGTCATGATCTCAGGGTCATGGGATAGAGAGTCTCAAGTTGGGCTCCACACTTGGTGGGGAGTCTGCTAAAGATTTCTCTCTCCCTCTCCCTCTGGCTTTCCCCACTGTGCGTGCTCTCTCTCTCTCCCCAAAATAGATAAGTAAATTTTAAAAAGAAAAAAGAGAAGCTAGGTTTTTAAATTGGTCTTTGATTATGCTTAAAATTATTCCCATAATCCTTAACTGGCTGGTTTTTGCTTCAAGTTTTATATTGTCACTGAACTTTAGTCTCCTCATCTCTAAGATGGGGAAAACAATAATTTCTACCTAATGGTGTTGCTGAGGACTGAAGAAGAGATTGAATTTCAAATTACTGTCAAATAATAGTAATGGGCAACGGTTAGACAGCATTTACTCTGGGCAGCTGCTATTACAGACGTATCACCTGTATTACCTCATGTAAAAGCTACAATTAACAGTACTCTTAGTAACATTAATAATAATAACAACCGCAAATATGATAATTTTATTAAAGAAAACTTAGATAAACCTCAATGGCCTAGGAGCAGGAAGAATGGGGTTCTAGGTCACTATCATTTTCAAAAGAATTAATGGGACAGATAATGGAGTAACTTTTAGTGTTTATTTTATTTTATTTTTTTAATCAATCTGTTTCTTTTTTAAAACTGCTTTATTTAGGTATGATTGACATAGAGGAAGCTGTGCACAATATGTACAATTTGACAAGTTTGGGGGGAAGAATGTACCTATGAAACCATCACCACCTGTCATTAACATATCCTTGCCTCCAAAAGTTAACTTCTTTCGTCTATATTTATTATTGTTATTATTATTTGGTAACACAGTTGACATAAGATTTGCCTTCTTAGCAAACTCTTAAGTATACAATGCGGTATTGTTAACTTTGGGCTCTAGGCTGTATAGTAGATCTCTAGGGCTTGTTGATCTTGCATTACTGAAACCCTTTGAGACTGAGGTCTGTTTTTAAGTGATTTTTGATGCTACAGAAGGCCTCGTCAAAGAACAAAGAGCTAACAGGATACTCATTCTCTATAGAACCAACATAATAGAAATAACATTATTTGACTTACTTCATTGATCTTATGAATATATTCTGTCGAGCTAATGAACTCCCCATAGCTTTCTGTAGGTACTTTCTTTAAAAGCGAAGAACGTGACTACCCTTGGCTGACCAGGTCTTCTGCTGAATTATTTAAGCCTTCTCTGAAGGAGAAGAATTTACAGCTTGAGCCAAAAAGTGATCATGTAAAAATTGATTCAAACAGGTGAATCATGTTTATGTCAAGAAGAAAGAAATAAGGAAAACCCAACAGTTCATAAAGGTTGTTTAAGAACAGATTGGCTGCTCTGTGTAAAACCTTTTTTCTTTTGCATTTGGTCATAACCTTTCACATTATAGATTATTCTTTCTTACATACTTTCTTACATACTTACATTATCTACATAATTTGAGTTTCAATTTGCACAATTTACTTCGATATATAAACATTAGATTCTGGAAATGTGTGTAGCAAGGGGTTAGCCGTTTTATCTCTGAAATGTGTCACTAGGGTCAAGGGTACAATTGGTCTACAAGTATTCTTTTAAGAGCAGTAGATGTATGTTTGTTATCTATGACTATAGCATTTCCAAGAGAATGTTCTGGGGAACATTAATTCTATGGAATGTCAATGGAAGCTACCCCCAAACTCCATCCAGGATGAATTAAGTTTGAGAAAGACCAGTTTTCATAAATTAAATGAGGTTCCTTAATGCAATGCTCAACTAGATTTTAAAATGTGAAGATTTGTCATGGATCTCTAAGATGGAGCAGAAATATTCAGTGATTTCCACCCTCTGGTTTATTTTCTCAAGGACTGATAATCTGCAGGATACGCTTTGAGAAACGATAGAGCAGCTATTAGGTCAATGACTACATATATACAGATTGGCTGCCTCAAATATGCAGATCTCAATTTTGCCCATTTGTCTTATGCCTAAGGATAGTAACAGGAGTAAAAGTTGTCAGAATAACATTTGGTTTACAGCCACTAAAAATTCATAAACTCAATCTTACCTTGAAAATTTTTTCAAACTATTTTCATTTTCTTTCATTGCATTAGACTCAGCTTATTCAATGGATTGAAATATATGCATACACATTTATTTACTTATTTATTTACATATTAAAACTCTTGACCTTCTAGATTGGCAATTCCTTGAGGGTAGGACCCATGTCCTAGTTTCCTCTTCTTCCTTATTTCCCTGGACACGGGTACAGTGCCCAGCACCCAGAAGAACCTAAATACATAATTCTCCAGTAGGTAAATGAAAATGCACCACTACCAATATCCTCCCCACCAACCAATAAAACTTACCTTTTTGTTTTCCCTCCTTCAGAGGGAACAATGCTTCTTATTTCTTTGCATTTTTAAACTTACACTGGTATCATATTAATTTGCATTTTAAAACTTACATTGATTTCTTATATTAATCCCCCATGGGTTCCACATTTTGAAAGATTTTTGTCCACTGAATGGCATTGATTACATAACATTGAACTTGTTTTCCTATTGTTTGCTTTTGAAAGATAGAGCTTCTTATTGCAGGAGATAAACACTGTTATCACACTGAGTTTCCAAAATTCCTCCCTAAAGCAAAGAAAGTTGATAGTTTAGTTAATCGTGGCAGCCGTATTTGGGGGAAATGATGTGTTTTAGGCGCCTTGAGCCTTGGTGTTCCCCATTGCCACTTTCAAGAATACTTATAGGGGACAAGTGTACATGGGGAGTCACTGACTTGACAATTTGGGCAAAATACCAAGCAACATAATCAGTCCATCGAAGGGGGGTATTTAGCAAATGAGAGATCTGGCTATAATAGAAACGTAGCATTAAATGAATGTTAAGATGAACCTGTGGATTACGTTGTTCACTTGCAGGGCTGGTGGGTAGCTAAATGTTCATGCATTGAGAAATACAGAAGGCTTTTTGATATGATTATTAAGATTCTTAAGGAATGAGTTTTAATCATAGTTTGGGATCATTCTTCTTCCTCTAGGAAAACTTCCCTGCCGGTGTAAGTGAGTCAATGAATAATGATTCCATATGCAGTTATTTGCATTACCCAGGACTTCTCCAGAATGCACCTAATGTGCTTGCGGTCGGGGTGGGGCGGAGAGGATATGCTTTGTATTCAGGGTAATAATCCAATCTTCTCCAGCTAACACCCAATTTAACCAGGCCTTCTTTTCTGGCTCGTAAAAAATCCAGAGCTATTGTTCCTTCTGCTGAGTCATCTGGATTCACCTATTACTAGTCCTTGTAGAAAGGGAACTGGGAGAGAGAGAGAGGAACGAATCTAGACATCATCATCACCATTCTTACCATTAATAATTTGCCATGAGCTTTGGCAAAAAGTGAAGAAACTAAAATTATTGACTATGGTCAAGCTTTCTTTTTCTCCACACTACTCTAACAATCTATTAACTTTGAATAGATGCATATACTTTTAGATAAATAGGGGGAATGTAAAGAAATTTTTTTACATCTGCTTTTTTTCAATTGCTTTTAACTCAAAAATTATCCTTATGTTTAAGTGGCTCTTTGGGGTAGCATATTCTGCTACCTTTCAACTGTTACTGCTTAGGAAGAAGAGGGAATCAGCCATTGACTCTGCCTTCAGTCAACTAAGGGAGCTGTGACTGGATATCATGCCTGCCACTTAGGTGGAAGTTATAAAAAGATCTAAATCTACCCCCACCCCATTCCCATGCATCCATGTTCCTGGCAGCAGATCCTTGCTTGTGAGTTGAAACAGTGATTACCTCCAACTCACAGAAGAATAAAGTTAAGGTGATCCTCCTAATATGAGAGAGAATGAGATAAAAAAAGAAACTTCACAGTTGGTTGAAACCCATGTGAAAAACCCATATGTCATGGTCACATGATGTTTATGATTTGATATCATTTTATTAATAGAGCCAAAAACGGATAGAGAGGGTTATTCTCCCTGGTGTCCTAGCTCTGACTCTGGGAGTCTTGAATATTTGCTGTAATCCAACCTCAAATTAGGCCTAGCCAGAGAAGAGCCATTTCTGAGTTTTGACCAGGGCCTATTAGAACCTGTTGACGGTTGTACCCCAGGGTCTGGTACAGAGCCTGGGGCACTGCAGGCATTTATCTGTCCAGCAAATACTTTTTGAGCACCCACTGTGTTGTTTGTTAACGAATGAAAGAATCTGAAAGCACCTCTAATCTGCACGAAGCTGGCTCTCCGTGTTTCTGGCTGCATGGGAGGCAGCAGAAACCCTTGTGTGAGTGTCCTCAAGAGGCATTCTGCCGGCCTGGCTTTGTAGCCCAGTAGCACAGGTTAGTCACTTGACCTCTCCATCTCCTCGTTTATTAAATGCATACAATGCAAGTTTTTATCACATAAGGTTGTGGTACAGATCCAATGTGACAGTTCACCCGAAGCACCTGAAAACACACCAAGTACGGATTAAATCTCATTAATGCTAGCTGTTTGTTAGCAGGTTGATGGTGTTCCCCCAAGAGAAACCCCCTAGACTTCATCCCCAGTACTTGTGTATGCGGTCTTATTTGGAAATAGAGTCGTTGCAGACGTAGTTAGGGATCTTGAGATGACATCTTCATCTTGAGATGAAAGGCGGAGATTTGGGATCCGGAGAGGAACACCATGGGGAAGGCAGGTGCAGACAGAGGAACGGGCCAGAGCGATGTGTGTAGAAGGCAAGGGGCACCAAGCATTTCAGCAGCCTCTAGAAACAGGAGAAAGGCGTGGAGCACATTCTCTCTCAGTGTCTCCTGGAACTCACTCTGCCAAAATGGTCGACTCTGAACTTTCAGCCTCTACAATGGTGAGTGAATGCTTTTCAGTTGTTCTAAGCCCCCCACTTTATGGTGATATGTTACCATGAATTAGGGAACTAATCCCTATAATATAGAATAATATACTATTCTAATTATAATGGGTCAGATCCAGGGCCTGGCTGTTTCACAGACTAAAATAGAAGAGAAAAACACTTAAGC
>CM053604.1:8540405-8582025 GCA_028646535.1 Procyon lotor | reverse complement strand
TTTTTTTAAGTTTTATCTTATAAGTTATAGAGTTATTAATATATTCTGAGTACAAGTCCTTAATTGTATATATTATTTTAAAATATTTTCTCCCTGTCTGAGGGTTTTCTTTACACTTGTTTTTAAATTTGTTTATTTATTTGTCAGAGAAAGAGAGAGTGATAGAGAGCACAAACAGGGGGAGCGGCAGGCAGAAGGAGAAGCAGGCTCCTACTGAGTGAGGAGCCCAATGTGGAACTTGATCCCAGGACCCTGGACTCATGATCTGAGCCAAAGGCAGATGCTTAACTGACTGAGCCACCCAGATATCATTTCTTTGACACCTTTTGTCAAAAGAAGCATAAAAATTCTTAATTTTGATGAGTCCAAATTCATCAATTTTTTTTCTTATTTATTTTTTAGAGAGAGAGACAGAGTACACGAGCAGTGGGGGACAGGCAGAGAGAGAGACAGAGAATCTTGAATAGGCTCCATATTCAGTACAGAGCTGGGCACGGGGCTCGATCTCATCACCCTGAGATCATGATCCGAGCCAAAATCAAGAGTCATATACTTAATTGAGCCACCTGGGTGATCCTTGATTTTTCTTTCTTTTCTGGTCTGCACTTTGGTGTTACACCCGAGAAATTTTTGCCTATCCCAAAGTCTATGTTTTTATCTGAAAGTTTTATTGTTTTAGCTTCTACATTTAGATCTGTGACTTGTTTTGAGTTCATTATTATGTTTGATGTGATACAAGGGCTCAAGTTAATTCTTTGGTGTGTGTGTATCCAGTTACCTCAGCACATTTGTTGAAAAGACTTTCTTTTCCTATTGTCTCGACATCTTTGTTTAAATCTATTGACTGCGAATGTAAGGATTTATTTCTGTACTTCTATTCTATCCCATTTATCTATATGCCTAATCTTATGTTGGAAGCATACTGTCTCTATTATGATAGCTTTGTAATAATTTTTTAAAGATTTTATTTATTTATTTATGAGAAGGAGAGAGAGCAGGTGGGGGGAGGGGCAGAAGGAGAGAGAAAGAGAGAATCTCAATTAGACTCCACATTGAGTGCAGAGCCTGATGTGGGGCTTGATTTCATGATCCTGAAATCATGACTTGAGTGGAAACCAAGAGTTGGATGCTCAATCATCCAACTCATGTTGAGCACCAACATGCTCAGTCATCCAACTCTTGGCTCAACTGAGCCACTCAGGTGCCTTTCTTTGTAATAATTTCGAGGTCTTGCCTTTATGTGTTATTCCCTTGATTATTGGAGGACCATCCTCCTAACTGGTCCACTGACTCCACTCTTTGCCTTTTGTAGTCTGTTTTTTACACAGCATCGATGGAGATCTTTCTAAAACCCAGATCTGACTTGTCATCTATGTGTAAAGACTCTCATTTGTTCTAGTTTTAATGAAGTCTAAATCTTACCTTGTCAGGGCGCCTGGGTGGCTCAGTGGGTTAAGGCCTCTGCCTTTGGCTCAGGTCATGATCTCAGGGTCCTGGGATCGAGCCCCACATCGGGCTCTCTGCTCAGCAGGGAGCCTGCTTCCCCCTCTCTTTCTCTGCCTGCCTCTCTGCTACTTGTGATCTCTCTCGCTGTCAAATAAATAAATAAAATCTTAAAAAAAATAAATGAATAAACCTTACCTTGTCGATGTCACCCCACCTACCCCTTCCTCCTCCTCTCTTTCTACCTCACTCATACTTCATTCTAATTATGGCTGGGCTATTCAGGTTTCCTAATGGTGCCATATACTTTAGCATCTTTAAGTGCCAGAGCCCCAGCACGCTGGCCTGGAGCCAAGCACAGTGCCTGGCATATGGTAGATATCCATTAAATAAGGTGAACCAACCATGAATACTGTAGTCATTGCCTGGACACAATCTTACCCTCCCCCCTTTTTTTAGCTAGTTAACTCTTACCGGAAGTTTTTCTCTGACCAAATCTTCCCCTGTGGCCATGTACTTTAAGGTACCCTGGAAAAACTTCTGCCATCTTCTTTACCATATGCACATGTTTACACGTGCATCCCTCCCCCTAGATTGTAAGAGCTTCAGCATTGGTCCTTATGATGCCTGATGCTCAAAAACGTTGTTGAATGAACAAATGGTTAAATGTATGTTTTGAAGTGTATCTTTTAGAGCTTTTCAGACACAGCCTATTTAGCCAAGGGTACCTCAAGATCCATGGAGCCTGGGTCCACTGCTGATTGCAATGGAATTGTTTCCCAGCCTAAGGCAGTAAGGGAAGAGCCAGTTGTCTCTTGGCCCTTTCTGGAGCCCGTGAGCCCGTCACTCCCCACCCTCAGCTTTGCATCTTTCCCTGTTGACTCAACATATTATTCTGAAATGGTTCTGAGCCAATAAACAATGGACTTGAAACAAGAAGAGTGAAAAAATTAAACAAGAACAGCTCTTGGCATAATGATAAAGCTCAGTTTGAATACTGCTTAAGGATAAATTGCTGAGCTTTGTGTCCCAACGCAAATCAAATGTTTATCCTTGGAGACATCCTTTTTTTCTTTTTTTTTTTACTTATTTCCTTAAATAAGGTCCTCAGGAAAACCTTCCTGTCAGCTATTCAGGGGATGGCTTTCTAAGGTTGCTTTCCACTTGGAGAGTCTATTTTATCCCATCTCGTAGCTATTATTTGTCTTTCGTGTCACCTTCTAGGGTTTTACCCACACGTAAATGACTCCAGATTTCTCAGGAAGTCTGGATCCTCCACAGACTCTCATAATTTTCACTTCACTGTGTTACCGACGAGGGTAACCCAAGGAAGAATAATTTGACTGTCAGATGCCAGACTCTGAATGTAACGACTCCACTCTTTAAAGGTGTCAGTTGATCTCATATCAAACAAGGCATTCTTCTAGCATTTTCTAGGCTGTATATTTTCACGGTTATCCCTTCTCTTCCTCAAACACCAGCTAACTTGTGGAGGAAAAGTTAGCTAACCCCACCCTCCTCTTTTCAGCTTGCTTGGCTAGTTTGGGAGTATGTCTAGTTTTATTTAAAAAGGCAGAAATATGTCTTAAAGCTGCTTTTCTTCCCATCCCATCATTCTGTATTTTAAATTCTCTGTGAAAAAAAAAAACAACCAAGCAGAGGTTTTAATCTACAAATTATTAAGAATTTAAGAGAAAAAAGAAGAATTTAAGAGAGCCCTGGGGCTCCTAATTCATCTCTCTTGCTTATTCCTTAATATGCTTACTTAGGTCAGGGTCACAAAGCCAAATATCTACAGGAGTGGATGGATGCATGAGGTTGGCAGGGTAGGGACTATTATGAAGTATACAGTTCAGGAGGTGTCTGAACGAGAGCTCCACAAAGTTCTAGACAAATTCTCCATTGCCATTATTCCCACTTACACTATTTCTAGATCCTTTGATATTTCAAAGAAATGTGAAAGTCAAAATTTTTGAATGTCAGATGTTCTTATATTAAAATTTTTTATGTTAAAAAATTCAAAATTAAAAAAAAGAAAGCAACGTGCGGACCAAACAAAACACTTCTGCAGGTCCCTAGATAAAGTCTTGTGCTGAAATCCTGAACATAAAAATGTCACATGAAGCAATTTTAGGTCATTCATTTAATACATTCAGCAAATGTTAATTGAGCACCTTCTTGTGCTGAAGCTGTATGCTAAGTAATAAGGACTTAGTGTTGGATAAGGTAGAGCCTTTGTGCTCATGTAACTGGCAGTCTTAGGTGTTTGAGATGTAAGGCCCCTTTGTCATAGGCATTTGGTATACACATGACAGATTGAGTTTCCCATTGGGACTTAAAGTGGACTCATAGTTTTGAACTTCTTTATGTTATGATGCACTGCAGAATAATTTTACGTGGTCACACTTTTCTTCTCGAACATCGTCCACCATATTTGACTATACCATGATTCTTAAACAATTCGTTAATTTAATGAATTTATTGTATTTACTCATCTAACTTACTCAAGAAATATTGGGCCCCTGTTACGGACAGGGCACTGGGCAAATAAGTGATAACTTGGTAATGGGCAGAGTAGATAGCTTACCTGTCATGGAGAGCTTTCCCTGTGGGTCTGAATACTGAGCATGTCACACGAGGAAGAGCTGTCATTGAACCCAACCCCTCACTTGGGAGTCAAAAAGGAATGAGTTAGCTCTTACCTCCAAGTGTTGGAGGCCCCAGGGCAGGAGGAGCACATTACTGTTGTCAACTTTTTCCTTCCAGTGAAAGCCAAGGTGTTGGCCTTCCCACCTCTTGTTAGGGAGAAAAACAGGTATGTCAAGGAGAGGTAGCTTCCAGAGAGAACGTAGGAAACTTGAAAATCTAGAAGAGACATTTGCTTATTCTTATAGGTCTCTGCACTCTCCTGAATATAGAATGTCTATGCCTTTATTGTAACTGCTAACATTCCTTTTGACTCTGAGCTCTGTGAAGCAATGGCCATTGTACTTTGTCCGAGAATGCATCCCCGGCACCAACAGGCCCAGAGTCTGGCACATAATAGGTGCACAATAAATGATGCTGACTGAGGGAGTTTCTCTGGGGCCACTTCTACAGGGGAGAAAAGTGGTAGGTGGTAGAGGTCAGGTGGATTCTCACAGGAGTGAGGCAGTGAGGAGAAAGGAGTACCCTTGGGTAGGAAGGAGAAGTGTGTATGGAACCATGAAGGTGGGGAGCAGGAGGAGGTGTCCTGGATGAGTGTGTTCCTGGAAGGTGATAAAGTAGGTGGGAAGTGGGTCCTGCAGTGGGCTGACTGTTCTGTAAGAGATGTTCTTTCTAAAGTTGGGTGTAAGTCAAAGGGCCCTATGGAGAGCTTCTCGGTGAAAGATGAGTTACCACCAATAAGGCAAGGTTAAAAGAACGGAGCCTTTAAATTAGATAAAACTCACTTTAGTAAGCACAAATGTTACCGGAGCCATCCAAGGTCATTGCATGTCAGTTTGAACACTGGAAATCGCTCATTTGAGGAACATGCTGGAACCTTTCTCATTCTGCATTATCTAAGTTTGCATGTCGAGTTCCTTGCCTCCCAGCCGTGAGTCATGTGGACCTCTGTAAAAGGTCAGTGTATAATGATACAACATCTTGCATGATGACATTTTTCACGATGTATTTTTCTACTCGAGATTTCTGAAAATCAATCACCCAGTTTTTAAGCTTTTTTTTTTTTTTTTTTGAGCTAAGGCTGAGCAGCTGGATGTTGGAATTTGCCATCAAACCATTCACCCATTCCTAACCTTTAAATGTTTGGAGAGGGGAAAAAAAAAGACCAGTGTAAAATAATTTAGTAACCCACAGAATTCATTTAGTTTAATTTATGCTAATCATGGCATATTGGTGTACTGGCAGATAAAAATAAAGCCGGTGGAGAAGATTGCATTGAATAAACTGCAACAATTAACCCTCGAAATTATCACGTGAAATGATTTTAGCTTGCTACTGAAAATAACAGGCCCAACCAATTGTCTTAACTAGTGATGATTAAAAATCTCATTAAATTCCGGGATTTATTTTATATTACCCCCGCGTCCATTTGGTCATTTTGTATAATATTTTAATTATAGGATTTTTTTTCTTCCTCTAAAAGGTTAGAGCACAAAATTAAAATTGTGTTTCATTATTAAACTCAGTTATTCACCAAAATGTATATAATAAAAGATAGCGGTTGAGTTATATGTCACAAGGGTAAGGTGAAATTTTCAGTGACATAAAATGACCCAAAACATTGTCTTTTGAGCTGTGAAATAACTCATGAATTATCAGATTTACAGAGTTAGTTTCTGGACTTCACATGCAGCTTCTGTCCCTCATATGAAGTACAATAGGATTATGATTAATTTTATTATGGAAGTCAAATAAATCGAAATTGTGAATATTTTGTCTAAAAGTGGCACAGACTTTGCC
Organism: Procyon lotor; assembly: GCA_028646535.1. Taxonomy (NCBI): domain Eukaryota; kingdom Metazoa; phylum Chordata; class Mammalia; order Carnivora; family Procyonidae; genus Procyon; species Procyon lotor. The sequence goes on along the minus strand of CM053604.1, from coordinate 8,576,136 downwards.
TCATTCTCCATTACCATTATTTCTCCAAAATAGAAAAGGATCATTTTCCTAGAGGATGGGAGGATATGGGAAGGAACTGTGGTCAGTAAAGTTATACAAAACAGACACTGAACTTTGCGATCATAAATTAATTCTTATTGAGAGATTCTTGCTAGCATATCAGCCATATTGTTTCTGAGGAGAGTTGCTGTAGATGCTTTTATTTTAATCAATTTTATTATTCACTCAACTATCTCCTACTCATTATTTAAAATGCAGTCAACTAGTGGTGCCTGGGTGGCTCAGTCAGTTAAGCATCTGACTCTTGGTTTCAGCTTGGGTCATGATCTCAAGGTCATGATCTCAGAGTCATGACCTCAGGGTCATGAGATTGAGCCCGTGGTTGGGGTCCCCACTCATTTTGAAGTTTGCTTGAGATTCTTTCCTGCTCCCTCTCCCTCCCTCCCTGCTCCTCCGGCTGTATGAAGGCACTTTCTCTCTCTCTCTCAAAATTAAATAAGTAAAATCTTTATAAATAAATAAATAAATATTTAAAAAATCAGCCAGCTATCACCTGGTCAGAGAGGTTTGGTCCTGATTTCTTCCAGGTCTAAGTTGGATATTTCTTTTATGCTTCCATAGGAAGAACCTACTTTCTATCTGTCCAAAAGATGCACCAAATTTCAAATGTCTGTGGAATTGTGTCTCCCACTATAGTATAAATGACTTAAGGCCAGCAAACATCAGCTTATTCTCCACAACTCAAAGACCTAACATGGGGTTCATGCAAAGTAAGTTCTCTGTCAAAAGGCTTCTTCAGTGAATATAGGAATACACAATTTCAGAATTTTTTTTTTTTTTACCAGCATTGCTGGAGCCACCACCATTCAAATAGTATTTTCTCCAACATTTTTGAAGTGACATCTGAGATATTGTCCACAAGATTTGCCTTGTTTATATTGCTCACTTAAAAACCAAACGTTATACAGTTATTGAGAAAAGTGAAAGATAATCTCTTATTTATTTGTGGATATCATTCTTAAAGCAGGACTGCTGGGTGCCCTGGTGGCTCCGTCAGTTAAGCATCTGTCTGCATTTGGCTCAGGTCATGATCTCCGGGTCCTGGAATCCAGTCCTGTGTGGGGCTCCCTGCTTAGTGGGAAGTCTGCTTCTACCCCTGCTTCTACCCCATCTCCCTCTACCCCTCTGCTTGCTCTCTCTCTAAAATGAATAAAATAAAATCTTTTAAAAAAATAAAAATAGAATTGCTTATTTCTTTTAAATTCACAGCTTATTAATGAGAGGGGATTGGACCAATGAATCTTAGGGATGCATGCAGTAGACCCACAGGCTATGAAATATTATATGCTATGAACCATCCTAAAGAGTGAAGGAAACAACTATGGACCAGATAGATCTCGACCCTCCCTGACTTTTCAGAGTTTAAAATCACTCAAAGGATAATATAATGTGTGATAAGGCTAAGATATTGCCAGGCTATTGTTGCAAACTTGCTGCCTAACACCAAAGTGGAGTAGCTTAAAACAGCGAGCATTTTATTATTATTATTTATTTTTAAGTTTATTTTTACTTTTAAATTTTTTAGCTTCATGATCTAGGGAGGCTGGGGCAGCTCTGTGACAGGCTGTAGGTTGACTGGGCTGGACGCCAGACCACTGGTTGGGTTTAATGCTTGTCATTTTCCTTGGGGCAGCTTTGGGTCATGACCTCACAGCAAATTGCCCAAGGGGAAATGGAAGTTCTACCTTCCAAAATTTTGGCACAGAACAGGCATGTCATCTCTTTTGCCCATTTTCCATTGGCCAAAGCTGGTCACGGGGTCAAACCCACCTTCCATGGGTGGGAAAATACATCAACTCAACCTTACAGGAGGAACCACAAAGTCCAAAGCCAGAGGGAGTGTGATTCTAATAAGGGAGGGCATGACAAGTGCTTCAGTAGGATTGCTACAGGGGTGAGGCAGGACAGGCACAGGACTGCTTTTACTCTTTACAGCAACTGTAAATTATACATGATGGTATTTATAAATGATGAAAGGAGCATACATAATTATTTTGCAACTCATGAAAGGAGTCATGTTATACCTATTATAGAAGTAAGGAACTTGAGCAAGTTAAAGATTGTCGCGTGTGTAGGTAAAATTTCCACCTAAACCAATGATCCTCACACACACACACACACACACACACACACACACACTCACACAAATCAATAAAAATCAATAAAATCATAGACTCACAGAATCGCGGACCTAGAGAAAACACACAGGACTCCTCTAGGTCCTCTGGAATGCTACTTGTTCATCTTTATTTTCCAGCCCCCTCCCTTAGTGTTTCATTAGAGTCGTTTGTGACAGCTGTCTGTGGCTTCCCCCTGTGGGGGAGACTGGCTTCTATGTTCTCTTGTCCTCCCTACAGAGAGCTTGGTCTAGCAAGCAGCATTTACTACTAATATTTGATCAGAGGTTTTCTTTATGGGCCCATGTCACTGACCTTGAGAAGAGACATGAAACCAGCAGCCTATCTATCATTAATAATTTTTTTTTGCATTGAACTTTTGCTAGGATTTGGTCTTTAATTACAAGCCATACAGAATAAATACATGTAAAGAGCAGGTGTGGGCATAAACATAAAAGTGAGTAAAGATTTATGTCACTTGCTTTTGATTTTATTATCTACTCCCAATTTAGGCAAGAAATTGTGGGCAGGCCACAACTCCTCCCCTCTATAGAAAATATAATAAACAATAGTAATGTTGAATTAAACCTTTTCTTCTAATAAGAATAATGATAATAGTAACGAGAATAAGAATATAGCTATATGGATTGATTACAGTTTTGGATTGCAAGCAAAATAACATAACCTTGGTTACTGTATGCAAAAGAGAATGTATTGAAGGGCTATGGGGAACTTCTATAGATAATAGGGAAAGGAGAATCCACCTTACAAGAGACTAGAGGAAACAGAAATCACAACAATGGTCTTTTACAGGAAGAGCTGGGCGCCATTATCACAGTGAATGAATATCACCCTTTTTCAGTTTGACCGACTGCTCTAAACTCAGATTCCAGGGAAGAAGTATTTGGTTGTCTTCTGTAGGTCACTGGTGGGGAAATAGGGGCAGGGCATCCAATTAAGAGTCCCATTAAATATATCCCATTGGAAGAAGTCTTTCCCAAAGGAACTCATGGTGCTGGGAGATGGGGAATGATTGTGGAGCGGATACAAAACAGGAAACACCTACTACACTAACATGGTAAATCCTTACTGAAGTTCAGGCACTGTACCTAAATTATATCTAATTTTTTTTTTTTTTTTGCCAGAGATCAGAGTTTATATCTAATTTTTAAAAGACCCACGAGTTAGTGATATTATTCCTTCCACACAAATGACTAACAATAACAACGATAATGTGCACAATGTATTGACCATATCCTAAATGCCAGGCTTATATATGTGACTTACTTTGCATATAAGAAACACAAACCTCGGGGCGCCTGGGTGGCTCAGTCGTTAAGCGTCTGCCTTCGGCCCAGGTCGTGATCCCAGAGTCGTGGGATCGAGCCCCGCATCGAGCCCCGCATCGGGCTCCTTGCTCGGCAGGAAGCCTGCTCCTCCCGCTACCATTCCCTCTGCTTGTGTTCCCTCTCTCGCTGTGTTTCTCTCTGTCAAATAAATAAAATCTTTTAAAAAAAAAAAAAGAAAGAAACACAAACCTCAGAAAAGTTAAATATTTTGCCACTCGATTATCAAAATAGCAGTTGTCTCACTAACTCTAAGTTCTGTTTTTAAGAACTGTCATGTGCTGGAGTGCCTGCACACTGGAGAGCCTGGAGTGGCTCAGTTGGTTAAGCACCTTCCTTCCGCTCAGGTCTTGGGAGGTCCTGGGTCCCAGGGTCCTGGGATCAAGCCCCATGTCGGGCTTCCTGAATAACGGAGAACCGGCTTCTTCCTCTGCCTGCTGCTCCCTCTGCTTGTGCGTGCGTGCATGCTCTTTCTTGCTCTCTCTGTCAAATGAGTAAATAAAATTAAAAAAAAAAAAAGAAGAACTGTCTTGTGCTGCTGTCATGAAGCTGATGATCAGAGTAGTTAAATAACTTGCCCAAGGCCACACAGCCAATAAGTGGTGGAGATGACTGTCTTATTCTAAAGCTCTATTCACATGTCTAGTCACTTTCTGCCTATCAGATGATCAGTGAATGCAAACTTAACCACGAAAGTGATTTTACTGACATACCAATAAACCTTTAGTATTCTCCCCAAGGAGCTCTTTGTCCCTCCCACACACCAAACCTATTTCTGCCTTAGCATCTTTGCATAGTTTCTTCTAGCTAGAACATTCTTCCCCAGATCCTTCCACAAATGGCTGTTTCTCAGCCTTCAAGATACTGCTAACATATTAGTTCCTTCTTTAGAAAATCCATATCTGTTTTGTGGCATTGCCTCTATTTACTCTCACCCCGTCATCTTGTGATAGCTATTATAGACCTTATTCCTACCTGAAATTGCCTTAAGTATGTTGCTATTTCTCTTCTCTATGGACTTGTCCAACACATATTTTCTGCCTTGCTTAGAGCTGGTCTTAGCACATAGAAGATGGTGAGAATGTGGGATGACTGACACATGCGATATAGAAATACATGCAAAAGTTAAGTCCTGATTGGTGATCAGGAGTGGCTTCCTAGAGGATGCCACATTTACCCTTAGCCATTTGGGATGATTAGAGGTGTACAAGGGAGGGAAAGAAGCTTTTCATATGGAAGAATTATTCGTAAGAGACGTGGATGAAGGAAAGGATTGCACATCAGGCATTCAAGGGCTGGGAGCAATTCAGTGTGGGGGAGCAGGAGAGATAGGGTGTGAAAGGTCATCAAGGACACTGATCGGCAGCCCCATACATCATGGTAAAGAATGAAGCTCCCGCCGTTTTGCTGGTGTTCCTCTATGGGCATGTGTCTGTGTAAACGCTGCTGAGAACTGGGCCCACTCACTGATCCCCATGCTGGGAAGGCTCCTGGACCTCCAACGGTCATCAATTCCATCCCCTCCTGAATGAAATAGATAAAAAGAGAATGACACTAACCCACATTACAGGGTGTCCAGGGGGAGAGGCACTTGGGCACAGAAACCAAAACCTAACAAAGCCTAAGAACCAAGAGCAGCTTCTTTCACCCTTATTTCATGCTTCCTGCCCTTTGAAACTACCCTGGAAGGGAGAAGGCATTGAAGAAGTGGAGTCCATGGAACTTTCAATGCTGACTTTTACAGGAATCTATGTTTAGGTGACTCAGGGTGGTGTGCTTGTCAAGTGAAGGGGTGAAGTAGTTTGGGTTTTTCGTTTCATGGTTCCCCTTAAGAAATATATTGATAACCAAGGAGAGAACTTGCCAAATTCATGCATAGTGTGGGCACTTCAATGGCACAAAGCAAATGGAAATAAAATATTTGAAACTCAAAGGATTGGGCATTTCAGATCTTTCCTCTTTTTGATCTTTTCCCAGGAGCCATTCATAAGGATTTCTTTCCTCCTAAAGGAATTTTGGTCTTTGTCTCATTTTTTTTCTCCTCTCACTTCCAGATTTCTAGAATTTCAGGAATTATAGACCTTTTGAGGTGTAAATCATTCCTTTTATAAGACAGAGACCATGTGCTGAAATAGGAAGGGCATAAATAGTAAGGGCAATAATAGTAGTCGGCCTGCGTAGAGTATATATAGAATATAGAATATATGTAGAAAAAGCATAACATGTGAAGGATTATGACTACAGTGTTCTCAGTGCTGTGCATACTAAATGCTTGGCCTTGTGCCTAACAAGTAGTAGGAACTTGGTCTAGGCTGACCGCCATTATTATTTTATCAATTTCCATCCTGGTGAGGAAGCAGTACAATGTTGAGGCCCATGACCTGTTCAAAGTCACATGACTTCCAAGCAGGTCACATTCAGTGTACTCCGCTCTTTTGCTATCACTTTGCTTCACTGCTGGGAGTGTGATGAATGGTGAGGCTGGTCAGTGGACTAACACTATGCTTATCAACTAAAAGGATATCTAGTGAGTCTTTAGGTCTTTGCTGTGGAGACTGAGGCTGCTCAGTAAGGATTCTGGTAGAGTTAGAAAGAGCCCTCTGGAGAAGCCACTGGATTTGCTCTTCATGGAGTGTGAGAAGATTTTGTTTTGCCTTTTGCCTTTTGTTTTGCCTTTTGCCTGTCAGATAATCTGTAGGGCAAGGGTCATCATAGAAAGGAAACATCATGTTCCCTGCCTTGCTTCGAATTCCAACTTGACTATTTCTTAGCTGTGTTACTTTAGGTCATTATTTAATTCTTCTGTGATTTAGGCTTCTCAGCAGTGAATTCTGAGGATTAAATGAGTTAATAGATATAAAACACACTTAAGGCAAAATGAGAGATATTTATATTGGAATTCTTCGATATAGGCTGTGATTTGCTCACTCATTTGTCCGTTTATTTCTCTTAGCTGATGAGGACACATATTCATATCTATTCAGTAAGGGGCTTTAACTTTCTTTATGAAGTCATTACCTAAACTGCTTTTGTATTCATACTGGTCCAGGAAACGTCAAAAGTGATTGCTTTGAGATTTTGTTTTCATCTCAAGTCTTCCACTTAGTGTATTTACAAGAAGACATTGCTAAGAGGATTCCATGGGCTTCTCACTACACAGTTTGGCTTCTGCCACCATAACTTATCTCACTCCAATTCAAGATCTTATTTGAAGGTATGATGTGATTAAATATGAAACATCATTCAAAATAGGACAAATTGGGTGATTTTATTTTATTTATTTTATTTATTTTTTCAGCCCATTGGAAGTTTCCAATGGGAAGGCAAGGTAAGTGGTAATGGTTTCTGAGGTCAGAATGTGTTTATGTCTAAGTGACACATGTAGTTGGGTTTTTTCCTAAGATGTTTGGAAGTTCTCAGGTCAAGAATGTCTTCTTACATGATAACCAAATATATTTAACACATATTTTAAAGAGCTTGTGTGTTCTGGGTTACCTCAGAGTCATCTTTATGGAGTTTGGAATTTCCAAGGGGAAAGCAAGAAGTTAGTCGCTCATTAGGTGTGCCAGAGAGAATATACGGTATTTGAGACTTATTTACACAGCAAGTTATTCACTGTTCATCCGGAATTCAAATTAACCGGGTGTTTTGTATTTTTATTTGCTAAATCTGACAACCCTACCATCCATGTATTCTAAGTGAATGCAGCAGCAGCCATCTTGGGAACAGAGTGCACCATGGGAACCCCAGCCTCGCAGGAGCGTCTGTCTATTCGCTCCTAGAGAGAAGAGAAGTGAGCAATGAAGGGCTGATGTTCTTTGGAGTAATGATCATTTTAAGCTATAAATCTATTTTTGTCCTTTTCTTACCTGTTTCTTTTCTCTATAGTTTTTATTTTTGAAGGTTGGAGTTATTGCCTTATTTGTCTCACAATTCTTAGTGCAGTTTCTTTATTTTTCTAGGTATTCTGTATACCTCTTCATCTCATGTATTCTCCATGGGAACCTATCTCTATTTGCATAATGGATGTTGATACAAGACCATCATATACCTAATTACATAATAAAAGTCAGTGGAAATGGTATTGATATACAGAACTTATTTTACAGGCAAACTCACAGAAGTACATCCTATTCCCATGAACGAGAAAGAAATACTTATTACTTGATAATATCACCAGAGAGTGAAATCTGCACCAGGATTTACTACGCAATTAGTTAGTGATGATCCTTATCCTGCGGTGTTGGTTTGATTTTTGCAGCATAGATCGAAAAGATTGGTGGAATCCTTTATTTCAAGTATGCTCACTTTATTAGAGTCATGAGAAAACACTAGGAGGCGGGTTTTGGCTTTGTATCAGGAGGAACTAGGTCACATTAAGAGTGAAGAATGTGTGGCCCCTTAAGATACACCTCTGTGTATGCCACCCTCTTGTATTATTGCAGTCCTCTATCTCCTAGTTGAACAAATGAGTAAGAAGTTGTGTAAACGTATAAAGGGCTGTCTCTTAAATGGTAAACTCAGTTTCTGAGGAAGCTGAAGGAGAAGCTGGCTAGTCTTGCATTAGAGATATCAGGGAAGAGATTGTCATTGATTGTTTTCCTTAAGAGTTCTTTTCTTGCCAAGACTCTAGGAATTTTTTTCTTCTGTATGATTGCTATGGACTGAATGTCTCTGTTCAATTGTCTCAATGGACTTGTGTTCAGCTGTTCCATTGTCTGGATGTTTCCCTTAAATTCTTATGTTGAAAACTTTTCCCTGATGTGATGATGTTAGGAGGTGGAACTTACAGAAAGTGATTAGGTCGTGAGGGTGGTGTCCTTTTGAATGAGAGTAGAGCTTTTATAAAAGAGATGGGAGAGAGCCCTCTCACTGTTCCACCATGTGAGGACACAAGAAGATGTCTATGAACCGGGAAGCAGGCTCTCACTAGACACTGAATTGGCCCACACCTCGATCTTGGATTTCCCATCCTCCAGAACTATGAGAAAATACATTTCTGTTTTCAAGCCACCCAGTCAGTGGTATTTTGTTATAGCAGGCCAGATGGATTAAGACAATTACTCTGTTTCTGATGAGACACTTATTACATGAAAAATAAATCACTGTCTAGGAACCATAAAAGAAAATATGTTTGCATTTATACAAATTAAAAACTTCTCTGTAGGCTCAATAAAAATGCACTAATAAATAAATATAGAATAAAAGAATAAAAAGAAAAAAGATGACAAACCAGGAAGAAATATTTGCAATGTGAATCATAAAACAAATTTCCTTAATTGACAAAGAACCCGCAGAAAAGAATAAGGAAAAAAAGATGAACAACCCAACAGAATAAAGGGCAAAGGATATGAAAAAGACAGTTCAGAAAGGAATGCAAATGGCCAATAAACATATGAAAAGATGCTCAACCTCATTCATAATTAAAGAAATGCAAATCAAAAAGAACAAGGAGAGATTATCAGATCCACAAACTGTAAGTCTGATAACCGGGGCACCTATGAAGTGCCTTATCATCCACGGCGGTGGCGTGGGGGGGTGTATGTAAGGGAGTTCAAATGGTGCGATCGTTTTTGAGGACAATTTGGCCATATTTACCAAAATCATATTACTCATATTCTTTTGACGCAATGATTTTACCCAGCAATTTTCTTCGTTAATGTAGTGCCTAGTTTATGAAGATATATATTCAAGAATGTTAGAGGAAGTGTTGTTTGGAATTACCAAAAAATAAGGAAAAACATAACTGAAAACAGTCTGTCACCAGGAAACTGGATAAATAAAAATAGACTATTTGTGCAACTCAATTGGAAGAAAACAATAAATAACAGGGTAGGTCTGCATGTGATTATGTGCAAAACTCTCCAAGATATATTATTAACAGAGGAAAGTGGAACATAGAATGGTGCATGAATTATGACCCATTTTGTTGAAATATAAAGAAAGAATGCACAGATATAAAGGGGAATTGGTTTCGTGGTGAACACCTACTCAATTCCTGCAGTGTTTGGAGTATGTCTGTAGTGGCTGGCCCCACGATGGGGAACACATTTCTATCACATCATCTTGTTAATTTCCTTTACGTTACTTACCACTACCTAAGCTGGTCTTCTGTATTTCTTGTTTTCTGTTCTCTCTCCCTAGAGTGTCAGATTGAGGAGAGTAGGAGCTTTGTTTCTCCTGTCCTCCACCCTGTTGAGGAAGCTCCCCCTTGGAGGCACACGGGGTCAGGGAATGAAAAGAGCCAACTCTTGTTGGGATGGCAGAGTAGAGACTTCAGGCAGAGGGGAGGGAAGCGCCAGGTCCCTAAGGCAGGAGCACAGGTGGCAGATCTGAGGGGAGAAGGGTGGCCAGTGAGGGTGCAGGAGGGAAAACAAAGGAGACATGTGAGGTATCAGGTGCCTCAGAGGCCAAGACAGGAAGTTGGGTTTATTCTTCAATTCAATAGGAAGTCATAGAAGGGTTTTATGCAGAGGAGTGACTTGATCTGATTCATATTTTTCAAAAGTCCTTTGGGCTGCTGGGTGCAGAATGCACTGAAGGAGGCAGGAAGGGTGGCAGAGAGCAGTTGGCGACAATCACAGTGGTCCAGGGGAGAGATCATGAGGGCAGGGCAGACTTCCCAGGCAGGGAGAGCTTTCCGGAGGGTGCAGTTTAGCTGACTTGGAAGGACAGATAGCGGAAGGACAGTTAGTTACTTGCCCACAGAGGAGCATGTAATCAATCGAGGCGGAGGAGCTACATGTCCTTAGCAGTGATGTGCGAAGCGTCTTGGTGATGTAATTAGGAACTTTTGCTTGACAGGATTTAGATTATAGACGTGGACAATAACACCCAAAATCACAAGCAAAGGCCACAGGTAACTGTCAGTCCTGCATAGAGTTCACGATCAACAAATGCTTTTCGGTTGTTGAAATGAAAGTGATATATTTGGGGAAAAAAATGGTGAATAAATGAATACGTTTTGGAAAGGTATAGTTCTACTGGGGCAGACACATGGTGTGGTGGATTTAGCGAAGACAAGATTTTTGAAGAACTTATAATTCAGTGTTACTAAAGACGGAAATAGAGCACTTGGCAGTCCTTGAAGCTCATTCTGTTCTTGGCCACTGTGATGTCCATGGAGATTCTAAGCTACTATTTCCATATTCCTTCCCCTCCCCAACTAGCTTACATAGTCTGTTAACTAGAGAAGAGAGCTCCAAACCGGACTGATATTAGAACGACCTGGGTGACTTTTTATTATTATAATTTTTCTCAAATACATATCCCCTGGCACCACACCAGACCTACTGAATCAGAAGGAATCTGGATGGGCTCCAAGAATCTGTCTCCCCTAAAGCTCTATGACTGAGTTGGATACAGATGCCTGGGACTGGAGGAAACCCCCTCTCCCCCGTTGGCAGCACGGGGGCAACAGTCACTTGGACCCGTTCTGGAATGGGCTTGATAGCTTCTCTTAAAAACAAAACAAAAAACCAAAAAACCTCAAAAACGTTCTTACCATCACAGAATGTACAAACTGACACCTTGATGTGCAGGAACAGGTCATGTAACTTCTTCCATGACCAGTTCACAACAGAGAGAAATGGGGTCCATTGCCCTCGCGGTGAGTTCACGTGTCTTTGGTGCATTCCCACTTCTCAGCTCTTCTTCAGCCCAAAAGTACAGCCCTGGGTCCTCAAGCGTCCAAACCAGGCTGTGGAGACACAACCCCTTCTGATTCTTGGGGCTGACTTTTCTTCTTCATAGCTATTAACTCCTTCAAGAAAAGTTTCTTAAACGGAAGTGGCAACTTCGATGATTTTTGTTTAATTTTGTTGGAGTAATCATTAATTCGTCACTAAGCCATCTGTTGTTGGCAGCGTGTGAGCCGCCATGGCTGTGAGGACAGGGATAAGCCTGCCCTTAGGCTCCGCAGCATCCCACCATCATCAGAGCCTCTCACTGTCCTGCTAGGAGCCAAGATGGTGGTGCAAAAAATGTTTCCTTTCCCGCTTGGAGCCAAAAACAATTCAGAGGCTCTATTCTACATAGGAATCCTCCTAGTGCCCCTTAGCCATGAAGAAGTCCTGAGACATCCCTTTGCTCTGAGGCAAGTCCCACTGTGTTTTTCTTCCCCTTTGCTTCGAGGCCTTTGGTGCCCCAGAGTCACCCCAGAACTGCCTGTGAGTTCTTCAGGGATCCCATTGTTCTGATACTGAAGTGTCAGTGATTTAACCCACAGGTTGGCAAATGAGTGCTCAGAGCAAGCCCTGTCTCTGGGTATGGCTTGCAAGCTAAGAATGGTTTTTACATTTTCGATATTTGCGAATCAATCAAAAGAAGAATGTTTCATGACTCAGGAAAGTTATGTGAATCTCAGGTTTCAGTGTCCCTAAATAGAGTTTTATTGGCATACACCTATGTCTGGTCACGTAAATATTGCCTGTGGCTGCCATTCCCTTTGCGAGGGCAGATTGGAGTAGTCTTCCCAGAGACCTTATGGCCCTCAAAGGCTAAAATATTTACTATTTGGCCCCTCATAGAAAACGTTTGCCACTCCCTGCTTTGATTCATTCTGATTAGATGGTGCTCATGCTGAAAACTATTACAATATATTTTAAAGCATTGCATTTTGGGGGGTATAGCTTCTCTTTCCCATGTTTTATTGGGCTTTCCATGCTCTTCAAGGTTCTGCTGGTGTCTCTAGTTCTATGACAAATCCTGATCACGGCAGAGAGATTAGGGAGGGACAGGGACAAAGCTGAGGCTGAGAACCACTGTTCCCTGCTGTGTGTGTGCGTGTCCCCATGGAGTGAATGCAGCCATTCTCATCAGTACCTTTTTTTTTTTTTTTCTGCTAAGGCACATGTTCCCAGGCCAATACTAACCATGGCAAGGTACAGCAGATGACCTGACATACTAACCTTTGCCCTCCTTCTATAGGAATTAAACTGGGATGCAAATTTATGGGTGTAGCCTTATGCCAACTTCAATATTTGCACAACATGAATCATTCAAACCTGTTGCCTCTCTCTGACAGTCACATCATGCCCCTGAGGCTGAGTGAAAGCTCCGATGGACAGCTCCTGGGACTGTCAATGCAATCTGGGGCGGGTTTTATTTTCTTCGGCCCCAAAGCCACAGAGCTGAGCTCAATGCCCACCCAGTGAGGAAGCTTCTTCAGCTAGGATTTGGTCTGCACACTTGGGATAACTTAGTGGAAAGATTTTAATGGATTCCTGACCCTGTTAGTTGCTCGTGAGACAGCATTTCGCAAACACGTTGCCATATTTACTTGCGTGTTAACACTTTCCTGTGATTTTGAGAAGAAACTCAGAAGAGGTTTCCTCTGCCTCCTCCGCCCCCTTCTCTCCACACTTCTTTCCCCTCTGTTTTGAGAACATTGAACCATCACAGCTGGTGGTAGAACATATGACTGAGAGAATACTCACTGCATGAAAGAGAAGTAGTTCATGTTTATTTTAATGAAGAGTGTTTCTATGAAAAAAGCAAAACACTAAATCAGTCATCCAAGCTACCCACATCTGGGGAAGATCTATCACGTTGGCTTGCATACCACATCCTACAAGGCATTTACCTCCCCTGACCCACTTTTCCAAATCTTGACAGGGCTCACCTGGATTGCAACTTCCAGTGGCGTGGGTTTTGCAGGCTCTGCCATGATAACAAAACTCTCCATGAAAACCAGTATCTTATTCATCATGGAGTCTCTAGCCTCGTATGGCCCAGATCCGTGGCTTTCTTCTCTTTGTGCCACAGCTTACTCATCTGCTGCGTGTGGACAAAGTACCAACCTGCCAGAGTCGTCATGTGGATCGAAGGCTGACGTGGTTAGAACAATGCCAGTCTCTAATCATTAGTTAACAAACACTAGAGTTGTGATGATAACTCTGACGTTTTATCAATGCAAGAAGTTCATGGCTTTTTGGTACCAGTTTGGATGGAAGGATAAAAACTCAGAGTACAGGGATCTTTGTACTTGCCTTTCCTTTTTATCTGTCTTCCCCTTCCTAATCCTATTATTATCATTCTTAATATTATTATTTTACAAGTTTGGTGAATAGTGAGTTTTGATTATTTCATAGATGCCCGTAGCATAGATTCCTAACTTGAGGTCCGTGGAGCCCCAAGGGGGATCTTCAGAGGCCTGTCAGTGCCCTGAAAACATATACAATTTTTTAAAAATATGTTTGTGTGTTTGAGCATTTTTCTAGGGGACAGTGTTTATAGATTTTTGTCAGTCTCAAAAGGGATGCAGGCCACAAAAAGAATCATTGCTCTAGGGACTGAGTACCCCATCGTGCAAAGGGACAATGCTGCCCAAAGATTGTAGGCTGGCTGGCTCTTCTCTCTAAAGATTCTTAGGTACCAGAATTGATGAGGCTCATATAAAATCGTTATTCATAAGTACACAGGTCTTTGATGCTTTTTCTCTGGGACTCACTCCCTGCACGTCTCATGACATGGTGTCCTAGCTGCCAACATCCTCCGCAAAGCCCAGCCAATGTCCCTGAATCTCATTTTATTTGCTTGCTTTTTATGAGAATTACAGGGGGCCTGGTCCAGATAATTACTTAATTCTCACTCTAAAAATAAATGGGGCTTGGAGGTGGGGGAAAAGGAAATTTGGGGAGTAAGTACTTTTATACTAATTTCTACCCAAAGGAAGACAGGAATTAATGCAAACACTCACAGTGAGGAACAAATTGCCTTGGGTTTCTATAGCAGAGATGAGCCTCACGCTTTGCATGTGTACATACAAGCCACTATGTGTATCCATAAAGAATGCAAAAGTGAATCGGGCCTAATCACCAACTTAGCAAAGGTGAAATCAGCCATGGGGACCATGAAGGGTCTCTGAGGCTCACCAACAAATCCTTGTCTGTGCACATCTTCCTGGCTCTGTATCCCCTGCTACATTCGCCTAACTAGACTGGTGGGGAAGGGGGGCAGTGGAAAATTCCAAACTAAGGAGGTCCTTTTTTTTCCTTCCCCCTGCAGTCCTGAGCTTTAACAAAAAATAAAAAAAGAGAGAGAAGTATTCTTTCTTTCCACAGCAAAGAAGAAAAAATTAAAGTTGTATGACTGTTATAAATATTACATGCTTGGGGCACCAGTATCGGTATATCTCCATGTTTCAAGGCTAGGTTGCAAGTAACCCCCTTCCTACTGCTATAGAATTTGAGGCTTGATGTATTTCTAGTGACAAGGTTGTACCTGACTTTTTGTTTGCTTGTTTGAATGTTAGCAAGAGACTTGATAAAAAGACCTCAACTATGTTTATTTTGAAGGTCTTAGCAATTAATGGAAGATTGTTTTCAGTTTCATATCCCCCAGGCATGGGCCAGTGTATTTACATTTAACTTTTACTTTATCAGATTAGGATGTATAACCACACACGTTTCTCTACATTTATAGATTTTTATGTTTTGATGCTTGCACGATGCTTCTTTTCTGACGGGATCGCTCTCTCTCCGTGTGCATGTTTTTGGCTCTTGGGATGAGATAAATGGTGCTACTCCCACATTATATTTATGATACTTTAATACTGTGAATCTTAGGATGTCACCAATGCCACAAAAAAAGTCACTAGACTATCAAAGAGAAAAGGTCAGGAACTCAACTCCATGTAACCATAAACAGCGTTGGTAATGAGCAGGCAGAGAAAGGAGATAAATGAAGTTCAGGACCGAGAGCAGCTATTCGAAGATCATTAATTTTTGTTTTATTGTGTTTATGCATTTGTCTTATTTTTTATTTTTTATTGAATTATATTTAACATACAGTGTCGTATTAATTTTAGATGTACACTATAGTGATTCAACAATTCTGTACATTACTCAGCACCCATCACAATAAGTGTACTCTTAATCCCCTTCACATAATTCACCCATCCCCTCACCACCTCCCCTCTGGCAGCCACCAGTTTGGTTCTCTATATCTAAGAGCCTGGTTTTTTAAAGTTGTCTTTTCTTCTTTTTTTTGGTTTGTTTTGTTTCTTAAATTCTTCCTCTTAGTGAACCTTATGGTATTTTTCTTTCTCCGACTTATTTCACTTAACTCTATGTCCTCTAGGTCCCTCCAGGTTGTTGCAAAGGGCAAGATTTCATTCTTTTTAATGGCTTAGTAATATTCCATTATATATATATATATCTTATATATATCATATATATATATCTTATATATACATATATATTTCTTCTTTATCTATTCATCTATTGATGGACACTTGGGTTGCTTTTGCTTTTTATCTTGGTTGCTGTAAATCATCTTGCAAAAAAAATAAAAAATAAGACAAATGCATAAACACACAATAAAACAAAAATTAATGCATATATTTCTTCAAATTCATGTTTTTGTTTTCTTGGGTAAATACCCAGTAGTGGGATTACAGGATTATATGGTTCTAGTTTTAATTTTTTGAGGAACTTCCATAATGTTTTCCACAGTGGCTATAGCAGCTTGAATTCCCACCAACAATTCATGGGGAGGGAGAGAATCTCAAGCAGACTCCACGCTGAGTTCAGAGTGAGTTGTGGGGCTTGATCCCAGGACCCTGAGATCATGACCTGAGCCAAAATCAAGAGTCAGCTGCTTAACCAACTGAGCCACCCAGGTGCCTCTTTCCTTTCATTTTAGAGTGAGAAAATGGTAGAATCGGAGTTTAGAAGATGTTGAAGTACCTCTATTCCCCCAAAGAAGGCTTAAAACAAAAGCCACCAAAGCTGAATGGCCATGTTGAGATTGATCCTCAGATGTGCTAGCCAGAGTTCTTACCTTGAAATTGGATATTGCACTGTTCGTACTCGCAAGAAAGAATGGTGTTGGTTTCTATGCTTCTGAGTCCATCTCCTTCCTTCTGTCCTGTGGTTAACAAGTCTCCTCTGCTTAATGGATAGCATCATATAAATGCCTATAATAGCACGTGCAGTTCTTATTTACAGAATGACCTGTTTTCCTTCAGGGCAGAGAAATTTAGTTACTGTGAATAATTTCTGTTTGCAAAGCTGCTCTGTGCCATGTTTATTCTTGTGGTTTCAGAATCTAGTACACCTTCATGCACGTGGTGAGCCCTCATTAACTATATGTTGAATGGATGACTACACAAATGGATGAGTAATACTATCTCACATAAGAGACCAAACTACCATGGGCCAGCTGAAAGAGGAAACACCACAGAGCCTTAAGGCAAGGAGACCTGGAATGGAATCGCACTCCCACTACCTGGAAGCTACTTGACCTTGGGGGACCAACTTAACCTAATCTATCATAGTTCTTTCATCTCATAACTTTGGATAATGATATATACCTTGCAGTTATATACCTTCGTGCAGTTATGCAAGAAGATGAAGAAATTAAGGAACATAATTTGTCTGGGCTACAATAGATGATAGTAAAATAGTGGTGGGATGCTTATTGTTAAGAGATGGGAGAGGAAGACAGATGGCTTTTTTGAAACCCAGGAGAAACTGTCCATCTGACTCAAGTTTATTTCTTTCTGGTCAGTTACAGAGTGGTTTTAAACTATATTTGCAACATCTCTAGAATCCCATTATTTTAAACTTTAGGAAGTGTACATCAGTTTGAACTTAAGTTACCAGAGCATAATTTTGTCTCTCTCCCTCATAAGTCACATCATGTTTCAAATCTCTAAACAAAGTGAGCTGGTAAGATTTACATTTCTTTTTTTTTTTTTTTTTAAGATTTTTATTTGACAGAGAGAAAGGGAACACAAGCAGAGGGAATGGTAGTGGGAGAAGCAGGCTTCCTGCTGAGCAGGGAGCCCCATGCGGGGCTCGATCCCAGGAGCCTGGGATCATGACCTGAGCAGACGCTTAATGACTGAGCCACCCAGGCGCCCCAAGATTTACATTTCTGTTTGTCCTCTTTCCCCTGAGCCTGAAGCGTGTCTATTGGTTTAGGAAGACCAGTTCCAGCTCCCAGGATGATCATAGCAGGTGTAAAAAACTACAGACTTCTAAATATGTATTGGTATTTGATTGGAAAATCTTGGTGGTACCTGGTGTGGCATTGTTTATATCACATAACCTTGTGATAAACTCCTCCATGAATTAGTGAGGACAGTGTCTCTCTCTCTCTGTCCGCCCCCACATCTTCCATTTATTCCCTATGCTTACCTTTCATCCTCCAACTTATTCGTTCCGTAACTGGGGCCTATATCTCCCACTCCCCTTCACTCATTTTGCACATTACTCCTTCCCTGTCCCCTCTGGCAACCTACCAGTTTGTTCTCAGTATTTAGGTCTGTTTCTGCTTTTTGCTGTTGTTTGTTTGTTCATTTTGGTTTTTTTTTTGTTTTGTTTTTAAGGATCCACATATAAGTGAAAACATATGGTATTTGTTTTTCTCTGTCTGACTTATTTTATTTAGCATATTACCCTCTAGGTCCATCTGTGTTGTTGCAGGTGGCAAGATATCATTCTTTTATATATATATATATATATGTATATATATATATATATATATACACACCACATCTTCATTATACACCTGTCAGTGACACTTAGGTTCCTTCCATATCAATTGTAAATAATGCTACAGTAAACACAGAGGTGCAGTCTTTTCAAATTAGTGTTTTTGTTTACTTGGGGTAAACACCCAGTAGTAGAATTACTGGATCATATGGTATTTCTATTTGTATTTTTTGAGGGACCTCCACACTGTTTCCCACAGTGACTGTACCAATTTACATTCCCAACACGCATTCTAGTGCGCCAACAGGTGCACTCAAGTTCCTTCTTCTCCACATCCTTGCCAGGACTTCTTTCTTGTCTTTTCAATTCTAGCCATTTTTACAGGTGAAAAGTGATATCTTATTGATTTTGATTTGCATCTCTCTGATTAGTAATGTTGAACTTCTTTTCATGTGTCTCCTGACCATCTGTATGTCTTCTTTGGAACAAAGCCTATTCAGGTCCTCTGCCCATTTCTTACTTGGGTCTTTTGTGTGTGTATGTGTGTGTGCGTGTGCTGAGTCATGTAAGTTCTTTACATATTTTGGATATTAATTCCTTATCAGATAGATCATTTGCAAATCTCTTCTCCCATTCAATAGGCTGTCTTTTTGTTTTGTTGATGGTTTTCTTCACTATGCTGAAGCTTTTTATTTTGTTATAGTTCCAAGAGTTTATTTTTGTTTTTGTTTCCTTTGGCTTCTTTTTAAGGAACACTGTGGCCAATATAGAGTGGCCCAACCATTTCTTTATATCTGATTGGCTAGCTGACGTGACTAAGTACACAGACAGGTTTCACTCAACTTGGGTTGACCCTTTCTGCCGCTTTCTTCTGAAGCTGCTTTCTACTGCAATTTTCTCTTTAGAGATGATGTTAAGGAAAGTAGAGCTCTGCAAATAGATTTTCACATTTATAGAGTCAAGGCCTAACTATTCTTAGAACTTTCTAACCAGATGTAGTCACCTCCATTAGGTTGTATCGTATAAAGTTGGTGATTTAGGGAGATGAACCAACAGAAAATGTTAGCTCTCCAAATGCATCATAATTGACTTGCAGTCTAGAAGACTGCATGATGGTAAGAATCTCCTCATTTGCAGAGCTAGGTGATAGATCATTTAATGCTCACATTGGCCCTAAGTGGATGATTTTGTTCCCCCTTCTTATAGGAGGCAGATTTAGTAATGTAAAAGAGTCAGAAATCTTGTAAGTGGGAGAGTCAGGATTTGAACTCAAATCTACCAGGCTTGTATCGATTATGCCGAAGGCCTGGGAATACCACAGAGACTCCTCTGGAGTGCTTCTCTTTGGGGGAGCTCACAGCTGTTAGACCTACACAACTCTCATGGCTGGACACTGTGGCATCAGGAGGAAGTTTATGTAAAAGGATGGAAGGACCCAAAGGGGAGGGTTCATAGAGGAAGTAGTTTGTGAACCAGACATGAAGGAATCAGTTGGAATTTTCCCCTTTTCATTTGCCCTCTGGGTACCAGGCAAGCCTCGTAACAGGTAGGCACTGGCAGAAAACTGGGGAGAGAAGAGCAGAAGCTAGTGTGTCTCCAGCAGAGGCTGTATCTCCTCTGATGCAGCTCTCATGGGAGCCCCTCTCTCATGTCCCAACTCCTGTTGGGTTCCAGCTCCTACCAAGTGGTTATAGATCCTGAGCTCCTGTCTTTCTCCTCTAGCTCCAAGGTTCAGAGCAATTTCCTACTGTGGGTCATTTCTACATTGCTCAGTATCTCCAATTTGTGGTCTCAGCTCCTCCACCGTCTATGAAAATAATTTCCTGCATTATATTCTCTCTGCCTGAAATACCAAAAGTGGTTTTTGTTTATTTGACTTCACCCAGCCTGATGCAGAATCCCAGACTATAAAACTGGCATATGGTTTCATGTTTTCAAAAACTATTGAAAAGAACACATCAAGACTGGGACACATGACTTAGGAGAGAACAAGATTAGAGAGGCAGAGGTTCTGAATTTAGGCTGCGGATCCTGTTTTGTTCTTGACATTGAGCCTGCAGATTTGTCATGGAGAACTTTACATTGTGTGAATACCTTATTGAAATTCAACCCATTCTGTGTTTTAAACACAGCTGAGTTGAAACAGCCCCAAACTAGGTCTCCTGGACCAGTCACTCTAGATACGGAGAGAAGCAAAGCTAACGTTATAATGTTTTAAGAAAATTATTATCAGATCCCATATTATAATCTAATGCTGGAGCAGTAATTATAGAGCAAAATGCCATTCTGTGCTTTTTTAAGAAAATGGAATAAAAGGGAAAGCAAGAACCTATAATTTCATCTCTGTCCAGTGGGTGGGCAGTGACAGAGCCGCTGTGGCCTCTGTCAGTCTTTGGCATTTAAGTAGCTTTAAACACTTAAGTGTCCATAAGTACAAGTGGGGTCCTGTAGGTGCACAGTGTTACGATAGCTTCCCAGCCTCCCTGCAAGTGTTAAAGATGTCTCTTTCCATCCTTGCTCAGAAAGGGCTAGAATGTACTTGATTTCCTCTTTGGGCCTAAAGAGGAGGTTTCTCCCTTCCTCATAACCTCTTCAGGAGCTACAAGGTATCATCTTCTTATGCTGTTTTCCTCACTTTATCTTTCCTTCTCTTCCCAAAAGAAATACCCACTTAGCAGGTTAATCCAGATTCCAGCCCACGGAATTGAGAGGGGGTGGCCTGTGCCATTTGGAATAGGCTCCACGGTGGGCTTGGAATTGTACCCCATCGAACAAGTTAGTGTGATGTTCATGCTTGCTTTTCTTTGCAGGAGGAAATGTGCCTGAACCTGTCAAAAGCTCTGTCCTAGGCCACGCACATCACCTTGTCAATATCTGAATGGACTCTTTTAACCTCGAACTTTATAGACATGAAAAAGATTAGTAGAGAAAAGCTGTATCTATATCTCTGCAGTGTGTGTGTGTGTGTGTGTGTGTGTGTACAGTATACAGAGAAAGCCACATATATTAATAATAATATATTATAAAATAATATTCCACCAATGTGGTGTGTGCATTATCTACTGATCCTTCCTTACAAATTGCTATGCTATCTGTCTGGCCCTGTGTGTACTGTCTTCTAGCTAGCTCTTCTGTCCTCTGTGGGTTGCATTCGCTTCCTGTCGAGCTCATATCCCACAGCAAATGCTGCTCACTAGCGTCACACATATCACTGGTGAGCATCTGGGCTGACGTGTGAATTGCACACAGTTACCAGGTTTCAGTAAGTACAATCGGTTCATGCGTGGAAAGAGTCAAGATTAGGAGCACAGATTTTAGTATGAGGCAAAGCTGGGCTTGAATTCTAGCTCTGCTCCCAACCAAACTGTGGGCTCTGGAAAAGCGAACTCGGAAGGAACAGCTTCTTCAGTTATTAACGATAAAATAAATCAATAAGTAAGAATAATAGTACCTCCTCCAAGGGTTATGCAGGTGAAATGGAATCTTCTATGCAAAATGCTTAACCAAACTCCCCCTGACTGGTCCATGGTAAACACTAAATGGGAGCTGTCCTGCTAATATTCAGTTGCATCCAATCCTCGCGGCAGTTAGGCAAGTCCCTGCGGCTTCGTGGTTCCTCCTGTGAGTGCGGCTGAGTGCGGCGGGGCTGCCAGAGGGCAGCTGCTCAGTGTCTGGGACCTGCCTCCTCTGTTGCGCCCGGGTTTGAGGCTGCAGGAGGAGCACCAGCCTGAATTTGGTGGCCTCAGGGATCTCTGAAATAATCCGCTTTATACAAAAGGTGTTTATTTCATGATCCTTTCCCTCACTGCTTACCAAGTTCCTGCATCTGTCTGCGACTGAACTCTCTTTCAGCTGGGTAGAGGTCACTCATGTGTGCAGAGTGGTTGCCAAAACAGGAAGGGCTTCAGGGTCTAGCAGACTTGAGTTCAAATCCCCATCAGGGACTTCCCCATTTTGTAGCTTAGAACAATTCACTTAAGTCTTTACGGCTCTCTCTCTTTTTTTTTAATCTGACTCATAAAGTGGTTGTGAAGCTAAAATTTAAGATAAAAAATCTAGCCTGATGCCTGACACTTAATAGATGCTGAGCAAGTATGAAA
Source organism: Procyon lotor (assembly GCA_028646535.1). Taxonomy (NCBI): domain Eukaryota; kingdom Metazoa; phylum Chordata; class Mammalia; order Carnivora; family Procyonidae; genus Procyon; species Procyon lotor. Next base: position 8,554,072 of record CM053604.1, on the reverse strand, counting down.
CCATTTCCCAGCATTTATATAGGTAATGTGTGTTGAATTGAACAAGGACTCCTTCTCAACCAGTTACTCCCCACATTTTTGTTTATGATGAACAATGTTAATCCCAGTTCCAAAACATGCTAACTTCTCCATACTGAAAACTCATGAGACAGTTGTTAAAATCACATATTCTCACATTTTAACTTTCTTCCTGGAGTGCTTTTTGATCCAGGTCTAGCAAAGCACCCTGCACAGAGGAAACACTAGGAGAGAAGTGATTCTTTGAATGAATATTAGTTGAGCTACATCTCCCAGTATGGTCTGGTATTGTTTGGTTTCTAACAAAATCCAAACTTAGTTTATGTATTTCTTAAATTGTCCTCTTGTTATTATTTCCAGCATTGAGAGTAGGATTCTTAACATGAAGTAGTTGGCATCACATTAATGATCTCAAGGTAATGCTTCTTTTTCTTTAAGTTTATAGAGGAAAGTTACACAATCCAAATATAAAAAAAATGAGAAATCCTACCCTCTCACCCCATATTCTGCTGGTGCAAAAAGAAAAAGATAATTTATACTCAAGGTTTCCGGAAGCATTTGGGATAGAGATGAAGGGGAATGAAAGGCAGAAGCAAAGGGAAAAAAATATGAGGCCAAGGAAAACAGGTCAGGTTTTGAAAGGGTGAACACTAGATGAATAAGGACAAGAATGTGTTTGCAGCAAGAGCAAGGACATACATTAAAAATAAAAACAAAAAAAAAATCAGAACAATAGTCCTTTTTATCCATGGACCGTGTGGTCCTGGCAACGTGAATATAGGCCAATCCTTCACAGATTCATTCATTCAAAAACACATGGAGTTCATCCGCAATGTGCAAGGCTCTCTTCCAATGTCAAGAACAATCTGGTACTACTCCTGACTTGGATTCTGATTGTCCCCCAACCTTATCCATCTTCTGAGAGTCCTGTGGTTTGGCAGGGGACAGTTTCCGATTGCAGGTTCATGGGGGAAGTTTGGGGAAGTTCATAGGGAAGATTCTGTGCTCAGTTTGTTACCATCTCTGCCCAGAGTCTTATCTTCTCTTGAGATTTACGCCCCAAACCATGGGCACAATCAAATGGTCCTCTTGCATGTTTTGTCTTTGGGCACGTGGTGTAAGCTTGTGGAGCCTCAGCTCATCAGTGAAAATGGGAAGGGCAAGGTTGTAAAGGGACAATGATAAGAAATGTCCTAAAATGCCAGGGTGGTGATTGGCACAATGGAGGCAACAAACTTTATCCTAATTGTGAATTCTGCAGCCTTCTCTTAGGATGTGAATGTTTGGCTCAGTCTGTGATAAAGGAACAGTCATAGGGAAGGGAAAAGTTGAACCATAGTTCTATGAGCATCTACTGGAGGAGCTTGGGGGAATCCCCATTCATGGCCACTCCCTGCTTGGAGCATCCTTCCTTGTGGGAACTGAATTCTTGAGACCCTGTGACTAGCCTTCATCTGCCACATTTATATGTTTTTTACTTACTTTTACTTGGTTTTTGATGATCACTGGCTAGAGGATATGTCCAGATTTTAAGGGGATAGCGGCAGGTTTGACTGTGTTATCAGGGTAGTTGGAGTGAAGGTTTTTTAAATTAGTCATGGAAACCACATCTGGATTGGACTCACACTGGAACATCCAATCTGCTTCTGGACCCCTGCTACTTACGCTTATATGCATTACTCCATTTAATCCTGTCAGGTGGGAAGTACAGAATCCATTGAACAGTCAAGGAAATGGAGGCTTAGAGGATTTAAGTAGCTCACCCGTGGTGACACGTGTAACAAGCTATAGAGCTATAAAGCTTCCAAATCTGAAGTCTTCTCAGCACAGTTAGCTTTCCAGTCTAAACCAACTTGAGAAACGTAAAGGATATTTGAGGTAATCTTGCCTAACTCCCTGATTTTAGAGAAGCAGAAACAAAGACCTATTGAAGTTAAATGAGGCAAGCAACATCGCATCCTCCATCCTGACAGAACTAGAACTAGAACTTGGTCTCCTGGGTCTCAAACTCTGCTCATTAGGAGCTGGTACATACCCCTCCCCTTTATCACCTGTTGATAATGGAAATGTTATTTATTTTATAAAGGAAGTTCCAAGCAAACCTGGAAGGTCCACCTCTGAAACAGAGGTGGAAAACTGAGGTCCTCTCCCATCCAAGGCCAAGGAAATTTTGTTTAGGGTTTTCTGCCATCTTGTCTCTAGGGATCAGTAAACTATAACCTATGGGTCAGATACAGTTGGTAGCCTATATTTATAAATAAATTTTTATTGGAACACAGCCATGCCCATTTGTTTACGTATCGACTATGGCTGCTTTCTGCTTTCCTGTTACAAAGTCAAAGTTGAGTAGTTGGGACGGAGACCGTGTGGCCCATAAAACCTAAAAAAAATCTGTTGGCCCTTTACGGAAAGTTTCCTCACCCATGCTGTAGTTGATACTACAACTACAAACTCCAACTACAAACTGTTGGCTTAGAGGTCTAAATTTATATTTTTAATAAGCTATTTTCACTGGTAGATGATAATGTGTGGTGGCGATGTTATCAAATCTCAAATCCAAAGGTCCAAATGTTTCTACTGCATTTTTAAATGTAGGTTTTTCTTTGTCTTAGAGAGCAAATTTAAAACAAGGCTCAGCTATCCACATAATAGCATGACACTTTCTCAAAGTATCTTTCCTCCACGAAACAAGAAATATAACTCTGTCAGCGGCTCAATAAGCCAAAATATGATGAATGAGCAATCAAGAAATATATACATATTTTGTGGAATATTCTTGATGAGTTGAGTTCTACCTGAATCCAGCCATTCTTCATGTGTTCATTCTTATTACAGTTGGGCTGAAGTAGCTGCTGTCACGTTTCTTCTCACAGTCGCCTGGCATATATTTCTGCTTACATGCATTAAAAACAAAAAGACATGCAGAGCAAAACACACACTAGATTTCAGCTGAGTTGAGCCTGATTTTAGTCATGAATAGTGTTGTTTTACTTGGCACCCTTGTGTCACATAATTAAAACCAGATAAAGCAGGAATCGGTTGCTAATGTGGAAGTTGCTGTAGAAAATAGGAAGTTCGTATCTGTGAGGAGCACATCACATTAACTGGGGAAAATACGGCTCTTGCTTTCCAAAGACTGGCTGCCATTTTCCATAGAAGGAAGTTACTGCTGCTAAGCGGATGCCCAGCCAGGAACCAGAATTCCATATCCTCTTTCTTGACCTTTTATATCAAGGCAAGTTTTTATGACTGATTATGCCCATAGAATGTGGCAGAAGTGATGTGTGTGGCTTTTTAGTTGAGTGGTTATGAAGGAGTGCCTTCTTCACTCTGTGTTTCCATACTGGACGGAATTGAAGGATTAGAAACCCTTAGGGGGAGGGGCCCACGAAATAGAAGGAGTTGGGGTTCTCAAGTGATTGCCGAACCTTCCCATCAGAGAGTCAGTGAGCCAGAAATACATTTCTGTTGTGCTAAACCACTGAGATTTGGGGGCTTTGTCTGCCACAGCAGCTAACATTAATTAATATTTTAATCCATAGTTTTGGTTTTGTTCTATCATGGCACCCCACTAGTGTGAACAATTTCCAGTGACAGTGGTACTCATCACAGAAGCTAACCCCCTTCTGGACAGACACTTCCCCACCTTTCTGATCTACTGATCTGATCTACTCCTATGTTTTTGGTTAATTGGCTCTAAGGAAGGACATAATTTTAGAGCTGGAAGGACTTTCGGAAATCACAGTCCAACCAATTTCTTTACAGATAGTTAACTGAAGTTTATAAATAACACCTACCGATATGGTCAAGGTCCCAGTGCTAATCTGTGGCAACACAGGCTCTAGATCTCAGGCATCCTAATTCTCTCCCAAAATTAAATTTAGTTTGGGTTCTTTTTTTTTTTTTTAATATTACCGTATACCATTTTAAGTCTATGTTAGTTTATATTTGAAATTATGTTAGCTCTGGGGATGGGGAAAACATAATATTAGTATTAAGGCAGGAAGTAGGCCTATGTGACATCTTCCAGCTGTACAGTTATCTCCAAGTGGGATTTTTCCAAAACAGAAATATATTTGAAGATAAATTGTATTTGCTCATTTTGCAATGGATTATATAGGACAACATATTATTATCTTCTAGATCCCATATGCATTTATTTACTTATAAAATACTCTTAGTTTGGGTGAGTTATCAGGTGGAAAAACTTCTTAATATAATTTATCAGAGAGATTTGTAAATAAGAAGGGACATCCACTAAGTGACATGTTCTAGAATCAGAGGCTCTGCTTTTGGTAGCCCAATCATGTACTTCAAAATAAAACAAAGATGAGTTATAGTTTCTTGGAAATGTTGGGAGCTCAGAATAGAAATTCCCATAACTAGAACCCCACTTCCCATTTTGGTCCTGAACATGAAGAAAAATAAAACCGAGCATTAAAAATTAGACCGAAATATCATCTTTACTATTGAGAAGCCAGATTGGAGGACTTGGTATGACGGCTCCTTGTTCTGAATCCCCGAACTGAGCTCAGGCAAAGCTGTTCTTCAGTAAACCTCCTCCTATGGAGCTGAGTTGGCCTCTGGAATAAGTGCTGACTTCTTGAAGGAAGAAAGGAGGGACGGATGAGCATGCCAAGGGTCTTAAATTAATTGAGCTGGTGTCACAGGAAAGAAACGAAAGGAACAGAGAAGAAGTGGTCCTATGATAGGTCGTCCAAAGGGGCAAGAATGAACGTTCCCTGGGTACCTATAAATACTTCCATTATTCTAAGTGCTTTACAAAATAATATAGGCTGTCCTCTTAGGCATCTTATGAAGAGTCTCAATGGTCAGTGGGCAAATGAAGGGGGAGCCCACTGGCAGAGCCTGGTCCTTCCCTTCTTTTGTTGAGCATTATGGTTCTTAGTTCTCTAGCTCTTACTCTCCTCCATAGAAAGATGAAATAACCTGCTCTTCAGGCTGGCAGAACGTAAACTGTGATCTTTTTCTATAATCTGATTACTTTTTGACTTGTTTCTCAGGCTTTGCTTCTTTTCTGGCAGATTAAAAACATAACAACGTGGGAACACACACTTTTTCTTATTTCAGACTCAGACCCTGTCAACTATCTTACACAATTGTCTTCTCTCCGTCTACATAAAATAAACATGTTGATGAGCAATGTTAAAAATGGCATTAAAACTTTTTTAAAAAGGTACATACTCGCCTGGAAAATCAGTCAGTTCTGCATATTACTGTAAATCTTCATTTATAAATAGGCTCCCATCTCCTATGTCTCCGGATGGTTAAGCTTAATGCCACTCAAAGCAGAAAAGATTTCCCCAGCTCTCAAGTTTGCAGAACTGGGATGCATACATTTTATTAAAATGAGAAATAGAGTGCATTTCCATAATTCACACGATCACAGTGAAGTTCTTAGGTTCATTTTTATTGCTGTTTAACAAATTACAACAACTTAATGGTGAAATATAGCATTCGTTAATAATCTAGGCTTTGTAAGTGAGATGTTCAGATGGGCTCAGGTTATACTCCTACAAGGCCCAAGTCAAGGTATCATCTGGGTTGGGCTCCAAACTCATTCAAACTGTTAGAAGAATTCAATTTGTGTGGTTGTAGGACTAAGATGGCCATTTTCTTGCTTTTGCTGTTGGCAAAGGACAGCTCTCAGCTTCTGGAGGGTCTTTCGTCTCCTCCGCATCATCTCTCAAGTCCCTCTTCCACTTTGAATCTTTCTGACTTCCTCTTCTACGACTGGCCAGAGAAAATTCTCTGCTTTCAAAGAGCTCATGTGATTGGATGGAATCACATCGTAGGACAGTTGATTTGGGACTTCAGTGATGTCTGCAAAATCCCTCTGCAGTGGCACTGAGATTGGTATTGTATTGAATAACCAGGGGCCAGGATCCTGCCTGCCACCATTCTATTTTCTTGTGACTTTTCATGGAAATGGTAAATTCCCAAGTTTACAATTATGTCAATTGCATGCGAATGTTCCTGCCTTTTGTTGGTTGTATAAGCACTGGGGGCTGTGGATTCTAAATTGTAAGCTAGGAGGGTGTGGACATATTGGATTGTATGAATCTTTGTTTTTTGTTTTTGTTTTTCTTTTATTTTCATTTGCATTTGTCCTCCCCCCATTTATACCCTCTGCCACTTACCGAAAAAGTAGAGAAAGGTTAAGTGTGCAGCAATGGGTAGGGGCATGGCTTTGGGGCAGGATAAGACAGGATTCAAACCCCTGCTTTTGTATTTACTCCTCTGTGGCCTTGGGCATGCTACTTAGCCTTCTTGAGCCTCATTTCCTTTCCCTAAACTAGAGACAATGTCTTCCTAGATGATCTTCCCAAGCAGTAAATGGGGTAAGTCCTTACTGCAGTCCCCTGTGTATTGTAAGGAACCCACAAATGGTGATTATTTTAATTGCTCACCTAGTAAGTTTTAAGAAGATAAGTACATGTACCCATTCCCAGAGGTGGTCTTTAAACGCAATTGGTAAAAGAAAGATAAGACAGGAGCAGATGGCATTTCTCAGCCTCCATGTCAGAGTCTAGAGGAAGGTGAAAGTTGAAATTAGCTTTGATGGAGGAGAAGAAACAGGAAAGAGAAAAATGTTCCAAGCAGAAAGGGATGATCTCTGTCCTCTCTCCCTGCACAGACCTCTACTCCGATCAGGCTGGCTGGCAGGCGTCCTGTGGGAGTTCCTTTGGCTGCCCTCCTCTGACCCTTAATTCACATCAGCTTCTCCTTCTGGAACACTCTCTGCCCCTTCTCCACACATATCCTCCCCACTTCCTCTCAGTAACCCATCAGCAGTGGCTGTAGAGGATAAAGGTTAGGAGCCTATGGCCTGAAGGCAGCCCACGGACGTCCACATCCTGTCCTGCCCCTTACTGGTCATGTGATTGCAAACAGGTCTCCTGATTTCTGTTTGCCACATGTTCCTCATCTTTGAAAGGGACACGGAAAACAATAGTGTCTACCTTGTAACATTGCTGTGAGGATGAAAGGTATTCATGAAGGTTGAAGCCTGGTGCCTGGCATAGTAAATGCTCAGCAGACGTTAGTGCTCATCATTATTGTGATTGCTATTATTTCCTTCCAACCTTGAGAAGTTCCCCTTCCTTCCTCTTCTTCCTGTCTTTTTCTTCCCTCCTTCCCTCCTTTCTTCCTTCTTTCACTCTCGGTTATTCCTTTTCTTGACTACCCAATTTCATGACAATGATAACTAGAAGCATCGTTCATCCATGGTCACTCCACTAAAATTCTTTTTTTTTTTTTTTGCATTGTTTTTTAGTTCTTGGTCATATGAATGAAAACTTAAGCCTAAAACAATCACCTTAGTACCATTTACATTATTACAAGGCATTGAGAAGATGCGCTTTTGTATTTAAGATCTTGTCAACTTTCTTAATTTGTGTATATATATATGTGTGTGTGTGTGTGTTTTATGTATATATGTTTGTATGTATATGTGTGTGTATATATGCATGCATGTATGTGTGTATACACCACACACTATTTATTTATTTATTTACTTACTTACTAACTTACTTATTTATTTTGCCTCCACAGCCTAGCAATATGATCAGAGACTATGCTTTATATTTCTTGTGTTTCCTACTGCTGAGCTTTGGGAAAGGCTAGCAAATAGGACCCATCTTCCTGTAATGGTTTAAAATAAAAGAAAATGCAAGCAAATGGAAATAAAAAAAATTATAAAGACAAAGGCTGCATTAGAGAATGGGGCTTCAGGCCCCTGAATCAAGTGGGCTTTCCTATCTGGGACCCTGGAGAAAACACTTATTCACCACACATGGGCAGTACTAGCAATCCCTAATCCTTGCATCTTTCTCCCTTCCAGACCCTGCCCTGGAAAGCATATGGCACAGAGGAGCTGAGAAATGATCCTTTCTGTAGGTCTACACCATATAAGGGATAGGATGAGGCCAAGTTGGATTTTCTCAGTAGAGTTTACCAAATAATTCATTCCACATTTTCTGAGAGAGAGTGAGGAGGGGTCCCAAGAGAGGTTCAGGGCATTGCTCTAATGAAGTCCCCTCCACTTAGAAGCCTGAAGTCCAGGGTGAGGTACCCCCCAGACCCCAAAATCCCAGCAGTGCCCAACATTATACTTTGCCCACTATATGTTTGTGGCACATGTAGATCTGATACCTTGTGACCGAACGAAAATAAGAATACCCCAAATCAATAATATGTTCAGTTTGTTGTATGTCAATTACACTTTAGTACAGTTATTAAAAAAAAGAAAAGAATCTACCAGCAAGCCTGCACAAAATAGTTGCTCAACAAATGTTAACTCTTGAGTTGACCTTTGCTGTTTTGCTATGGAGAAGATAAATGTCACAACAGTTCATCCTTAAGAGGCCTCATAGATCTACAGAACAAAGAAGTCACCCATAGGGTGTCCGGGTGCCATTGTTTGGCTGACTTGGCCATCCTGCCTGGGGACTTCTGATCTGGGGCTGAGCTCTGAAAATGCTGTTTGCTTTCTCTGTCCCCTGCTGGTCCTAATAAAGGGCTTATGTCTCCCACATGGAAGTTCCCAGAACCATTCATAATCATTTCAGATGCTGTAGGAATGTCTGTCTACATCCACGAGGTATTTTCCAGATCCCTCAATGTAAACTTCATTGAGACCCATATTCTAAATCAGACAGTTCCAAATATATCCACCAAACATGGTGAAATATGTCCAGCCATTTCCTAGTGTTTCTAGAATTGACTGAAAAATAGAAATTTAATATTATTTTTGTGGTTTGTATGCAATTCAAGCACATGTTTCGGTTTGGCTGGAGAGTTCCAATTTATCCCCATTTTCCTGACATCTTATTTGGTTTAGCATTTGTCAGAACAAAATCCTCCCGGTTTGGATAATAAACTATGTGAACATCCTAATTATATGGAACAAGATATTTGGTCTAAAAGCAAAATATGTTTTGGAGGTATATGGAATCATGCAGAACCTCAGATTAGTAAGCTATCAGAACTTTCCTGAGGAGGGGTCTTGTCTAATGGGGACTAGCATAGCCATGCTGCTGAGTTGAAGCCTTGAATTTGGGGCATGTTGATTGCAACCTCGTTCTCTCCCCAGTGAGCATCTCTCAGCTTTGGTCATCGTTTCCATCCAATTCAGCCATCCCTCTCTGCACTGATCTTCTGCAATCCTTACCCATTACTTCAGTGCTTTTCTCCATTCCGTTTTGTGGACTGTGAATAATTTTTAATTTGTTTACCTATTTTATGCACACATGCTTATTTGTTTTGATTTAGTTAGGTTAGCTCAGAAGACCCTTTGCAGCTTGAGAAAGAAGCTCAATTCTTTTGCCTGGCTTTAGGTCACCCTTGAAAACATTTCATCCTGCTCCATCCTGTTCCTCTTCTCTCTCTCCCACCCCTATGGCTGTCTTCCTCTAGAACTTATTGACTAGGTTAAGTGCCTCACAGGTATAAACACACACAAACCACAGCACAACCCTATCATATAGGTACTATCCTATCCCCACTTATAGATGAAACTGAGTCTCAGAGGGGTTAAATAATTTTCTCAAACTCACTTTTAATAAGCGAGGGGCCAAGAAACAAATTTCAGTTCACCTGATTCAAATTCTGAAAGGCAGGATCTTTGTTCTGGCCTCTTCTCCCCCCACCCCCACCAGCCCAACTCTAGGTACACATGCCACCCCTTACTCCCTTCTTTTCGATATTGTTACAGTTTATAGCTTAGACCATATGCTTTTTAAAAACCAAGTATTATGTCATCCTTATATCACCCTTGAAATGTTTCTAACTTCTGGCTTCCTATCTACACTGTATACTTCCCCAATGTAGAGATAGTCTCAGAGCTGTCTGTATCTTTGGAGCCTGGCACTGTGCTGGATATGCCATAAGGGATGATAATGCTTCCTGGTTGATAGACCTTTCCTCTTTAAAGTACCCCCTTCCCCAGCACCTGCTACTGTGCCTTGTATAAGGCAGAAACATAGGAGCACAGGCTCTAATCCCAGCAAGGTCACCAAGGTGTGCGGTGACCTCATCCTAAAGGCTGTGCCTTTCTGTAGTTCAGATCGCTCCTAGTTAAAACATCACTGGATTAGCTGTCCACTCTCTCGCAGAAATGGGGACAGAGTAGAAAAAAGGTGAAATGTTTTGTAGTCCTATCTTATCCCCTGGCGTCAGCATCTCCCAGGATTTCCCATGGCTCTTGAACACTGAATTGGGCACAGATTCCAGGAGAGAGTGGACTAACTTTAGTGACAAAGAAAAAAAATGCATTTCGATTCAGTGGTAGGTGAGGTGATTTAACACACAAACACACACCCTGTGAAGCACACAGATACACGCCCCATGATGGGAAACTGAGTGTGTCAGGTATGCAGACATGATGTTATTCAGTTATAAAACACTTTTCCTCTGGCTTCTCCCAAAAGAGGCTTTTATGGGAGTATGAAATACTGTTCTTCCTACCATTATTTATAAAAGCTTAAAGAGCACTTGTCAATATGCCAAATACCCCCTCCTCATCTGACAACCATCTTTGTTTAATGAAGCGCAGACAGATATATGTATTTTATGGAATTCTAAATAATCTTATGATAAAGAAATGGGGAAGTCTATGCATGAATAAATCAAATCTGGAGTTGATTTATTTTTATGTTTCCACATATTGAATTGAATTGTTGCAATGGGAAAAGATACACAGACACCATATTGATAGATCATTAGAGCTAATAATTTTAAATGTTAAACATATGTTGCACAAACGCTTGCAATATATTAAGACATGTATAGTGTTAAGGGTCTAAGTAACTTTGGGATCTAGGCCAATATAATAACCACCAAAATATTTAATTTATTCATCTTGGTTATTTTTGCAATTAATTGAAAAGATTCTTTCATTTTGCATTCACTGGGTCCCATGATTATCTATGTTCCTGCCTCTCCCAGGAGACTGCAAGTTCCACGTTTTCTTTCTCTTCATATCTAGTATCTTCTAAAAGATTTATTTATTTATTTGAGAGAGAGAGAGAGAACCCATCCCTCGAGGGGGTGGGAGAGAGAATCTCAAGCGGAGTCCCTGCTGGATGTGGAGCTTGACACGGAGCTTGATCCCAGACCCCTGAGATGATGACCTGAGCCCTAATAATGAGTCAGACGCTTCACTGACTGAGCCAGCCACGCACCTCATGTCTGGTGGGTTTTCTTATAAAAAATGCCTGGCACAGAGAATGCCTTCAGTGAACTAACTGGACTATTCTCTCTACATTGGAAATGCGCCTCATCATCGTTTTGTGCTATTGATTTGTATTAAAGTTACACAGAGTATTTATCATGCCGTGAAACGAAATTAAGTGCACATACGATAAAATTGCATAAAACTAAACTTGCAAACACATGGACACGCAGGTATGAGTGTACATGAAATTGGTGAGATCTGAATAAGGTGGAGCTACAGCATCAAGGCTCTTGGGTTGTCCTAGTGTAGTAGAGTTTTATGCTGGAGGCTACCATTGGGGAAAACTGGGTGAAGAATATTTCAGATGTCTCTGAGTTATTTCTTACAACTGAACCTACAATGGTTTCAAGACAAAAGTTTACAAAGTGAGTATATCCAAGTTACAGAGGAAGTGCGGTGATAACATGGGGCATTATAGAGACAGATGAGTAACTGGAATGTCCCCTTGTTTGTTGAGTTTCCATGTAGGTAAACATGAGCACAAATGAGAAATTCGTTTTCAGATTGGTGCTTCATACATCAGATATTTTGGTATCATAGTGCTGAGTAAGAATAGAAGCCATATGCTACTCTTTTACCATTGACGAGGAGTTCACCAAAGAAGGGAAAAGGGATGTGTGTGTGTGTGTGTGTGTGTGTGTGCGCGCACTGTCAATAGATGAGGTTTTCCTTCTTTATTTTTCCCTGGGAAAATGGCAATAGCAACAAATCCTGATTCAGGACCTTCTGTGCACCTGGTACCAAGTATTTGCTGATTCTAAGTGATGTACCAGATAAATTGCATGTGGTGTGTGTAGGGATAGACAGACACAGGTCCATCCTGGTGCTCTGAGCAATTGTCAGCTTCTCAGATTATCCACCAAATATGTGTGAGGGACCACTTCTTACCTCGCAAAATTATGGTGCTCTGGAATGAAATGACAGCACGTAAGTACCCACCCCAAGCCCAGTCCAGCCCGATATGCGGGTACTCAGCAAAAGATAGGGCCTCCTGAATCACCATGGGAAAAGTTAGGTCCCCTCTCCTATCTCTTAGTCCACGGTGACTGCTCTTACCTGGGTGTCTCAAAGAGGAAGGAAGGACAGTCTCTCTGTAGTTGGGTATCCAGCGGCAGATGCTGGAAGAAACTACAGCCAGCATTGGGATTCAGAAAGCAGATGCCCGTGATGGATTATTACAATTTCCTATCATGTAATTGCTTTTCTGTTTGACCAAAGGTACTTCATTTAATCTATTTCTAATTTGTTTTAAACCGTTAATTCTGGAAATGCATAAAATGGGAAATATTCTTAGGGAAATCTTTCCAACTTCCTTCCCCAGTGTAGCTCCAGTTGAGTTAATGTTGAGAGAGTACTTGGTAAACAGTAAAGCAATATACAAATGTGAGTCGTTACTGTTATTATTATTATTGATCTTTGGTCTAATTTCCCTAGAGACTCTCTTTGCACTCTGGGCACAGATAACCCATGAATTTAATGGGCACTATGAAAGGGAGGAAGAAATGCAAAAAAGGGAGAGATGTTCCCATCATGATATCCACAGCTCACCTCCTTTTCCAAGAGGTGATCCAGTTTCCCCACCTCAGCACCACAGCATTCTGGGTTGGGTGATTTTATGTTGCAGGGATGAGGGGTGGGGTGTGGGAGGGGTGTCCTGTGCATTGTAGGATGTTCAGCAGCATTCCTGCCCCCCCCCACTAGATGCCTATTACACCCCACCGTGACCTGTGGCAACTAAATTATGTGCAGGCATTGCCAGATGTCCCACAATAGTAAGTCACTCACCCCAGGACTTACTTATTATAATAACAGAGAAGAGAAAGAGCACACTCATCAGCGTAAGGAAATCCAAACTCTCTGCAAGAACCTGATGGTTGCAAAAAGCCAATGGAAAAACTTTCAGAGCTCGCTAAAATTTATCCTTAAATAGAGGGCACGTGTGTCAAGAGCTCATATTGGGAGAACTCTTCCCCTTGGAATTTATTTCAAAAGTGATGCACAGTCCCAGCTCCAAGATCCAATGCTCGGGCTGCAAGAATAACCTGGATTTGGGAGTGCTCCTACTTCTAATATTCATTTATTCACTCAACAATTATTCAGTACCCACAAGTGTTTTCAACACTGTCTCTTAGTGGGATATGCACATGCTGATGCTCTGGGGATTGAGAAACTCTTAAAGGTGAGAAGTTAGACTGGTGGAGTCAGCAGATCTCATCAAATAAAACTTGGTATTTATAGATTTTAAGTGAAAGTATTTCCTGTGAGGCAGATTCATGCTTTTTATGCTGAAAAGGAAAAGAGTGGTAATTACCTCTCTCTTTCAGAATCCCAATTGCCCTGGTCACAAACCAGAGTCCTCGATGATGAGTTGGGGAAAGGAGGAAAGAAGGAA
>CM053604.1:8497624-8540305 GCA_028646535.1 Procyon lotor | reverse complement strand
CCATCATTTCCCATTTTTCTGACCCTGAGAGAAGCTGAATGTTTAATTAGAGATCCTCGGGTCCGTTGACAGGCTGATGCCCAGCCCTTTTGCACTGATGCCATCCTGCTCATAGCTTGGCTCCTTTTTGCCTGTAATATATTTATCTGCCTTTGTGCTGTAGCTGCTGCATAAACAGATTTTCTGTTTTTAATAAGGAGCGGGAAAGTCTTACAGTCCTTCCCAGTAGTATAGTTGAAAAAAGAAAGTAGAACACATGTAAACAGGGACACAGTTCCATTTCTTTAACCCTTGCCTCTCTGGTAGTGAGCCTAGGGCTCGGGCAACACCCCCAGATTTCCAGCAGAGCTCCTCCTCCCCCTCCCTGAGCTTTCCTCTCCTTCCCCATTCCTCTTCTCCTCCTCTTCTGACTTGGCCACAAGAGAATGTCTTTTTGGACACATCTTCATCCTGGGGGCCATTAATGTTAGGGGTTAGGTGTGTTAGTGTCTGAACCAAACTGAATTGACTTCTCATAGATTTCTGGTACTCGTGAGCTGTGTGACCCCAGGCTGGTTGGTTAACATCGCTGGACCTTGGTTTTCTCAGCTGTAAAAATGGGGATAATAATGGTACCTTCCTCAGGGGGGATATCTCTGAGTAATGAAGGAAGAAACATCTTCAAGGCACCCAGTAAGTGTTTAGTAAATGGGCACAGTTGTCACTATCGGGCACTCTGTATGTGTCATGGAAGCCTTGTCTTTTCTGTGCACCTAGCCAGGAAGCTGGGAGGTGGCTCTGCAAACTGCATCCAGGGACCCCAGGCAGCTTTTTTTCCTGCTCAAACTATGAAAATAGTGAATCATTAAAACAAGGGCAAGCCAGCTGCAGCCCAATTTCATCCTGTGCAGAAAACAGCTATGATTTCTTGAACCTGGGGTGTGCATTGAATTATAGTCCCAATCACCCCATTATTGTGGAGGAGCCGTGGGAGGAGCTCTATACAGATGATTTAGGGCACGTGGTAACATCTTTGTGCTTTGCTCCGTGCTCTGAGCTCCCACGTGGTTCTCAGTGGCATTGACGCAGCCTGCCACGCAGGAGAAGTTGGACTCCATGATGCACCCACCAGGCCCTTCTGACCAAGAGTCTGGGGTTCTGGCCTTCTGAGCTCTCAGACGGTGTGGGCATGGAATGCTCATCCATTTGCACACTGTAAGCCCAGTGTTCTAACTGTAGGTTTATTTCCTTTCCTGGGGAGATTGGCTGAGCCCGGGGATGGAAATGTGCTTAGGCTCAGGCCTAAGTTCTGGGAGCCCAGAACTGGTGAGATGGGGGCAGGTGGGCGGAGGTTTCCGGCCGTGACAGCAGGCCGTGACAGGGGCGGTGTGAAACGGGTTTTACCTGGAGAATCTCATTTCTTCCTCACAACGAACCTGGGAGCCTTTTTACAGATGAAGGAACTCACAATGGGCTGAAAGGGAATGTATTTCTAAGCACCCCAGAATAGCGATTTGCAAGAATTTCTCGTGCAAGATCCACTTGACAGATGATGTTCACATGGCTGACGGCCTCTCAGGAATAGATCTGTGATTTTAATAAGCCCACCTCCAAAATTTTTAAGAGGAAGTTAAGAAAATTGGGTTTAAGCTCTAAGCTCTTGTTTCTGTGTATGTGGTATTTTAAAAATAAATTTTCCAAGCATTTGAGTGATGATATCATCCAGTTAAAGATCTATTTCTGAATGTGGTATAGATAACACAGGCAGTGGGTGCCACACGGTTCCCCACACACCAGCTGTAACTAATTCCTTCTTTCTCCTGGGGACGTGTATCATAAATCAGGTGACAGAGGCAGGGTTATAGGTTCAAGACCATCCATACAGAGCTCCTAGCGTACAACTGCATATGATAAACGCTCAGGAAGTAACAATAGCGAAATCAAGGGACAGCCTTCACAATGTGCCCAGTCTTCTCTTAGATCGGGGACATCCCCATCATAACTAATTTAATCCCCGCAGAAACTTTTTTCCGAGAAGTACTATTATTATTCCCATTTTATAGGTGAGGCTATGGTAGCTTATAGACAGCTAAGTAATTTGCCCAAAGTCATGGGAGTAGAAAGTGGTGGAGTTGGGATTTAAACAGTTGGATTGAATTCATGGTCTGCAGTCTTCAACTGTTTCTATGTGCTAGGTCACATTTTACTCTGCATTTGAATTGGCTTTTCTTTTCTTTTTTTTTTTTTTTTTAATAGTCTGTTAGTCCTGAAACTCAAGACTTGGCTATTGTGATTAGGAAGTTAATTGTGGACACTTCACAGATCACTGTGAGGCCACTGTGCTGTGACTTTGCCCTTGAGAACTGCCCCGGATAGTGCCCAGCAAAGAGCCCAGGGGTGGGGACATAATATTTGTCATATGAACACACATGGCAGTCATCCTCTAAAATAAGAGATTTGCAGAAATGGGGAAATAAATGTGTTCAAAAAGAAAGAAGGTGGTAGACATTTGGAAATGCTGTTCAGGGTTATTTGGCTTATGTGAGTGGAAAACACACTATTGAATGGATTAACAGAGTTCCTTTAACTGGGGTTGCCATTTTGCTCCGACTGGCTCCCATCTGGAAACTGTCCCTCTCAGCACAAGCATGGAATATAAGGAGTGCTAATCACTAGACCCTGGTAAAGGTTTCTGGTACTAGGCAGCAGAGCAGATCAATGGCTAGGTACAGTTCAGCTTCTTCATCAATGACTTTGATTAGAAAAGCTTTTCTGGGGGCACCTGGGTGGCTCAGTCAGTTAAGCGTCTGCCTTTGGCTTAGGTCATGATTCTGGGGTCCTGGGATTGAGCCCCATGCCAGGATCCCTGCTCAGCAGGGAGTCTGCTTCTCTTTCTCCTTCTGCCCCTCCTCTGGCTTATGCTCTCTCTCTCTCTCTCTCTCAAATAACTAAGCAAAATCTTAAAAAAAAAAAAAAAAAAAAACAGAAAAGAAAAGAAAGACTTTTCTGTAAAGGGCCAGATTGTAAGTATTTTAAGCTTTGTAGACCACTGGGTCTCTCTCACAACTGCTCAGAGAGAATATGGAAGCTCTAGTAATATAGCATAAAAGTAACCATAAAAGATACTTAAATGAATGTTCATGGCTATGTTCCAATAAAACTTTATTTATAAGAACAGGCAATGGGCCAGTCCAGTGAGATGGACCTCTGGCCATAATTTGCTGACCTCAGATTTAGGTCAAGATACAGAAGGCAGAGTTATTATACTACTAATGGCAAAAACCTAGGAGAGAGGGCTAGGTGAAACGTGGGTGAGGAAAATGAAGATCATAAAGCTCCCAATGGTCCAGGACAATGGCAGGTATTAAATGTGAGAAATTATGTGAATAGCTGGATTGGAATTCTGCCTCTGTCATTAATTAGGTCTCCCATTAATTAGGCCTGTCTAGTTTTGACAAATCCCTCAAGTCACTTAATCTTTCTGAATCACATGTATGTCTTCGGTAAAATAGAGAATATCAACCTTACTCTGTGGGTCTGTGTAAAGATCAAATATATCACTGTATTTACCAGTATTTATAAAAATATTTTAATTATAGGAGAGTGAATGTAGACTCAGAACTTGATTAAATACCAGGGTCCAGATTTTTGTTGACTGAAAGGATGAGATGAACCAGCCCAGGGGGCCCAAAGACAGCCACAGCTGTGCAGGCACATTTGGGATGGGGAGTGGGGATGAAGGGACCTGGCAGTCCATCGACCCAATCAGCCTAGAACTGGGAGGTCAGTGAGGTCAAAGAAGCACGGTAGAGGGCGAAGAACAAGAATTGGGAATTCTGAGCTAGAGTCCCAGTTCTGTCCCCTCTTGGCATGAGATCTTAGTCAAATTACATAACCATCCTGACCTTCATTTCCACAGCTAAGAATAACATCTTGCTCACGGAATTGTGAGGACCCTGGTAGGGGGCTCTTGCTTTCATTTGCTCCACATTCATGCCCCCATTCCCGGCAACAACTTCCTTCTTCTCTGTTTTCTTCTGAGCACCACCCAAGCCCAGGCTCAGCTTATGAATGATCCGTGGAATTGGCCCCATTTTCTGGTGGTGGCTCAAGCCAGGTCAAGGAGAACCATAACTGGGACTTGGGGAAAGAGAAGCCCTTCTCCTTCTGTGCTAGAGGAGCTAGGAGGTAGGACGCCATATGGAAGGTGAGCCTGTGAGGAAGGTCAGCACAAAGCCAGGCTGAGATGACATGGAATGAAGGAAGCAGAGTTGTAATGACTTTCTCTGCATCTAACGGCACCTGGGTCCCTTGAGTTTTCAGTCACGTGAGCTAATATTCTCTTTGCTTAAGCCGTTTTGATTTGTCTTTCTGTCACTGGCATTAAAAGAATATGTAGAGTAATTAGTACAGTGCCTGGCAGGTGGGAAGGTTTAGAGATCATACAGTATTTATGCTTCTTGTTTGTGAAAAGCACTTTGCAAAAAGATGGGAAGGCACATTAAAAAACAGTAGCGGTCCTGGTAGCACCTGAACAGGGAAGTGGGTCCAGAAACGCCATCGGAGGAAGGGAATGTGAAAGAAGGGAAGATACTGGGCTTGGAGAAAAGAACTGGAAGGGCCTGAAGTCTGTAGTGGGGAAGAAGGATTCGCTGGGTGGTTTGTCACTCGAGGGGCCAGAGCTCAGGCCAGAGAATGACAGGAGTTGCCTCAGGACAAGCCCTATAGGCAGGAGAGAACAGACACGGACTGAGGGAACATCGTGCATTTCCAGGGTTGGGGTCTCTCTGGCATCAGACTTCGTCTGACATTGTTTTCCAAGCCATGTTGACCAAGACTCAATCCTAAACATAGTTTGCATATGACCCAGCACACGAATGCATACATATATATGAAAACAAATTTCATGGAAGTCTCCTTTTACTATGTGAAATGTATCTTGGTGACTTTCTGTTCTACTCTGTCGTATTTGTTAGATTCCATTTCACTTTTCAACTTGCTGGTCCTGACTCCAGTGTTATATTCGACATCCTGGTCGGGGATGGGAGGCAGTGATGGGCAGGGTGGTGATGGGGAGTGGGGCAGGGATGATGAAGAGAAGGATTGCTGTGGTTATGGTTATCGTGATTATTACTAACATTACATTGGTAACTTGCTGTGTGTCGGGCTCTGTTCTAAGCTCTTCACACATAAAGAGTATTTTTAAACTTCTCTTCTGTTACCTACCATTTCTTTCTTCCTACAGCCTTATAATGGTCTAGCATTTGTGAGCATAATTGAGAATTACCTTAACTAAATCCCCATGTCCATCTGTCTCAGTTCAGGCTACTGTAACAGACTTTGCGGAGACTGGGCGGCTCATAAACAACAAAAATTTATCTCTCACAGTTCTGGAGGCTGGAAGTCAGAGGTCAAGGTGGTGGCAGATCTGGTGTCTGGCGAGGACCCCTTCCTGGTTACAGACAGCTGCCTTCTCTCTGTGTCCTCACGTGGCTGAAGGGGACCTCTGGTCTCTTCATCTCCTTCCGAGGGCACTAATCTCATTCACAAGGACTCCACCCTCATGAGTGAACCACCTCCCAAAGACCCCACCTCCTAAGACCCTTACAATGGGGGTTAAGACTTCAACACCTGAATTTGGGAGGGAACACAAATATATCATCCATAATACCTTTTGCATAGTGGTTGGTGGCTTTGTTTTTAAGGATCCAGGCTCACAAGGGGCAATGTCTGACTATATCCTTGCAATGGTGATCAGAGAGAAGATGGAAGGTAGTGGATATGGATGCATGACTTGGGTCTCATGGACCCCAGAGACCCAGGGGATGCAAGCAGGTGCTCGGAAGCAGGTCTGGGAGCAATGAAGATGGACCTGAGCTGAGATCTTAGGCTGAGTGCTGGTTCTCATGACAGTCATGGCACAACATTAACGAGTCAGCCTTCTGGATCTCAGTGTGTCCTTTCTTACAAATTGAGTGGGTGGCACAGGGCCATCGCAGCCATGAGGTTTCCAGCAGAGCCAGTCTCTTCGCTGCATCCCTGAACCAGGATCCCGGTTTTCTGTGCCTTTCCATCTCAGCACACAGTGACTCTCCACGGGCTACGTGATCTCAGGAGTACTTTAATGAGTACTTTAATGAGTCGAATCTTCTTTGTCCTGACCATTTTCCTCTTCCGCTGATGTCTCATGTGAATCTGGCCCTGAAATGATTTTTATGACCATGTTTTTGTGTTGTTTTTGCAATTTTCAAAGTGTTGTGAAACCACCCTCTGATGCAGATGCATTGTTACTGAATAACATTTGGGGCACCTACTCTGTGCTAGGTGATGAGCAAAGGTTCTTTGCATCGTGATTTTGCTTAATCATTCGCAGAACCCAGAGTGGCATATATTACTACCCCATTTACAGGTGAGGAAAACAAACTCACAGAGCCTATGACACATGCCCTCTCTTGCTGAGCTCATAAATTAAAAAAGGGCAAGATTCAGACCCAAATCTTTCTGAGTACAAAGTTCCTTCTGCTACACCATTTACATAAACCCATATGGAGGAAGCCTGAAATAACCACAAACACAAGACGTATCGTATGGTAGCATATGACGGACTCAGATGCAAGGAATAAGACTGAACTTTCAGAGAGGAGTAATGTTTTGATGGCCTCGAAAGGTTTCACAAAGCACAAAAGCCTTGAAGGGTGGGTGAAAAGGAGAAACAGAGGTAAATAAAGAAGGGCAAGAAGTCAGGGAATTATAAGTTTCCAATGTCTTCAAGTCTCAGTCATGCTTTATTTTAGTTTTATTTTTTAAAGGTTTCATTTATGAGAGAGAGACAGAGATAGCGAGAGAGCACAAGCAGGGACGAGAGGGAGAAGCACACTCCCCACTAAGCAGAGAGCCCGATGCAAGTCTCGATCCCAGGACTTCAGGATCGTGACCTGAGTGGAAGTCAGATGCTTAACCAACTGAGCCACCCAGGTCCTCATGTCACACACTTTTAGAAAAGCAAAGGGAGAAAAGATGACCCCTCGTGGGCACTGTGGCCACTTCTACATTTATCTTCCTGAATATCTGAATAGATGAGCCTCAGTAAGAACTGAATGACTCTTTTCCTCTGCCAGTGTTTGGGACTATTGTTCTTCAAGAGGTCGGATGGTACAGAAGGCCAGTAGAGGTCCATGGTGAGAGGGAAGTGGCTGGCCAAAGGCATGGGGTGACCTGCAGCGTGTTCTCACAACCTCAAAGTGCACACAGGAAGGAAAGCCCAAAGCCAGTGGGGGTAACTGTGTTTGGGACAGGCCCTTGGCCACGCCAGCCGGACTCTGCTAATTGATCCCTGCATTCTTTTCCTCTAGGCCACCCTTGGCCTCTGAATTCTTCTCAACCCCTTTTCCTAGACTCTTGTTTCCCAAGAAGAAGCCTATTTGCCATCCACGAGTTAGCCATACAGCAGAGGGTAAACAAAGCTCTGTGAGTTGCTTGAGGTCAGTCTGTTCTGAAACCCAGTTCTGCCTGGTTCCAAAGCCCTTATTTATCCTTTGAGTCCTGCCTTCTTTGATCCTGCAGGGGCAGAGGTAGCAGAAGGAGGACCCAATGGAGAATGGAGAGCCCAGGTCTGCTGGGAACTAGCCGAATCATTCTTCCTCTTGGCCCCAGTGCCCTGAGCCCTAAAATGGGAAGGCTAATAAGCACATTACCTGGAGGCTTGTTGAGAGGACAGCATGAAGCAGGGAGCCCAGGTCTTGCCCCCTACAGGCACTCAAGAAATGCTAAGGTCCTTGCCCTCCTGCATTGGCCAGCCAGTTGGGAGACCCAATGGTGCCATGTGAATGCCTCTTCTTAGCTCTGTAGGCCACTGGTCCAAGGTCACCTTGAAAACACTCAGCAGGACCAGGCTAGAAATGTGTCTCTTTGTGTGTGTCATTCCGCACGTCACTCTGTGCTTCACTTTGCTCCTCGACAAACAAAATTAAAATGGGATGGAGTGATCTGGGATATTCTCACCCTGCAGTGGTGATCTTAATCCAACAGACAGACACAAGGCTCAGGGGCCAGACCACCTTCTGCATAGGCCCACCCCCACTCCTCTCAAAAGGCAAGTCCCTAGGCCACCAATGTGAACGGAATAAGGTCTTTTTCTTTGCCTTTCCCCCCATTTTTTAAAACACAATGAGGCTCTGTCAGGAAACAAACCGCCGCCTGTTCTGTCAAAATTGAGTCAAGGGGGAGAGATTATGGCGCTGTTTTCAGACTGGCAGATGTCCAATTTATGGCTGTTTAACACCCCCCCCGAGTCTTTCCATTTCTTAGATTTTGCAAAATATGGTGGATTTTCTCTCTAACGGCCTGTCTCCATAAAACTGTCACCTAACAGTAGGTGACTGGAGTGAAGCCACAGAGAGCACAAAACCCAAGCTTTGGGAGACATCTCCGTGGTGCAAACCCAAGGAACCTCGATTGTCTTGAACACGGAGCAAGACCTGGAGAACCCGCTGAGACGTAGCTCGAGCTGGAGGCCGTCTTCATCGGCACTGATTTGATGTGCTGTGGCCACCTGCTTGCCTCCCAAGGTAGAAAAAGGAGAAGATGCATGACTCTCCAACTTACAAACTGGAGGCTGGATGGCTCCAGGCCCGGGCACATCTCTTCCTTATGGGTGCTTCCCCTCTGCCCCCTGATTCCGCCTTGGGCAGCGTCTGGGGACAACAGGTGGGCTTGGTGAGGCTTCATCTCTCAGATACTGCCCCACGCAAACCGGAGCAGGGAAAATAAAAACCCCATCGTGTGTCTGCGGCCCACGCTCGTCCTGTGGGTGGTGATGAAACATGACCTTATTTTGTGTTCCCAGCATCTCTTCCAATTTATATTGGGTTGTATCTGTTTCCCGTGGCTGCTATCCCAGAGTACCAGGAACCTAGTTGCTTCACACCACAGAAAGTTACTCTGTCATAATTCTGGAGGCCAAAAGTCTGAAATCAAGGTGTCCACAGGGCTGGGAGGTGTCTGGGGGGCAACCTGTCCCGCCGTGCCTCTGCCCGAGCTTCTGGTTGGTGCCATCGCGCTTGGCGTCCCTTGGCTTGGAGACACATCCCTTTGAAGTCTGCCTCTGCGTCCACGCGGCCTTCTTCCCCGGGTCCTGTGTCTGTTTTCCCTTTTTGCCTCTTCTTTCCTTCTTCCTTGTCATTGGATTCGGGACCCACCCAAATCCAGGATGATCTCATATCAAGATCCTTGACTTGATTCCATCTGAATTACCTTTTGTTTTTTTTAACCCCCTCCCCCATATAAGGTCACATTTCCTGATGCCAAGTAGATGTATTTGGGGGGGAGCTACTATTCTACCCATGACATGAGTTTTTCTCCTTTGTCCCTGGAGAGTGCTAGCCACATCTTTTCCGCTCATTCTCAAGTTGGATCCCGCCACTATGAGATTCAGATGTGGTCTCAATTTAGTAACTAGACTATCTAATGTTCAGTAACAGCCAAAGCTTGAACTTGAGTTAGCTCCTTTCCCCTCTGCAGCTCAGACCTTATTCAAACCGGAAGGCATGTGTGGAAGGGAAGCGGCGTGTTGCTTTCTACTCTTACCTGCTCGTCTCTTTCCTTCCCCTGCATACATCTATTGTTTCGCTCTTTTTCAGAGTCGGAGGTGGGTGAGGTGGGCGTGGTGAGATAGTTTGCTTGGCCGAGTGGCTTCGTGTTACCTGGGTTGGGCAAATGTTTAAAGAGGAGACCCTGCCTAGGCCTAGCTAATGCTGAAAGTAGATTTGTTTCCTCATTGGGGCTTTGGAGATTCTTGTGTGTTCCCCATCGGTCCCCTCTCTCTGGCAATCCCCTTGACCCAGGTGGATGCCACAAACTCTGAGACCTGGCATTCAGCCAATGCCTGCAGAACGTCTTTACTGGACCTGCATTCATTCTCTTTGCACTTCTGACTCATGGGAGGCATGCACATGACACTTGCTCCGCTCAGCCTCTCGGATGTGGGCGACACTCAGCCCAGCAGATCTCCTGGCTCGCCGCCCAGTAGCCCCTCCTCAGGGCTCACGCTCCCATCCCTGACTCTAACTTTCTCAGGTAAGAGTCAGCCTCCAGCGCTCTGTGTCTTCCGACTGCCAGAAATGTACTTCACAAATCTCTGGGCATCCCTGAAGCCTCTTTTGGAGGCTCGGGGTTGAAAGGTGGCCAACCCCATGTGCTGGACAAAGGGTGGGGGCTCATATGAAGGCAGTGGTCCTCTGCAAAGAAATCTCTTCATCAGTTTGCTATGCCTTCACTCATGGTCCCTTTTTATCTGCTGGTTCTGGTCTCTGTGTCTGTCTGCACATAGCTACGTCCTGCCATCTCCCATGGGCATTGCTCTTGGATTATTGCTTTAGTGGTTTTGTTGCAATGGGGAAAAAGAAGCCCCTCCTCCGGTTGCATAGATTATTTTCCGGAAAGCATTCCCAGTATTTTAACTTTCATCTACTGAAAAGAAGGGGGACACAGCACAGTACATGGGGAGTCTCTGTAAAGAAGCTAGTGAGAAGTTTCTGTAATCATGCAGAAGTACAAGAGTGTATCTGTTCTGCATCCATTAAGAATAAGAATGCAAGGAATGCACACTTCAATAGCGAGGATTTTTAAAAATCACATCTATGAAAGTGACAAAGTACTGGGTGGTCTTTCCTGATTAAAAAAAAAAAAGCCCTCATTGGTAACAGAAGTAAACTCAAAAAAGCTTTTTCTAAGTTGCTATCCAACAATGGAGGTCTTGGTTCCCACCTGGCTCTCTATATCTGTGTTCCTGACTCTTTGTTTCAAATGCCCCAGTACCCTTGCCGTCCTGCCCCAATTTCATACTCCTCATCTTCTCCAATTCCTGTTTTCTCTTCCACTTCCATCACCACTTAACACTGCTTTGGCCCTCTAGCCCCTTCCTGTGTGCCACGAGTGCTGGAGGAAACTGTGACTGGTTCACATCGGTCCGTGTTAATACAGGGGTCATTGCTCCGAATGCTTTTCCGTGGCGGTAGCTGTCACTCAGGGAAAATGTGTTGCCTTTAAGGAAAGATTTTGCTCCTCAGAGTTGCCTGAGAACCGGCTCTTATCAACC
Source organism: Procyon lotor (assembly GCA_028646535.1). Taxonomy (NCBI): domain Eukaryota; kingdom Metazoa; phylum Chordata; class Mammalia; order Carnivora; family Procyonidae; genus Procyon; species Procyon lotor. The sequence continues at coordinate 8,529,231 of CM053604.1, read as the reverse complement.
TGACAGTCTGGGAAGTTTAGATCGTCTCTCCGAAAATATCCAAGTAAGCATGGTAATGAGGACTTTTTTCTGGCATGACAAGTTTCGTTCGAAAGGATCTTGAATTACAAATATGCATGAATGATCCTTAGAAGCAGCTGTTTATACTGACTAGCCACGTGATCCCGAACACCAGAAAAGCAAAGAACTGCCATCTTGCCTTCAAAGGGCTTCATGGAAACGTGCACTGTGCTTTGAAATACAACAGCTTCAAAACCTCCATTTGTCCATGTCGTGGAGGTGGCACGGCGGTGTTGGAAGTCGCCCCTGCCTGACATCTATGGGAGAGACGCTGGGCTGGGAAGCCGGGCAGCAGCGCCCTGGGGCGAGCTGTCACCAAGGCGCAGCAGCCTCTCTTCCCAACTCTGTTCTCAGTTCATGTCCAGTTCAGAGCTTGAAAGCAGCCATGGGGGGAGTATTTACACCACAGAAATTGGCGAGCCATACAAACCTGGGCTTTTTTTGGTTTCCGGAGAGCCAGTTGTTAACTGCTTACCCGCACACCACCAAAGTCCCATAATGCTTCTCTCTTTCATTTTGACTTGTAATTCACTTCGGAGCAAACCATTTAGCATCTCTGTGGCTCAGCGAGGAGAGTCACACATGCTTTTAAGGGAAACTGTGAGAATCAAAGAATGCATACAAAAGGAAGTGCTTTTAGCTCCCTGGAAGAAAACCTTTATTTTTTTTGTTCTTTGATTCCAGGAAACAAATGCTTGGAGTAGTTTACTTTCTCTTCCAGGACCCAGCAAATCAATATGGGGAGGGGGCCCTCTTTTCTGTTTGTTATTATAATGTTCCAAATTATCCTCTTATTTATGAAAAATAAAACTCTGTAAGATCAAGTATCATTTTAAAATACTCCTTGCTATTTGTTATGATCAGGTGACATATTTTCATCACATATTGATTTATGCAAGACTCTGTGTGGGAGATGATGGGCTTTACAAAAAGCAGGAACAGGCAGGCAGGGAGTTCAGAAGTCTCTGCCCAATACTTATTGTTGACCAGCCATCAGGACAAGCACCACTGGAGTTATTTTCATCTTTCGACAAATGATTACTGTGTATCTCCTGTGTTTGGGGCAAAGACTAATAAGATGCTAATTCCCAGGACTAGGTGCGACGTAGTGAATGGCCAGTTTTATGTGTTTTGGGCACAGTCGTGAAGAATGGCCTGAGTGGGTTGACAACCAAACCACTGCAGGGCAAAATGTAAACAGGTATTTACAGAGAAAGTTTGCATAGAATTAATCCAGAGTTTTCTAGGAGTCAGTTACCTTCTCCTCTTCTACCTGTGCAAGGCTGGAAGGGGACCAAGAGTTCATCAAAGGTTTCCTTTGGCTCCAGGCTAGAATCTGTGTGGAAACCTTCCAATAATTATCGTTACCTGCCCCATTAATTAAAGTTCCCAGAGAAGATGACTCCATGAGCTCCTTGGCCAATGTCCTACAGAGTGTGGCTTCTTATTGGCAAGAGACCCCTCTGGATCCCATTCTTTCCAGATTCGCTCTCTGCTCTGTGGGACTTCTGTGGTATGTGGTCTTCATTTCATTCAATCACTTACTTATTCCCCAATCACGATGGAGTGCCTACTGCACGCTAAGTCAGTGGTTTTCAACCTTGGGGAGCACTTCAGAAACACTGACATCTGGGTCCTAATTCCTTGAAACTGATGAGATGCATTTGGGCTGGTGCCAAGGGCCTCTGTGATGAGGAGGAGGAGGAAGACGACGACAATAAGACCTGCAGCAGCTACAGCAAATATTTAATAGGGAGAAGCACCATTTTGTTTTGCGTACATGACCTCATACAATCCCAGCAGAACCCTATGAGGTAGGTAAGTTTATCTTCTCCATCAAAGAGCAGGAAACTGCCACCTGGAGAGGTTAAGGTCCAGATCTAGTAATTGGAAGCTAGCACTCGACCCCATTCTGTCCATTTCTTAATGGACGCATGTGCCATGCAGCTTCCGTATTTCTATAAAGCTTCCCCAGAAGTTCTGATGTATTTCTGAAGTTGGAAACCATTGCTCTGGTAATAGTACTTGGCATATAGTAGGTTGTTTGCCCAGGACTGTTTATTTAGTCTTTTCCCTTTGTTCCTTGGTTTCACTGTGTAGCGGTAGAGACATATATGCTAAATATGCAAATATATATGTGCATATACATACCGTGTGTGATGCAACAAATGGTGTGCAAAGCATTGTGATGGGGAGACTGTGAGTGTGGGGAAGTAGAGGGAAGCAGCTCTTCGTGAGCTTTAGAAAGAAGTTTGGAAAGGGCAGGATGTAATTTGGCTTTAAAATCAGAAGTTTATTTACAAATCCTCAAGGGAATCAAATTAGAATCCCGGGGCGGCTTGCTTGCTTGTGAACGTATTCTCCATAATCCTGTGTAAGACACTGGCTATCTTCTTAGTGCTTCTGGAATGTGGTGAGCCTGTGACAGATCTGATTGGGCCAAACTCCAGCTGATTTATGTCTCCAGCCGTTTGTAATCTCACCTGGGTCTGTCTTTGAGGATCACTGGCTAGGAAAGGGATTCTGAAATAAGAAACCCAGGACTTGTCTGTCTCTTCTATCCCCATATTTGTTTGTCTTGTTCTATCCAGCAGTTATAACAAGACAGAGAATAGGAATTGATGCAGTAAGGGGATAAGGTTTTGATATCTCACTCACATATATAACCCCAGAACCTAGCAGGATGCCTGGTGTGTAGCAGGTGCACAGTAAATGTTTGCTGAATAAATGAGTGGAAAAAAATGAATGAATGAAAATGGAAACTGTGCTACTTCCATACGGACATCTTTAATTCCCCTGGATAATGTTGGTGGTGATAGTGGTGGTGTGGGCATCTGATAATATCTGATAGGCATTATCTCTCCATCCTCTCAGTATCCTGTGAGATCGTATGAGCAGGTTTCATCATCATCTTCAGACTCATTTATAAGCAAGGAAGTTGAGTTCCAATGACTTAAAGACCTTGTCTGAGACTACATGCACAATTTGGTCTTGGGCTCAGCCTTCTCAAATTTTGTGCCTTCTCTACATCTGTGGGAGGCATTGTCAATATGCAACTGAAAAAATAAGATTTTTGCTTCAGAGAAACTAGAGAAATATGCACCTTCTTTTCCTGCTGAGATGAAATATGACTGTATAATCTCTTTGGGGCATTTCTCACATCCTTCTTTCTCTGTGTATTATAGACAGGATCTACCCACCTGATGGCAATAAGACTCCTCCAAGTCATGACAACCAGAAATGTCTCCAGACATCGCTAATTGTCCCTTGGAGAGCAAAATCATCCCTTGTTGAGATCCAGTGATTTTGTCCAAAAAATAACTTTTCCGTAAACTGAGTTCTGGTCATAGTATTTACTTTATTTGTTTGTTTGTTTATGATGAGAACACTGAACTACATAGGTACTGTAAGTCAGGAAAGGGTTACAGAAAAAGAGGTCAGGAGTCAAGAGACAAAGTCAGATATAATCACCAGAGTCACATGACCCAAAATCACAATTAAATGATTCTATTTTCTTTTTTGAACTTTGAACTTATGTCTACTTATCTTTCTCAGAAGGCTGATCACATTGGAGGTTTTTATATGATTATATATATAATGTATGCTATATATATATATATATATATATATATATATGATTTTTTCCTTTGTAAATATTCATAACTCTCTCCTTCCTACCTACTTGAAATTTGAATTAGCCAAATAAATTAATTAAAAATAAATTAAAGTTAGAAAACTTTGGTCTTTAAGTCATGGGTAACATTTATTTTGTACCGGACAGATGAACATTGAAATTCAGGAAAAGTATGGAATTAAAGCCTAATAAAATGTTATATAAACTCTTAAGTCATGTTGACTTAAGTGGTGAGATCATGCCAAGAAAGTTAATGGAGCTGGCTCTGGGACCGCTGATCCAGTGATTTATCCACCTCTGTGCATTTCTAAGCAAAAACACATGTCTGCAAAATGAGCCTTTGCAAGCCAAAAACAGAAAGATCAAACTGCCAAGGGTATCTCAGACCCTTTTCATACATGCAGCTTGCATATTTAAAAGCAGGCCTGGTCTTTACACACTTGAAGAACGTAAAGCAGAACCAGGACATACTGTCTTTCTTTGGAGAGTGTTTCCCAGGAGGTGCTCCTGTTGCTTCAAAGATAACCCCATCCTAAAATTCAGGCCCATTTGGTAGGTCTGTTGGTCAGCCCTATTGGCTTTTTTCCTCTCCCTTTCTGTTTAAGAACTGGTCTTATATCTGTAATTAGAAGGCAGCCCAATACATTGGGAAGATCAATGGCTTTCACTTTCAGACCCTGCCACACCAGCTTCCTGGTTGTGTGACCTTGGGTGAACCACTTATTCCTTCTGTGTTCTATTGTTCTCTCCAAGAAATGGAGCTAATGAGGCGCACTACCCTGGAAGGTTGGAGAATACAAGGAGATGTGGAATAGAAGTGGGATGGACAATACAGTGCCTACTACATGAATTGATACTTCAAAGGTGTTTGCCTCAGTCCCCTTTTCTATCAAGGTCATGCTGTGACTGTGGGCCAAAAGCGGTCTGCGTGTGTGTTTATCTGCAAAGTACTTTCAAATGCTCTGAACGAGTTGCCAACGCTTAAAAATCAGAGATTTCAAGTGAGAATCTAAATTGTTGGATTTTGGATTAAGAAATCTGAAGATCTGGCAACACGGGGCCCCTGTAGATGGGTGCATCTGCCCCCAGGCCCCTAATCTTCATCCTTCTCTGAGGCCTCACACCTGACCTGCTTCGCACGTATATGTCATATGCCTGATATTCTTGAGACTTAAGGTGTTACCACAGTGCACATCAACAATGCTGGAGGCTCTGGTCCAGGGGAGGCCTCACGGATGCAGACACCTACTGCCCTAGACCCTGCCTGTAAGGAATTCACAGTCTTATTAAGGGCTTATTGTAAGTGATGATTTCAATCTAGCAGGAATTTATTGAATTCCTCCTGCAGATCTGGCACCGAGGATGCAACTTAATAAGATATGGCCCGTGCCCAAGAGCAACCTGCTCTGCTGACCTCTTCTGGATTGGAGTTTCTGTTTTCTGTTCCAACCTCGGGTGGAGACTCGTAACATCATTAACTTTTTATGTTCCGTTTAGGACATCATCCAGTCCAGGCCTTCCTTTTGTTTTGTCTTTGTTTTTCCCATCGACTGACAGCATAAAATGATTGCATTGACTTCGCTGTAGATAAGTTCCATCTTCCTAAAACTTGGAAGAATAGAAAACACGAATAGAAACCATTTTCCCTCTTATTTCCTATAAAGGGAAGGTTTTTAAAACACCTGGCTTCTCAACTCCTAACCTAGTGCCTGGCAATAGGAGGCTAAGTAGTGTTCGTTCACTAAAATAAATGGATGAACGGAGAAAACATTGAATGGATGGATGACATTCCAACGTCTAATCCAATTTACCCTCCCCCCACCCCGCCCCACATCCATTTATGTATTTAATCGTCAAATATGTACAGAGCTGGGGAAGGAGACTTCCAGATGCAGGGCACCGAGTCCAAAGGCCCTGAGATGGGAACAAGCTGGACACGTTCCAAGAACCAGAAGGAAGTCCAAGATGGTTGGGGATGAGCAGAGAACAGTGATTAGAAATGGCAGCAGTGGTTGGTTTATACGGGGCCCATAGGCCTTGTTGCAGGCTTTCCATATTTTATAAGTATAGCGGGAATAAGAGATCTGATTTCAGTTTTTAGAAGATCCTGTTGGCTGCTATATAGCGTATGGGTTCCTGGGAGGGAAGGGTGAAGCCAGGAGCCCAGAGAGGTGGTTGTTTAGAGCAAGCGAGGGATGGTGGGCAATGTCCATAGGGTGAGGGTAGCGGTGGGACCAGGCTCGGGACAGATTTTGAAGTTTCACCATCATCTATTGACACCGTAACACTGTCTAATGGATGTACAAGGCCAAGCACATGTGTAACTTTAAATTTTCTACTAACTGCATTTGAGGAACCCACAAATGGGAACATTTTGGGTTTGGAAGTTGAGGGAAAAAAGTTCCAATTTACTATATGTTTACTGAAAAATATCTCTTTGTAGTGTTCACTTTATTACATTTACATTTCTTTTACTCGCCAAACAACTTTGTTTTGTTCTGCTACAGTAAATTGCGATTGACGTGCCTCCTGAAATTTGTGATACTCCTTCTTCTAATCATTTTTTTCTTAATTTTTCTGGTCGCAGAACTCATGTGTTGTCTGCCTTCTCCATTTTGTACAAGTATTATCTTTTCACATTTCAAAATCTGTCTATATTTCCTTGTTTTCACCAGAAATGAATCGAATCATTTATAATTAGAACCATTATTTTTACTTAATTCCGAATTGTGAGTTACGTAGGTATCTCTGTAACTTGGGCTGCCTGCATAAAATACTTAAATAAACACACTATAATGTTAATGTGGTGCAAAGATAAAAATCATCCCAGCTGAATCAATCCACGGACACGGACTAACACACATTGCCCGGTGTTTATGTGTAGTAGCAGAAATGACTCATGTACCTGTCTTTCTCACTACAAAACGACAGTATCATCTTAGGTGATGCAATAGTTAAGCAGAAATATAATCCTTGGCAACATCATAGGCGTGTTTGGTGGAAAAGTACTTGGCACTGTTTCCATTTAAAAATTTAGCTTCACATCAATAAAAATTAACACAACTGAAATTCAGTTCCTCAGTCTGCTCACGGGCCACCTGCAGCTTGTGGCTGCCATATTGGACAGTGCCTCTCCAGTGGGGTTCAGAGCTGGGTGGCCCTGCCCTCACCTCTCCTGCCCTGTGCCTCCCAGGCCAGAGGAGAGGTTCTAAATGCCCTGCTGTCTCACTATCGCCCTGCTCTTCCCATCCTGTGTACTCAAAACTGAACAACTGGGGTGCGCTTACGGCATTCAGTTAACACACAAGTCAAGGCAATATGAAACCAAGCTCTTAAGAACCAGATTACACTTCTAAAGGATGTTTTCCTCCCAGAACAATGAACATTTTCTTTAAAAGAGAGAAATGATCCATTTGACATCAAAAAATTGACTCATGCACATGAACGTTATTTTTTTTTTTTACCTGTTACATTTTAAATAGACACGTCCATAAACCCAGCAACGCTGAGTGTGCCGGCACTGGTTACCAGCCATCGTGGCCAGTGTCCATGTTACGGCTTTAAGGAGTGGCTGCCACGAGTTTGTTTGAATATGTGCATTTTTGTTAAATGCCAAATGTGGGGCTATTCAGTCGTCATTCTCCATCAAACAAACAAAGCCGATAAATGCCATTGGTATACGGTAGACTGTAACTTTTCTCAAGTCTGTGGAGCAAATTATACTCATTTTAAAATTTGTCTAACTGGGGATTGACACTTATTCATGTGTTTGTGTGATAGCTGGAGTCACTGCTGGGTGTCTCACACATGCCGTCCTGCGCTTACCTATATCCACAAGCATTTTCTTCTCCAGAAGCACTAGCCTGCTTCAGCTTTGATCCGGCCATAGCCCCCCTAATGGGTCTCCAGACCTGCCATCAATGTGCCTTGTCTTTGGGTAGTACTTTGAAGCAAGAGCAGACCCCTTAATGTCTGTGAGACTCTGGATTTCAAGAAGGATCAACTTTGACTTCCTGCTGCTGTTGCAAGACCCTCTCTGCCCCCCTGTCCCCCATAGCTAGTGTCACAAATATTAATGCCACGCTTGCACATGCTGGGCTCAGAATGGCCCCTTTTAATTAAAATATGGATCTATTTTTTCAAATGCATTTTCACATTTCTGCATGGGGAGAAGTGCTTCTCCTGCCGAGTGCAATTTCAGATTGGGCAAAATAGGTGCAGATTTCATTCGAATCTCTTTGAAGTTTCAGAACGTCCTTATACCCTAGGATGATTTTTTGCTGCTTTTATATTCTCAATGGTTTCCTGGACATTAGGGAAGAGCTTTCATGTATTCACATCTTTGGGATTCTGAAACATTATTGGATAAATATTAAAGAGAGCCAAATTGAATCAAAGTTAAAATGAATCAAATAGGTCCTAAATAAAATTTAAAAAGCAACACTTAAAATATATTGTTATTAACCACGACTTTTGGGGAAGTTATAGGCTAAATGTGATTCTCATTCCAACAAATCAAGAGTTTCTTATGGGGGAAAAATACCCTGTCCTTGTATGTATCAGTGTGTCCACGTGGAAATAAAGCTTGGAATTTTTCTCTTTAGATAGCTAGGAAGAAAGGAATTTTCTCTGGGCTAAGTTTCCCAAACTTTTTGAATGGGTCATGGCTTCCTTTGGGTCCTGTAACACATTTTCAGGCCTCATTTTTTTGGCATTTTTGTGATACTTTTGGCATTTCAGTTGGATTTCATATCGTTTTGTCGTGCACACACCTGTCTCTCCACTCTGTTATTAAACTCCATGACGACAGGGATGATGCTGGGTGTGGGTATCTCACGGTGCCTCCCCATTGCCCCTTTATACTCTTCATCATTTTGTCCCTTAATCTAAATTTCATGTGATTTGGCAGGGGTAGGGCAGCTTACAGTGACCTATTCTGCAAACAAATATATGAGACAGGGATTTGGAGGGAAGGAATCATGTTGATAATCAATTCTCGTCTTGTTTTCACTAGTATACAGAGACTCAGGAGAGATTCATAGCTTTCTGCTCCTTGTATTGCCCGTAATTTCCTTATATTGGTCAATGTCTTCATACTCAAATGCTTGTCTGCTTAAATTTCAGGCAAGTTCTTTGTATTAATATTTGGACCTTGAGGCTATAAGTTGATTATAGCTTTTCAATCTTGCTATCTGTAATTAATTTGGAAAAATTCACCCAAAACAGAGTTGTCTGAGACTTTCCAGAACTTATATCACAAAGTTCAGAAAAGGATTCTTCAACCTAGTTACCCCACTAAAATGACTTGCTGACAGAGACCAGCCCTGAGAAGGAGCAATCGTGGCCTATATCACAGACTCCCAAATCACGGCCTGCCAGCTACATGATACAGTGATCTTGCTCCCAGCAAGACTCAGCCACTGATATGAGCCCAAGCCCCCTATGGGTACTGTTACCTTGACTTAATTGTGTTGTTTGGGATGTTTTTCTTACTGAACTTGCACTCTGTTTGCAAAGTCTGCCAAATCTGTTTTTCTCTAAATATCTTTCTTTGTATTTCTCAGTGGCTCAGCTGGAGTTAGCCATCCCCTTGTCCCGATTTTAAGCACTTTGAAAAGAGGGCGGGTTCAGTCTTGGTGAGGGTGCCAACATTTCAAAGACAGATGAGCACTTTCACAAATCCCTCTCAATTTGGAAACTGAATACTTTTGCCGTTTGACCTTCAAGGAGCTTTATTGACAGGAAATAACTTTTTAGTTTTAGTTTACTTTAGTTCGATTCGATTCTACCCTACCATTCTATTCTATTCTATTCTATTCTATTCTATTCTATTCTATTCTATTCTATTCTATTCTATTCTATTCTATTCTATTCTATTCTATTCTTCTATTTATCACTAACCACCAGTTGCCTGCACAGTTCCACTGCATGGAAGACTCATCAGGTTCGCCGGCCCCACCCCACCTGCATGTACCTGGCAGTGTAATGTCTGGTGGCGGGATAGAGGGTACCTAGCAGCGATCAGCAGACCCCTAAACACGAACGAGATGGTGGGAGGCAGGAAAGGCGCGGTTCACCTGGCGTGCGGGGCGGGGCCGCCGGGAGGCGGGGCCCGTTCCCTCGGTGCGGGACCCCCGGCAACAGCTCACTCAGGCTGTGTTTCCCAGACACAACAGTCAACTTCAAGCACATTTTCACACTGTTTGGCTCAAGCTCCTGGCAGCGTTCCTAAACACTCTGAGGAAATAATTCCACAAAGTGGCATAAATTAATGTGACTAATTAACATGATGTTAATTATTTGTAAATTGTATGTTTGGATACACATTACTTGAGAGGCATATGTTACATTCAGTGTTTACTGAAACAAGTGACTGCTAATAGCTCCTCCTGAGTGTTGCCTTCACAACAGTCAGCAAATGGAGGCTCCTCTAAAAATAAAAACCGTGTCCTTGGGGGAGCTGCGTGAGCGATTGAATATAATCCAGTGCCACTGAAGTAGCCCCCTTCCCTCGAAAAGTGGGAGTTCCTGATACTTCCTGCTTCACACCTGCGGTCGTGTGGATATGGCTTCATGAAAGCAGTCTCTTCTTTCCCTGTGTCTGCACACAGGTGGAGGTCGGGGACACTCCGAAGTGTCCAGCGTCTCAGCATCTCCTTCCAGACCTGTGTGTCTATAGACAGGCCCTACCCTCAGCCCCCAAGGTGGGGCACAAGTCTCCATCAGGACCAGGGCAGTTAAAAAATATGTCAGCCTGGCCGTCTCTTATGTTCAGAATTAAGGGTTTCCCATTCAGCAACAAAGCATCCTCTTTGGATGCTCACACTTGACATTCTGGTTCTTGGTCCCGGAATAAACCAATCTGTTTAAGTGGCTTTTAAATTCTGAAGACGATATTTTGTTTCTTTGAGGTTCATTAATTTCAGGTGCCTTGGGTATGTGTTGCTAACATGCAAAATAATTACTTGAAAAAAAGAAAATACAGCCTTGGTAGCGTTCTTCAGATATTATGGCTAATGAGGAGGTTTCTCGTGGAGCAAGTTTCCTAATGACATCTTTCTGACTCTGGCGTGTCATCTCTAGCAAAGTAAAACCGTGTATTTTGCTGATATTCTTTGGTCAGGACTGAGTGACCGAGTCCTTTGGGGGAATAGTCTGGATCCCTTGGCAAAGAGAAAGAGAACACAAGGCCACGGTCAGATCCGGTTATGGCACAGCCAAGGGAAGGCCGCATCCTTATTCTAAATCCCATTACTTGGGGTAAATACCTTCAGCTTTCATATTATATTATAGGTCTAGATATTTTTTGAAAAGGCAATTGGAAGACAACCCCACACTCCAACAGGGTCAGCTGAGGGAGTAAAGCCGCTCAGCCTGGTGCTCAGGGGCGAGCTCCAAAACCAGAGGCTGCTCCTCCCAGACCACTGTTCTCAGGGGGGATACTGGCTAGAATTTGCCTTCTGGAGAGTCATGGGGAAATTATTATGGAAAATCTGAATTTTAATTTATTAATATATAATTAATTTATAATTAATATATTAATTATAATTAATATTAATTTAATTAAATATATAATTATTATATATAAAATATATAATATTTTAATTTATTCACGGCCACTAATGACTGAAGTAAAAGCAAAGAACTGTACTTAAAATACACACTTGATTAGCCCGACAGTGGAGTTGCAACCAAACCCTCACGAGTCCTGTCTTACTTAGTTGCCGTGACATCTGACCCTCACCTTATCCGTGATGAGTACTTGCCAGACAAGTGCCTGAACACACGCGTGAATAAGTGACTGATTCCTGAAGCAGAACTGAGCACAAAATGCAGATTCTCCTCAAAACTATGTAAAACACAGAGAGAGAAGAACTTCCAAAGTCTCCAGGCAAAAGCTGATTTTATTTCAGCTCCAGTATGACACTCTGGGGATGAAGGTTCACAGGAAGAAAGCGGGAGGAAGGTTGGCAAAAACTGACTTGCTCGTGAATGGGATAAGCCAGACACGCTGGGCATGAAGACACTGTTATTCTAGAAGGGCTTCTACACTTCGGTTTGGGACCCGAGAGGGAAGTTGTCTCTTCTAGAAGAAAGGACAGTGAACATTTCTATGGCAATACTGTGGGAGCGCAGGAATGAAAAATATCAGAAGGAGCCACATTTGAGATGGCTCCGATAGTCTTGGGAGTGTCTTTCAGTGTGTTCACTTGGAGAGATGTCACAATCCAACTGAAGATACCAACTGTTGCTACACATTGCGGGACTGGTATTTTAAAACACAGACACAAATCTGTTTCACGTATTAAATGGTGTAAGTTGAGTTCCAGTGCGTATTGTTTTTAAAGGGTGTAAATGACTACGGGAAAGAAATGGGACAATTGTTCTCCCTTTGGACATCTATCTTAGAGAAATTGTCCTGAATTTAGAGTCTTTATAATCTCAACACACAACGTGAACCTCAGTGCAACCAGTGAACCCTCAAGGAATGAAAGAATTTGCTGGATGGATGAAAGAATTACGATAAGCAAACTGACAAGACATGGAGAATGTGTAAGGTAATAGTAGCAAATGTGCTGTTTAGAATTTACTGTGTTACCAGCCGGGTTCCAAGTACTTTGCATGTATTAACTCACTGAGCCCTTACCTAGCTCTCAAGTTCTGTCATTATCTCCATTTTACAGATGAAGACACCTGGTCCAGAGAGGTCAATGAACTTGCCCAGGGTCACACAGCTTAGAAGTGTTGGTACCAGGATTGGAAATTAGGCATGTCGGTTCCAGGGACTGTGTTCTAACCCCTCCTTGGCTTGATTAAATAGCAGAAAATCTTTCTCTCAAGGGGAGCATGCTTTCTTTTGTGTTAATGAGCGATGTTGGAAAGATCCAGGACATGGGCCACACTTGGGGCCAGAATTGGGAGAAAATTCCCCACCACTACCACCACCACCACTGCAAGGTATTTACAGGGTAAATGGAAAAGATGAATATTCTTTAAAACAGATTGTTTTCTCTGTGACAGTCACCAACTTTATAAGTTCCTTAACATACTGTTCCAAACAGCCTGCACTTCTGAGGTAATTGATAGCATGCCTTTCATTATTAGTTTAATTTTCAGTAATTTGTGCTAGTCTCTAAGTTCTGATGATAATAATAATAATAATGACAAGTTAATATTGATTTCCTGTTTTCTATATGCTTCTGTATCCGAAGTGCTTTTTCTAGACCTGTGCAGTAGGCACAATTATTGGCGGCCCATTTTACCATTTTACAGGTGAGGAAATAGAGGCATGGAGGTTAAAAGCTGGTGAGTGGTAGATCTGGGATCCAGACAGTCTAGATCCAGCCAGCCGCTCCCATGGTTCCTCGTAGGTCTGAATACACACATAACGAAGGAAATGTAAAGAAAAACACCCTTTACACTAACTTACTGTATCCCAATGTAGAAGATATGTTATGCTTTTGCGGTTCTTTGTGTAAGAGAAATCTGTTCAGCTTTCCTTCTTCTTTTTAAACCTGTGCCAATCTGCCTGTGTGTTCAGAATTCTAAGGAAAGTGAAAAGTTTATAACACATTGGAGCAATTAGACTTTGGTCATATATTTTATCATATATTTTATAGAAAGTGTTTTGGATAAACTTATACTTCGTCATGAGGAATAGACGTATTTCATTCCCAGGATAAACCTAGCTAGAACTACAAGTCTTATTTCAGCTTATCCTGAAGGCCAAATATTGTGTAGAAGGTTCTGGGTAACATCCTACTGGGGAGTTGCCAAGAGAAGATATAAAGAAATGAAGTTTCAAGCTAAGATTTGGCTTCTTGCCGCCACCTAGTTAACATAGGATTAATATTTTCCTTTTCTACATAAAAAAGTAGTTTTCTAAGGGATCATAAAATTTTAAACCAGAGACTGTGATTTCTGATTTTTTTTTTATAAATTCAAATTATTGGCTTCAGCTACCATTTCTAAACTCTGCCCTGCTTTGTACTTACTTGGAGCAGTCAAACTTCAGAGCCCTTCATCTGTGAATTAATCATGTGCGGAGTATATGCAGTTGGAATTTAGCTATAAATATAAATGAAATTGCTCCAGCCATGGCTGGGTTCAAAAAAAAAAACTAGAGCGATTGGAAGTTTTCGGTTTAAAAAAAACAGAGAAGTTTTAGGGGGAAAAAAAGGAGTTAAGTCGAAAGGAGTGATTAAATATGATACAGTCTTTTTGCAATAAAATATTGGGCTTGTATGGTATATATACTTTATTTCTAAGATACTGCAAATCAGTCAAGGTGGGAAGAAATGAATGGTGTTTACCAGACTCCGGAGCAGCTCTCTCCCTTGACCTGCAGACATGTGAAAGGGAGCAGGGGCCATTAATCACTGCAAAGGATGAGCACCAAATAGGTTGTAGAGATATCCCTGGTACGACTTGGCAAGAAGGTTCGCCCAACTGGGGCACCGAGAAAGAGGAGACGGGGAGAGACAGAGATGGATGAACAGTGCCTGCTTGCCTAAGAGCACACACCTTAGACTATGTTTTTCCTCCTTGAAAAGTCTGTGGTTTGAAAAGCTGAAAGGCACTTGCATGGGCTGTGGAATTCTCATCAGATCTAGCTGAAATGTCTTCATTGCTGATGAGGGAGTGGAAAGCACTGAAATTTGAGGTTGCCGCTCTGAGCATCAGTCCTAGCGGTGACACTCACTAGATCTGGGGCTCCAGCAAGTTAGCTAATGCGCTCTGCTGCTCCGCTCCATCATGTGTAAGCTAAGAACAATCCCTTTTCAAGTTGCTATGTCTCCACCGCGGAGATCAGCTGCTGTAATTCCAGATGTATGTTGAATGCTTGCTTGCTATGTGCCGTGATGCTGTGTCAAGGGCTCACGATGCAAGAGACAGTTCCTTCCTTGTAACTGGAAATAGGTAAGTCAAGGGGATGAAGAGTACAGCGTAGGGAATAGAGTCAGCAGCGTTGTAATAACTTGGTGTGGTGGCAGGTGGTGACCACACTGATCGTGGTAAGCATTTTGCAATGTAGATAATTATTGAATCACCAGGGCGTACACTTGAAACTATGTAATATTATACATCAATTATGCTTCCATAAGAAAAAACTGTAAATAATAAAGTAACATTTCTTGATTCAGGCACTAAAAAAAAAGCAAGTGACTTAAGGAATTTATCTTTGATTGAGGTAAATAGACTAGTGAGCAGTAGGAGGATACTGTGAGAAATAAAACAATAGAAATATGTTGAGAGGGTAGGGTTAGGGTAGGACAGATCTGAGGAAGCCTGTAGGGTGCACTAACCCTGGCTACAAATATACTAAACATCGACTGCGTTCCCCCTCTCTCAGGGTGGGTCTAAGAATAAACAAGAACTCACAGAGAGGGTCTGAGCACAATGTTTCTGAATCACAATTCACTCAGGTGGGTATTGGAAAGAAGGCTTGGCGTGAGCGAAGGCTCTGGGACAATCAGAATGAAATGACTGTGTTTTCCCGCTGAAGCACAGAGTCCGGGGGGTCAGGGGGGGACTTGCTTGCCTGTCTAGGATCTTGGGCTCCATCCGAGGAACCCTGAGCAGGGGAGAGACAGAGGCAGATGGAGCCCAGGACCCACTGCTGGGCAAAAAGGAGATCAAGCCCCAGGGGTAGCACATCTCTTAATATGCACTGTTCAGGAGTGATTTTTCTCTTTTCTTTTAATTTGTCAGTGTTTCTTATATATCAGCTATCTTGAGATATAACTCACATATCATACAGTTCACCTATTTAAAGTACACCATTCTTTGGATCTTTGCTATATTCATTGATCTGTCCCACCATAACCACAATCCACTTTTAGAATATTTTTTTTACCCCCCAAAAGAAAGCTCATTCCCATTAGCAGTCCTTCCTTTCCTTCCTTCCCCCAGCCCCTGACAATCACTCTTCTACTTCTGTCTCTATTTCTCTATTCTGAGTATTTCATACGCAGAATTACGCTATATGTGGACTTTTATAGCTGACTTCTTTCACTGAGCATGATGTCTTCAAGGTTCACCCATGTTATACTATGTATCCGTGCTACATCCCTCTTTATGAACAAATATTATTCCGTTATGTGGATATGCCTCATTTTTCTGATCTGCTCCTCAAAGGATGGATATTTGGGTTGTTTCCACTTTGGGCTATTATGAATAACATTATTATGAATACCCACGTACAAGTTTGTGTGCAGACCTATGTTTCCATTTCTCTTGTGTAGGTGATAGTAGTGGTATACTGAATTACACGGTGATTCTATTTCTTTTCTTTTTTTTTTTTTTAAGAGAGCGAGAGCATGTGTGCAAGCAGGAGTGGGAGGAAGGGGAGGGGCAGAGAGAGAGAGAGGAGAGAGAATTGTAAGCAGGCTGCACACTGGTTGGAGCCCAATGTGGGGCTCGATCTCACCACCCCGACATCATGGCTTGAGCTGAAATCAAGAGTTGGCCGCTTAAACCGATTAAGCCACCCAGGCTCCCCCATGGTGATTCTATTTTTAACCTTTTGAAATCCTTTTCTAAAGTGCACCATTCCTCCCCCACCCCCCCCTCTTTTCTTGATGCCTGATACCTTCTCTATTATTTGTAATCATGTGAACTGGGGAAGAGAACCAGAGGAAGGAGATATAGTTTAAATTCAGTCTCTTTTTCACTTGATAGTCCAGGGAATGGGTGAGCCATTATTGTGAGGGGGCTGCATGACAATCCAAAATCTCAGTGACATGCAATGGCAAATATTTATTTCTTGCTCTTAGGTCTACAAGTCAGCTGTAAATCTGATGGCTTCTAAGATTGATAGAGTTTGGCTGTATCATATGAACTGAACCACTCAGTTCATATTCTTACTGTGGCAGAAGATAGAGGCCATGTCAAGCCACTAACACTCCTTTGACCAAAACAAGTCACACCGCTAAGCCCGAAAGTCAGTGGTATAAGGAAGTGCTCTATTTTTTTCTGGAAAGTTCTGCAGTGTCGCATGGCAAAGTGTGTGTTTATATAATCCTCTTATAAGAATTAAGTATTGGGAAGAATGAACTGATGATGAAGAATGAACCACAGTCAGTATGCAACTTACCATACTCTAAAACTGAGTTTTTCTAAGTCAGAATGGTAGGCAGGGAAATAGAGAGAAAAGGAAGAGAGACTGTTAAAATTAAAGCCCATTTTTAAAAAATTAAAATGTGAGAAAGTCATAGTAACTGAGAAGCCATTCTTTGGAGATACGCTTTCATGAAAAGGTGAGGGTGTTTTTAATCAGCTCATTGATTTTACACGCTCCATTTCAATGCTCAAGGAGTCCTAAAATGGTTGGTTACTTCATAGCATAATGAAATTTGGGGGTGAAAAGAGCCTGAAGGGATACCTTATTTTGTCTGGTGAATCCCTAAAAAGTGCTGGAAAAAACCCTGGCTCCAGAGTGGATGATGCCCACTTCCTGAGGCAACTTGGTCCTCGGTAAGTCACTCCGAGAGGTTCTCATAATAATTACTGGCATTCTACTTATTTTCAAGACAGCCCTTGAGGTAGATGCTGGTATCATCCCATTGTACAAACAAGGCAACAGACTTAGGATTATCCAGGCCGGAGTCACAGCTATGGAATGGCAAGTCCAAGATTTAATTTAAGCTTGGGGTTCTCTGACTTCAAAGCACACCGACCAGCCACAACCCCAGGTGTTTCTGGGGAGAAAAAGTCCTGTTTCTGTTGGTTCTGAATCTGCCTATCTTAACCAGAATCTACCTTTTGTTATTATTACTATTCATTTATCTTAGCTTTTATTTTTTTTTTATTTTTTATTATTTATTTATTTATTTTTTAAGATTTTATTTATTTGACAGACAGAAACACAGAGAGAGGGGGAACACAAGCAGAGGGAATGGTAGCGGGAGAAGCAAGCTTCCTGCCGAGCAGGGAGCCTGATGCAGGGCTCGATCCCAGGACTCTGGGATCATGACCTGAGCCGAAGGCAGACGCTTAACGACTGAGCCACCCAGGCTCCCTTTCTTTGTTTATTTTTAAGTAGGTAAAAACATTATACTTATACTTTGAATCTGCCTTACCGATCCTTTCGTTTTCCATCATAGTTATTATAAAAAAAAAGAAAAAGAAAAAAAAGAAAAACCTTGAACTTCCATGTGAATTCACAATAATTAGTCTGAATTATTGGAGTTTAACCTACTGCCTACAATAGTTTGTACTTTATCAACAGGCTTCAGTTGTCTCTGTTTCTTCCCTTTTGCCAGAGCCCAAATGGAACACAGGGGACACATCAAGCAAGAATTTGTTTTACTTCAACATTAGTAAGGATTTTTCTTTTCCCAAATTAAGTGCTTGTTCTTGTGTCTTTATATCATTGGTCCCCTGGGAGCAAATGGGATCATCAGAAGGTAGATAGAATGGCAACAGAGTGATGGTGAGAAAGAAAGAAGGAAAAAGCAAGGATGTACAGGAGGTTCATTGGCCTGCATATATGATATGGAAAGTGAACAGACAAGAGAGAGTTAACATAAGGTGATTATTGGGATTGAAAAGGTGGAATTACGAAAGAGAGGAGTCTTATCGGAAAGTCTATGACAGAAATTGGCTTGGGTAAAATAGCTAATGATGCGCTTGGTAGTGAAAAATGGGTATCTTGCTGGAGGCAGGAGCTGATGGCATTAGATCAGCCATTCCTTAGGGAAACACGTGGAGCCTGGAATGAACTGCTGAAGCCCAGACACCATTCCTTTTGTCTCTACATTGGTCAGCATTCAGTATTCAAAGAAATTCTGTCAACAATCAGGATTTCCCAAAATGGCGGCAATAAATCTCCTGTGAACTGTCTCTTCTTAGATGTAAACAGTACTTACTTACTCGAGCAGGGCTGCCATATTCGATGGCATTCCAAAGGGGTGGGCTCCTTCATCGGACCGTCGACAGCTGGGCTATGAGAGTGTTCATAAACTGTGTGTGAGCAATTGACAAGTTGACAAAACATTGACAAAAAACAATTACTCAAAAAGCAGCACTTGGAGAAGTGGTTTGTTGTTTAAGAGATACCAAAGAAACAGGAGGAACAAGTGAAAGCGCTATTTTTGCCATCCACTAAAACATTATTTCTCTGTAAGAAAAAGTCAGTAAATGAAATAATGCATATAATACAATAGATTTATTCTTGTTACACTTAATTTGTGAGATGCACTGAATTACTGGACTGTTCTTTTTTGAGATCACTAATTAACTCTCCATCAAAGACCAAAATGTAGAAGTTATCTTAAAATGTCTATGCAGATACAAAATATTTTAAAGTATTTAAAATATAAAATGTATCTTTTTTTTTTTAAAGATTTTATTTCTTAATTTGACAGAGAGAGAGAGATCACAGGTAGGCAGAGAGGCAGATAGAGAGAGAGGGGGAAGCAGGCTCCCCGCTGAGCAGAGAGCCCGATGCGGGGCTCGATCCAGGACCCTGAGATCATGACCCGAGCCGAAGGCAGAGGCTTTAACCCACTGAGCCTACCCAGGTGCCCAGGTGCCCCTAGAATGTATCTTATTAGCTTGAAATAATTACTATGTTTTCAGTCAGGATCTTCACACTGATTTTGATTATGGAAAATGCAAAGACATCGAGGTTTTAGCACCATTTCACAATAATGCTAATATAATAATAATGCTAATAGTAATAATAATGGTATCAAGTAACATTTAGGTCTTATTTTGTGACAAGTAGCCATACTAAATATTTTTCTTGTGTTGTCTTAACAACTTCTTGATACTTTTCTATGAGAAAGAAAATTTGTCAACCTATTTTATAAATCAAGAATCTGAATCTCTAAGCAGTTATGTTACTTTTCCAAGATCATACGGCTAGTAACCAGTGGAATGAGAATTTGAACATAGTTTTGTCTGAATCCATGCCCTGGGCATTGTTGTAATTAGCACATATGGAGTCTCCATGGGAATTAGGAAAAAGTGTGTCTCCCTCAAGATACTTTTATCCCCATCTGTTAGAAAGTTGTTACAATGAACTGATTGTGTAGACCAAAACAACCTACTGCCATCTACCGGAACGTAATAAATACAGAAATCTATGATGTCCCTGATACAAAAGATATTCCTGTAAAGGGGACTCCATCGGCACCGAATGGGGAGGTCCAGCATCTTGAACAACTCTACAATTCAGGTGGAAGAACATTTTTTTTCATTCCCCAGGGAAAATAAGAGAAAGTTCTCTTTACCTTTTAGTCTATCTTAAGCCTTCATGAAAGCAAGGCATTAGTCTTGATACTAATTATCTGTCTGTTTATTCAACATCTACTCACTAACTCTCTGTTTGCAATCACTCATGGGGATGTAATGAACAGTAAGAGAGAATGTTTCCAGGAACACACAGTCGAGGTGGAGGAATAATTGAACACATAATGACAATATGGAATAAAGGTCCGTGGGTTTCCTTATAAGAACCGTCCCTCATCTTTCATGATTGGTCATGGCCACCTGAAGGAGAGTCATTGGCAGTGGGGAGGAAATGGACCTTGAATCTGAGTTCAGGAAAAATAACTCTTAATGCATTGTTATTAGTTCAGCAATGATACTATTTTATTCCTTAGTGTATTTTATTAGATTTAATTTTTAATTTATCTCCTTTTAGTATTTTTTCATCCTGTCTCTAAGTTTTTGGTTTGCTGAATTCATGCTCTTGTCAAATTGTTCTATATCATGAAAATTTTATGGGACATTTCCTGTTTTTTTCATTTATTTTTTTTCTTAGAAGTGGGTTACTGTGCTTTTATCTTCTGTGTTCTTTTTTTCTTTTCTTTTTTAAAACATTATTTTCCTGTAGCATATTCCTATAATTACTATGTAGTTCATTGTCATAATAGTCACAGTAGGAAGTTCAGACTCTGAGTTGGCCTGATATTGTAGGCATGACCCCCTTTGCTCTCTCCTACACTATCTGAAACTGCTTTGATTTCCCCTCTAAGAGATTCTCTGTTCTAAGGCAATGATTTCCAGGAGATGAGACCAGCTTTGGAAGTCATGCTGTGTTTCCACTCTCCACTCCATGCCAGAATGCCTATTTTTTTCCTTGGCTACTAGTTCTGAAATTTCATTACTCTAAGTCACTGTCCTTTAATTCTTTGATTGCTTTGAGTAATTGTAGGGTGTTTTTGTTTTGGCTGTTATTTACTTTTCTTTGTTAATATAATTTCACATTAAGGCCTGCCCTGTTCCCCACCCCCACCTCTCTGACTTTTCTTTCTATGGGATTGTGCATGTGCTTTTGGTTTCTAAACCACCTGCTTTCCCAACACAGTTGGGAAACATGACCCCATGACCCTGTCACACGACAAACCTTATCTTTTCTTCCTTTCTTATTGAACACCATGTCTTCTGCATAGACTTATTTTCTGCTGCTTTCATCGATCCTAGAAGGTAAGCCCCTTTACTGGAAAGCCATTGGCCATTGTAAATACTCCTCAGATACCAATTTCCTGTTTCCCACCTGTCATCTCCCGAAATGAAGTCTGCTCCTTCTCTCACAATGCCCTTCCTGTTTCTTTCCCTTATATCGCTGTTCACACATCAGAGAAATATCATCGCCCCCTTCTCCACCTCCAGCTCCCTGAGTCAAACTCAAATTCAAAACAAGTGCACACTCACGTACACTGTACGTACAGGCATACGTGTACACACACATGCGTGCACACAAACACACACACGTACTTTAGGGCTATGGTGTAGGCTGTACTCTGTTACCTGCTTGATGCTGAGACAAAGCCAGGCTGAATCAGCCCGGAGAACAGTGAACCATCACTTTGCTTCACTGCATCACGAAGACAAGAATTCTGAGCCTCGAGTGGAAATGGGCTCAACTTAAATGAGAAATGTCATCGAGAAATCATGGTTGAATTTGAACGAAAAAAGACAGTATTTCCTAATAAGGATCAGTTCCAAATATGAATCCTGTGTTAGACACAAGATAATAAATAGTTTGTTAGGAGTCTTTTCGAATAGAATTTGCCTTTTCCAGAGAAAAATTTGGAGTGAGACAATCCAGGTTTGAACTCCATGTATGTGAATTACCAACTGTAAGATCTGGGCCAGGTGACCACACCTTTCTGTTGGTCAGTGTTGTACTTAGATCGGGGATAACAGTACCCATGGCATAGACTCTGTTGTGAGGAATAAATTAGTTTACAAGTAGTAAGTGGTTTTAATAGTACCTGGCTGGCAGTAAATGGTCAAAAAGTCTTAACTGTTACTATTAGTTTCCTTTATCCCATGGATCTGGGAAAAAAAGGGACGAGGGCATGAGTATACATCTCTAATATTGTCCTGGTGGCGTATTTCTTCTCCTTAAAGTCAGGACCATCTCTGAAGCTGCTCTAATTGCCCAAGACACTTAAGTGGTCTTATACTTCGTTAAACCTGTACAATCCATCAACTATTCAGAGACTCTGTTACTGCACTTCCTAGGCTATATTACTATTCTCCATTTACCCCTCTCTTGCTTTACTAGTCTATTAGTTTACCTATTTATTCTACAAATCATTATTTGCAGACCCACAAAGTACCTCGTATTCCTTATAAAATAAAGGGGTAATAAGACTCATAAGTAGTATATTCTACTTAAGAGAAATACATAAAAGATAAGTCTGCGGGGTGCCTGGGCAGCTCAGTTGGTTAAGGGTTCAAGTCTTGATTTCAGCTCAGGTCATGATCTCAGGGTTGTGAGACCGAGCCCTGCATGGGGCTCCACGCTGGGTGTGGAGCCTACTTAAGATTCTCTCTCTCCCTATGCCCCTCCCTTACCCCTTCTCTCCATCTCTAAAAAAAAAAAAAAGGAAAAGAAAAAAAGAAAGACGACTGGGATGCTACAAGAATGTAATTAACCAGTGGCACATAGTAACTGCTTAACAAATAATGGATGAATGGGTGATGGATGGATAATTGGATGGATGAAAATTGGGGGTTTAACTACCCTGACAAAGTGAGACTACCCTGAAGTCGTTTGGAAGTTGATGGGTAACGGATGAGATTTGTCATCTTTGTCTTCCCTGGCTGTTTGGCATGACTGTGAGCGCCTTGAAGGCAGAGTCCCATCTGTTGCCCCGTACCTCGGCTCCTGCTCATTCGTTGCACAGTTAGGTTTCTGGTTACATATTCGTTGAAGGAATAAATTTAAGTGAAATGGGAGCTACATTCAACATTTGAAAAAAAATTCTTTGGTTCCAGCTTCCTCTATACTTACTTGCGTTCGTTGTAATTGCTATCCTTTTCTCATTAAAAGATTTGTTTTTGCCAGGTATGTGTTTAGTGTGTTATAACTATCTTTGGGTTTTGTTTTATGGCTCTCTCTGAAGCCAAGTCACGCCCGTGCCAAATTTCTATAGACCCAATTTAGCACAATTAGCTTTTTAACCTTTAAATTATTTCACATGGCAACAGAAATTTGTGAGTTTTTTTCCCCCAGACAATGTTAGAAACACTTTGTCTAGAATTAATTCTACATGTAATTATTCAGGAGGAGAAATGTGAAACCAAGTGAGGATTATAATTCTTATTTAGTTTGTTTTCCTCCTTCTGCAAACGTTATCCATTTTTTTTTCCAAAGCTCTCACACTCTTCTCTGAAACTTTATTTCCAAGTTGAAGAATCAGAGCCGGAGTTCACTGTTGTCTTTTGCATCACGAGGGAGTAAAGCATTTAAATGGTATTTTGCAAATTTCAAATGGGAGAGGGTCTTCTGCTCCCCTAAGTTCCTGTGCTCACTTCTATCACAGTGTAGCATTGTTTTTGTCTTATTTTAACAATCTTCGCTGATTTCTGTTGCGTACCAGATGGTAAACTTGCATGTAAGGAATGTAAGCGCCTACCTTTATGCCCTAGAAACAGTGCCTGGCAGTTACAAGTAATTCGCTGGATAAGTGTTTGCCCAGTGAGTGACTACATGAAGGAAGGTGCAGACTCTCTATAAGTACAGTGTGGAAAGGATTGGCAGAACAGACACAGCAAAAGTCAATTTGAAAACAGAGGAAAAGATGGACACATTGGACATCACTTAAGTTGTGCCCGTTTCCTTTCCATTTAGAAAATCCTTTAAGTTTTGTTTACAATACTCTTTCCTCCCTTTTCGGGGATTCCCTGCTCTCTGAGCAAGCCTGAGCTGTGTCTGACTGAGCTGGGCCAGGTGACTTCTTGAGGTCTCCTCTGGCTCTGTGCATTCACACAGAGAATATTTGGGAAGTGCTTCCTCCAGGCCCCCTCGTGCCGCTGCACAGAGAGCTCTCCTGCGGGAGTGTCCTTTGGCTATAGCAATGCAGCGGGTGGTCATACCCATTACACAGATGAAACAAATGAAAGCGCAAGATGTTAAATCAAAAAACAGAGCCCTCAGCTTGGTGTGTGTTTCTGCAACATTTAACCTTTTTTAAGATACCATTTCTTGCAGAATCCATTGTTCCCTCCTTTGCACTCTCATGATGCTTGGGTCATAAAGCCCTTTCCCTCAGTTAGGTTACGTTTAGATATGTAACTATTCCTTCTCTGGAGGTTATGAACTGCACATATAGTTGCAAGTGTGCCCACGAGCGCGCAAGTGTGCCCAGGAGCGCTCACACGCGCGTGCGCGCGCACACACACACACACACACACACACACACACACACACACACACACCAGGGACTTTGTTAAACACTTCATGCATATTAATTATGGAATCCTTAGAACCCTATAATCCAATGAGTGACTGCCGCTAACATTCCAATTTAAAAAGAGGAAAGGAAGCAGAGATTGGTGAAGTCACTTGCCCAAGGTATGTAGCCTCTAAGTAGCAGAGTCAAGATTTGAACCCTGGCATCTGGTTCCAGAACCCAACATGCTCAGCTCCCTCTCCTTTGACAGAGGGCCTGGCTAATTCAATTTTTATTTCAACATCTGCCTTGGCTATTACCTCTCGGCCAACTCTCAGTAGAAGAATGGAAGGAGAAAGCTCCACAATTAAGACACTGAAGAATAATTCATTCTTATGCCCGTGTCCCCATTATCTTACTCACAGACTTCCTTCCATAGCCTGTCCTAACGCCCCTATCTTAACTAAGCCCCTCCTCCACATTATACTCTCACTAATTCTTCAGGCTTCCTTCTATCACGATTTGTTACTATACATTCATGTGTGCAGTCTTCTGCTTATTGTTGAGTGGATTTTAAACTCCACCAGGACAGATGGGGACCTTCCCTTGATCACATAGCCAGAGCTGCACCTGCCACAGAATAGACACTCCAGAAATATTTGTGGAATTCATGAATAAAGCATTCTTAAGTTTGTAGTCACTGTGTATCATTTTAGCACCCACACAGTTGCTTACATGAGTGCCAGCCCTCTTTGAAAAGCCACCCTCTCTATAAGGAAAAAGGGATGCAGGAAAAAAAACAACACAAAACGTAGCAGCCCAGGAAAAGATTTCCTTAGAGCATTCAAACCTTTCTCACAAAGAATTAGGATTCCTTCTGTGAGGTTGAGAAAAACAACCCAAGTTTTGTGACTAAAACCTCATTCATTTAGCCTCCACAAATGTAGACTCTGTGAATATTTCACCCGGGCTGGGCTGGGCTGAGGAACGTGTTTCCAAAGCCAGTGATTTACGACAGGACAGTATGAGCTTCTGTTTTTTCCTATAGCAAAATGGTTTTGAGGAATCTTAGCACCTAAATTGCTTGCGATCAGATGAGGGTTTCTGATTTCAATTAAAGCAGATCCAACCGGACTCCTATCTGGAAATTCTTTGTTATCAGGGAGTGCAAATTGCAGAGTAAACTTGAATGCTACACAGATAGTGCTTCCTATAGTCTTAGGGCAATTATATTGCTTTTCCTTCTAAATGGCTTCTAAGCTCTCCTTTGTGCAAATCGTGTTTGAACTGCTTTGACATATATGAGCTCTAATACACCAAGCTGCTTTGGAGCTTTTTGTTCTTCTTGTTTTAGCTGGCAGATAAATTATAAATTTAAAAAAACATGTCATCGCTCTAAAATCATTATGTGGTTTAGGTTTCTCACCAACTCAGACTGCCCCCCTTCACCCCTCCCTGCTGCATTTCCTTGTCCAAATGTAAGCGGATTTACTATAATAAAGTGATTCTTCTTATTAACCTCAAAGAATAAAGATGCAAGTACATAAATAGAAGTTGTCATACAGCAGGAAGGATCTTCAGGTAAGTTACAGAATCTTACTGGCTGGGGATCAGCTTACCTCCTAAATAATCAGAGCCCTATCAGAAACACAACATTCCTGTAGACTCCCACAGACCGATATCAAGGTCTGCTGCCCTCAGCCTCCTGCCTGTCAAGTGTGATCTCTGAGCACCCTGGGGTTCCAATTTCTATGGTCTGATGACTTTAGGAGAAGAGGAACAAGTGTAGGCAGGCTGGGGCAGCAGAGAAGGATATAGGCTTTTCTACATTGGTGTGACATTCCCCATGGACACAGGCAAACTGGAATTTTGGCCCTGTCTTGGACATGCCCCTAAGCTGCCAGGTTTAGCTCACTGGGCCTCAGTGTTCTCATCTGTGAAATGGGGATGACATGATCATGACTTTCAAGATTTGACCCTCCATGTAATTCAAACGTGGCTTTAGTAATTTGTGATGGTATTTTATGCTACACCTGCCCATATGTAAAATAATCCTAAACCCTGTAAAAGTTCTAGATGGCTAACCACCTGTATGACCATGCTTCTGCCAGTCTTCAGGGACCATTTTCAGAGCCTCTGCTTGTATGGAAAATGTCTGAGAAACTAGGATAAAAAAATGACGAAAGGCCACCCCCACCTCAAATGATAAATCCCATGCAACAAATCCCTCACAATCCTTTGTGAGGATAATCCCATCCCTGTTATATTTCACTCATACTGGAGTCTGTGAGCCCTAATTTGAAACTGTATTTATTCTTTGTACACATTTTCAGAAGTCTTCGCTACCTGGTTTTCTAACTAATGGGGGAGATTAGAAACAGCAAATAAAAGAGAGTGGGATTGCTACCAATGGCAATCCAATGCAAGAGTCAAGTGATGGCATAAAAAAGAAGACACAGAATCGATTTCTTCCCTTTCCTTCCCCCAACATAAGAATTCAAAAGCATAAATGCCACGATGGCTTGGTATAGATATAAACTTCCCCACATACCTTTCGATAGCCCTTAAGGCAAGGGCCTGACTGCCTTCTAGTACAATCCGTGGGCAGCGAATACATAACATGCATCTCATCACTCCTTCCGCCTGTGTCCAAACAAAGCCGACATCAGAAATCAATCTTGATTCTCTTTTAATTGATGCTAATACAAGGCATCCTCGTACTAGCTCTGGAATCTTTCCCAGCGCAGCACTCAAGCCCTAATTCCCAATCCTTTGTACTGAATCCAGGAGCTGAAGTCCATGCCTTATTTCCCTATACGGGATGACTGTTTAAAAGGACAAAGACATGGCTAACCACATTTAAAACAAGTTTTCTCTTATGGTGGTGGGGGGTGTGGTAAAAAAAGATTAGACTTATTAAAGGATGAGTAGGATTTTATCAAGTAAGAAAGTTGAGAAAGGCCTTCCCAAGAATTATTTTTCTTGTCCTAAAATCATCAAGAAGACAGAGCATGGTGAACTGATCTGAGGCAAACTCACTGGCTTCCAGTTTGTGGTAGAATCAAGTACTTTGGGCCAGGGCTCCCGTAGGAGCCAAAAGCATGGTGAGATTCTGGAAGGATTCTAAGCCGTATGGTACCCTCCCATGTCTGGGGAACTATTTGGATCTTTTGAGGCATGGGTTATAACCCATGAGGCATGCCATTTTTCAAGGACTCTCTGGAACCCACATAATCTTTACAAATAACATTTTGATGAGTTGAATCAGAGGTATGCAATCCGTATGTTTCTGATTCACAGAGTTTTTGAGGGTTTGAAGAGGTGCTAGGCAAGAGGTATCATCCAGTTTCACTAAACCCAAGACACTGGAAACAGAGCCTACTTTTCCTTTCCTGGTGTTTAACCCAAAGCTCAGGGACTTTCTGGCCCATTCAGGAACTTTTCTCATCTTCTTGGGGTTTTATTACCCATGCACAGATCAGGCTGTGTTTCCCTTGTGGTGTACACACCGTAAGAGGGAGCAGATCGACTTGTAAATGGCTGGTTCCTTTCACTTGAGCTTCTTGGCGCACATGCCTGCAATGGCTGGGTGGTCAGGCCAGGCTTCAGAAGGCAGGTTCTCCCACCCTTCAGTGGAATGTGTATTAACTCACTGAAAGGGCCAGGGCATCGAGCCTCTTTGTGTGGCCACATCTAAGGGGCAAAGGATTCAGTCTTCCTGCATGGGATTGCTTTGTCTTCCATGGTCTAGCCTCACATTTATTTATTCATTTCAAAAAATATTGTTGACCCCTCGGGGTGTGTATTTGGGATACAGACATGCATGTCATAGGCTCTGCCCTCCAGCCCTCAGTTAAGAGGGAAGAAAGGCATACATATCGGAAATTACAATGGTGTGATGAATATTACATTAGAAGAAATATTTGGTTTTATGAGAGGCCATAGATGGCTCTTCTAACCCAGCCTGGGATCCTAGGGTGGGGGCAGATTGCCAGATGTCAGCAAGGACTTACTGAAAGAAATGGTCTTTGAACTGGGTTTTGAAGTATATGTAGGAGTTCATCAGAAAGATTATGGATGGGGGAAGGAAGGAAAAGGGTTGGTGGGAGATGATAGCAGTCCTGGTGGAAGGTGCTGTGTAGGTAAAGCACTGAGACCTATGGGATTATGGGATGCTTGTTATTGTTAGGCAGGCTGTGTTGGCCAGATCACGCAGCACCTCCCATATGCCACACTAAGGGCAATGAAATGGAGACTCCTGGGCTTCAGTACTTTGTAGACTCATCACTTCTCAATTCTTGACCTTCCCCTCAGAACTCAGCAATGGTGGAGAGTAAGAGGGCCAATCTTTCAACCATGTAACCAACTTCTTTTTGTTCTTTCTTCTCACCTTCCCAGCCCCTAGTCTTGCTGCATTACATCCCACTGTGGACCATCATTGAGAGAGAGGTCCCCAGACCATTGACTTGTAGCATTATAAAGTAAAGGCAAGTGTCCCAAGGTTATTGTGACATGTAGAAAGAACCCAACACCCAGGCTACAGTCAACCAGACAGAGTCAGTGTATCAGTAAAGTAGGGTTATGTAACAAGTTACCCCAAAATGTGGCAGTTTAAGAAAACCAACATTTATTATCCCATGGTTTCTGTGGTTTAGGAATCTGGAGTGTCTTTGCTGGGTGCCTCTGGATCACTGTCTCTCATAAAGCTGTAATCAGGATGTTAGCTAGGATTGCATTCATCTCAAGACTCAACTGTCAGCTCACTCCTGAGACTGTTAGCAGATTTAGGTCCTTTGTGTCTACAAATCAGAAACATTCATTCCATTGTGCCCCTCACAACATGGTAACTGGCTTCCCTCAGGGTGTGCAAGTAAGAGAGGGCAGCCATGTTGGAAGACACGGTCTTTTTGTGACCAAATCCTGAGAATGATATCCCATCACCTATATGACGTTCTATGTTATTGCTAGAAACAAGTCACTAAATCTAGCTCACACCCAAGGGGAAGGGATTACACAAAGGAATGAATGCTAGAAAGCAAAGATATTTGGGAGCCATCTTAGAAGCTGCCTATCACACTAGGAATCTCACCTCTCGTCACTTTGCAGTGTGTGAACTTGGCCAAATAATCGAATTGTTCTAAGCCTTGATTTTTCCACCCACAAAATGAAGACAGTCATTGTAAAGGATCTAACACTTAATAAATGGCAGTCAAAAATAATCACGATTGTGATGATGATGATGTTGATGATAAATGTTAGTTTTTCTTTCCTTCTTGCTAGAGGTGGAGGTCCTCATGAGCACCTAAAGGAGTGGTTTTTTGTATGGAAAGGTAGACTGAGGGGGTGAATCTAATGCCTTTAACATTCACCACTCATTTTCTACCAAGCTGAAAGAGAATAGAAGCACACTGCCCCAGTAGCATGGATGACAGCAGTAAGCATCACATATGTTTCTAGGACTCTCAATAATGAGTTACTTTCCAGAAGCTTCCAGCACATAAAGTAGGGAGTGCAAAGTGGAATTATGGTGTGGTAGGCATGACACTGAAGAGAATAATTCTTTAGTCACTGGTCTCTGAGTGTGACTCATGGATTGTGTCTCACTGCCAAGAAGTCTTGACTATGCACACACAGCCAACAGGGAAGAGGTTGAAGAGTAGGTACTTTTTTATATAGCCTCCCTAGGAGGATTTCTTTAAATAGAACCAGCAGCAACGTTTAATATTGCTATGATGCAGCCCTCTGTGCTCAGCCTTGCACAGTGCTTGGAGAACCCTGTCTAGGGGTACCTGTGCAGTGCAGTTGGTTAAGTGCCCAACTCTTGATTCTGGCTCAGGTTGTAATGACAAGATGTGGCATCAAGCCCCTCATTAGGCTCTGTGTTCAGCATGGGGTCTGCTTGTCCCTCTCTCTCCACCTGCTTTCTTTCACTCTCAGTCTCTAAAAGAAAGAAAAAGAGAAAGAAAGAAAGATCTTAAAGAAAAAAGGGAAAGAGAGAGAATCCTTTCTGTAGCCCAGGACTCCCTTTATGACATCCGAAGGGATTTGTTCACTGCAACCTTTCCATTCGGGTGTTAGCATCCCTTCGGAGAAGAGAGCAGGAGAAGTTTTCTCCTGATTCTCATGTGTCTTAAATACAAGGTTAGCTGACCTTTCCCGAGAGTGACTCTAAGGAGGACATTACATAAGCTATCTTGTCTAACACTCACAACAGCTATTTGAACTAGGGACTGTTGTCATTCCATTTTATAGATGACAAAATGACGCACATTGACGATAAGCCACTTGCACAAACTCACACAGCCAGTCAGTGAAAACATGTTTGTGATGGTTTGCAATAAGATGAAGCTTTGGCAAGAGCATTGACCACTGGAAAAGAGTACAAGTTGTACTTACCTGCCTTTTCAAAGGACCTGGTTAGGTTTCAAGTGGGATTGTGGTGTAGAGTCAGTAGGATTTAGGAATTAGGTCTTTTCAAAGTTGTCAACAGACGCTGCTCACTCACAACCATTTTCAGACTTTAGGCTTCCTGACGACACTCCTCCCAGGGCAGTATGCTGAGAGTGAGTAGAATAATCTCTAGCCTTGCTCTACTGCCAAACGTGAGAGAAAGAATAAGAGGCAGCAGATAAAACCCAGGGGTTAGATTGCTAACGAGGGTCCAATCTCATCTGCTCTAGGGAGTCCAGGATCTGATATGCATTCCAACTAGAATGTAGTAGTTTGGAATAGTGGATGGGGATAATAGACATGAGATATTCTGGCTGCTTTGTGACTTTGGACACACCACTTACCTTTAAGCCTCACCTTCCTCATTTGTACAAATGAGGCAGCAGAGAACGAGGGGTGCATGTAGACACTGCAGGAAACAGGAGTGAGTTGCCTTCCAAAGAAGCCTCGAGGCATCTGTCACAACAAAGGATGTTATCACAGGGGAAAGAGCATGCCCAGATCCAGAAGTGCTTCTCTTTGCTAAAAGAAGCCACAGAAACTGGCAGGCTTCAGGACTGTGGTTAATAGTTTGTGTGTTTTCAGGGTGGCTCAGACTGCTCCCCACATGAAAACAACCCCTGGTGTTCAGAAAACTGTATTGCACAAAAACTTTTTTGCTTTTGTCTTTTTTCCAATTGAGAAGTTGTTATATTCATGGATGAGAACTTAGTAGGCATCAGAAATCCCTGCCTTTGGGTCCACCTCATTCACCCACCAGATAGATATCCATCTACTCTGTGCCTGGTAGTGTGGGGGCTACAGCAGTAAAACAGAGGGTTGTAGTC